>CM053029.1:102394549-102994549 GCA_028564925.1 Lithobates sylvaticus
ATGTCATTGCAATAGTGCTCCATTGAAATCTACAAGTCCTTGTGGTGGTGACAGATGGGAATTGTAGTCTTTCCATTTACAGATCCCTAAAAATGGATTTGTGAATGGATGCAGCAGTGCAGGCCGAGCCACGCCAAAGATTCAGCCCTTAAAGCGGAGTTCCACCCTGAAATTTTCTTTCACATTTTCCCAGTCCTTGATTAATGTAAAACATTAATAAAAAAAATATATTTTTTTTACTTAACAGAAGTGCCCTGTTGCTAGGTGGTGGCTCCTAATCTGCCACTTCCGGCTCTGCAGCGCTCCGCATCACTTCCTCCCTTGCCTGTGCACCTGGGAAATGCGAGTCATTTCCCAGGAGTCAGTGGGCAGGACTTGTGAAAAAAAATTGCGTTATTTCCCTACAGGAAATGACACGATTTAAAGGCGGATCTATGTTGCCATAACAGGCAGGACCTTCCTGTCGCCCGTTGTCATGGCAACATAAGCAAATCGGCGCTATGGCCTCCGGAGCATCGCGCAAGATCGAGAGGTGCATGCTGGTTACCCAGCATGCGCCTCTCGATCAGTCATCCAGGGAGAGGTTGCGATTGGGCTTTATATGCCCATACTCATCATGGCAACGGCCAGAAGAGGATCAGCTAAATCGTTAAAAAAAAAAAAAAAAAAAAAGCGTATGTGTATTATTAATGCAGTGTGAGGGGATGCTTGGGAAAAAGGAAAGAAAAAATAAAAAAATAAAAGAATTTGGTGGCCGGAACTCTGCTTTAACAAGCCATGTCTCTTTCCCCAGCTTAACCATTCAGCCCCCTCTACTTTTTGTCCCTCCCTCACCCACTTTATATCTCCCACCCCTGCGCAATTATTCAGGTTTTCCTACAGGTCAATTCCCTCTGCTTTATAATTGAGCCCTCCCCCATCTTATATTTGCCTCTCATAATAACCATTCGGCACCCCAAACCCACCACCCTTTCCAATTTAGTATCTACATTTTCTCTTATTTTCAGACCCATTTATTACTTCACTTTTCTGCAACTTTATTCACTACACACTTTTCAGTCCCCTCGCCCATGTTATTATCCAGAACTACACTTTACTACTCTCTGCCTCATTTTTTTATTTTTACAATCAGCAATTCACTTGTCCTTTTACAAATCATTCTGTACCCTACTGCACTTCTCTCTCTTCTCCAACGCATTATCATTTTGTTCCAGGAGAATTCAGCACTTCCCCCCCATCTTTTTCTCCCCAGTATAGTTATTCGGCACTCCCATATCTTGTCCTTTTCTTTCCTGTTCCAATAAATCAACCTCTCACCGTTCATCACCTAACCTGCTCCATAGATTTTTATAGTCATCAATAACCTTGGAAAGTGAAAAGCACATACTTCATCCTCTCCACAACCCTATGAGAAAACCAACAGTCTACTAAAAAGAGGCACCTCTGCTCCCCAACATTCACCTGCCAAGAGCATTAGCTTTAGGGCTGAAACAACTAATCGATTATGAAATTAATCGATTACTATTTTCATAATCGATTAATCGGCCAGTAATATAATGGGGGTAAAAAAAAAAAAAAAAAAAACGAGCCATTTATAATACAAAAAGAGCAAATAATCACTACTGTAAATATTACTTTTACAGTTCTACAGTAAAAAAAAATTAAACCCTTATAGTAGTGATTATCTGATTCTTTGTACTATAAAGGGCTCGTTTTAGTTATTTTTTAACCCCATTATGTTACTAAACGTCTTAGACCTGGTTCGCATCTATGTGTTTTTTGGTGCTTTTTGCAGAAACGTACTACAGTTCATTTACATGGTTTCCTATGGTACACGTTCACATCTATGCTTTTTTCAGCGGCTGCGTATTTGGAAAGGATCAGGGACTTTTTTTTTAACGCTAAACTTTTTTTTGGTTCAATATACTTCAACGGAGAAGCTGCAGAACAGCATGTAATGCGTTTTTGCAGCAATTTGTGTTTTTTATTCTGCCCAACAACAAATTGGCCAAAAAAAAACAGTATGTCACTTCTAATAGTGTATACAGCATATCTCCTATAATAGTATATACAGTATATCTCCTCTAATAGTGTATACGGTATATCTCTTCTGTCTGTTATTCTCAGAGTGGATTTGATATTTTGCTCCCTAACCATATAGTTGGTTGTTTATATTTACCACTGCATAGAGATATTTAAGAATAAATTGCCTTTTTTTTTAAACTTTACATATTAAACTAAATCATACACCACACATTTTTTTTAAGGTTATTAGCCGATTAATCGATCAAAACAATAATCGGCCAACTAATCGATTAAGAAAATAATCGTTAGTTGCAGCCCTAATTAGCTTTTAAAAAATAAAGAAATTCTAGCATTTTCAACCACACACAAGAGATGCTGAGCTTTCCTCTCTGTTAATCTGAAAGACCCTGCATCTGGGCCCATATGCCTATAAAAAGTTATTCAGTTGTTTTTTTTTTTTCTAATTGTTGGACATTTTGGATGACGACTGAAAACAAGTGTCAATAGGCCAGAAGTTTTCAGTCCAGGGTTTAGTGTACCAATTTATTTCCTGTGAGGAAACATTACATCAAAAGGCAGTAGTAATAGAAGTAACCCTAACCTAATTACATTTAGTTTGCACTATTTTTTAAAAACGTGTTTTGCAGAACAGCTACTGTGTCAGAAATGTGAGATCTGTAACCATTATACCAAAAATCGCTCATCGGGAACTTTTTATTTAGCCACCAGCAAATTGTGACATTTCAGTGCCATGCAGGATCCCATTCATCAAGTTGCTCAGCCTTTAAGGCTCGGTATGTTACAGTCATTCAATAACCCAGAGATGGCATCATCTGATAAGGTGCGGTGGAAAGGGTTCTCATTTAACCACTTGACAACTGGGCGCTTAAACCCCCCTCCTGCCCAGACCAATTTTCAGCTTTCGGTGCTCTCACACTTTGAATGACAATTAGTCATGCAACACTGTACCCAAATAAATTTGTTGTCCTTTTTTGGGGGAAAGGTGACTTTTTTTTTTCCTTACACTAACCGCTGCAGCGGTTCATCTCTCCCTCCTCACACACTGTCTCTATGCGAGGAGGGAGAGCCAGCGATAAGAGATGATCTCATATGTTTACAGTGTGATCGGCGTGTCCAATGAGGGATGATCTCATATGTAAACAGCCGCTGTGATTAGCCATTTACAGCGATCTGTGACTGGCCGTTTCCAAGGGACACGGCCAGCACAGAACTTCCCCGATTCGCTCTCGCGGGAGCGTGCATTGCGGAAGTAAACAGGAGGATGTCCAGGGACGCCCTCCCGGCAATTGGCATCCGCGCTGTAGTTGTCTTTCGGCTATAGTGCGGGCGCGAAGTAGTTAAGCAAGCCATACTATTTTGTTTTTTCTCTTTCAGTGCCGTAGGCTGAACGAGAAAAATCAATCGATCTACCACATAAGACAGTGTGGATGGAGAAATCTCCAGTGCCAACATTGTATGCAATGATGTCACAGTGTGACCACCAGCCAGAGTGCTGAAGAGAGGAGGATTCGGGGAGGCTTTGGGCTCACTTACATGTGCAGCCCCTTTTAAAAAGTGATCCACAGTGGATCACTTTTAGGAGTATTTGACAGGCAGTTCGGAGACTATTAATGGGTGCGTTAACCATTGAAAGCCCGCAGCTCTGTGCCGCAACCACAAACATTACACAGCTGGGGTCGATCACTTGAATGGGTCACATTGGCTGGTAGCCCTGTTGTATACATTTTTCCATGTAGCAGTGCAACTGCATGTACCAACATGCTCCTGCCAGCCATGCAAACCTGTGGTTTCGCAGTCCATAAAACCACAACTCAACCACCTGTTTTTGCATAGAATGCATTAAGATTTAAAAAAAATAAAATAAAATAAAAACACACCTTCAGCCTTTACAACCACTTTAAAGTGATTAATACAAAAGAAACTTGTGTCTCCTGCATAAAATCCTTCCAATCCTATTCACACTGTATACTGAGCTGCACATCCAATAGATGGTTCAAATTTTGCCCAATTATTTTTGTGTGTACACAGAAGGCATCATGTGACAACAATCACCATGTACACACTCTTACATCTCTAGTTGATGGCCCTACAATCCATATGCTATTTCAGCTAACCACTTCCATCTGAATATTCTCACAGGCGTTCCAATTTGCAGCCTATTCTCTTAACCTTCCCATCCCCCGCTTCCTGATTATTACCAAAGACGGGAGCTAGCCCGTACACACGATCTGAAAATTGTACCAAAAATACAGCTTTCAAAGCAAATATGCAATAATTGTATCATTGGTACACAGCTTTACGATATCCGAACACAAGAGTTCTTCGGACAAGCACCAAAATTATCCTCGTACGATATTCATTTAATCTTTTCCGAAAACACAATATAAATACACTACAACACATTACATCACTTTGGAATTTTTAATTCGGTCGTACAAGAATTTTCTTAACTTTAGTAACCTCTTCAATTTCTACTTGACTTGCGACTAGCAAGCGAAAAAAGTCTGAGTATCTGTCGTTCGATTTTCAGATTGTGTGTATGGGGCATAAGTACGCTCAGCACAGTGGCTGAGTTGTCAATCAGTTAACCACTTAAGGACCAAGCCTCTTTCTGAGATTTGGTGTTTACAAAGTTAAAAACTTTTTTTTTTTTTGCTAGAAAATTACTTAGAACCTTCCAAACATTTATTTTTCTAACACCCTAAAGAATAAAATGGCAGTCGTTGCAATACTTTGTCACACCGTATTTGCGCAGTGGTCTGACAAGCGCACTTTTTTTTGGAAAAAAAAAAAATACACTTTTTTGAATTAAATAATAAGACAAAAGTAAAGTTAGCCCAATTTTTTTAAATTGATACCCAACATGTCACGCTTCAAAATTACCCCCACTAAAGGAATGGCGACAAACCTTTACCCTTAAAAATCTCCATAGGCGACGTTTAAACAATTCTACAGGTTGCATGTTTTGAGTTACAGAGGAGGCTAGAATTATTGCTCTACCGGTGTACCTCACGTGTGGTTTGAACACCGTTTTCATATGTGCTTTTTGGGCGCTACTCACGTATGCCTTCGCTTCTGCACACGAGCTCGGTGGGACAGGGCACATTTAAAACAAAAATATTTTTTTTCTCTTTGGTTTACCTTTTAGTTTTACACAGTTTTTTTTTTTTTTAAAGAATTGTCACTTTTATTCCTATAAGGCTTCATGTACACGGGACGTTGTTCAACCTCTCCTGAAAGATTTAGCTTGACAGTTAGAAAACGGTGTCTAAAAACATCCGTTCAGCCGCATTAACATGCCGTCTAGAAGCGTTTGAAAAAAAAAATAATAATAATAATAATAATAAATATTTATTTATTTATTTATTTTTTTAAATAGACAAAAATTTAAAAAACGCACGTAAACGAAACGCTGCTAAACGAAAGTTGTCTCTAAACTCAGCTTCTGACCACATTTTTTTGGGTTCCAAAAAAGCCTCTAAACACAACTGCCTAAAGACGACTATAAACGACCCTGTGTACATGTACCGATAAGATAACAGAGGAGAGTTCAGGAGCAGCTGAAAAAAAAAATGCCCAACTGCTCCTAAACGTCCGTTTACCAGCAGCAGTGTACATGAGGCCTTACAAGGAATGTAAACATCCCTTGTAATAGAAAAAAAAGCATGACAGGACCGCTTAAATATGAGATCTGGGGTCAAAAAGACTTCAGCTCTCATATTTACACTAACTGCAATAAACAAAATAAATAAATAATAATAATAATCACGTTGCTTTAAAGCGGTTCTGCACCCATTTCATTTAGTAAATCTCTTTGCCTTCCAAATCAGGCAAAGAGTACTAAATGAAGTGTGTTTTTTTATTTTTTTACTTACCTTGTAATTGATGACTTCCTGTCTTCTGTCTCTTCGGGGGTGGGCGGGGTCTATGCGTCGATCGTCGTCAGGCCGCACTGTCTCCTGGGATCTGATGTCATTGTTCCCAGGAGTCAGTGCGGATATCTTCCGAAATCTCGCGAGATTTCGGCCACATCTTCCGAAATCTCGCGAGATGTCAGCAGATGTGCCGTTACTGCGCACGCGCGAGTAACGGCGGTGCATGCTGGGCCATCTAAAGTGCCTGTGGGGTTTCACATGCCCACAGGCAAGATGGACCCCAGCAGACAAGAAGAAGATGAAGATTTTTATCGGAGGAAAACCGGCGGCGATCGAGATGGAAGATGGAACAGGTGAGTCCCCCAATTGAGCTATATGGCCTTTGCATATAGCCCCAAAAAAAAAAAAAAAACGAGTGCAGAACCGCTTTAAGAGCTATGGGCGGAAGTGACATTTTAAAGTTGCTTCTGCCCTGCAATGGTATGGAGATGGGTGTAGGCCATCTTCCCCTCACTTGTCTCCATACCAAGCCAGGGAGAGGACCCGATTGCCTCCGCCGCTACCAATGGCTCCGGTAAGTGGCGGAGGACACCGGGAGGGGGGGGCGCCCCTCACCTGCCACCAATAAAAGTGATCCTGCGACAAATCCGCCGCAGAGACTACTTTTTCTGAAAGCGGACTGCTCACTGAAGAGGATACCAGGGTTGTGGTAGCTAGCTGCTGCCATAACAACGATATCCCTCTTCAAAGTGCCGACGTATATCGGCGTGGGCAGGTCCGGAAGTGGTTAAAGTGGTTGTAAACCCTTACATAGGCCCAGTGAAGAGACTATCCTCAGGTGATACAGAGATGAAACAAATCCTCCTACATATCTGCAGTCTTCTCTACATCCGATCAAAGTGCTGAATTTATAAGCTTGTGAGAGTTCAAAAAGGGGGTGGAGAGCTGAGGTTACACTCTGCAGAGCTCAGTGAGGATCTGCTGAGAGCTGATTGGAGGGAGGGGACACCTCCCTTCACACAAGAACAGAGCTGAGGCTGTCAATCAGCTGGAGATCCCTCCCCTGTGTCAGGAAAACTTTCCAAAAGTTATTCATGCTGATAGAGAAAGGAAGCAGCAGATAGAAATGACACATAGGCCTCTTTCAGTGCTGATCCGCCCTGTGGATATCCGCTTTCTCAGCGGGGATCGCCGGAACCATCTCCACTGAGCAGGAAGATGACAGGTCCGTCTCTGCACACTGTGCAGGGGCGGACCTGTCAGAGTGCCCCTCTCCACTATGGTAGATAAGGGTGACGACAGACCGTAGAGTCCGTCGTCACCCAATCCGATGACAGATGGAAAAATAGTTTTTTCCTCCGTCACACTTTTTCGGATCGGAGAGGGTCGGATGTCAGCGGACATGTCACCGCTGACATCCGACGCTCCATAGAGGTCCATGGAGCATCCGTTCAGGTCCGCCTGAAAAACTGACAGGCATTTCTGAACGGATCGGCCGTGTGAAAGAGGCCTTAGTGATTTAAATTGAGACAAGTAGACATTATAGAGGGATAGGCTTTGTTCATATTTCATGTCTGAGGATTACAACCACTGTGAGGTTTTGTTGACATAAAGCTGCACAGTGCACCGTTCGCTTTTCTTCCCCTCAGCCCTGGTACACATTGATGCGATTTGGCATGGGATTTACATGTCAAATTGGCAGCGTCCCATTCAGTGCGACGCCACATTTGCTGCGCCGCACCGATTCCCAAAAGTAGTTTCTATACTACCTTTGGCGATTCCCGGGTGCGATTCTCATTGACATCTGTGCAAAATCGCCCCCGAAGTCAGCTGAACTTGCACAATTTCATTCCCGCAGTCAGTGTGAACCTGGGCTCAATGAACTTTACTGAAACGTCACAAGTGACATTGGTTACAGTTCTATTCACCGCATCAGCGTTGACAGTTTTAAAAAATCCAACCAGCTGCGTTGAAAAATAAAACATTTTTAGCGCCCCGCGTGAACTGACCTCATAAGAAATGAGACATTTTGCCTTATGTGTTGCAGCTGTGCTATAAATTGCCACTAGCCAATACATCCGGTGTGATTGGGCCTGCATGGTTCATGAAGCTCGGCCTTGTACTGCATCTTACATTTAAGACGTATATGAATACGAAAGGCATCATCTGACAAAGATCGCCATGTAACTTGCTCTTCTGTTGATGATGGTCCTAAAATCTATAGGCCATTTCAGTTGGCTGCTTCTATCAGAACTTCCTCACAGGTGTTCTGCTTTACAGCCTATTATTTAAAGAGCTTGTTCCCAGCAGAAAGGGGCACTGATCGCACAGCTGCTGGCACCAATCCTGGAGCTTTGTACCGTTTACTTTTTAGCACAGATCTTTATTGAAAGGTCACAAGTGACATCTCAATATGGTCTTATTCACCGCAGTGGTGTTGTAATGGTTTGCACCACAACCCACTGCGCGCACACACACAAAAAGAAGAATATAGAATGCAGTCATTTTTCGGTGCACACAAGAGCAATGCTGTGCTGTGACCTGACCCCATAAGAAATGAGGAATACTGCCTTGCTTGTTGGGACTGCACTGGAAATGGCTGCCAGTGTAACCACAATGCAGTGCGCTGTATGGTTAGTGAAAGCGGATCCCCAAGGCCTCATGTTGGACGCTTTTTTCAGCTGCCCCTGAACTCATCCAATGTTATCTTATGTGTACATGTACACAGGGTCCTTTAACCACCTCAGCCCCGGAAGATTTGGCTGCTCAATGACCAGGCCATTTTTGCGATACGGCACTGCGACGCTTTAACTGACAATTGCGGAGTCATTTTACCCACAAATGGAGCTTTCTTTTAGTGGTATTTGATCACCTCTGCAGGTTTTTATATTTTGCGCTATAAAACAAAAGATAGACAATTTAAAAAAATTAAAAAAAACATCTTTTACTTTTTGCTATAAATAAAATATCCAAATTTTTTTTTTTTTATTTTTTTTTTAAACTATTTTTTTTCCCTCAGTTTAGGCCGATATGCATTATTCTACATATTTTTTTATTTTAAAAAAAAAATGAATCGCAATAAGCGTATATTGATTGGTTGGTGTAAAAGTTATAGCGTCTACAAAATGGGAAATATATTTATGGCATTTTTATTATTTTTTTTACTAGTAATGGCGGTGATTTGCAATTTTTATTGGGGCTGCGATATTGTGGCGGACAAATCGGACACTTTTAGGACCAGTGACATTTATACAGCGATCGATGCTATAAAAATGCACCGATTACTGTATAAATGACACTGGCAGGGAAGGGGTTAACTGTGTTCCCCATGTGTGCTCCAATTGGGGGGAAGGACA
This sequence comes from Lithobates sylvaticus, assembly GCA_028564925.1. Lineage (NCBI taxonomy): Eukaryota > Metazoa > Chordata > Amphibia > Anura > Ranidae > Lithobates > Lithobates sylvaticus. The sequence continues at coordinate 102,403,827 of CM053029.1, forward strand.
TACTAGGGGAAAAGAAAGATCGGTGAATGAACACACGATCTTTCTCCTCTCCCCTGAGAGAACCGGGATTTGTACGTGTACACACACACACACACACACACACACACACACACACACACACGTTCTCGTTCTGTAACGCGCAATCGCAGGTGCCCGCATCGGCTCCGGGACACGTGCGGGCCGGAGGCACCTTAAATCGCTGACGTACAGCTACGACGGCTTGTGCAGGGGAGTATAACTGCGGTGGCTCCGGAAGTAGTTAAAGTCGTTTTTAGGCAGTTGTGTTTAGAGGCTTTTCTTTGAAGGCAAAAAAATGGGTTCGGACGCGGTTGCCGACATTTCAGACGCGCCTAAACACAGTACCGGCGTTTAGGCACATTTTCGTTTAGAAAGGTTTTAAAAAAAGGTGCCCTATTTTATTTGAGGGTCAAATGATATTATATTTAATAAAACGCTCCTAGACGCGAATGCAGCTAAATGCGTCTAAACGTGCCATGCAAACGTGGCTAAACAAACGTTTTTAAGCTGCCAAGAAAAACGTTCAGAAGAGTTTGCCTGAGCGTCCCGTGTACATTAGGCCTCAGGCCCTATTCAAACCTGCGCCCTTTTGTCATGCTAAAACCTACCTTACCAGCGTGTCAAAATCACATGAAAACATTGTCCCTTTTAAACCAAAACTGTTCATATCTGACTTTTTTCTTTCTACAGTGAGCTGAGCTTTTGAAGCACCTTTAGTGCCTTGTTTGAAAAACACGCCTTTCGTTGAAGGTTTATGAAAGTGTGCCAAAAACTCACTGCACTTTAAGGCTCCATTCACATCCATACATGTTGCTTTTGAGCATTTCTGCAGTGCTTTCCACAGTTTTTATAGCTATTTGCGTTTTCCTTAACGCCTTTGTTGTGGGGTAGATTTAAGAACGCAAAATCACAGTAAAAACACACTACATGCTTTTCAGCTGCTTCTCCATTGAAGTCTATTGAACGAAAAAAAGCACTGTTTTGCGTTTGATAAAGTCCCTGACCCTTTTCAAAAACGCAGAGGCACAAAAATACGTTGATGTGAACATGTTCCATAGTAACCCATGTTAAAAATAATATCCTGCATTTTTGTAAAAAGCATGAAAAAACGCATTGGTGTGAATACAGTAATGTGTAAAACTCAACTGAAAAATGCAACTGACCGGAGTGAAGCGTTCCACAGGATTTAAAGGGGCAGAATTTTTCGTCTGCTTTTTTTTTTTTTTTTTAAACTGAAAAACATATCGGTGTGTAAGGGCCCTGAGTGCGTTCTTTTGAGTCACACATCAATGTTTTTCCCCAGGTGGCCAGGGATGAAGACGCATGAAAAATGCACTATGCTTTGCATTAAGTTTTTACACAACACATTAAGAATCAGGGTAAAGATGGGCCATGCATCTTCAAGAAACAATTTCACAACAAATGTGAACGGGCCCTAAGCCACCAGTCACACCGGTGTGACTTGTCAGGCGTTCTGAAAAGTCCAAATCACATGACAAGTAACACCCTACTGTTGGCAACGGAACTGTTCAAATCGGTGCACTGATTTTGCCATGCCGCACCGATTTGAAAAAAAGGTCTTGCACTATTTTTGCAAATTTCAGGTGCAACTTGCATAGACATCTGTGCATCAAATCGCATGGCTGTCAACCAAGGCGCACCTGAAGTCTCACTAACATGCAGCTTTGAAATTGTGCGATTTCAAGTGAAGTCGCACAATTTTAAAGTCACATTTGGTGTGAAAGGGACGTGTTGGGCTGTCCTCCTGCCTCCTCCCTTACAAATTAATATTTTTTTTAAATCATTATTAGTGAATACGTTCATCTTTTGAAAATAAATACATTTTTTTTTGCAGGTAAAAATAAATATGTGCATTATGCTGAGCATTGCACTCACGATCAGCAGAATGCGGGTGCAATGCCGGGCTCCTGCAGACTCGGCCGTCTGTCCGTACCTCATACAGGCAGGGAGCAGAACCAGCTCACCAGCACCCTTGTGATTTATTGAGAACCACAAGCCCGTCAGCTGCCATGGAAGACGGTACTTGTAATCTTTTCATTCACAGGAAATTGTGAAGGAATGATGCAGCCATGTTGGCGGAGCCTGGGATGGCCGCACTGTATTAGAATTGTGACAGTGGGTACGGGGAGAAGATTCCATACCTGCTGTCACGAGAAGAAGGGGGGGGGGGATCAGGGGGTGCACACTGAACATGTTACACCCAAAATGGGGGTGTAACATGTTCAGAAAGGTGAACTTGCCCTTTAAGCAGTTTTATTGTTGCAGCACTTGCACAATTCTCCCCCATCTGTAGCGCAGGGCCCAGAGACTGATCAGAGAAGTATGGAATCCTCCCTGTCTTTGTGCGGTAAGTCCACAGGCTCCACCAGGACCCAACGCCAGGTGGGTACATCTGCGTCTCTTACATGTGAACACGGTATGTGCGAATACAAAAGTCATCACATGACAACCATCACCCTGTATAAGTGCCCCTCCATCTCTCATTGGGCGCCCCCTACAATCTACAAGACATTTCAGTCGGCCGCTTCCATCAGAAGCTTCTCACAGGCGTTGCGGCCGGCAGAGCGCTGGGGAATCGGCATATGGATCCCCATCATATCAAATCATCCAATCTACACACAGCGCATCTCTCTCCAGTACAGCCTAGGGTCCCCCAAGGATGGGTCACATTTCTGGGGGGGTGGGGTGATGGGACCCCGAGGACCGGTCACATTTCTGGGGGGGGTGGGGTGATGGGACCTCGAGGAAGGGTCACATTTCTAGGGGCGGGGGTGATGGGACCCCCGAGGACGGGTCACATTTCTAGGGGCGGGGGTGATGGGACCCCCGAGGACGGGTCACATTTCTAGGGGCGGGGGTGATGGGACCCCCGAGGACGGGTCACATTTCTAGGAGCGGGGGGGTTTGGGACCCCGAAGACGGGTCCCATTTCTAGGGGAGGGGGGTGATGGGACCCCGAAGACGGGTCCCATTTCTAGGGGAGGGGGGTGATGGGACCCCGAAGACGGGTCCCATTTCTAGGGGAGGGGGGTGATGGGACCCCGAAGACGGGTCCCATTTCTAGGGGCGGGGGGTGATGGGACCCCGAGGACGGGTCCCATTTCTAGGGGCGGGGGGTGATGGGACCCCGAGGACGGGTCCCATTTCTAGGGGCGGGGGGTGATGGGACCCCGAGGACGGGTCCCATTTCTAGGGGCGGGGGGTGATGGTACCCCGAAGACGGGTCCCATTTCTAGGGGCGGGGGGTGATGGTACCCCGAAGACGGGTCACATTTCTAGGGGCGGGGGGGGGGGGGGATGGGACCCCGAGGACGGGTCCCATTTCTAGGGGCGGGGGGTGATGGGACCCCGAGGACGGGTCACATTTCTAGGGGCGGGGGGTGATGGGACCCCGAGGACGGGTCCCATTTCTAGGGGCGGGGGGGGGGGGGGGTGATGGGACCCCGAAGACGGGTCCCATTTCTAGGGGCGGGGGGTGATGGTACCCCGAAGACGGGTCACATTTCTAGGGGCGGGGGGGGGGGGGGATGGGACCCCCGAGGACGGGTCCCATTTCTAGGGGCGGGGGGTGATGGGACCCCCGAGGACGGGTCCCATTTCTAGGGGCGGGGGGTGATGGTACCCCGAAGACGGGTCCCATTTCTAGGGGCGGGGGGTGATGGGACCCCGAAGACGGGTCCCATTTCTAGGGGCGGGGGGTGATGGGACCCCGAAGACGGGTCCCATTTCTAGGGGCGGGGGGTGATGGGACCCCGAAGACGGGTCCCATTTCTAGGGGCGGGGGGTGATGGGACCCCGAGGACGGGTCCCATTTCTAGGGGCGGGGGGGTGATGGGACCCCGAGGACGGGTCACATTTCTAGGGGCGGGGGGGTGATGGGACCCCGAGGACGGGTCCCATTTCTAGGGGCGGGGGGTGATGGGACCCCGAAGACGGGTCCCATTTCTAGGGGCGGGGGGGTGATGGGACCCCGAAGACGGGTCCCATTTCTAGGGGCGGGGGGTGATGGGACCCCGAAGACGGGTCCCATTTCTAGGGGCGGGGGGTGATGGGACCCCGAAGACGGGTCCCATTTCTAGGGGCGGGGGGTGATGGGACCCCGAAGACGGGTCCCATTTCTAGGGGCGGGGGGTGATGGGACCCCGAAGACGGGTCCCATTTCTAGGGGCGGGGGGTGATGGTACCCCGAAGACGGGTCACATTTCTAGGGGCGGGGGGTAATGGGACCCCGAGGACGGGTCACATTTCTAGGGGCAGGGGGTGATGGGACCCCGAGGACGGGTCACATTTCTAGGGGCGGGGGGTGATGGGACCACGAGGACGGGTCACATTTCTAGGCAGGGGGTGATGGGACCACGAGGACGGGTCACATTTCTAGGCGGGGGGTGATGGGACCCCGAGGACGGGTCACATTTCTAGGGGCGGGGGGTGATGGGACCCCCAAACCATGGAGGAGTGGGGCCACAGTGACGGATGAGCGATCTGTGATTGGACGATGATCAGATCCCCATGTATAGGATACACACATCCCCTCCCCCACCATCACCTTCAGTTTGTTCCATTCTAGATCCGGGTGTCTCGGACTTCAGCCACAGGAACCCACGGGTGACCCGAAAGGGGGAGGGGCGTCAGCAAATTCGGGCCCGGTGACGTGTCTTTTTCAGGGGGGCCAGTCCCTCCGGGTGTTCCCGCCCGATCACAGCCTGGATGGCCTCGTCTCTATTTTTCGGGTGAGTCCCGTATGGAAGGGACACAAAATGGCGGCGGCGGTATTATTCGGGTGTCTCGTCCGGTCACGTTACACGGGAAGGCGGAAGGCCGGCTCCGGTCGGTATCGGGCCCCTTCCTGGGGGGATGACGCCAGACCCGGGCCTGAAATGCGGGCTCTTTCGGGTGTTTGATTGCCTCAGGCCGATTCTGCAGGGCTTTCGGGCGTCGTGCGCGGCTCCCGGCCTGCCGAGTCCCCCTCCCTCCCCCCCGGGTACGTTCTAGTCTTTTCCGGGTGTGTCCGGGTCACCGCTGCCCGCTTCCTCTTCACACAAAAGCCGCCCGCGCGCCCCGGCAGCGCCAGTGAGAAAAAAAATCCTGAACGGAGATTGGTTGCGAGGCCGCGAAGGGGATGCCGGGAGTTGTAGTTCGCCTCAGCGCTGCGAGCGGGATTGTTGTCATTAAAGCTTGAGGGACACAGAGCGAGCGTGATGGCAGGCTAGAGCGGCCCCTGCCGGACGGAAGACCCTATAACCACACATGGTCCTAGTCACTATAGGCCTCACAAGTTCCACCCCCTTATGTTAATCCATACCGGGAATTCTGGCATTCCTCTCCTACATGTAAAAATCACCATTTTTTTTTTGCTAGAAAATTACTCAGAACCTCCAAATATTCTATATATATTTTAGCAGAGACCCTAGCGAATAAAATGGTGATTGTTGCAATTTTTTATGTCACACGATATTTGCGCAGCAATTTTTCAAACACAATTTTTTTGGAAAAAAAAAACAATATTTACCCCAATTTTTTTATGTAATTGTGAAAGATGATGTTACACCAAGTAAATAGATACCCAACATGTCACGCTTTAAAATTGCACACACTCTGTACTTAAAGAGGAAGTCCGTCCACCCATACAAAAATTAAAAGCCAGCAGCTACACATACTGCAGCTGCTGTTTTTTAAAAATTATTATTATACATGATTTATATAGCGCCAACAGTTTACGCAGAGCTTTACAATGTATAGGGGGGACAACACAATTACAGTACAATACAAAATGTACAGGAGGGCCCTGCTCGTAAAGCTTACATTCTAAAGGGAGGGGGTGGTAGGACACTATAAAATAGGACACTTACCTGTCCTGGAGTCCAGCGATGTCCGCAACGCAGCTGATGTTTCCATCAGCTCCTACATGTAAAAATCACCATTTTTTTTTTTTTGCTAGAAAATTACTCAGAACCTCCAAATATTGTATATATATTTTAGCAGAGACCCTAGCAAATAAAATGGTGATTGTTGCGATTTGTTATGTCACACTGTATTTGCACAGCAATCTTTTAAACGCAATTTTTTTGAAAAGAAAAAACACTTACATTCTAAAGGGAGGGGGTGGTAGGAAACTATAAAATAGGACACTTACCTGTCCTGGAGTCCAGCGATGTCCCCAACACAGCTGATGTTTCCATCAGCTGTCGGGTGCTGCCGCCGCCTTTGCGGGTAAGCGTAGTGTAGCAGGGGAGGGAGGAGGAAAGAGCAGAGCAGCTGACGTAATTCGCCATGGCCCGGACTCCCAGAAGTAGGGACAGGACACCTTTCAAAGACAGGTATCCACTCCCCCACTGAAATGTGTGGTTTTACATTTGTAGGCAGTGGCTCTCACTACTGCCCATTGTTGTAACTGTTGTATTTTTGCAATTTAAATAAAAATAGAACCCAACTGCCCTCTGATCTGATCTGGCCATCCAACTGCCCATAGGACCTCTAGTGTGAAAGGGGCCTACTGAAAAAAGGTTTAATCTATCTCCACTCTATCCAAAATTTTCTACAAAGTTTTGCCTTTTCGTTATACTTTTTTTTTTTCAGTCCTCATTTTTTTTTCCTTTTGCTTACATCAAATCCACAGTTGTTTTGCTGCAGTTTTCAAAAGTGGAACTTCCGCTTCAAGCACTCCTCACCCCCTTACATGCCACATTTGGCATGTCATTTTTTTTGGGGGGGTGCCTAGTTTTGAGTGGGATTTCCTGTCCTACTTCCTGCTTCTGACTTCGGGCGGCTTGGCGACTCCTCCTCTCACCCTAGACGACCCCTCCCTCTCGGCAATCTTCTGGGACACGTGACAGGTCCCAGAAGATTGCCTGTCCACTCAGAGAGCGCAGCGCGACTCGTGCATGCCCAGTGAGTGCCCAGGTGCCCACAGTTTCAATGAAGGCGCCGCGGAGAGGAGAGGGAGAGGAATGAGGCTCCATGTAGCCACATCGCTGGACCGTAGGACAGGTGAGTGTCTGTTTATTAAAAGTCAGCAGCTACACTTTTTGTAGCTGCTGACTTTTAATAAACAAAAAAAAGCCTGGAACTCCACTTTAAGGCAGTTCCCCAACTTATAGGTGAGCCTTTACTGTGCGTAGCAATAAAGTGCAGAGTTGGTATGAAAAGGGACTTGTCTCATTTCACTACACACAGTACTGTATTTGTAGGTTATGTTGAGCGGGAAGTGCTGAGCCTGTGCCGACTCCACCAGTCCAGCGTGCCTCTGTTACCTCACTCCCAGCAACAGAATGAGGTCCAACCGAGCACCTAACGTAGACCTCATGCGTGCTCTCACTTAACTCCGTCCTTCCCATACCATGTGACCAGGCCATAGCTCTCCGTAACACTAGTCTGCTCCTGGTTGCTATGGGAGACAGACTGCTAGTGAGGGAGCCATAACACTTAACCCCTTGCTACCAGAGGATCGGTCATTTTACCAGGTGCCACGCTTAATAACTGGTTGTTGTAGCTTGTTCCTTTACTTAGTTACCCATAGCAATTACACTCTTCTACTCCTTGTCTTGCTGAGTTAACCTTTTGTAGTAGTGTTACTTCATACCCCAAAGTGCTTTACAGGCCCAGGTTCTTTAGAATACACCAGAACCAACATGCACCCCTTTAGATAACTTCAGACCAGGCTTAGAACGGTTATTATACCTTTACTGTTGAAATGCAGCATAATCACACAGCAAGAACAATGGCATACCACCGTGAGATCAGAGTCCATGTTGCCATTGTCCATGACTTGGATGCTGTTTGTAACTCCTGATGTCTCCTTCCCAAAGACAGCCACCGGAACTTCAACTGCAACTGCCTCCGATCTTAGAGGTCCTTTATATACCACAGGTGGTCCCAAAAATCAAAAAGCCTGGGTACTAGGCCGAAAGGGCTTTAACCCTTTCCCAGCCTGGGCCTGCTGCTGGAAAATAACTAAACGCATTTCAACCTGCCTACACACATGTGCCAAGACCTTATTCCACAGGTGTCAAACCCAAGGCCGCGGGCCAAATCCAGGCCCTCCAGGCCATTTCATATGGCCCTCGCACCTCTCCTGCAGCTGCAGGAGAGCTCCAGCCCTCCTCTGGTCCTCCTCCAAAACCTTACTTTCTGCTTTCAAGCAATGCGTCCAGATTCTTCCCAGCAGCAGCACAAGAAAAGGGGGGTGCACTGTGATGTAAGGGAGAGTGGGGGACTCAACTTCTGATGGTGGGGTGGCTCTTGACATCTAATGTAAGGGGAGGGGATGCGCTGGACATCTAATCTTACAGATACAACTGGCCCTTTTGAGGGCAATCATAATGCTGATGCGGCCCACAATGAAATTGATTTTGACACCCCTGCCTTATTCGTTCTTATGGTTAGTTCGTTTTTTGCTGGTAAGCTGGGGCCTACCATTACTACGGATACCTAGGAATCCATAGGGTCACAGTGCACTAGGCACAGGATCTGGACAGGTTGTTTTTCTTCTAAAGGCAAGTAGTGGAAGTGGGCTGTATAAGGTATTTACTGGCAGAAAAAAAAATATTATCCAAAGTTAAAACAACAAGGGCAGAAGATTTAATAGATTGAAAGTTGAGAAAATTACTGAAGGTCCGCTTTCATTTTTTTCAACTTTCCATCTATTAAATGTTCTGCCCTTGTTGTTTTAACTTTGAATAGTAAAACATATTTTTTATGCCAGTAAATACCTTATACAGCCCACCTCCTGTTTCTTGTCTGGTAAAAAGCCTAGGCCTATGACATCATGCACAGCTCTGTCTCTCACTCTCATGACAGTTTGCCAGGAAGGGAGGGGGGATGAGTCATAAGAGGGTCAATGAGAGCTGCAGAGCTGGAGGTGTGCCTCTGTGTGTCTGTGTAAATCCAGGAAGTGAACAGGCAGCAGCTTCAGCTGCCCACAGTTAAAATTGTTGCAGCCAGACTCAGTGGAGGGAGATTTCTGAAGCATATTTGGCAAGTACAGAATCACAGTATATATAAAATAATATGCAACGTGGTTGGAGGGAAGCTTCAGATTGTCAAAAATGTTTTTATTACAAATTATGTGAGCAATATCTTGGATAGAAAGGTCATCTTTACATCATTTATGCAGCCTATCCAGGATAGGAAATGAAAATTCCAGGGGTGTATAAGCGTGGGAAATGACAGTAATAAAGTATATTGATTTGCTGAAAAGAGTGAAGAATACAGAGGGGTGATTTTTACCCATAGGTAATCCAATGCCAAAGTCTTCCAGTGTTAAAGTGAAACCACTTCATCCACAAAAAAGATTTATTTTGGCCAGCACTGGACATTCCCTAAATATCCTGGCTGTCCCTAATGGTAATCACCAAGAGCTCCATAACTAGGGTAAACAATATTGAGGCAAGGAGCATCCTTGCCTTGTGGAACAAGGTATTCTTGTTTTTTTTGTGTGCCCAATTGAAGAAGAAAAACTATTTCTGAAGCAAGCACAAAAAGAAGAGAGAAACAGAATTGGCAAAGTTAAGGTTTTTTTTGTTTATGTCATAATGTAGAGTATACGATTTCCTACCATTTGAGCCCAGTCTTGCCACACAGAGTTAATCCAGCTCTGAGCAATCCTCTTTGTTTGTTCAGTGAGATAAATCTTGACAAACAGAAAAACTTTGTCAAATCCTCCCCCTTGCTGTGAGTGACAGGTGATTTACATATCTCGTGCACTAACCTAAGAGACATGCATTATTTTTTAATTCCCTCCCACTCCTTTCTTCTGCTGCTCTGCCAGGATTGGATGTTGCACACCTCAGCATAATTGGGCATGCTGAAGTCATGTGGTTACTTTCCTGTCTTCTCACTGGATGTTAGAGATCATAGCAGAAGTTCAGTGTAAGAAATACACAGGAGAAAATGCATATTGACAAGGGGAGTGTAGAGGTGGGCGGGGAGTCTACTGACTCCACCCACCGAGCTCCAGACAACAGACTCACCCACAGAATCTGCAGTTTTTCAGGTCTCATAACAGACAGAGAGGAGACATTTGACAGGTAAAGATACATGCAGGGGGCATGTATATTCTTCTAGATAACCCCTATGGCAGTAGAAAGGAATGACATTGGGTTTACATCCCCTTTAAAACATAATCAAAAATAATACAATACTTTGGGTAGAAATGCTATCTTTACATAATTTATGTGACCTATACAGGATACAGAAGAAAAACTCCAGGATTGTATAAGCATGGACAATGTCTGTAATAAGGGGTAATAATTTGCTGAAAAGAGCAAGGAATACAGAGGTGTGAGTTTTACCCCCAGGTAATCCTGGATATGGGTAACTGTGCCCTGGGATGAAAAATATTCAGGACCATATATTTAGCTAACAGTGAGGCCTAAAAATTGAGAAAACCCACCCAGGATTTAGCAAAGGTTTGGAAATGTGGCAAGAGGATTAGTGAAAGTGAAAAGGGTGTTATCTGCACAAAGATTTTTTTTTGGCCAGCATTTGAAATTCCCTTAAAGTGGTTGTAAACCCTTACAGATCACTTTGACCTACAGATAAGCCTAGATTAAGGCTTACCTGTAGGTCCAAGAAATATCTCCTTAACCTGCACGGTTAACCGCTTCCCAACCAGCTCCTGCACATATACGTCGGCAGAATGGCACGGCTGGGCAAAACCACGTACCTGTACGTGGTCCTTTTATGAGCCCTGCCGTGGGTCGCACCGCCATCGGCGCGCTCGTGACACGGTCGTGAGCTCCGCGTCCTCGGGACCAGCGGACTCAATTGCCGCTGGTGTCCCGCGATCGGGTCACAGAGCTGAAGAACGGGGAGAGGTCTGTGTAAACAAACCTCTCCCCGTGCTTCCTACACTGCCTGTCACTGATCAGCTGTTCCCTGTCATTGGGAAAGCCGATCAGTGACGTCAGACGTAAAGCCACGCCCCCTACTGTAAAAAAAAAAAAAACACACGTCACACTAACTCCTCCCCGTCCCCTAGTGGTTAACTCCTCGCTGCCAGTGTCATTTACATAGGAATCAGTGCATTTAAAGAGCGCTGATTTCTATATAAATGACAATGGTCCCAAAAATGTGTCAAAAATGTCCGATGTGTCCGCCATAATGTCGCAGTCACAATAAAAATCGCTGATCGCCGCCATTACTAGTAAAAAAAAAAGATATTAATAAAAATGCTATAAAACTATCCCCTATTTTGTAAACGCTATAACTTTTGCGCAAACCAATCAATAATCGCTAATTGCGATTTTTTTTTACCAAAAATATGTAGAAGAATACATATCGGCCTAAACTGAGGAAAAAATAATTTTTTTTATAGATTTTTTGGGGGATATTTATTATAGCAAAAAGTAAAAAATATTGCATTTTTTTCAAAATTGTCGCTCTATTTTTGTTTATAGCGCAAAAAATAAAAACCGCAGGGGCGATCAAATACCACCAAAAGAAAGCTCTATTTATGGGAAAAAAATGACGCCAATTTTGTTTTGGAGCCACGTTGCACGACCGCGCAATTGTCAGTTAAAGCGACACAGTGCCAAATCGCAAAAAGGGGCCTGGTCCTTTGGCTGCAAATTGGTCCGGGGCTGAAGTGGTTAAGGAGATATTTTACAAAAAAACGGGCACCGATGTCTACGGCGCAGGCGCACTGGGCGCGCCGCAAACATGCCATCACTTACGGCTCTCGTGTGCATGCGCCGGAGTGACGTCATTGCTGCTCCAGCCATTCACAGCGCCAGAGCAGCGATACCCGGAAAGAAGATGGAGGCTCCGTGGAAGAGGGGACAGCGGTGACATCGCTGGCTCGTGTGTCAGGTAAGTGACACATAATGGGCTACTATGCGATGCATAGTAGTTCATTATGCTTTACCTTTGCAGGGAAACAAAGAGGAAGTAAACTCATCAGGGTTTACTTCCTCTTTAATAGCCTGTCTTTCCCTAATGGATATCACCAAGGACTCTGGCTAGGATAAACAGTATTGGGGATAGGGACAACCTTGCCTTGTACCCTGAAAAAAATTTTTTTGTTAGAATCCAACATAACAAACCATTGCTGAAGGAGATTAAGGCTGATAAGAAAGGAAAAAAAGAGCCCCTGAAGCCCAATCGTTGCAGAATATAACACAAGTGATCCTAAGATATGTATTTAAATGCCTTATAATTGTTGAGAGATAAAATGAAATCAGGAATTTTATGTTGGTGTAGTAAATGGATCATCTAATCGAACATTGTCGCTGTATGTGTATGTGTTTGTAAGCGTGTCAGGACCCCACAGGGCAAGGACCGCGCTATACCACAGATGGACACCAGTGGCAAAAAGCGCCCTGAGGCGATTCAGTTCGCATAGGTAGCGCTATACAAGTCATTCATTCATTCATTCATTACAGACTTGACTGGTGGGAAGGAATTAGGTTGTCACCTATGTATTCAGTATATGTTGACCTATGGCTGCATTTCAAAATTGATGTGCTGGTGTATTAGTGGAGAAGTAATAAAGACCTGCTAGAATATATTGTGAAGGAGCAGATTTATTATTTCTCCCACATACAAATTCAGTTTCTAAAAAGTTAAGGCTTTGGAAATTTTATAGGGTCTATCTCCTATACGCAAGCCAAAAGTGGTTAAACCCCAACTCTAGTCCTCTTTTTTTTTTAAATTAGTTTTGTATAGAATGTGGAAGAGTTAGGCCATTTTGGGACACAGACAGCAATAAAATATGTTTTTAATTTGTATGTTTTTATGTAATGCTACACAAATGATACATGAAAAAGACATATTAATAGTAAAAAAATATAAAAAAAAAAAAAAAAATGAATACAAGAAAAGACGTTAAGGTGCCAGACATACCTCAAGTCTCAACTCAACCTTGAGCTATGTGTGGTACCTTTCTTGTACTTATCTATTGTTTTTCATACATATGTATGGATGTGGTGCCATCTCAATGAATTGTGCTTTATGTTTTCCATCTTATTAAAAAAAGCACATTTTTAATTTACAGGTTTATTTAAAGCGTTTGTTAACCCAAAAAAAAAAATGTATATCCTGGTTCCTTAACCACTTTCAGACCGGACCATTTTGCAGCCTAAAGACCAGAGGACTTTTTACAATTTGGCACTGCACTGGTTTAACTGGTAATTGCGCGGTCATGCAATGTTGTACCCAATCTAAATTTGCGTCCTTTTCTTCCCACAAATAGAGCTTTCTTTTGATGGTATTTGATTGCCTCTGCAATTTTTATTTTTTGCAATATAAATTGAAAAAGACTGGAAATTTAGAAAAAAATATATATTTTCTACAATTCCAAAAAAAAAAAAAAAATCCAATAAACTCAATTTTAGTCATACATTTAAGCCAAAATGTATTCAGCCACATGTCTTTGGTAAAAAAAAATGTCAATAAGCGTATATATAGTTATAGCGTCTACAAACTAGGGTACATTTTCTGGAATTTACACAGCTTTTAGTTTATAACTGCCTATCTCATTCCCTGAGGTGCTAAATGGCAGGGCAGTACAACCCCCCCCCCCCCCCCAATGACCCCATTTTGGAAAGTAGACATCCTAAGTAAATTGCTAAGAGGTCTGTTGAGCCCATTGAAATTTTATTTTTTTGTCCCAAGTGATTGAATAATGACAAAAAAAAAAAAGTTGTCACTAAATGATATATTGCTCACACATGCCATGGTTATATGTGTAATTGCACCCCAAAATACATTTTGCTTCTTCTCCTGAATACGGGGATACCACATGTGAGGGACTTTTTGGGAGCCTAGCCACGTACAGGGCCCCGAAAACCAAGCACCGCCTTCAGGATTTTGAAAGGTGTAAATTTTTGATTTCACTCCTCACTACCTATTACAGTTTTGAAGGCCATAAAATGCCAAGATGGCACAAAACCCAGCCAAATGACCCCATTTTGGAAAGTAGACCCCAAGCTATTTGCTGAGAGGCATGTTGAGTCCATGGAATATTTTATATTTTGCCACAAGTTGCGGGAAAATTACAAACTTTTTTTTTTGCACAAAGTTGTCACTAAATGATATATTGCTCACACATGCCATGGGCATATGTGGGATTACACCCCAAAATAAATTCTGTTGCTTCTCCTGAGTACGGGGATACCACATGTGTGGGACTTTTTGAGAGCCTAGCCGTGTACGGGACCTCGAAAACCAAACACCGCCTTCAGGATTTCTAAGGGCATACATTTCTGATTTCACTCCTCACTACCTATAAGTAGACACCCAAGCTATTTGCTGAGAGGCATGTTGAGTCCATGGAATATTTTATATTTTGCCACAAGTTGCGGGAAAATTACAAACTTTTTTTTTTGCACAAAGTTGTCACTAAATGATATATTGCTCACACATGCCATGGGCATATGTGGAATTACACCCCAAAATAAATTCTGCTGCTTCTCCTGAGTACAAGGATACCACATATGTGGGACTTTTTGGGAGCCTAGCCACGTACGGTGCCCTGAAACCCAAGCACCGCCTTCAGGATTTCCTATCACAGTTTTGAAGGCCATAAAATGCCAAGATGGCACAAACCCCCCCCCCCCCCAAATGACCCCATTTTGGAAAGTAGACACCCCAAGCTATTTTGGAAGACGGTGGGGGGCATTCCCTCCCACTGCTTGTAAAATCAGTCTAGAGGCTAATTAGCCGCTAGGATTGCTTTTACATGAAAGCTGACCGCTGGCTGAAAAGAATGATACCAAGATGATACCTAAACCCGCTGGCATCATTCTTGTATAACCACTCAAAGTCCAGCAACATACCAGTATGTTGCTGGTCCTTGTTTGGCATATATTGTAATCTTTTTTTTCATGCAGCCTGTGGGCTGAACGAAAAAAAGAGATTGATCGGTGGGTATGCCCACCATTAGAATACCTCCCTTCATCCACCCACTTCTAATGATGGGCATACATGCACCATTTTGTTTTTAACTGTGGTGGTGGATTCACAGCTTTATGTATCATGGGAGCAAACGCTGTTGCTATCAATATAAATAAATCCGTGCTGCAGTTGAATGGCGTACCTGCTAAGCAAATGATGGTTAACAATAAAACAGTAAAGTAACATAATAGTATAACAGTAAGACATTCCATACCTGCAAAGCAAATACAAAAAAAAACATAGTAAAAAATAAAACATTTTTTAACGCAACCTGTGCCTAAAATATATATATGCCGAAGCATGGGGGCATCCTCCCGCAAAAGGTAGGAGCAAATCGCTCCTCCGCCCCTGCTGCCCCCATGCTTCAGCATATATGCTCTTTTTTTTAACTGTGGTGGTGAAATCACCTCCGACAGCGCTGGAGTCACAGCTTTATGTATCGTGGGAGCAAACGCTGTTGCTGTCAAGATAAATAAATCCGCGCTGCAACTGAATGGCGTACCTGAAAACAAATAAATGGTTAACAATAAAACACAATAAAACATTGCAGAATAGAATACAGTAAAAAAACAGCAGAACAATAGAGAGAGAATAGAGAGAAAGAGAACAATAAAACGACAACTATTTTTTTTTTTTACTTCTTTTAAATTTATTTTTACTTTTTGTAACTGTAACAGTTCTAACGTAACTGTTGTAATGGTTCCAGCGGTTTGGGTCTCTCAAAATGCGATGGCATCTTGGGAGACCCTGTGAACGTGTGCCTAGTCTGTGAAATGCTGTACCCTACGCTAAAACTCAACTAGTGTATGGTAGCGTTCAAAACATTCACCAATGCAAAGACCAGGATTGTCAGGACAGTAGGGACAATAATAACGGGTGTCACGCCTATATCCGCTCTTTCTGCAGACACAACATTTTCTTTGGGGGGCTCGCTGGGTAGGGATACTCGGGAGGACATAAGGAAAATGCCTCTTATGCCGTCAGCTTACTGCATTTGGTTGGGGATGGTGAGGTGGAGCACCGTCTTGAAACAGAAGGGCTCTGACGATCTCTTTCTGGAATTTAAGGAAGGATCCAGCCTGAAGCTCTGTATAGCACATGAGCCTTCAGCAAAGCCAAGTGAAAAAAAAACAGACACTTTTTTGTACCAGCGTCTGGCCTTATTGGCAACTAGGTACGGCGCCAAAAACTGGTCATTGAGGTCCACCCCTCCCATATTTTGGTTATATTCATGGACACAGAGGGGTTTCTCCACAACACCATTCGCCGAAGTAATTTGGACCGTCGTGTCTGCATGAAGGGAGGTAAGAACGAAAACATTCTTATTATCCCTCCACTTCATAGCGAGCAAGTTATTACACTGCAAGCAGGCTCTCTCCCCCAGCCTAAGAATCTACAAGCCGCTGGGGAAAGCCCCGGCGATTAGATCGCACGGCACCACATGCTCCAATCTGCTGATCAAACAAGTGACTAAACAGTGGCACGCTCGTTTAATAATTGTCCACGTACAAGTGGTACCCCTTTCTGAATAAGGGTGACTCTAAGTCCCACACAATCTTGCCAGCGCTTCCTATGTAATCAGGGCAGTTTGTCAGCTCTACTTGACTATCTTTGCCCTCGTAAACCATAAAACGAATGTATAGCCTGTGGCCCTGTCACAGAGCTTATACATTTTGACCCCGTATCTGGCACGCTTGCTGGGAAGGTACTGTTTGAATGACAAGCGGCCAGAAAACTTAATCAGGGACTCATCAACGCAGACAACTTGATGGGGAGTAAACAAGTCTTCAAAACGTTGGTTGAAGTGGTTTACGAGGGGCCGAATTTTGTAGAGCCGATCGTATGCAGGGTCTCCACGAGGACGACAGAGTTCATTGTCGTTGAAGTGCATTAACTGCAAAATCTGCCTGTATCGTGCCCTGGCCATGGAAGCAGAGAACACGGGCATATGGTACATTGGCTCAGTGGACCAATATGAATGCAACGTACCCATTTTAACTATGCCCATGTCAAGGGAAAGGCCCAGAAAGATCTTAAATTCGGAGACCGTAATTGGTCTCCAATCTCTGGCAAGGGAGAACTGGGGATTAGCGGCGATGAATTGACAAGTGTACAAATTGCTTTGGTCCACAATAGATCTATAGAGATCTTCGGTGAAAAACAACGAATAAAAATCAAGTGACGTAAAATAAACTGTTTCCACCTGAATGACGGGTTGGTCAGTGAATGGGGGAAGTACGGGTGCTGCAGAAGTGGTGGGTTCCCAATTAGGATTGGCGAATGCAGCAGGATGGGCACGACGGGCCTGTCTTTGTCTTCTTGGTGGCAGGGGGACTCGCCACGTCACCACGTGATACTGCAGTGCTGGATGTGCGATCAGGGTGTACTAGGCCGCTGGTGCTTGCCAGTTCACCAGAAGGAATAGCAGTGCTTGTACTTCTCTGCTCCATACGAGAGACTTTCCGATGGCAAATGTGCGATCGGAGCTTGTTGTTGAAAATTCCGACCGTGTGTAGGCTCCATCGGAATTTCCGTCGCACAAAATTTGAGATCTGGTTCTCAAATGTTTAGACAACAAAATCCGTTTGCATAAATTCCAATCGTGTGTACACAATTCCGAAGCACAAAGTGCCACGCATGCTCAGAATAAATTACGAGACCGAATCGCTCGGTCTGGTAAAACTACCGTTCGTATTGGAGATAGCACATTCGTCACGGTGTAAATTTTGAAATCTTTTAATGCAGCGCATTCTAGACATGGGAACTGTCAAAAAATTTGTTTCGTTTCGTTTCGTCCCGTTTCGTATATAAAAAAATTCGTAATTCGTGTACGAAATTCCGTTCGAATTCGTACGAAATACGAAATTCGGACGAATCGTAATTTTTTTTTACGAATCGTTAGTAAAGTTACGAATCGTTACGAATCGTTAACGCGGCTAATGAATTGTTGGTTCTCATAACACAGAGAACAATTCGAATCCAACTACAAATATCGAATTTCAATTTCAAGTTACGAATCGTTACGAATCGTTATGAATAGTTACGAATCGTTACGAATCGTTATGAATAGTTACGAATCGTTAGTAAATCCAACTACCAATATCGAATTTCAACTAATTTGAACAAAATTATTATAGCAGATATAACGAATGAATTCGAATGACAAAGTGTCATTTTTGCAGAAAAAAAAAAAAGCGTAGGGGTCCCCCCAAATTCAATAACCAGGCCCTTCAGGTCTGGTATGGATATTAAGGGGGACCCCAGCCAAAAAAAAAAATGGCGTGGGGTCCCCCCCAAATATCCATACCAGACCCTTCAGGTCTGGGATGGATTTTAAGGGGAACCCCGGCCAAAAAAAAAAAAAAATGGCGTGGGGTCCCCCTCAAAATCCATACCAGACCCTTTATCCGAGCACGCAACCTGGCAGGCCGCAGGAAAGGAGGGGGGGACGAGAGCGGCCCCCCCTCCCGCCTGAACCGTACCAGGCCACATGCCCTCAACATTGGGAGGGTGCTTTGGGGTCCCCCCCAAAGCACCTTGTCCCCATGTTGATGAGGACAAGGGCCTCATCCCCACAACCGTGCCCGGTGGTTGTGGGGGTCTGCGGGCGGGGGGCTTATCGGAATCTGGAAGCCCCCTTTAACAAGGGGACCCCCAGATCCCGCCCCCCCCCCTGTGTGAAATGGTAAGGGGGTACAAAAGTACCCCTACCATTTCACCAAAAAAGTGTCAAAAATTGTAAAAATGACAGGAGACGGTCTTTGACAATTCCTTTATTAAAATCTTCTTTCTTCTGGTCTTCCTTCTTCATCTTCTCCTTCCGTCATCTTCTTCCATCTTCTTCTTCCTTCGATTCGCTTCTTCTTCCTCCGGTCTTCTCGTCCTTCTCGTCCGGCGTCGTCCTTCTCGTCCGGCATCGTCGTCTCTTCTCGCAGGCCGCTCCTCGCAATGGGAGGCTCCCGCTCTGTGAGGCTCCGCTCCGGGTGACAGGTCTTGTATAACGAAGGCACCTGGTGACCCCGCCCCCCCTCTGACGTCATGGGGAAAGCCATAGGGAATTCCACATGACGTCCCCGTGCGTCAGAGGGGGCGGGGTCACCAGGTGCCTTCGTTATAAAAGACCTGTCACCCGGAGCGGAGCCTCACAGAGCGGGAGCCTCCCATTGCGAGGAGCGGCCTGCGAGAAGAGACGACGATGCCGGACGAGAAGGACGACGCCGGACGAGAAGGACGAGAAGACCGGAGGAAGAAGAAGAGAATCGAAGGAAGAAGAAGATGGAAGAAGATGCCGGAAGGAGAAGATGAAGAAGGAAGACCAGAAGAAAGAAGATTTTAATAAAGGAATTGTCAAAGACCGTCTCCTGTCATTTTTACAATTTTTGACACTTTTTTGGTGAAATGGTAGGGGTACTTTTGTACCCCCTTACCATTTCACACAGGGGGGGGGGCGGGATCTGGGGGTCCCCTTGTTAAAGGGGGCTTCCAGATTCCGATAAGCCCCCCGCCCGCAGACCCCCACAACCACCGGCCAGGGTTGTGGGGATGAGGCCCTTGTCCTCATCAACATGGGGACAAGGTGCTTTGGGGGGGACCCCAAAGCACCCTCCCAATGTTGAGGGCATGTGGCCTGGTACGGTTCAGGCGGGAGGGGGGGCCGCTCTCGTCCCCCCCTCCTTTCCTGCGGCCTGCCAGGTTGCGTGCTCGGATAAGGGTCTGGTATGGATTTTATGGGGGACCCCACGCCATTTTTTTGGGCTAGGGTTCCCCTTAAAATCCATCCCAGACCTCAAGGGTCTGGTATGGATTTTGAGGGGGACCCTACGCCATTTTTTTTTTGGCTGGGGTCCCCCTTAATATCCATCCCAGACCTGAAGGGCCTGGTTATTGAATTTGGGGGGACCCCTACGCATTTTTTTTTATCAATGACTTCAATGAATGACAGTTCTCTGTATTACGGATCCAACAATTCATTTGCCGGCAAATAGCTGCGAGCGATTTTAAATAGTTTTTTTTTCCTGCAAAAATGACACATTGTACAGAGACAGTTCTCTATATTAGATATACTGAATCTCGAATCATTCGAAGCATTCGTTATATCCGCTATTATAATTTCTTTCATATTAGTTGAAATTACATATTTGTTAGTTACAATACAACATTCGAATTGTTCTCTGTATTACGGGAATCGGCAATTAGCCGCGAGTGATTTTAAATGTCTTTTTTTCCTGCAAAAATGACACATTGTACAGAGAGAGTTCTAAACACGGGAAACATGATCCCCTTCATAGGCATACTATCGAGTATATAGTATATAGAAGGGCGCAGGTTTCCCGTGTTTACAACTCTCTCTGTACAATGTGTCATTTTTGCAGGAAAAAAAAAATATTTTAAATCACTCGCGGCTAATTGCCGATTCCCGTAATACAGAGAACAATTCGAATACAACAACTAACAAATATGTAATTTCAACTAATATGAAAGAAATTATAATAGCGGATATAACGAATGCTTCGAATGATTCGAGATTCAGTATATCTAATATAGAGAACTGTTCCTGCACAGTGTCATTTTTGCAGGAAAAAAAAACTATTTAAAATCGAGTCGCGGCTATTTGCCGGCAAATGAATTGTTGGATCCGTAATACAGAGAACTGTCATTCATTGAAGTCATTGATAAAAAAAATGCGTAGGGGTCCCCCCAAATTCAATAACCAGGCCCTTCAGGTCTGGGATGGATATTAAGGGGGACCCCAGCCAAAAAAAAAAAAAAAATGGCGTAGGGTCCCCCTCAAAATCCATACCAGACCCTTGAGGTCTGGGATGGATTTTAAGGGGAACCCTAGCCAAAAAAAATGGCGTGGGGTCCCCCATAAAATCCATACCAGACCCTTATCCGAGCACGCAACCTGGCAGGCCGCAGGAAAGGAGGGGGGGACGAGAGCGGCCCCCCCTCCCGCCTGAACCGTACCAGGCCACATGCCCTCAACATTGGGAGGGTGCTTTGGGGTCCCCCCCAAAGCACCTTGTCCCCATGTTGATGAGGACAAGGGCCTCATCCCCACAACCGTGCCCGGTGGTTGTGGGGGTCTGCGGGCGGGGGGCTTATCGGAATCTGGAAGCCCCCTTTAACAAGGGGACCCCCAGATCCCGGCCCTCCCCCTGTGTGAAATGGTAAGGGGGTACAAAAGTACCCCTACCATTTCACCAAAAAAGTGTCAAGAATTGTAAAAATGACAGGAGACGGTCTTTGACAATTCCTTTATTAAAATCTTCTTTCTTCTGGTCTTCCTTCTTCCTTTCTTCATCTTCTCCTTCCGGCATCTTCTTCTTCCTTCGATTCGCTTCTTCTTCCTCCGGTCTTCTCGTCCTTCTCGTCCGGCGTCGTCCTTCTCGTTCGGCATCGTCGTCTCTTCTCGCAGGCCACTCCTCGCAATGGGAGGCTCCCGCTCTGTGAGGCTCCGCTCCGGGTGACAGGTCTTGTATAACGAAGGCACCTGGTGACCCCGCCCCCCCTCTGACGTCATGGGGAAAGCCATAGGGAATTCCACATGACGTCCCCGTGCGTCAGAGGGGGGGCGGGGTCACCAGGTGCCTTCGTTATACAAGACCTGTCACCCGGAGCGGAGCCTCACAGAGCGGGAGCCTCCCATTGCGAGGAGCGGCCTGCGAGAAGAGACGACGATGCCGGACGAGAAGGACGACGCCGGACGAGAAGGACGAGAAGACCGGAGGAAGAAGAAGCGAATCGAAGGAAGAAGACGATGGAAGAAGATGCCGGAAGGAGAAGATGAAGAAGGAAGACCAGAAGAAAGAAGATTTTAATAAAGGAATTGTCAAAGACCGTCTCCTGTCATTTTTAAAATTTTTGACACTTTTTTGGTGAAATGGTAGGGGTACTTTTGTACCCCCTTACCATTTCACACAGGGGGGGGGCCGGGATCTGGGGGTCCCCTTGTTAAAGGGGGCTTCCAGATTCCGATAAGCCCCCCGCCCGCAGACCCCCACAACCACCGGCCAGGGTTGTGGGGATGAGGCCCTTGTCCTCATCAACATGGGGACAAGGTGCTTTGGGGGGGACCCCAAAGCACCCTCCCAATGTTGAGGGCATGTGGCCTGGTACGGTTCAGGCGGGAGGGGGGGCCGCTCTCGTCCCCCCCTCCTTTCCTGCGGCCTGCCAGGTTGCGTGCTCGGATAAAGGGTCTGGTATGGATTTTGAGGGGGACCCCCACGCCATTTTTTTTTTTTTTTTGGCCGGGGTTCCCCTTAAAATCCATCCCAGACCTGAAGGGTCTGGTATGGATATTTGGGGGGGACCCTACGCCATTTTTTTTTTTTTTTTTTTGGCTGGGGTCCCCCTTAATATCCATACCAGACCTGAAGGGCCTGGTTATTGAATTTGGGGGGACCCCTACGCTTTTTTTTTTTTTTTTATATCAATGAATGACTGTTTTTTAAATAGCTTTTTTTTCTGCAAAAATGACACTTTGTCATTCGAATTCATTCGAATGCATTCGAATTCATTCGTTATATCTGCTATAATAATTTCGTTTGAATTAGTTGAAATTTGATATTGGTAGTTGGATTCGAATAATTTGGAGCTGAAATTCGTAAACGGAATTTTTCCTGCAAAAATGACACTTTGTCATTCGAATTCATTCGAATCCATTCGAATCCATTCGAATTCATTCGAATCATTCGGCGACGAAATTCGTAAACGGAATTTCGTATTCCGTACGGAATTCGTAAAAAAAAAAATTCGTACTACAGATTCGTAAATTCGTACGAATTTCGAAAAATTCGTACGAATTACGAATTCGTACGAAACGAATCGCACATGTCTAGCGCATTCTCTTGTTTTGCTGCTGATGTTCTCACAAACTGATTTCTTTATTATTTCTCGTGATCTTATGAATAATATAATTTTTTTTATGTCAGATCTCCATAATAATGTTTTTTTATTCGTTTTTTTTATCAAGATCTGCATTTTTTTTTCTAGTGCTCTCCATAATATTATTTCTCGTTTTGTGTGTCAAGTTACCACAACACCATTATTATCTTGTATTTTTTTACCTCAAGGAGGTTGGTTGGTGTGCCTTGTTAATTTGACCTTGTATTTTTGAAATGTACCTGCCTATTCACAAACAAACTGTCCTTTTTGAACTAAAACACAATTGGCAAG
This sequence comes from Lithobates sylvaticus, assembly GCA_028564925.1. Classification (NCBI taxonomy): domain Eukaryota; kingdom Metazoa; phylum Chordata; class Amphibia; order Anura; family Ranidae; genus Lithobates; species Lithobates sylvaticus. The sequence continues at coordinate 102,426,936 of CM053029.1, forward strand.
TATTTGTGAAAAAGAAATAGACATTTATTCTGGGTCATAATAAAATAAAGAGGAAGGCAACGCTGGAGAAACTAGTGAAATTTGCGAAGCCTTTGTACCCCAGGGCACACATCAATTATTTTACAGTCAAAATTGGTGGCCTGAGGAGTCCTTATAATAGTGAGCACAATCCGGTCCAGGACTACAAGAGATCAGGAACAGCAGCATATATGTCCCCAGGCTGTGGTCATACAACAGCCTGCGTCTTTTGCCAGACCAGACTGAACCCAGGCCATCTCTTCTTCCTTACATGCTTTCTTCCAGGCAGTGGCTCTGGTGTTGGAGTTGTGGCAGGAGGTGGAAGAGGAGGAGGAGGACCTGGAGGAGGAGGAGGAAGACCATGGTTCAACTCACAAACGTGGCTTTGGCTTGTGAGTCTGCCCCTCAACCCCTTATTTAGGGCTTTCAAGATCACTTCCTCACATAAGATGCGTTGGCCCTCCTCCATTTCCAGCATTTTGCATGCTGTCATGTAGGCATAGTCTCTTGAACACTGGGGGGGGGGGGGGGGGGTTCTGAGGGCCGCAGTAGCCTTCAGAATCAGTCCAATTTCTGCCTCCTTCAGGTTACTCCTCTTCCTGGCACTTTTTTGCGGAAGGCTGAGGAGAGGGACCTGTGATTCGGCCAGGCTACTGGGCCCGGCCACCTCCTGGCTGCTTTTCAAGGTCTGGCTGAGGCTTTCCTGTGTCTGAAAAAGGGACAAAGTTTTAGTTTTGGGTTCATCAATCACACACAATTTTCAGCTCATGACTGTTGCAAATTGAATGTTAATAAATAGAAAAGAGTATCATTCTGACCCCAGCATTTGTCATTCTTGTCCCGATCATTTGTGGCCACTACTGTCTATTAATATGTAAAACACTTTGTGAAATCAGAAATTAGTTATCCAAACTAACATATATTTAACATCATTAATTTGGGAAACAGAAATATTTTGAAGAATGCTATACCTGACTCAAGCTGGGCTCCTCCACATGTTGCTGCGTGGAGGCCCAGGTTGGTCGTTGGAAGCCTCAGCTGGGGGGAAGGAAGCCTTGAAGGAAGACTGGAGAGTCCTGGCCTGGGTTCAGTCTGGCCTGGCAGAAAATGCAGTCGGACATAGTACCACAGCCTGGGTACATAAATGTCATCTGCTGCAGCTCCTGATCTCTGAAAATCCTATACCTTCTTGCGCTCCCTATTATAAGTGCTCATGCCACCAATTAGGGCCTTCAAATAGGGGATGTCTGCCGTGGGGATCACCAGCTTCACAAATTCCAGTAATTGATCCAGCGCTGCCTTCCTCTTTGGTTTATTGTTATAAAAGGGGTGGTTTACTTGCCACAGACAGGGCAGCTCCCTGTACATATCAATGAATATGGGGATAAAGTCCTCATCATTAAATAGATCCATTTTCTCTGCAAGACACAACACAAGACAAACTCTAATGTCAGGCAAAACTCTCCTAATCTTGATCCAATATAGGCCTCAATCTATAAGCAGTATAGGCCACTGATGCACCAACTTAAAATTGTACCTTTGTTATAACGATCGTTGATTCCGTTACTTCGTCCTCCGCTCACAGATCGTACGTACGACGCACGCGTGTTCTGCTTTATATACACTGCGCATGCGTGAAACTTTGCCTGACCCTGACGTTCTTTCTAGTCTATTCCCCACCCCTTGTCTTTCGGCGCAGTGGGAGAGCACATGGCAGAGAGACAACAGGTGCAAAGACTAAAGGCTGGAGCCCCAAACCTCCTGATCCCGGAGGAGATTGAAGACCTCAATTATGGCCTTTATAAAGATGGTGAAGACGGTGGACATCTTCAAGAGGGCCGACTATGATGGGAAGTATGGACTGTACCCAAACCCAAATGTGAGAAAGGCCAAGATCATGCCTAAAGTTGTGAAGAGTCAGCACAGGAATTTTGGATCAACTGAGGAAACGATGGTCAGACCTCAAATTGAGGGAGCACGATCAGTACAGAAGAATCAAGAGAGTGGTGCAAAAAAGTAAGTATTTTGTTGCGTGTTCCTATTCTTCTTCTTAACGTCTGCGCTGCTCCATGTGCTTTTCTTTACTGTTGTACATTTTAAAATGGCAACTTTCATGTTCATGGGCACAGTAATCGGTCATAGGAAACATCGTTAGTTCGCCCACTTATAAGATGTTTTAGGCAGATACAGGTAACTACATTTGTTCAGGCCTTTTTGTATTAATACGTTTGTTGTCTAGATGGGTTTGTAACTAGAATGAAATGCAAACTTGATTCAGTGTAAGGAGAGGACACTCAGCAGCTGTTTACACATCTGGACGCAGGAGCACTAGTGTGGGACACAAGAACAAACTTTTTAGGGTGTCCCACACAGGTGCTCCAGTGGATAATATAGGGGTGTCTACATGTGTGATACTTTAACAAAAAAGGTAAGTATTCCAGCTTTAGAAAGGAAATAAAATGTTCTTCGGCTTGGAACTCTGCTAAAACAGACAATTGTATGACACTTCCAAGCAATGTTTCATATTACTATTTCTGCCCTCCAATATCTGTGAGCTAGTATATTGTATATATATAGTATACAGTATATAAATAGTATACCTATTTTTTATTCACATAGGGGCAAAAAGACTAGGGACATCTGAGGACACCAGGGACACCCCATCCTCTGAAGAAGGGGAAATCCCCACACCACAAGCAGAGGATGAGGAGGGAGAGGTTTATGAAGTGGGCGAAATTGTCACCACAACAGGTGAGTGTCTGAGACCACAGTTTCAGGTCAGATATCTGTTCCTGCATATTTATAATACATGGTGTGTTTGTTTTTTTTAGGTGATGGGGATGTTGTGGAAGAAGAATCTCATTTCACCAGTGAAAGTGCCCAGATACTCATCAGGGAGAGAATGGGATGCAATTGTGATTTAGAAAATATAAGGGAAAACATCAATGATGTTCAAAAAAAAATGAAGAACATCATTGATGTTTTAGGCAGAATCTAAAACACACAAAAATTGGCCATTTTTCTTGTGTATTTTTGAATTTAAAAAAAAACTTTTAAAGTACAGTATTTTAAAAGCCAAATTTTGAAGATGTACACAGTGTGTCAACATGTGTTATCTGCCATCAAGGGATATGAATGTACGCGTTTTGTGGGTGCAACCCCTTCCTCCAAACTCAATTAGGTGAGAGGAAGGGGTTGCACCCCCAAAACACATTCATTGATCCCCCATGATGGGAGCTAGCACATGTTGACATTAGGCATGGGATGAGGAGGGAAATCCCCAGTTTGAATCCCAATTTGTGTGCATCTTCAAAATTTGGCTTTTACAGGGGTGACATCACCCCATCTGATGAAGGCGATATCAACACAGTTTTAAAATACTCATGTCTGATATTGCATTTACTTTATCAAAGTTGAACTTTGTAAGTTCCTGAGTTGTGTATGTTATGCTTTGAAACATGGCTGTTTAACCAAAAAAGGATATTTACAATGTTAAAAAAATACTTTTCTAACGCACATGTGAATGTGCTTTGAGTAAAATGCTTTCTACTCAACCATGTGTGGCTTCTTCTTTCAATGCTCAATAGCATGTTTTGTAGTAAGTTGGTGTTTACAGTGGCAATGGGGGTTAGTTACTAAAGGCAAATCCACTTTGCACTACAAGTGCAGTTTCATGTGCACTTTTAAGTGCACTTGGAGTGCAAAGTAAATTTCCATTAGTACATAACACCCACAGTGCTTTATAATTTGCCACAATCAGGCCATTTTCATGACTCCACAAAATGAATTCATGGTGCTGAAAATTTTGAATATTTTTGTCAGTAATGCATTACATACATTAACAACAAAAACAAGGTGTGTGTAGCAGACCCACAACATAATAATAGTTAGCTGAAGAACAGATTATCAAATAAATTACATTAGCACTATTGAAGAAAATGTCCAAAAAGAAAAGCCCATTGGAGAACCTAGGAGACAGCTAAAAGAAACCCAGGCAGTAAATCAAAGGAAATCTTCTTTCAGTTTAAGTTCAAAAATTGTTGATAAAATGTTTCTTAAACAGTTTCTGGCATATCAATGCCCCCCCACCCGCAAAGTACTCAACATACTTCTGTCTTACTTCGCAGGCGCTTTGGGGGACAAGCCAGGACGGCCAGCTTCAAGTGCCGTCAGTGTCTCTTGTTGAAGTCCGGCCTCAGGCCCAACTGAGGCCACATAGTTCATTGAATTTCTCCTTAAAGAGTTGTGCAGAATGCAGCATGCAAGGATTATCTAGTTAAGTTTATATTCCGCCATGTTGATTGGCATAAAGAATAGGTGGAAACGGCTGGCTATTATCCCGAAATTGTTCTCCACCACTCTTCTGGCTATGGCCAGACGGTAGTTATAAACCCTCTGGTTCGGGTTGAGGGTCCTCATGGCTTCAAAACGGTCGGTTGGTCAGAACGAACTAACAGAAAGCACGGAAAAACAGAAAGGCCGGAGCTGAAAATCAGATACGAGCGGACAAGAACGCACTGAAAATGAAATACGTAATAGAAATACGAATCCACAAGCACAAACTGAAGAGCAGTAACGATCGTAAAAGCAGGAGGCTGAAAAGCGCGAATTGTCTGTCACCAAACTTCTACTAACACGAGATTAGCGGAAGGATCACAAAGGGTGGCGCACTTGGTATTGAACTTCCTCTTTCTAGTGCCGTCGTACGTGTTGTACATCACCGCTTTCTTGACGTTTGGAAATTCCGACAACTTTGTGCGACTGTGTGTATGCAAGACAAGTTTGAGCCAACATCCGTCGGAAAATCCCATGGATTTTGTTGTCGGAATGTGCAATCGTGTATACGCGGCATTAGTATGAAATTCTACAAAGTGTGCACAAGTTGGCTGCCTCACCTTGTTATCTACACCAACAGCACTTTGAAACCTCAGGAAGAAAGGCTATAAAAATACTAATTAATAATTAATAACAATAATGACCACAGCAGGTGTGAAAACCCAGTAACACAAGAGAGTTTTCAAGAGAAAGCACCACAGCTGCTTTTCCCTCTTTGACTTTTGATAACTTAAGCTGGCCCTACACCATACAATTTTCTTATTCAATTTTCTTATTCAATTTTCTTTAGATTTACCTTCAACTATGTAGTACAAGGGCCTGCCTGATTGCATACAACTTAACCAAAAAGGGGGTAACTAGTGCGCTCAACCAAGGTGAAACTATGGTTAACAATAAATATATGGGGAAAGCAGCCAACATATAAGTGATCTCACACCGAAATAGAAAAATAAAAAGGGGGTATGTGGCGCTAACCCCTAAATAAATAATCTCTAAAATCTCCTATAGGATTTTCCAAAAGATGGGTTACCTTCAGGTAGGGTTATACCAACATAAATATATGCAAACAGCAAAAATACATACATAAAATATCATATAATTTCAATAAAAAAATCTCTTTTCTGGATTTTATTCATCCTTTACTGGATTAGATATATTTATTTTCCCTCAGTGATCCAGTCCACTACAGTTTTATAGTCACTCTGCTGCATTATTTGGATTTCATGCACTTTTTTATATTTTTATATTTATTTCTTCGCACGAGACCATTGTTTGGTCTTTTATTTCACGTTCTTTGCACGTTGCACTGTGCACTTTAGATTCATTTCATTATTGGTCCACAGAAGGCATTTCCTTCTTATTGTTTTTTATACCTCACATCACATTTTATTGGAAGTTTTATCGAATTATTTTTATCGTCATCAATGATTGATTTTATTTTAGCACGTTTTTATTAGCCATATATATTGGTCACTAATATTGCACATATTCACTATTTTATCCACAATTTTATTGAAATTATATGATATTTTATGTATGTATTTTTGCTGTTTGCATATATTTATGTTGGTATAACCCTACCTGAAGGTAACCCATCTTTTGGAAAATCTTATAGGAGATTTTATAGATTATTTATTTAGGGGTTAGCGCCACATACCCCCCTTTTTATACAACTTAACAGCTTCCCGACCACCTCCTGTAGATATACGTCTACAGAATGGCACGGCTAGGCAAAAGCACGTATATATACGTCCCCTTTAATTGCCTAGCCGTGGGGTCGCTCGCGACCCGGTCGGGAGCTCCGTGACCACGGCCGCAGGACCAGCGGACCCGATCGCCGCTGGTGTCCCGCGATCGGGTCACAGAGCTGAAGAACGGGGAGAGGTCTGTGTAAACAAACCTCTCCCCGCGCTTCCTACACTGCCTGTCACTGATCTGCTGTTCCCTGTTATCGGGAACAGCCGCCCAGTGACGTCAGACGTCAGCCACGCCCCCTACTGTAAAAAAACACACAACACGTCACACTAACTCCTCCCCGCCCCCTAGTGGTTAACTCCTTCACTGCCACTGTCATTTACATAGGAATCAATGCATTTAAATAGCACTGATTTCTGTATAAATGACAATGGTCCCAAAAAAGTGTCAAAAATGTCCGATGTGTCCGCCATAATGTCGCAGTCACAATAAAAATCACTGATCGCCGCCATTACTAGTAAAAACAAATATTAATAAAAATGCTATAAAAACTATCCCCTATTTTGTAAACGCTATAACTTTTGCGCAAACAAATCAATAATCGCTAATTGCGATTTTTTTTACCAAAAATATGAAGAAGAATACGTATCGGCCTAAACTGAGGAAAAAAAAATATTTTTTTTATATATTTTTTGGGGATATTTATTATAGCAAAAAGTTAAAAATATAGAATTTTTTTCAAAATTGTCACTCTATTTTTGTTTATAGCGCAAAAAATAAAAACCGCAGGGGCGATCAAATACCATCAAAAGAAAGCTCTATTAGTGGGAAAAAAAGGACGCCAATTTTGTTTGGGAGCCAAGTCGTACGACCACGCAATTGTTAGTTAAAGCAACGCAGTGCTGAATCGCAAAAAGGCGCCTGGTCCTTTGGCTGCAAATTGGTCCGGGGCTGAAGTACTTAAAAGTGTTTAGGTCTGACCTCCTATTATATGGTTTTGGTAAATCTAAAGGAAAGTTGTAAAAGAAAATCGTATAATGTATGGCAAGCCTTAATTTCAATCAATGGGGGGGGGGGGGGGGGGGTTATACAATCCTATATACACAATCTTATACCCATAGCTCCCAACTGATTTGGAGGGAATCTCCTTGATTTGGAACAAAATCCCTCTGTCCCTCTTTCCTTCATTCCTCCTTCATTTTGGTCTGATCTATATAGTTGTATAAAAAATGCACTATTTATCTTTCGAAACGTGTTTCACAGTGCTAAACCTTTCTTCCAATTTCTAAATTGCTGCATTTGTAAATTTCAAAAGCCATTATAAAGGAATAGTAGTGATAAAAAAAGCACATGTTGGTTTAACTAATTTTTTTTTTGTTTAATTCTCATGGTATAGTGTGTGTCCTATGCCTACATACTTTTGCTTATAGGTGTCCCTCATTCCCATCTCAGAAAGTTGGGAGATATGTATACCCACAGTTGATCCAGATGAAGACAAAAAATACCCCAATTAAGGATGATCAAATTAGCTCCAACAGGGGATAAAATTCATGGCCCTTCGTGGCCAAGGAGTTATTGAGTCTCTAACTGAGTTTAGCAGCCCCTTATGTCAATGGACTCTGGGCACAATGTCAAGGATGCAGTCCTGCAGATGAGTTCAGGGCATCACAGTCAGTCGTCCTAACCAAGGAGGCCCTGAGCCCATCACAGCCATGGGCTCTGGAGCCCTGCATCTTTCTACTCACCTTTGCAGTACAGGCCGATGGCAGGCTATGTGAAAGTGGCCGGCACGGCATGTTTACATCCCCAATGTTGGCAGCATTCAGCAGAGGTGATTTTGGACCCTACGATTTACATATCAATACAGCCCCGTGATTTACATATCAATCATGTGTACACACACAGAGCAGGGCTGACAGCATTAGTGACTCACTGGGCTGGACAATTGAGGTAGCTACAGCTCCAATAGCCCCGATGTTAATCCGGCCATGTTTAAGGTAACAAAAAACCTGGAGTTAGGCTTTAAAGTAGAAGTCCAGTCCAGTAGAAGTCCAGCCTAACACCAAAATACCTGCATCTACAGACATCCACAATCTAACACTGAGCTATCTAGACCTGTAATTAAGAGAAGTAATCAATATACATACCTTTTTTGAAGCCGATCCGGTCCGGTCTCCAGCAGCGGAAGCTCTGCAGAGGACACAGCCAACAACGAGCCTCAGACAAGAATGTGAGATTCTTATGGTCAGTAAGAATTAGGGGTGCAACGGATCAAAAAACTCACGGATCGGATCGATCCTCGGATCAGAGTCACGGATCGGATAATTTTTCGGATCAGCAAATAATTGAATTTGCAAAAACCTGTGAAAATTCCGCCACCATATAGTCCCCACTGTAATATCCACGTCATCTCCCCCACTGTAATATCCACGTCATCTCCCCCACTGTAATATCCACGTCATCTCCCCCACTGTAATATCCACGTCATCTCCCCCACTGTAATATCCACATCCTCTCCCTCACTGTAATATTGTCTGAGTATTGCAGAGTATTGGCAGGGTATCGCAGAGTATTGGCAGGGTATCGCAGAGTATTGGCAGGGTATCGGCTGGGTAATGCAGAGTATCGCAGAGTATCGGCTGGGTAATGCAGAGTATCGCAGAGTATCGGCTGGGTAATGCAGAGTATCGCAGAGTATATGCTGGGTAATGCAGAGTATATACAGAGTATATGCAGAGTATATGCAGGGTATATGCAGAGTATATGCAGAGTATATGCAGAGTATATGCAGGGTATATGCAGGGTATTGGCTGGGTAATGCAGAGTTTGTTTACAAGTGATCGCTCCGTCATTTGACGGAGCGATCACATTGTAAACAGTGGCCAGGTGTACCAAGATGGCTGCCGCTCCGGAGCTAGGCCGAAGCCGCGGCCTTTCCTAAGGCCGAGGCCGCGGAGCACTCCGCGGATCGCGGGGTGTGCCGATCCGAACGGGGTGACCCGTTCGGATCACGGATCGGCGACGATCCGTTGCACCCCTAGTAAGAATGAGAACCGGTACAGTGGTACCTTCAAGGAGATGTCTCAATTTTTTCAGGACCTAAAATGATCGCCAACAGCTCTCTGTCACCAATCTCGTAATTGAACCCCGCAGGTGACAATTTCTTGGAAAAGTACCCACAAGGATGCATAGGGCTCTCAGAGGTAGGACGTTGAGACAGAAGGGCGCCAACACCAGTGTCAGAAGCAGCAACCTCAAGGATAAAAGGTAAAGTAGGATCAGGATGTGCCAACACAGGAGCAGAAACAAAGGCAGCCTTGAGACTCTCAAAGGCCTTAATGGACTCCGGAAACCAACTCTGTGGGTTACCGTCCTTTCTGGTCATATAAGTCAGGGGCTTGACCAGAGACGAGAAGTTACAAATAAACTTCCGATAATAGTTGGCAAAGCCCAGGAAAATTTCTCTGGGTCCATCGAAAAACCAGCAGTGGAAATGACATAGCCCAGGAATTTAACCTGTTCACGATGGAACTCGCACTTTTCCAGTTTACAATAGAGATTGTTCTCTCTTAGTTTCTGAAGCACACAACAGACATCTGGGTGGTGGCTCTCCAATAACTTGGAAAATATGGGGATATCATTGAAACAAACCACCACACATAACTGCAACAAATCTCAGAGGACATTGTTAATAAATTCCTGGAAAACTGCTGGGGCGTTACAAAGGCCAAAAGGCATTACGAGATACTCATGATGGCCTGTTCTGGTATTAAACGCAGTTTTCCACTCATCGCCCTCCTTAATTCTCACGAGTTTGTATGCCCCTCTCAAATCAAGTTTTGTGAAAACCGTCGCTCTCTTGAGGCGGTAAAATAACTCCCTAATCAATGGAATTGGATAGGCATTCTAAATCGTGAAACGATTGAGACCACTATAATCAATACAAGGTCTCAGTTCACCACTCTTCTTCTTCTTCACAAAGAAGAAACCAGCAAAGGGTAAACACGGCCACGAAGGGGTGTGGAAATAACGTGGAATTGGATTATTTCATGGTGAAGAGCCCCTACGGCCATGGACAACGCAACCGTCTCATGAGTCACATGGGCAGGCTGTAGATGTCTCCCGTCAAGAGCTTCAATGGCAAGTGGAGTGTCATGCAGCTGCAGCGGAATCGAGTGCTTCGATACAAAGGCAGCATCAATGAACAGGCCTGCAGCCCCAGAGTCGATTAGAGCCTGTATCTCAATGGATGACTCAGCCCAAGAAAGGGTAACCGAAACCAGGAGCTTATCCTTCTGGATAACTCAGGATGAAACAACGCCACCAAAGGTCTGTCCATGACAGGACCTCAAGGTTCGGGCGTTCCCTGGACGGGTAGGAGAAGACTTCAAAAAGTAACCTGCCTGGCCACAATAAAGGCACAATCTCTCCCTCCTCCTAAAGGTTCTCTCATCTGCAGAGAGATGCGTGAAACCCAAATGCATGGGTTCAGCTTCACTGACCGACTCAGTACTAGGAGGCATGGGAAGTGAGGGACTGCAAAGCTCGGAGACAAACGTACAGGAGGCTTCCTCAAGCGCTCCTTAAAAGAAAGTCTTTCTCTGAGTCTGGAGTCAATGAGGATGGCAAACGTGATCAACCTCTCCAGCTCAGTGGGTATATCTCAGGCTGCTATCTCATCCTTGATGGTATCTGAGAGACCATGAGAAAAAGCAGCTACGAGGGCCTCATTGTTCCACGCAACTTCTGCTGCCAGAGTACGGAATTCAATGGCGTAGTCGGCAACAGTTCTCGTACTCTGTTTGATGGACATGAGGCACTTGGCAGCAGAAGTGGTGCATGTGGGAACATACTTCTTTAAACAAAGCCACAAACTCAGAGTAGCTCAAGACAACAGGTTTTTGCGTCTCCCATAGAGGGTTTGCCCGGGCCAAGGCTCTCTCAGAAAGCAAAGATATCATGAAACCTACTTTGCTTCTGTCCGTGGGAAATGCCTGGGGCAGCATCTCAAAGTATATCTCAACTTGGTTGAGAAACCCTCTGCATTGGACTGGTTTGCCCCCAAATCGCTGGGGAAGCGGAGCGGAACCAGACATACCTCTTACAGGCGGGTACCTGCACAGAGACTGGTGCTGCAGCAGGGTCGGCCTGCAACATAGGTTGTAACGGGGCGGCCACAGTAGAAGATTCCAGGTGAGTCGTGCGACTCAGGAGCGTTTGTAACACCATGGCAAACTGATCCATGCAGTGATCCAGTTCATTCAATCTGGAAAAAATATTACCAACAAGTGGGAATGACTGCATCTTCTGAATTCATGCCCTTCGCCTACTGTCAGAAACCATGAAATCAGACCAAGACAGAAGTACAGTAAATTCACACTTGTTTAATAATAAAAGTAAAAAGAACAAACGTAGTCAAGACATAGCCGAAGTTCATTAACCGGAACGGATAGTCAGCCAAGCCAGAAGTCAGAGATCAATGTAGTGGAACAGCAAGCAGGATCTGGAGCCAGAAGGGATGTCAGCAAAGCCAGTCTTTAAACAGGAACGCAGGAGATGTTTCTTGTGATGTTGACCAAGGCGAAGGCAGAGAACCTCTTGACTGGACTGCTTAAGAAGGCAGGACTGACAAGCAGGATATCAACAACAAGAGTAACTGTGAAGAGAGATGGGAGCTGGAAATTAGCCAACAGTTGAGCGGCCAGCTCAGAGAAGGAAGGGCTGAGCCCAGCCCTGACAAATACTCAGACAATGAAAGTGTAAAATTATTTCATTCCAATCATAGTAATGTTATACAGCAACGCGAGTCTCCATCGCCATGTGCTCAGAGAAGGGCCTATGCAAGGAGACCAGCTCTCAAGTGCATTGTTTGTAAACAGGGGGTCACATAGCTAGGTATTGTTTGATGGCTAATAATGATATTCAAAGGCCGTCGAAATACCCTAAAACCAGGGGCGTACCTAGAGCATTTGGCACCCGGGGCGGATCCAATATCTGGCACCCCCCACGCTAAAATGTAAAAACACCCCACTGTGCCCCCTGCATACCTCTGCATCCTTCAATATCTCTTCGTTACTACTGTGTACCCCCTCTCCACAACTGCACCTCTGGACCCCTTTACATTACACAACACCCTGCATCTCTGGGCCCCTTTACATTACACAGCACCCTGCACCTCTGGACCCCTTTACATTACACAGCACGCTGCACCTCTGGACCCCTTTACATTACACAGCACCCTGCATCTCTGGGCCCCTTTACATTACACAGCACCCTGCACCTCTGGACCCCTTTACATTACACAGCACCCTGCACCTCTGGACCCCTTTACATTACACAGCACGCTGCACCTCTGGACCCCTTTACATTACACAGCACGCTGCACCTCTGGACCCCTTTACATTACACAGCACCCTGCATCTCTGGGCCCCTTTACATTACACAGCACCCTGCACCTCTGGAACCCTTTACATTACTCAACACCCTGCACCTCTGGACCCCTTTACATTACACAGCCCCCTGCACCTCTGGACCCCTTTACATTACACAGCCCCCCACAGCTTTGGACCCCCTGCATGTTACACAGACCCCCTCTTCAGTGCAGACACCTCCCTTCAGTGCAAACCCCCCTCAATGCAGACCCCTCTTCAGTGCAGACCCCCCCAGTGCAGACCCCCCCTCAGTGCAGACATCCCCCCCAGTGCAGACATTCCCCCTCAGTGCAGACCTCCCCCTCAGTGCAGACCCCCCTCAGTGCAAGCCCCCCTCAGTGCAAACCCCCCCTCAGTGCAGAGACCCCCCCTCAGTGCAGACCCCCCTCAGTGTAGACATCCCCCTCAGTGCAGAGACCCCCCCCCCCTCAGTGCAGACATCAACTCAGTGCAGAGACCCCCCCTCAGTGCAGACATCCCCCTCAGTGCAGACATCCCTCCCCCCTCCATTCAGTACCTAGGATCAGTGCGGCGGTGGCACATGCAAAGAAGGTCCCCTTCCCCTCTGTACACATAAACAGAGAGGAGGGGGAGGCGGCTTCACTCGGCTGTGCCTGTGTGACGTCAGATGTTCAACTGAGAAGTGCCGAATACCGGTGACCGGGACCGCTCAGACAGCCCGCGGCTGCGAGGGGATGGATGGTGCAGCGGTGTCAACCCGCACCCCCCCACCCCCCTTTTGTATCACCACTGTAGCTGCCTCTCCCTGCTGCTCTCATCTGCTGCTGCCTAAAGCCACCCCGCGGCGCTGTCGCCGCTTCAGTCATGGAGGATGGGGCTGGTCTGACACCCCCCCAGTGTGTGGCACCCGGGGCGCCCCGCACCCCCCGCCCCCTACTTGGTACGCCACTGCCTAAAACTACACCAAGGCGTTATGAAGTTTATTCTGCGAGATGGGGTAGCAATCAAAGGCATAGAGGCAATAGTAATCTAACCCGTTTCCCTTTTAAGACCCAAATGCTGAGACTACAAACCAAAAATAGTCTTAGACAGGTATAGTAGTAAGGCCCTTTTCACACTTATACAACTTGTCCCACGATTTGGGACCGCAAAGTAGCATGACAAGTCGTTCCCCATGATTTTCAGGTGGAAAAAATGTTAGGTTTAGTCCACCTGAAAGGGGGGTAATTGGCACCCCAGCGCTAAAATGTAAAAAACACCCCACTGTGCCCCCTGCATACCTCTGCATCATTCAATATCTCTTTGTTACTACTGTGTACCCCCTCTCCACAACTGCACCTCTGGACCCCTTTACATTACACAACACCCTGCATCTCTGGGCCCCTTTACATTACACAGCACCCTGCACCTTTGGACCCCTTTACATTACACAGCACCCTGCACCTCTGGACCCCTTTACATTACACAGCACCCTGCACCTCTGGGCCCCTTTACATTACACAACACCCTGCACCTCTAGGCCCCTTTACATTACACAACACCCTGCACCTCTGGGCCCCTTTACATTACACAGCACCCTGCACCTCTGGACCCCTTTACATTACACAGCACCCTGCACCTCTGGACCCCTTTACATTACACAGCACCCTGCACCTCTGGATCCCTTTATATTACACAGCACCCTGCACCTCTGGAACCCTTTACATTACTCAACACCCTGCACCTCTGGACCCCTTTACATTACACAGCCCCCTGCACCTCTGGACCCCTTTACATTACACAGCCCCCCACAACATGATTTTCAGGTGGAATTTTTTTTAGGTTTAGTCCACCTGAAAGGGGGGTAATTGGCTATGTCCTCAATTAGCAGCTGAATACATTTTGTTTAAGACAAGAGTTGGTAGGAAGCCATTCTAGCCGCTGGAGTTCGTTTTTTTTTCTTTGTTTTTAGTTTCATTCAGATGGAAAAAGTTCAAAAAGTTTTAGGCTTTGTCCACCTGAAAGGGGAGTATGTGCATAGGTCTTAAGGTATAGATAAATGCATTGGTTTTTTTTTAGCGTTTAAATTGAGAATTTTTGAGAAGCAACATTCACGTTTATTTTTTATTTTTTGCTTTTACCATGGAGATCCATGTTAGAGTGGGTTCAGCCCAAAGAAATCATGGTTGTTTTGATAATTTGTTTAGAGTTGCAGAATCCAGGAATACTAAGTTTCTGGGTTCCAAGGAACAAACTATAAGCAAACATAGCAAGCGAGTAGATATTGTGGATAAGAATTTGATTCTGCTCTTGTTTTTCACTTCCAGAGTCCTGGTGGAGCGAGATTTGAGAGATTTCCGTAACAGAGATGAAAGATGTTCATCTGGTTGGCAGTTTGTATGTGCCATACCACACCGCAAATTTGTTCTGATAAACATTCAGGGGAGAAGGGACAAACGAAAAGATTCAGATTAATACTCACAATATAAGGTTTCTTTTTCTTACGGACAATTTAACGCTAATGCTGAATCTGAAAGACTTTACCCAGCAACGAGACTTGTGAAACATTTTGCCGGAGTCTCTCCTGTCATTTATGAATGCAAAGGTACTGTGAATACAAGTGCAATGGGTTGGAGGTTGGGGAAGGATTATAACCTGTCCAATCCTTCAGAACAAGAAATGTAAAATATGTTTTTTTTTTTTGGTGGGAATAATTGAAAGAAGGAAAGGTTTTTAATGTGTGACATGTAGTGACATAACTGAATTAATATGGTGCAGGTACCCAGGAGACTGGCACTTATGCATAAATAAGATGTCTGTTGGCCAAACTAGGGAGCTCAAGATGACATATCAGCGGGGTGAAAATTTCCTCATGGGGGGTGGTATCTCAGTCTTATCAGTCCTATAGAGAGGCTCTCGGTTACTGGACATGTGGGATACCAGAATTGGACATGAGGGAGATACGCCTGGTTGATGACTCACCTGAGAGGTTGAAATCCTGCACAGGTGAGGCCAGTGATTACACACAGGGGCATGCTCCATTAGAGAAAGGGGAACCACTACAAATAGATCAAAGCTCTTCCCAAACGCTGGCTACCAGGATACAGTATGCCTTCACCACATTGCATTTCAACGTCTCACAATGGTTAATCAAATCCTATTACCCTGTATGTGCTGAATATACACTGAATCAAGTGCGGTCATTATATCAGTGGCTTGCTCCCAGAGATGTGCAGACACAGAATGAGGTTCATGCAGGATGCTTATTTCTGAGGAGTAGCCAAAAGAGGAGGGCTGTATTCAGCACTATATTGGGGGGAATAGGAGCTGGGATGGGTGTTGTTAATGGAGTGGACATCGGTCTCCTGAGGAACAAACTCTCAGCCATAGCTTCAGACAGTAAGTGGGGCTTTGTTACTCAGAGAGATTGGTGGCATCCTTAATAGCATTCAACAAAGTCACATAAATACCCAGGTGTAGTATGCGATATAAATTGTAGAAAGCGATATACTACTACTCTGTGTATGTATTACTTTGTCTAGTCCCTGCAGATTAGTTAGTCTATTGAAGCTCTGAGTGCATGCTACTGTTAATATCACAATAATACAACGTTAGCTATGAAATCAAACACACGGCTTAAGAATAATCAAATCTCATTTATTTCCCAAGGAAATAAGAAAGCTAACATGTATTAAAAGGGGGTTATAAAATTACATAGCAGACAGTCAAAATACAATACAATGATATACTTAGCACATCCTCATGGCTTGCCTCTCGATGGAGAAAGAGACAGCTGTGTGTGTGAAATTCCCTTTTGTCAAACACATCTCATTCATGCCGAATCCCATTGCCCGCCCATCTTTTCCTTGTGGACGAATCAGTTTCTAAGGGGATCCTGATCGTCCTGCCACAAGTGGTCTCTGGGGGGCAGTGTCTGTCCATGAATTGCACTTGATCCGACTGTTGTCTAATCTTAGGGTTTGATCTCTGATGGTCCACCTCCATTATCTCTTTCAGTTAGGTTCGCCTTTGATCCCCCCCCATTCATCATGCAGAATAGCCCTCATAGAGTGGAGCTTTTAGCCTAATGAAAATAGGAGGTATGACTGGCTACATTCCACACTGGGGAGGGCATCCTGTTCTCCGGGACACTGTCAATGTATGGATCCCAGCATATTGAATCCAACACCAGGTTAAAGTGGCTCCGGATTTTGTCAACCATGTTAAGATGTTGGTAGAGAGTGTGATGGTACAGGGGCAGGTGGAGGTATCAACCAACTTCAAACTGATTATACAGTCTCTGTATGAGGGGCAGTGGCCTTATGAGTTAGCATCACAGCTCAGTAAGAGTTTGCCAAAACACCTCGCTTACACTAATCCAAAGTGGTGGTCGAATGCCTGGATGGGCTGTGCTAGTTTGAATTGTGAAAGGTGTTATGCTGCCTCATTGGTCCCATATACAGAAGTGCAGACTCGGTCTGTATATTTGGTGGCATCAATGGGCTTACTGACTGGGGATTCTACCTTGTTGCATCTGAGGCTAAATTACCCACATGTGATCAGAGAGGATGGAAGCTGGGGGCAGGTTGATATTTCCCTCTGTCGGAAGCATGACCATGATGTCCTTTGTGTGCCAGGGCAATACACGGTGGTGAACGAGAAATGTTGGAAAGATATTTCACTCTGGGTTCGGGATGGAGAGATCGTTGCTGGGAAGGAAGCACCTGGGTATTATTTGGGACATAGACAAATTTGTTTCTTTGTCCTAAAGGATACCAATGTAAAAACATAGTCGTGCTCATGAGCGCCTGTGGCGTAAGACTAAGTCTCAGAAAGATTTCAACCAATAAAAATCTGCCCTCCAAAACAAAATACAATTCCAGCCTCCTCACTGCCAAGCAGACCTATTTTATCACACTTATTAGCAACTTATCATCCCGTCCCCATCAATTCTTCTCTACCTTCAGCGCTCTACTTCGTCCTCCACTGCCTCCACCCGCCAACTCACTCACTGCCCAGAAAATCACCAATCACTTCAAACAGAAGATTGATACAATTTGCGAGGAGATCTCTTCTGCTCAGATACCCTCCACGCTGTACACTTCATGCTCACAGGTACAATCATTACTTCCCTCTTTCAACCCCACCACTATAGACAAGGTTGCTAAACTACTTGCTAACGTCCACCTTACCACCTGCCCTCTGGATCCTGCTCCCTCACAAATGCTATGTTCACCCTCTATATCTATCCTACACTCTTTAACCCACATCTCTCCCTCTCTTCTGGCATCTTCCCTAACTCTCTAAAACATGCACTTGTCAGACCCATAGTTAAAAAGCCCTCCTAGACCCATCCAATCTTAACAACCTATGCCCCATCTTCTTGCTCCCCTTCTTATCCAAACTTCTTGAACGTTTGGTCTACAAGCGACTGAGCTTTCACCTTGCTTATAATAGCCTTCTTGATCCCCTTCAGTCTGGATTTCATCCTCAACACTCCACAGAAACTGCTCTCCTAAAACTAACAAACGATCTACTAACGGCCAAAACCAATCGACACCATTCTGTACTCCTACTCCTGGACCTCTCTGCTGCCTTTGATATGGTTGACCACCCCCTCCTTCTCAAAAAACTCCATACCTTTGGTCTCTGCAACTGTGCTCTTCGCTGGTTCTCTTCCAACTATTCAACCGCACCTTTAGCATTTCGTACAACTCTACTGTCTCCTCTTCCTTTTTCTGTTGGGGTCCCCCAAGGTTCTGTTCTTGGACCTCTCCTATTTTCAATCTCCTCCCTGGGTCAGCTGATAGCCTCCCATGGCTTCCAATACCACCTCTACGCTGACGACATCCAAATCTATTTCTCTACCCCTCAGCTCACTCCCTCTGTCTCCTCATGTATCACTAATTTACTATCAGATATATCAGTCTGGATGCCACACTACTTCCTCAAACTCAATCTATCCAAAACCGAACTTATAATTTTTCCTCCCCCATATGCCCCTTTTCCTTCCCTTGATCAATCTGTGAAAATCGATGGCACAACTATAAGCCCATCCCCGCATGCCAAGGTTTTAGGTTTATTCCTGGACTCTCCTTTAAGCGCCACGTCCAATCACTGTCCAAATATTGCCGCCTTAACCTCCACAACATCTCCAAAATATGCCCCTTTCTAACCAATGACACAACAAAGCTCCTAATTCACTTGCTGGTCATCTCTCGCTTCGACTACTGCAACTCCCTTCTCATTGGCTTACCTCTACATAGTCTATCACCTCTTCAATCCATCATGAATGCTGCTGCCAGACTCATCCACCTTACCAATCGTTCTGTGTCTGTACCCCTCTCTGTCAATCCCTCCACTGGCTTCCGCTCACCCAACAAATTAAATTTAAAATACTAACAACTACTTACAAAGCCAACCACAATTTAGTCCCCAGCTACATCACTAGCCTAGTCTCTAAATACCAACCTACTCATTCCCTTCGTTCCTCTCAAGACTTTCTGCTCTCTAGCTCCCTCCTCACCTCCCATGCTCACCTCCAGGACTTTTCCAAAGCCTCTCCAATCCTATGGAATGCCTTACCCTAATCAGTCCACTTATCTCCTACTCTAATAGCTTTTAGACGATCACTGAAAACCCTTCTCTTCAGAGAAGCCTACCCTACCCACACCTAACAACTGTATTTTCATTTTCTCCATGAGCTCACTACCCATAGTTATTACCTTTTGTTCCTTTTGTTTGTTTTTGTTTCATGTTGTAAAGCGATGCGCAAACTATATAAATCCTATATAATAATAATAATAATATAACATTAGTCATGGAACTAGGGTGATCCTTGAACCTAACAATAGGTAGTGGTGCATGGTATACCCTGGGCATGGTCTCTGAAATCGAGGCACAGGGATGGAATTTTGTGGTTTGTCATTTTTTAGGGTTATAGGTATTTGACTCAACATTTATATAGAAGGGTCTCCAATTTATCTATACAAGTTGAGGGATGAATTGACGGTAAGGTCTCTTCGTACAAGTAAAGCCCCATACACACGGTCGGACTTTTTCATCAATTTGGTCCGATCGGACAAGGTTGTTGAAAAATCAGACCGTGTGTATGCACCATCGGACAGTGTTCGTCGGTTTGTCCGTCGGACAAAGTCTTATCTCCTGCTGGAAAGATTTCCCGTCAACCCGGTCCGATCACACCAAATCCGAGCGTGTGTACGCTTGTCCGACGGACAAAGTGCTACGCATGCTCAGAAGAAATTCTGTGACGGAAGCGCTCGGTCAGGTAAAACTACCTTTCCTAATCGACACAGCACATTCGTCACGCTGCAATGTTAAAATGTCTTTAATGCAGCGCATTCTCTTTTTCTTTACAATGCAACAAGAATGACATCTTTTAGCTGCTCCTATTCACCCGCACTTCTCACAAACTTACTTCTTTATTACTTTGCAGCATTTATACACTACATGTTTATTTTTACTCAGATCGTAATACAATCTTTCTTATTTTTTTACCCAGATTTTTTTTTTTTTGGGGGAATACATATTTGAAGGAGATTTTTTTTTTTTTTTTTTTTTGGAGGGGGTTTGTATGTCTCAACTTAGCAAAACCACATTATTAACATTTGTATTTCTTGCTTACATTTACTAGGAGTTTGTTGGTTGTTGGTGCCCCTTGTTAATTCTAGGATTAGTGAAATGTACCTGCCTACTCAAAGAAAAACTGTCATTGTAGAAAAGTAAAACACAATAGTCAATGATTATTTCAAATCAAAAAAACCTTTATTTAGGTCTCAGCAACAGACCAAAGAGGAACGCAGCCATGGTGAAACTTGGGGAATTTGCAAAGCCTTGGACACCCATGGCAACCATCATTTTACAGACTTAAACAATTGGGGGCATGAAGACTACCTATCTAAATAATAAGGGAGCGCAATCTGGTCCTGAAGTCCAAAACATCCGGAACTGCAGCAGATGCCATCTAGGTCCCCAGGCTCTGGTACTACGAGAGGCTCCATCTTCTCTCAGACCAGACTGAGTCCAGGTTGTCACTCTCTTGTCTTCCTTGTACGCTTCCTTCCACGCCGTGGTGCTGGTGCTGGTGCTGGTGGGGTGGCAGAAGGAGGAGGAGGAGGCGGAGCAAGGTCACTCTCGCAAACATGTGTGAGGGGAGTCATCTCCCCAGCCATCCCCTCATTTAGTATTTTGAGGATGACCTCCTCACACATGCTGCGTTGCCCCGCCTCCATACCCGTAAATTTACTTGTAACCAAGGAGGCAAAGGCCTCCTCGTAGGTGGGTGTGGCATAGAGGGAGGCTGAGGCATCTTTTATCAGCTGGAGCGCTGACTCTCCCACCTCCCCCATGTTTTTCGCCCTTCTGTAGGGAAGGCGGAGGGGAGAGACTTGGGAGACAGTCAGGCTCCTACGCCTACCCCCCTGTTGGCTGCCACTACCCCCTGCCTCCTCCTGACTGCCACCTTCCACAGCCACCTCCTGGCTGAGGTCTTCCTGTGTCTGAAAAAGGGACATAGTTTCAGTTATTTGTTCATCAAACACACACAATTCTCATCTAGTGACTGTTGCAAAATGTTTTCAAATACAAAACCATACAATTCTCAGCCCTGCAGTTTAGATTCTTCCCAAAAATGTCTCCCACACCACTGTCTGTTGATATGTCAATCACGTTAGGAAATAAGCAATTGGGGATCCTGAATTAACTGAACATCATTCATTATTCAACAAACTGGTTCCAAAACTACTATACCTGGAACAAGCTGGGCACCTGCACATATTCCTGACTGGAAGGCCCAGGTTGGTCCTCGGAATCCTCATCAAGGGTGGCGTGCGTGGAAGGACGCGTGCAAGGAAGAGTCGAGAGTGACTTCCTGACAGTAGCCTGGTCTTTGAGAAAGTGGAGCCTGTCATAGTACCAGAGCGTGGGGACATGGACATCAGCTGCTGCAGCTCCAGATGCTTGTGACTTCAGGACCTTATTGCGCTCCCGGAAATAGGTAGTCTTCAT
This sequence comes from Lithobates sylvaticus, assembly GCA_028564925.1. Lineage (NCBI taxonomy): Eukaryota > Metazoa > Chordata > Amphibia > Anura > Ranidae > Lithobates > Lithobates sylvaticus. The sequence goes on from CM053029.1 coordinate 102,448,382, forward strand.
GTTGGTGATCTTCACTTTTAAGTTTGCGACGGTTGCCATGGGCAGGGTAGGCTTTACAAATGCCACCAGTTTCAGCAGGGCTGCGTACCTCTTTGGTCTGTTGCTATAATCCCTGTGTTTTGCCTGCCATAAGAGGGGGAATTGCCGGTATTTATCAATGAAGTGTGGGAGAAAGCTCACGTTGTAGAAGGCATCCATCACCTCTGCAAGACACAACGCCACACAAAACAATATAAATAATGTCAGCCTAAACTCTCCTAATCTTCTCCATAAAGAAGCCTCAAGTTCTAATCAGTCTAGGCTAGTTATGTACCAACGTCAAATTGTACCTTCGTTTGTAGCGATCGTCTCGTGCGTGAGCTTTCTCTCCCCTCGTCTCCCAGATCGTGGCTACGACACAGGCGTGTGACGTTTTATATACAGTGCGCATGCGTCAAACTCCGCCCGCCCCTGACGATCTTTCTCGTCTATTCCCCACCCCTTCTCTTTACGGCGCAGTGGGGAGAGCACATGGCGGGGACACAGCAGGTGCGCCCCAAATATCCCCCCAACGAGGAGGTGGACGAGGAAAGTCCGGAGGCAAAAACGTCCCGATCCCGGAGCCTGAAATTCAAGGCCTCCAATATGTCATTTGGAGAAATGTTGGAGATGGTGGACATATTAAAGAGGAGCGACTATGATGGGAAGTATGGGCCTTACCTCAACCCCAATGTCCGCAAGGCCAAGATCATGTCTAAAGTTGTGAGAAGGCTGTACAATCATTTTGGGGTACAACGATCCAAGGAGCAACTGAGGAAACGCTGGTCAGACCTGAAACTGAGGGAGGCCGATCAGTACAGAAAGATCAAGAGAATTCTTCAAAAAAGTAAGTAGTTGTGTTTTGTGTTTGATTTCTTGCTTGCATACTGCTCCATGTGGTTTGATTTTTACAAAGTTGTACATTCCAAAATGGCCACTTTCATGTTCGTCTGTGCATTCGATCGTACTCAGCCTCGATCTTTCTGCCACTGTCATGGTCGTGTGTGTGTCCATTCGATCGTACGCAACCTCGATCGTGCGGCCACTTATAATACGATGTTTGGTGTTTTTTTGGGGGAAAGGAAGTTTGTTCTCCCTAGAAATGTCATCCAGAATGTAAAGCCAATTTATTCAATGTAAAGGAGAGGTCACCCAGTAGCTGTTTACCCATCTGAACTCGAGAGCACTAGTGCTGGGACACCCAAACCCCCTTTTTATTAGCCTTTTCCACACATGTGCTCCAGTGGATACTAGAGGGGGGTCTCCATCACACAAACTTCTACCAAAAAGCTAGTCAGTTTAGCACCTTTACAAAGTGACTACATTCATGTAGTTGACATTTGTAACTGGCCAAACTAAAATAGTGTCCGTCACTTTCAAGCAATGTTTGTCATTTCCTATTTCTGCCCTCAATAGCTTGTGTTGCTAAATCTTCCTTTTGGACATTCTCATAGGGGAGCGAAAACTTGGGCCGTCTGAGGAAACCCCCAAACCAACACCTACCAAAAAAGGGGAAAGAGCAGAAGCAGAGGAGGAGGAGGAGGAGGAAGGAGAGATCATCGAACTTGGAGAAATTGTCACCACAACAGGTGAGTGTGGGAGAACACAGCTACTGGTAAGCTAATCCATGTATGGCTGCCTCATTTCCAACACCCCATTTTTGTTTGTTTGTGGTTTTTAGGTGACGTGGATGTTGTGGAAGAAAAATCGCACTTTACCACAGAGAGTGCCCACGTACTCATCGGAGAGATAATGGTCTGCAATAGAGATCTAGATTACATAAAGCAAAACATCAATGATGTTCAACAAAAATTGAAGAACATCATTGATGTTTTAGGAAAAATATGAAAACGCACCAAGTAATTAACACACATTTGTGCCAGCTTCAGAACACATTTGCAACTTAAAAACTGTCTGAAATTTGGAACATGCACACATTGTGTCCACATGTGCTAGCTCCCACCATGGTGGATGAATGGCAAAGTTTTTTTGGGGGTGCAAACACTTTACGAACTACGAAAGTGGTTGTGGTGAAGGGGTTGCACCCCCAAAAAACGTCCATTCATCCCCATGATGGAAAATGGCACTTTTGAAGCTTCTAGGCATGTGTTTTACCATCTAATGACCATTTTCAGTCCCAAATTGTGTGCATGTTCCAAATTTCCACTTTTCGGGGGTGACCCCCCCATGTGATGAAGGCAAGATCAAACACACTTTGAACATATAGTCATGTCTGATCTTGTCTTCACTTTACAAAGTTGAACTTTCCAAGTTCCTAGGTTCTGTTTTGCTCCATGCCTGGTTTTACCAATTGCGGAATGTTTGTAAACAATGTTGTAAATAACCAAGATGTTGTCAGTTTTGGCGTGAAGATTGTAAACGCACTTGGAATGTTTTCCTAGTAAACTTTTATTTTTCTAAATGTGTGGCTTCCTTATTTAAAAAACACAATGCATTATGTATGTAAAATGAAAAGGATATGGGGGGCAATAGGTGTTATTTACTAAAGGCAAATCCACTTTGCACTCCAATTTTCTTTCCCGGGGAACTTTTTCAATGCACTTGTAGAGCATAGCGGATTTGACTTATGTAAATGACACCCACAGTGCTTTGTACGAAAACACGGAGCACAGCATTTTGGAGAATACACACATGTCAGACCTGGTGATGAAAAGGAGTATTTTGGGTGTCAGTTATGCAGTACAAACCTTCTCTAGACCAAAGATTAGGTAGCAAACACACAACATGAGAATAATCTTTTTGGGAAGAAGAGACTGTTACCTCCTTTTGCCCAGAAAGTGCATTCCCACTGTCGAAGGCAAAGGGAAAAAAATGTCAAAGTAAAATAAGCTAAAAAGAAGACTGAAATGACATGAAATCATAGGTTGGTTAAAATATCAGATTTATTAAAAAATGCCTCTCACACATCGTCAGGCAGAGCAATGGCCCCCCTACCCACAAAGTACTGCATATATTGGTCCCGGACCACACGGGCATTTAGAGGGGGCAAGCCTGGACGTGCCACTCGAAGGGCTGTGAGTTCCGCATTTGGAGGGCCCTCCACATCTGGGCCAACGGGCACCACATAGTTCCTGTTATGTCTTTTGAGGAAGTTGTGCAATATGCAACAGGCAAGAACTATGTGGTTCAGTTTGTATTCCGCCAAGTTAAATGCCGTCAGGAACAGGCGGAAGCGGCTGGCCAGGATGCCAAAAGCGTTCTCCACAACTCTTCTGGCTCTGGACAGCCTGTAGTTGAAGACCCTCTGGTCCGGGGTGAGGGTCCTCATCGGGAACGGCCTCATCACATGGGGAGTCAACGCAAACGCTTCATCTGCGACAAAGACGAAGGGGAGTCCTTCGGCATTCTCCTCTGGAGGTGGCAAGCACAGACTGCCACTTTGGAGACGCCAGTAGAACTCCGTGTGCGTAATGGCCCCACCATCCGATATCCGGCCGTTCATCCCCACGTCCACATACATAAACTCGTATGTTGCCGACACCACCGCCAACATCACTACACTATTAAACCCTTTATAATTATAATAGTAGGACCCCGAGTTGGGCGGTGGGACGATGCGGACGTGTTTCCCATCAATTGCCCCTCCGCAGTTAGGAAAGTCCCAACGGCTGGCAAAGTGGGAGGCCACAGTCTGCCATTCCTGTGGCGTGGAAGGGAACTGTGGAGTGAAACAAGAAAAAAAAATTAGTCACTTTGCACCTAAACATTGCAAGCAGATTAGACAATCAACATCTTGGAACAAGAGCATTGTCTAAAATTGGAGGCTGGAAAGTATTTGCACAGAAAAGTAGAGGCTCCCCTTCACAGATTACTCACCCCCCCCCATCAATCCCCCCCCTTCTGATGGGCCATGGGAAATAACTCGGGGTTTTGGGGGGGGGGGGGTGGACAGCTAACCCTCTGCACTTCATTGATTGGCAAATGGCTCAATAATGTGGGCTAGTTTGGCCAGACCCTCTGTACTTAACACTATTGGCAGGCCACAGGAAAGATCAAATAACATTTCAACCCCCCCCCCCCCCCCCCAAAAAAGGCAGGCACAGTGTGACATTATTAAATTACCAAGCAAGCTAATAGGAGGGAAAGAAGACAAAAAAATAGGAAATGGAATGTATGGAGGCAGTCCCTTGCACTACATGCTTTGCTGAATTCATCCCTAAAGATGCGCACTATAAAGAGGTAGGTATATAGTGTGTATGGACCTTGGGAAAGCCAGCAGATAAAGGATTGGTACCATCTGACAGAGCAGTTGGGGGAGGGGGTTCCTAATGAGTTTGCCCCCCCCCCCACCAAAAGAACAAAAAAAGGGGGCTCTACATGAAGTAAACCACACAGCAAACATTTGTGCATATTTTAGGGGGTGTTTTGGGGCAAACAATACTATGCAGCAGACAAAAGACATTGCTTAAGTGACTAGGCCATAGGTGTCTATTGGGGCAGAAGAGCATGCTGGTGAGGTAAGTGAAGGGAAAAATGCATGAAGGAGAAAAGGGGCACAGCATATTAGAACATATTGCAATCATGGTAATTAGGGAAGGAGGTCAAAAATACAAGTCATTAGCAAACAGAGCATACATAGAAGGGAATAGTAAAGTAGAAATGTTACCTTAATATAGTCCTCCTGCAGGACCTGAATGATGGCAGAACAGGTCTCTGGAATAATGATTCCCAGGGCCTGGGGAGAGATACCTGAAGAGAACTTCAAATCCTGAAGACTTCTCCCTGTCGCCAAGTACCTCAACGTGGCAACAAGCCTCTGCTCCGGAGTAATGGCTTGTCTCATGCAGGTATCCTGCCGGCTGATAAAGGGGGTCAGCAAAGCCAAAAGACGGTGAAAATCGGGGTCCGTCATCCTGAGAAAGTTCCTGAAATCATCAGGATTATTCTCCCGGATCTCACGAAGCAAAGGCATGTGCGAGAACTGGTCACGCTGAAGCAACCAATTCTTGGTCCACATACTCCTCGTCACTCTGTTCATGGACGGGTCTTGGGTCAAAGCTAAAAGCCCGACACCAATTCCGCGTACAGCACGAACTCGGCGACGAGTACGCACGGGAAACATCGCTCAGAAGGTCACAAAAGGTCGGCTGGTCAGAACGGACAAACAGAAAGCACCGATAAACAGCAAGGCCTGAAAGAACGAAGTGAATACCAGCAACGAGCAGACAATAAGCAGTGCAAATCAAAGCGTCCTATATCAAGATATAGGCCGCAATGACCAACAAATGCGAACTGACTACACGCACTAATAAACAGATACGCACGACAAGCACAAACTGAAGAGCAGTAACGATCTGAGTCAGAAAACTGAGAAGCGCGAATCTTAAGTCACCAAACTTCCACTAACTCTCGATAAACACGGGATCAGCAGAAGGAGCCCAACGGGTGCCTGACGTGGTGCTGAACTTCACTTTTGTAATCTCGTGGACGACGACTTACGTCACGACGTTCTTCCGGACCGGATATTCCGACAACGTAGTCCGACCGTGTGTACGCAACGCCAACATCGGACAAAGTACGTCGGACAAAGTCCGACTGACCTGGTCCGCGGATTGTCCGAGCGTGTGTATGGGGCTTTAGAGGCTTTGCTGGCAATTGCGAGCCCTGAATTACCGCTGACGTGCCAAAATTGCGGTAGGAAAGGCCATTATGAGCAGGCCTGCCTAATCCCGACCCGTATTTACAGTAAAGAGTTATAGGAGGTTGGGAGTGGGATGCGTAATTTGATGGGTCACATGTATATATTATGGTAATGGGTTGATTTATGTTATGGTATAGTGTGACATATGTGTATTTTAGGTTAATAATATGGATGAGTAAGGCCCTCCTCGAGACTCTGTATCTAAAGGCTGGTTAATATGTTGCTCTGAGTGTGTGCTGGTGAATGGTGAGTGAATAGACACCCCTTGCCTGTATTGCACCCCATCGTGAAGATACCGGAAATGAGAAGACACAGAATAGTGACATGGAAGCTGTCACTGAAGAATGATGTTGGTGTGTCACTCAATGGCAAAGCGGCACGTATTGGGAAGCACAACCCATTAAGATCGTTATGAACTGTTCCATAGGAGTTGTTTCTGAAGCACGTGTTGGGAAGCGCAACACATTAACCACTTCAGCCCCGGACCAATTGGCAGCCAAAGGACCAGGCCCCTTTTTGCGATTCGGCACTGCGTCGCTTTAACTGACAATTGCGCGGTCGTGCGACTTGGCTCCAAAACAAAATTGGCGTCCTTTTTTTCCCACAAATAGAGCTTTCTTTTGGTGGTATTTGATCGCCCCTGCGGTTTTTATTTTTTGCGCTATAAACAAAAATAGAGCGACAATTTTGAAAAAAATGCAATATTTTTTGCTTTTTGCTATAATAAATATCCCCAAAAAATATATAAAAAAACTTTTTTTCCTCAGTTTAGGCCGATACGTATTCTTCTACATATTTTTGGTAAAAAAAATCACAATTAGCGATTATTGATTGGTTTGCGCAAAAGTTATAGCGTTTACAAAATAGGGGATAGTTTTATAGCATTTTTATAAATTTTTTTTTTTTTTACTAGTAATGGCGGCGATCAGCGATTTTTATTGTGACTGCGACATTATGGCGGACACATCGGACATTTTTGACACATTTTTGGGACCATTGTCATTTATACAGCAATCAATGCTATTTAAATGCATTGATTCCTGTATAAATGACAGTTGTAGTGAGTTAACCACTAGGGGGAGGGGAGGGGTTATGGGCTCTGACGTGTGTGTGTTTTTTTACATTAGGGGGCGGGGCTGACGTCTGGCGTCATTGAACGGCTTTCCTGATGACCGGGAACAGCCAATCAATGATAGGCAGAGTAGGAAGCGCGGGGAGAGGTTTGTTTACACATACCTCTCCCCGTTCTTCAGCTCCGTGACCCGATCGCAGGACACCAGCGGCGATTGGGTCCGCTGGTCCCGCGTCCGGGGTCACGGAGCTCCCGACCGGGTCGCGAGCGTGTGCCGCTGGCGGCGCGCGCGCGACCCACGGGCAGGCATTTAAAGGGCCACGTACAGGTACGTGGTTTTGCCTGCCCGTGCCATTCTGCTGACGTATATATGCAGTGGGCGGTCGGGAAGCGGTTAAGACAGTTATGGGCTGTTCCATAAGACCTGTTTCTGAAGCACACGTTGAGAAGCGCGACACGTTAAGACAGTTATGGACTGTTCCATAGGAACTGGTTCGGGAACACATGTTGGGAAGCGCAATGCGTTAAGACAGTTATGGACTGTTCCATAGGAGCCATGTCTGAAGAAGGGTGATATGCGCCCTTTAGAAGCAAAGTGGCATATGTTGGAAGGTAACATGGTTTAATATCATATTTCTGGAGTTTCACTTCCTGGTTGATGCAGACAGGTGGCCTTTGGAATGTAAGAAGTTGCACATCAAAGCTTTGTAGCATATCAGATTATTCATCTGAAGAAGCAAGGCTGTACAAAAGCTTGACTCCTGACTGTCTGATGTGATTATCCCTCTGCAAGCAAGCTTCAAAAGGACCATATCTGATAAGATGATTGATGAATGTCCTGCTACAGAAGATCAAAGGGCCAGCTAAGACTGAAGATTGACCCAGGGCACATAGATATGATACATGGACAATGCTGCCCCTAGAGACCAATACAGCAGAATGGACAGAAATATAATATATTGAGGAGGACTGCCCCGTAAATACATTGATTTGATAAAGGTCTAGATGGGCCGGCAATGGGGTTGGGTCTGAACGGTGTATGATTGAAGTATAAAAAGGGCTGAACGAGACAGAGAGCTCTCTCACTACCATTTTTGAGCATCATGGCTATCTCTGTTACCATCTCAAGCCCAGCTGATGATACCGTATCTATAGGACAGCTTTGTGATAAGTATATTTGATGTTTCTTGTTGTTATATGCTTTGTAATATCTTTCTTTAGTATTTTCATGTTAGCGTTTTCCTATTTTCTTGGGAAATAAATAAGATAACATAAATAAATAAGTTACTAAGCAGGGTGTTTGTTTTCATAGCTAACCTTATGTTATTGTGCTATCAACAGTAACTATCAGAGTTTTAATAGACTAGCTAACGGGAATAGAATTACATATATGGAATAAATAAAGGGAATCCGTAACCACCACCCTTGGTAATATTTAGATTAGAATCTATTCCAATGTCAGATTTTATTTCATAGACCATTCATTTCTTGTGGGCAAACTCGCAAAATCTGCAGGGGACCAAATAATTATTTTCCTCACTGTATACACCACATATACAATTAACTGTTTAAATGTAACCTCTACATGTTATGTATTTTCTTTTCATAGGTAACTTCTACAATAAACCAAAGAAAAAATATTTAATAATTACTATACTTAAGCCCCATACACACTATTAGATTTTCTGCAGACTTTTGTCTTCAGATTTCCCAAAACCATGTAGTGTAAGGGCCTGTCTGATTGCATACAAATTGAAACTCTTATGCCATGTACACACGGCCGGAATTTCCGATGGAAACAGTCCGATGGGAGCTTTTCATCGGATTTTCCGACCGTGTGTATGCCCATCGGTCTTTTTCTGTCGGCATTTTAGATTGAGAGCCTGTTCCTAATTTTTCAGACAGAAAAACTTTCTATCGGAAATTCCGATCGTGTGTATGCAATTCCCACACGCAAAATTCCGACGCATGCACAGAAACAATTCGACGCATGCCTGGAAGCATTAAACTTCCCTTTTATAGTGCCGTCGAATGTGTTGTATGTCGTGGTGTTATTGACCGTCGAAATTTGGTGTGACCATGTGTAGGCAAGACAGTTTGAGCGGAATTCTGTCGGAATTCCAACGAGAAAACCATCAGAGCTTTTTCCGACGAGAATTCTGATCTTGTGTACGCGGCATTAAGGTTTGACCTCATATTATATGGTTTTGGTAAATCTGAAGACAAAAATCTGCAGAAAATCTAATAGTGTGTATGGGCGTCTATGAGTCTCCTTGCACACAAGGTCCTCCAGCTGTAATAAATCCCTCCCGGTGTTTTAGTGCACCCAGAAGGAACAGGCTGTGGCTAGATGCGGCTAAGCACTGTACTGAGTGGTACCTGAATATAGGGCCCTATGCATTCAGGGACGAAGGTCTGAAACATTAAAGACCTAAAATGCTGGCAGGGACGCACTGCAGCTATATGGCTCAGTGTGTAAGGGGCCTTAGAGTGATATTAGTCCCTCTTTCTTTTTAAGCATTCTCGGCAGCTGATATTATCACTTATTGAGTATGCAGCTTCTTTATCTTTTTATCCTTGCCTATGTTCCAGTTTAAGTTGGTACCATGACCACTGCCCAAGGTTTCCTGTATCAGAGTGACTCCTTTCCCTTGCAGCATTCTATGGAGCCACACTTGTATGCAGGGACTAGAGTTGTGTCTCCCTACATTGTGTTCATCAATAGAAACTCACAGCCATGTAGCCTAGAATGGCAAGGTACTCCCCTGCTCCTCCCTCCCCTGCCCTCACAAAGCTAACAGACTGACACCAGACTGCACTGTTAAAAATGACCCCCCTCCATATCTAGTCCATAAACCTGCCATGGGGGGGGGGGGGGGGGCAATCATACTTCTTACTTTTATACTTTTATATATATTTGTGACTTTTTTTTTCCAATTTACCTATTTTGTCCTGCCTCTGTGCTGCCTGGGTCGCCGTTCCTGCATCACCATTTTCAAAAATACCTTGATACTGCGTATGCGTGAGAGTTGAGTGCTTCATCTTACACATGAGCGGCACAACCTTACGTGCATCTGTTGAAAAATAAAAAACCTATTGAGAAAAAAATGTATTTTTTCCCTACCAAATTAATGGCATTTTTCATACAGCACATGTGCAAAATCTCCTGTATGTGCAGTATGCAAATACTGCAAGATCTTACAGCTCAAGTAGGAGATTTCCCTGAAAGCAATGGTGACATTGCCTTCCCAGAGGGCATCTGTGCCGCAGAGGTATCATCAACACTGCTTTGAGACTAGGTTCACACCTTGAATCTCGTGAACGTGCGTTATTATGCCCATTTTTTTTGTACGTGTTTTTGCTGTACAGGCATAGGGCAGCCCACCCATTTCAATGAACTGCCCTACACATGACAAATGTGTCAAAGAAGCTCATGTACCTATTTGGGTGTTGAGCTTTGCTCTTTTTTCAGCAAAAGGTTTTGACACGCCTCTGTTGTGCATTTTGACGCACTTGAAAATGCGTGTCTGCTTGCTGCATTTGGGATGCGATTAACAATTAATGGCACTGAACGTGCAACGTTTTTGAAGAATGCTCATGTATGAATACAGTCTTATGGAAACCAGTAAGTGTAAGAAAAAAAAAGTGAGTAAAGCAAAAAAAAAAAAATATACAAAAAGTCAGATTTTTCAGAATTATATAAGCATAATAATAATAATAATAGCCTGGGCTTGCTATAAATGTTAATAATAACCAGGGCTTTTTTTCTCAAAGAATAGGTGCAGGAACCCCTCCCTTCTGACGCACCCTTTGTCTCTGCCCCTTACCCACCTCTGAGCACCATCCCTTGGTTCCACCCCCTACCCACCTCCCAGTACCGCCCTTTTTAGAGAATACATTTTGTGCTACTAAGTAATTCTTGTTGCTGACCCAGAAACTACGTGTTTGACCCCAGGTAGCTCGGCCAGGAAAGAATGTAATGCAATCCAATCTGCACTGCATTACATTCAGTGGAGCACAGGGGAGACATCCAAGGTCTTTTAGACTTTTTGTCCCCTATGTTATAAAAAAAAAAAAAAGTTAAGTAAAAAAAAAATGTTGTTTAAATTGTAAAAAATTAAGGTCACACCCAAGCATATAACCCCCTCCCAATTTTTTCTGAGGCCCCCCACCCCCACAAATACGGACGTATAAACGTAAATGCACACTTTGGGGGCGCCTACACATGAAAAGTTGATGAGATACATATGTTACATATCGCCGTGCACTCCGGAGTAATAGCAATATTTCTAGCAACAGACCTTCTCTGTAACTCTAAACTGATTATGATCTGTAGGGGTTTTTAAAGCGCCGCGTATAGAAAATCTAGGGTGCTGAAACTTGGCCCTATTTCACGGGCGCATGCAAAATTTAGGGTTTGACATGTTGGGTATCTAATTACTTGGTACAACTTTGGCTTTTATATTTTACCAAAACAACTGGGTAATTTATTGCGTTTGCATGCCCTAAAATCAACTTTAGTGTATTTTTACTGAAATTTTGTGGTATTATCTTGTGACATAAAAAATTGGAAGTGTGCTCGGTAAGCACTTCCTGCCAATTGACGTAGCGGTATGTCGCTTGAATTCAAGCGGTGGTACTGGGATGATGCCTTCTGCTGGCATCATCCTGGTACTGTTTTTTTTAGAGCCGGTGGTAACAGACGTCCTCCCCCCTCTTGCAACCTTCCGTGGCTTGTTTAGGCTCCTGTCCTACCAGGAGACCTGAGCAACCGGCCACCACATCTGCACCCGAACAAAGATAGAATCGGCTCTGATCCGGTCTCCATATCGGTAACCTGGAAGGGATGAACTGACATCACTTCCGGTCTACCCGGATATCATCTGCGCCATTTTAAAAAAAATAAATGTACTGTATTTAAAAAACGCTGATCTTGGTGTTTTGAATGCTTTTAAGTGCAGAGGAGGGGTTTGTGGTCTTTTTGACCCCAGATCCCTCCATAAAGAATACCTGTCACGTGCTTATTGCTGTTTGTGACAGCAATAGGCACATGACAGGTACTCTTTATGGAGGGATCTGGGGTCAAAAAGACCCCAAATGTTTACATTTCAGGTGACAGCAAAATAAGTGTTAAGGAAAAAATAATAATTAAAGCAACAGTTTAAAAATAAAAAAAGGAATAATTTAACCACTTCAGCCCCGGACCAATTTGCAGCCAAAGGACCAGGCCCCTTTTTGCGATTCGGCACTGCGTAGTTTTAACTGACAATTGCGCGGTCGTGCGACGTGGCTCCCAAACAAAATTGGCGTCCTTTTTTTCCTACAAATAGAGCTTTCTTTTGGTGGTATTTGATCGCCCCTGCGGTTTTTATTTTTTTTTGCGCTATAAACAAAAATAGAGCGACAATTTTGAAAAAAATGCAATATTTTTTACTTTTTGCTATAATAAATATCCCAAAAAAATATATAAAAAAACATTTTTTTTCCTCAGTTTAGGCCGATACGTATTCTTCTACATATTTTTGGTAAAAAAAAAATCGCAATTAACGATTAACGATTTGTTTGCACAAAAGTTATAGCGTTTACAAAATAGGGGATAGTTTTATAGCATTTTTATTCATATTTTTTTTTTTACTAGTAATGGCGGCGATCAGCGATTTTTATTGTGACTGCGACATTATGGCAGACACATCGGACATTTTTGGGACCATTGTCATTTATACAGAAATCAGTGCTATTTAAATGCACTGATTCCTATGTAAATGACAGTGAAGGAGTTAACCACTAGGGGGCGGGGAGGAGTTAGTGTGACGTGTTATGTGTTTTTTTACAGTAGGGGGCGTGGCTGACGCCTGACGTCACTGATCGGCTGTTCCCGATGACAGGCAGTGTAGGAAGCATGGGGAGAGGTTTGTTTACACAGACCTCTCCCCGTTCTTCAGCTCTGTGACCCGATCGCAGGACACCAGCGGCGATCGGGTCTGCTGGTCCCGCGGCCGTGGTTACGGAGCTCCCGACCGGGTTGCGAGCGCACCACCGACCCCACGGCTAGGCAATTAAAGGGGACGTATATATATATATATATATATGTGCTTTTGCCTAGCCGTGCTATTCTGTAGACGTATATCTACAGGAAGCGGTTAAAAAAAAAGTAAAGTGCCCCCCGTCCCCCTGTGCTTACGCACAAAGGCAAATGCATGTGTCGGTCCCGCGCGAGCGCAAACAACGATCATCCGCATGTGAGTTACCACTGCGAACGTCAGATAATAGGCAATAATTCTAGCACCAGACCTCCTCTGTAAGGGTGCTTTCACACGGGCATTCAGTTTTTTAGTTCAGTTCAGTTTTTTTACAGAAAAGTGATTGAGCTGAACTAAAAAACTGAAGCTCGTGTTTTTGGGAGAAAAACGGATGTCAGTGGATCAGATGTTAGCGGATGGCGTCCCCTAACATCCGTTTTTACGGTGTTTTTTTTTTTCTTCCATCTCAAAAAATGGAACCTAACGGAAGTGGCTGCCAGCGTATGATCATCCGCTAATGTCCGCTAGCCCATAGACATACATTTATGTCCATTTTTCATCCGCCAACGGATGGAGGAAAAACGGACACATGGAACGCCCGTGCGAAAAGACCCTAAGGCTCCGTTCACATCTCTGCGTATGGGGGGCGACAATCGTGTTAAAAACATGCAAATAGAATCGCGGGATGCCCATCGTCCAAAAGAAGCTCCTGTATTTATTTTGGTTGACAGGCGTCCCACGATTCTGTTCAGGTGTTTTTACCGCGATTGTCGCCCGACGTATCGCGCCGGGAAAATTGTGCCGCGTTTGGGGTGCTATTGGAATCGCGGGGCAATGCACCTTGAGGCGATTCAGTTCGTAATTGCAGCGCTATACAAATCATTCATTCATTCACCGAGAACGCACGGGCGTCCCGTGATTTGCTGCTATTGCGAATCGCAGGAAGAATTGCGACAATTCCATCCCACGATTTGGAACGCAGAGATGTGATCGGAGACTAAATCTAAAGTGGCAACCTGTAAAGGCTTTTAAAGTGCCGCCTATAGATAGTAAAATTTACATCATTCGCTGCTGTTGCACTGATGTGCGCAATTTTAAAGCATAACATGTTTGGTACCTATTTACTTGGCGTAGCATCATTTATCACATTTTACGACAAAGAAAATGTGTATGTATTGTGTTTTTCGCATTAACATTCAATTTTTCCCATAAATTGCATTTAAAAAAAACGTTGCGCAAATACCATGTAACATAAAAAAATTGCAAAACCCACCAATTTCTTCTCCAGGGCCTCTGCTTTAAAAAAAAATATATAATATTTTTGGGGTTCTTAGACATTTTCCAGCAAGTAAAATACTGATTGTAAAAAAAAAAAAAGGGCCAGAAATGCATTATCTGCAGCTGAAGTGGATAAACGAAATAAACACTGAGGGTTTTCAGTCTGTAGCCATTATTACTGGTGGTCGCTATAACCCTCAGACAGGGAGAAGCTAAGGCAGGGGGGCATGTTGCCTCCAGGGCGCATGCGCAGATGAAGCGCTGAAGCCAGGGCAGTGGTGGGTTATTGGAGTCCATGTCGTCCCTCCCACCCCTAAGTGTGGAACCAATGGAAGAAATGCCCCGCCCACGTGCTTCGCGATTGGTGTAGGAAGAGGCAGGGTAGTAGCTTCTTCTGCTGTAATTGGCTGAGCTGGGTCTGCCGGTGGCTTGCTTGTTGATGCTTTTAACCCAGGCAGGAAGAGGATAGAAGGCCGTGGTGAGTATGCAGACAGCGGGCTTAATAATGACCGATCTGATATTCTACATCCGGGCATACACAGAGGCTGCTGGGGGACTAGAAGGCTCAGCATGTCCTAACAGGGTCTGGCTGCCACAGCATGCTGGGGGTTGTAGCTGGAGGCTGGCAGGGACCTCCATAGTGGGCTCACTCACCCCTGTATACACCTCTATGGGCAGCCAGAGTGACTCTGATCACCATAGATCCCAATGATCTGTACTTCACCTCTGTCTGTATCATTATCACTGGAGGCCTTCTTCTTATCAGCATCATAAACAATCACCATCTGGTTTTATTTCATACAATGCCGCTTTCCTTTGTCGCGTCTCTGTGCTGCTAATTCTCCGCAGCCTCTTTACAGCCACTTCCTTCTGTTTACCTTTTAAAGAAGAATTCCGGAGGTCGGCATGCTATCCATAGTCACATTGGACCAGCTTAGATCTATGTATATGTCATCCCTGTGCAATCCCGCTGGAAATCGCTAACGCAGACATTGTTACTCCAGTGAATGAAAGAAAAAGTGTGTCATCGGCGCAAAAAAATTATGCGTCATTAATTACAAAATATGTAAAATTAGATCTGCTGCGGTTAAAAAGTCCCCTACCAATATTAGGGGGTAAATTGTATTATAGGAAATGTAACTGCGCTGATCCTAAAGTGCTTATAAATTATTTACCACAAACACAGTGTCTATAAAATGTGTACAAATAAATACAATCATCAAGACTATGTAACAATATAGTGCAAAATATCAAACACCAGAACATAGGTTTTTGACAATAGTCCCCAAAGTCCTCTTCACAGTTTAATCATTTAAATCCCATGTGTGCGACGTCGGCAATTACCCAGAAGCCTCTACGCGTTTTGCATACATACATCATCAGGAAGCATGTATGTATGTGAAACGCATAGAGGCTTCTGGGTAATCGCCGACGTCCCTTCCTGTCCTAAGCAGTACCAGATCGAGGCTTGGAACGCACGCCGATCCCGAGAGATGAAGCGGCGTTGGCTAACCCAAAAAAACAGCTGGAAGGACTCAGTGCCAGTCTAAAGGCACCTGGATTGTGAGCGCACATTTTATATGTTTACCTTTTATTGATTTAAAATAAATTTTATAAAAAAACATGTTGCGCAATGATGGATGTTTACTTCTTATGAGATATCAAGACTAACGTGGAGATGTGCGGAGTAACTAGTGGCAACCTAGTTGGAAAAACGCCAGATAAACCCATGAAAGTGGAGTGGTTATCCCAATATGAACCAAAGGCAAAGTTTATTTATTTATTTTTTCTAGTTTCTGGTGAGTGCCCATTTCAGAAGGTGGTGGTTCACAAAGTGGTGAAAAGGTTCCTAAAGCATGGGTGTGAAAAGGACTTTGGGGACTATTGTCAAATACTTATGTTCTGGTGTTTGATATTTTGCACTATATATTGATACTTTGCACTATATAGTTACGGTACATAGTCTTGATGATTGTATTTATTTGTACACATTTTGCAAACACCGTTTTTGTGGTAAATAATTTATAAGCACTTTAGGATCAGCGCAGTTCCATTTCCTATAATATTACTCCAGTGACTGCCTTCCAGATCCTGTGCTGAGTGACCAGACTGAGTCATTGTGAATACAGGAGGTCGGCCGCTCTCCACGGTCACCATTCAGAGAATGCTTTGCACTTTCTGAATGAATGCAAAGCACTCTCTGATTGGATGAGGTGGAGAGGCGGTCAGTGACGTCATACTTGCCACTTTGTCCAATCGGAGAATATTTCAGAAAGTGAAAAGCATTGAGCCCCGGTTAACACTTATGTGGATCAGATGCAATCCGAAAAGCATAGATTTTCATGTCATCTAAAACAGCATTATTTCCAATGAAGGCCCTTCATATATACTATATTACAGAAAGTATTGGGACGCCTGTCTTTACACACACGCACATGAACTTTAATGGGCATCCCAGTCTTAGTCCGTAGGGCTTCAATATTGAGTTGGCGCACCCTTTGCAGCTATAACAGCTTCAATTCTTCTGGGAAGGCTGTCCACAAGGTTTAGGAGTGTGTCTGTGGGAATGTTTGACCATTCTTCCAGAAGGCATTTGTGAGGTCAGGCACTGATGTTGGATGAGAAGAACTGGCTCGCAGTTTTCACTCTAATTTATCCCAAAGGTGTTCTGTCAGGTTGAGGTCAGGACTCTGTGCAGGCCAGTCAAGTTCCTCCACCCCAAACTCGCTCATCCATTTCTTTATGGACCTTGCTTTGTATGCTGGTCCAAATCATTTGGTGGAGGGGGATTATGGTGTGGGGTTATTTTCCAGGGGTTGGGCTTGGCCCCTTAGTTCCAGTGAAGGGAATTCTTATAACGTCAGCATACCAAGACATTTTGATTCAACCGTTTTTTTATTAACATTTCCATTTGTAACAGAAATAAACATACAGGTATATAGACAAATATCTGTTGAGTAATGCTAGACATATTGAATATAACTGCATATTGGGCACTATAATGGCATCAACATGGAAGAGTATTGCTGTTATGCGTTTTTTCTTTAGGCGTACGCTGTGATATGGAGGTAGGAGGATTGGCAACCATCCTGGACACCCCTATGGGTGCAAAACTGTGTCCAGGCTGATGACAACCCCACTCCTCCTAGAGATTACACCTTAATCTTGCGATTCTGTATTTATCAAGGTAATTCAAATAATAACCAATGAACGATAAAGTTCCCCGACCGTAACGGTGGGGTTAGGAACCTAGAGCATTGACCATTCCCGGAGAGATTATCCAGTTCGACCATGGTTGCCACATTCCATAGGATTGATTTTTGTTTTCGTTTCTCACTGCTAGTATTTGTAAGTGAAGTGTACCTGCGTCGTATTGACCACGTCACCCGGTCTGGGTGGGTCTGTTTTTATTTTCCACTGCCTGGTGATGTTGAGTCTTGCTGACAGTAATATACAGTAAGAGTTATGATGTGTCCAATCTGTGTCGGGAATTTTTCAATGTCAAGGGACAATGGTGCCACTGTAGGTCTCATGGGGATTGTCGTTTTGGGTTATTTCAGAAAGTAACTGGAATATTGCTTTCCAATAGTGTGTCCGTTTGGGGCATTTCCAGAAGATATGGAGCAGATCACCTTTTTGCCCACACGTCCTCCAGCATTTATCTTCTATTTTTGTGTCAAATTTGGACAGTCTGTCGGGGTAAGGTACCAACGTTGTCAGTTTAATTGATAGCTCCCAGAGGGTGGAGCAGCAGTGGTGGGGTGGTTTTGGTAAAAGAAGCAACGCTGTACCCAAATAAATTTTTTATCATTTTTCCCCACAGATAGAGCTTTATTTTGGTGGTATTTGATCACCTCTGCGGTTTTTATTTTTGCACTATAAACAAAAGAAGATTTTTTCTTTTTAAACAAATTTTTTTTTTTCCTCAGTTTAGGCCGATACGTATTCTTCTACATATTTTTGGTAAAAAAAATCGCAATAAGTGTATATTGATTGGTTTGCGCAAAAGTTATAGCGTCTACAAAATAGGGGATTTTTTGTGACCCTAGTGGCCAAAATGTAGACGCCGTCATATGACGGCGTCCCGCCACAAGAGCCGCACCGCTCCGCCGTCAATAGACAGTGGGCGGTCGGCTAGAGGTTAAAAACCACTTAAGCCCCACCTCCTGTACATATACGTTGGCACTTTGAAGAGGGATATCTATAATGGCAGCAGCTGCGCTACCTATGCAAACTGAATTGCCTCAGGGCGCTTTTTGCCGCCAGTGTCCATTTTTCGGTATAGCACGGACCTTTACCCCATGGGGTCCCGACGCACTTACAAACACATACTTGGCAAATTTTTTCGACAGGATCTAATTTACCTACCAGCATGCCTTTGGAGTGTGGGAGGAAACCCACGCAGGCACAGGGAGAACATGCAAACTCCAGGCAGATGGTGTAGTGGTCGGGATTTGAACTAGTAATAGTATTCACCCCTAGATTCAAGATATATGATTTAGTTTCATTCACTTTATAGTACGAGACTACAAACCAGGCCAACGTCCTTTGAATTTTCGGTAGAGAAGCGACTGGGTTTGTGACCATAAGTATAACATCGTCAGCGAAAAAGCAGATTTTATGTTCTTGATCTGCGATGGGTATCCCTGAGATTTTTGTGTTGGATCTGATGCTTTCAGCTAGAGGCTCCATTACGAGATTAACCACATGCCGACCGCGCTATAGTCGAAAGACATCTACAGCGCGGTCGGCTTGTTCTAAGTGGACGTCCTCCCAGAAACTTGCTCCCGTGCGCCCTCTGGGGCACGCACTCGGGAACATCCGGGTCCCGAGGACCCGGCGCATCACGGATCACGGTAAACAGCCGCTGATAGCGGCCGTTTACCACGTGATCGCTCCGTCAAATGACGGAGCGATCACATGTACACAAACCGGCGTCGCGTCATGACGCCGGTTCCTCCCTCCCCTCTCTGTACCGATCGGTACAGAGAGGGGAGAAGCGGAGAGGGGGAGAGACGGGACCAGCGCTGTGGGCTGGATGTGTAGTGCCCACAGCGCTGGTCAATACACTGCCACCACTGTGCAATACTCTGCCACCACTGTGCAATGCTCTGCCACCACTGTGCAATGCTCTGCCACCGTGCAACACTGTAATACTCTGCCATCATTTTTAATAGAAACAAAGATTTTTTTTTTTTGTACGGAATTTTCAGTATTTTTTGATTTATAGCGCAAAAAAAAAAAAAAAACCCAGCAGTGATTAAATACCACCAAAAGAAAGCTGTATTTGTGTGAAAAAAAGGACACAAAATTCATTTGGGTACAGTGTTGCATGACGGAGTAATTGTCATTCAAAGTGTGAGAGCACCAAAAGCTGAAAATTGGTCTGGTTAGGAAGGGGGTTTAACTGCCCAGTGGTCAAGTGGTTAAAGATTAGGGGGGAAAGAGGGCAACCTTGTCTCGTTCCATTCCAGATCACGAAAGGCAATGAGTGTGTCTGCTGTATATACTTGGGCTGATGGGACAGATTACAAGGCCATTATGGCATTGTAGCTGTGTCCTTGGATTCCGAATTTGGACAGTGTTAAGGAGAGGTAGCTCCAATTTACTCTACCGAATGCCTTTTTCTGCATCTAAAGATATAGTAATTTTAGATCTATGTTAAGTAGGGAAATGGGTTGGAAATCTTTTGGTGAGGTGGGTTCTTTTTCTGGTTTTGGAAGTCACAACTAATGCATTTAATATTTCGGAGGGGAATGTTTGAAGAGGAGGCAGCTGAATTGAAGATCTTGCATAGTATAGGAGCTAGGATATGTTGCAATTTTTTGTAGTATTCTCCAGTGAAGCCATCCGGCCCTTTTGATTTAGAATTTGGAAGGTTGATTGCTTGTAGTATTTCAGGGGTAGTAAAGGGGGTGTTTAGATCTAAAAGTTGTTTTGTCGATATAGAGGGGAGATTAGTTTGCTCCAGGAAGGCTAAAATATCATCCTGAGACGGTTAACTTACGATTGAAAGTGCGGTGGTCGGTTTCTTAGGAATGCGTTTGTTGTTGCTGGAGGTAGTCTGTCCTCGGGAGCTCCAACATGAACTGCAAAATTGTTAGGTTGTCAAGGAGTCTAAGAAGGTTATAAATAAGTTAGGAATGAGCTGTAGATGTTTAACCTCTGGATTAAGGTTTTGGAAAGGTAAGTGCAAAAATGGATTCGACAGAAATAAGGAAAGAATAAACAATAGAAAAGACATGCAGTTCAAAATACAACAGATAAACATGTCAGCAGCATGTAACTCAAGAGAGGTGCTGACCAAACTTGGGGGGAAAAGTAAAAAAACTGGTTGGTTGAGCATGAAGCCTAAACGGGAATTTTGCTGTCTATTCATGTTGGCAGGGTAAGATCAATTATTTGTGATTGACTGGGCTTGAAATTTCCATGGCTGTTTCCAAAGGAAAAAGGGTTGGGCTTCCGTTGGACTCGGGAGGGTTGCGTGGGAGTTCTGGGATGATACCCCACTTGTGTAGAAGTTTCAATCCTCCTTTTCATTGTGGAAATTGCGTGTGGGATTCCATTGTAAATAGTCAGTATAGCCCACTTGTAGATTATATTGTGGTTATTAAGAGCTTTGGTCACCGTTTTCAGTTGCCTTCTCATTTGTAGTGTAAATCGTGAAACATCTGCAAGCAATTGGATATCTGAATATGGTGCTGGGAGTGTGGGAGTCTCTCTGGTTTTGATGGGATTTGTTTCTTGGCCTGATAGAAATCGATCTGCAGAAGCACATTCCTGGAGATAGCTTCTTCTTCTAGGTGGCGTGGTTTAGATCTGTGAATACGGTCAATAGTGAGCTCTACTGGAGGTAATTCTGGTACAAGGGCAGAAAACATAGTACTATCATGTTTACGCAGCTCTGCGGGCGCAATGGACTCAGGGATACCGCCTATTTTAATTTTATTGTGTCTAGAGCAGTCCTCCAGGTCCGCCAGCTTTGCTTTGATCCACATAGATTCCTCTTTTTGCTCTGCACAAGCATCCGCCAGATCATTCACTGTGTCAGTGCATTCCTCCGTTTTATTTTCCATATACAGTAGTGCACTCTATCCCCCATATGCTGCATATCAGCACAAAACTTTTGTATCGGAGAGGATAGTTTGAACACAAGGAAGGATTTTAGTGACATGAGCCATATCCTTCATGGTAGTGTCCAGCACCAGTTGCCTTGATGTGGGGAATGCAGCTATTGAGGATTGCAGTGAGGAGATGGCATGTTCATTATGCAGGGCTGTACTCGTTGTGTCTGTGGCCTGTTGAAGAGGATCCATCCGCATCCTCATCTTTGTTGGGCTTTGGGAGACCAGGGATGATGGTGAAGAATTGTGGGGAGATGAGGATGTTAATCCACTTCTCGTTTCATGTGGATTGCCATCTGGGAGGTCAGTGTATGCCGCGGATGTTCATGCAGCGGCTCCGGCAGCGCATCATGGCTCCTTCCTTGCTGCCGGTCGGCCTGAGGGAAGAAGGCCATGAGCTTTTTTGGGCCTCTCTCCTGGCCCTGTTTGCGGGACATCATTGCGGTGAGTGCTGCGGGAGTGTAGGGGCGTCCTGTGGAGCTCAATGGGGCTTTATCCCTGCCCTGTAGTGGTGTATGTCCAGTCGGCTGTGAGGAGCTCAGAGCTTAGGCAGCCATCTCGTGTGCGCGCAAGCCATGTCCCATATTTTGGACAATTTCATGCTCCCAACTTTGTAGGAATAGTTTGGGGATGGCCCCTTTCCTGTTCCAACATGACTGCACACCAGTGACCAAAGCAAGGTCCATAAAGACATGGATTAGCGAGTGCTCAGTCATTGTGAATACAGGAGGTCGGACGTTCTGCACGGTCGGCATTCAGAGAATGCTTTGCACTTTCTGAATGATTGCAAAGCACTCTCTGACTGGATGAGGTGGAGAAGAGGTCACTGATGTCACACTCTCTACCTCGTCAAATCAGAGAACACTTTGCATTCATTCAGAGAATTGGTATTCGGAGAACATTTTGCTTTTTCTTGATAAATGCAAAGGGTTCTCTGATTGGACGAGGTGGAGCTCATGACATAATCCCTCCCCTTTTTCACCCTGTCAAATCAGAGAATGCTTTGCATTCATTTAACCACTTCCCTACCGCCCACTGTCATATGACGCCCACAAGGTGGATCTCCCATCCTGGGTGGGCGTCATATGACGTCCTCCCATTCCCGGCCGCCCGGGGGCCGTGATGTCCGCCGGGCACCCGCGATTGCCCGTTAAAACAACGGGACCGTGCGGGACTGTGGAGCTGTGTGTGTAAACACACAGCTCCACGTCCTGTCAGCTGAGAGGAGACCGATCATGTGATCCCAGTACGGAAGAACACTGATCGGTCTCCTCCCCTTGTGAGTCCCCTCCCCCCACAGTTAGAATCACTCCTATAGGGAACACATTAACCCCTGCAGCGCCCCCTAGTGTTAACCCCTTCCCTGCCAGTCACATTTACACAGTAATCGCTGCAATTTTATAGCAACGATCGCTGTGTAAATGTGAATGGTCCCAAAAGTGTCCGAAGTGTCCGCCGCAATGTCGCAGTCACGAAAAAGATCGCAGATCGCCATTACTATTAAAAAAAAAAAATGCAATAAATCTATCCCCTATTTTGTAGACGCTATAACTTTTGCGCAAAACCGATCATATAAAAAAAAAAAACGCTTATTGCGATTTTTGATTTTTTTTTTTTTTTTTTTTTTTTTTTTTTTTTTGTTATTACCAAAAATATGTAGAAGAATACGTATCGGCCTAAACTGAGGAAAAAAATAGTTTTTTTTTTTTAAATGGGATATTTATTATAGCAAAAAGTCAAAATATTGTTTTTTTTTTTCAAAATTGTCGCTATTTTTTTGTTTATAGCGCAAAAAATAAAAACTGCAGAGGTGATCAAATACCACCATTAGAAAGATTTATTTGTGGGGAAAAAAAGGACGTCAATTTTGTTTGGGTGGAACGTCGCACGACCGCGCAATTGTTAGTTAAAGCGACGCAGTGCCGAATCGCAAAAAGTGCTCTGGTAAGGAAGGGTGTAAAATGGCCCAGTGCTGAAGTAGTTAAAAGATGCAAAGCCTGCTCTGGATGGTGCCTGTGCCAAGCAGCCAACCTTCTGTGTTCACAATGCATCAGGCTGTCTGCTCAGCATGACACCCAGAGGCAAGTGGAGGTGTCTAGTGGCCTCTGTATTATACCTGAACCCCAGCTTTTGTTACACGTTACATTGTTTGGGCCAGCTTCGCTCATACAAACTAACGATGTCCCTCACTAACCTGAGAGGCCACTGGATGTGTGATATAAACTGTATGTAGCTGAAGTTACATAGAGCATACAGCACTAGAGGTCGACCGATTTTATATCGGCTGATTTTTGGCAATTTATTTTTTAATTAATTGGCAGGGGTCGATTGTGCTGAAAATTAGGCCAATTAATTTATGCACTAGCCAGTTCACATGGGCAATCCGACTAGCGGGGCAACTGAGGGCGACCCCACACAGCTCGACTTTAGCATGTAATAAAAGTCAATGGAAGTCTCCAACTTGAGTCTCTCCTATCTGGGCTGCCTGCCAAGTCTGAGAACATCACTGATAAATAGAAACTTTGCATCTCTTTTTGTTTCTTTTATCAAAGGAATGAACTGGGTGTGTAGAAGATCTCAGTTTAACTATTTAAAGACCAAATCTTTTCTGACATGTGTTGCTTCTTTTTTTGGAAAAAAATACACTTTTAATGAATAAAAAAAAAAAAGAAACTAATCAGTAAAGTTAGCCTTTTTTTTTTTTTTTTTTCGTCCAAAAGTTTTGATGGCCTGTTTTTGTGTATTTACTATTTAAGATACATTTTTTTTTTTTTTTTTTTTAATCTCTAAATTATACATGCAAGTGCACTGATTGGAGGCTTGTGTTTAATAAATGTTTAATTTTAAGAAATGTTCTGTATCATTTCTTATTACTTAAAGTGGAGGGCCACCCTAAAAAAAAAAAAGAGCATTAATATTTTTCAAAAAATAAAACATTTGAAATTTTTTTTTTTTTTTTTTTTTACCTTAACCACTTCACAAATTGGCAGCCAAAGGACCAGGCCCCTTTTTGCGATTCGGCACTGCGTCGCTTTAACTGACAATTGTGCGGTCGTGCTACGTGGCTCCCAAACAAAATTGGCGTCCTTTTTTTCCCACAAATTGAGCTTTCTTTTGGTGGTATTTGATCGCCCCTGCGGTTTTTATTTTTTGAGCTATAAACAAAAATAGAGCGACAATTTTGAAAAAAATGCAATATTTTTTGCTATAATAAATATTCCCAAAAAATATATAAAAAAAAAAAACATTTTTTTTTCCTCAGTTTAGGCCGATACGTATTCTTCTACATATTTTTGGTAAAAAAAATCGCAATTAGCGTTTACAAAATAGGGGATAGTTTTATAGCATTTTTATTAATATATATTTTTTTTTTTACTAGTAATGGCGGCGATCAGCGATTTATTTATTTTTTATTTTTTCATTGTGACTGCGACATTATGGCGGACACATCGGACATTTTTGACACATATTTTTGGGACCATTGTCATTTATACAGCAATCAGTGCTATTTAAATGCATTGATTCCTGTATAAATGACACATGCAGTGAAAGAGTTAACCACTAGGGGGAGGGGTTATGGGCTGTGACGTGTGTGTGTGTGTGTGTGTGTGTGTGTGTGTGTGTGTGTGTGTTTTTTTACATATGGGGCGGGTCTGACGTCATTAATCGGCTTTCCAGATGACCGGGAACAGCCGATCAATGACAGGCAGAGTAGGAAGCGCGGGGAGAGGTTTGTTTACACATACCTCTCCCCGTTCTTCAGCTCTGTGACCCGTTCGCGGGACACCAGCGGCGATCGGATCCGCTGGTCCCGCGGCCAGGGTCACGGAGCTCCCAACCGGGTCGCGAGCACGACCCACGGCCAGGCAATTAAAGGGCCACGTACCTGTACGGGGTTTTGCCTGGCCGTGCCATTCTGCTGACGTATATGTGCAGGAGGCGGTCGGGAAGCGGTTAACAGAAATCCCTGTTGCTATGCAGTCTTCCTAATCTGCCTCCTTCCTACTCCGCGGTGATCTTCGGTCTTCTCCGCTCCTCCGCATTGTCTTCTGGGTAATGGGGCACGCTATGTTCTGGGAACTGTGTGTTCCCTAACACAGCGCGTCCCATTCACAAAGCGCCGCGCGACTCGCGCATGCGCAGTAGGAAACTGGCAGTGAAGCCGCAAGGCTTGAGGATGGCAGCGCTGGGACTGGAGCGCCGAGGGACATGTCGGTCTCGGCGGCCGACATCGCGGGCACCCTGGTAAGGCAATGCTCCTTATTAAAAGTCAGAGCTACTTTTTTTTTTTTTTTTTTTTTTTTTTTTTTTTTTGCTGACTTTTAAAAAAAAAGTGTTTTCAGATGAAACACCGCTTTAACTGTTTAGGCTGATTTTTCTCCCTTCATCTCATAAAATCTAACATATCAGCCCAAAAAAATAGGCATCATTTTTCAGCCGCCGCGATTTCTAAATATCGTCATCGGCCAGAGAAAAACCCATATCGGTCGACCTCTATACAGCACTGTGATCCGTGTGCAAACCGAGACTTCATATCTCATACCCGGAACACAGAAGCGTCTATCTGAGCGGCACTCAGCTATTCGTAAAAAGCAATGTTTTCTATCAATGAATACAAAGCTTCCTGTCATTGGCTGAGTCAGAGGTTGTGACATCATCAGCCCACCTCTCTGACTCTAAGGAAGCTTTGTATTCATTGCTAGAGCACATCGCTTTTTATGAATGGCTGAGCCCTGCTGTGATCGACTCTATTGTGTTCCGGATATGAGACGGGAAGTGTCTTCTCCAATCCAGAACACAGTGCGGTTTGCTGTATGTAACCTGTACATACATTTCATACCGAACATCCCACGGCCTCACAGGTTAGTGAGGAACATGGTTCATGTGGGCCAGCCTGGCTCATACAAACTATGTAAAGTGTAGCACAAGCTGAGGTTCAGGTTTAAAGCACCAGAAAAAAAAATCCCTCCCCCCTCCCACCACATGGCAAGATTTAAATGCTCATTAAAGGGGAATTGTTCTTCCACTCTAGAGCTGTGGTGTCCCAGAACTCCCCGATGGCTGCTTACATCTTCAGCCAGTCAGCTTCCAGGTAACACTTTTTGGGCATTTTTATTGGCCAGTCTGAGATGACCTCACGCCTGAGTATGCCTGGGAGTTTATTCACCTCGGCATTGCTGAAACTGTATACTGAACTGTGTGTGCGCAACTCACTGTACAGGGGGGACAGGCAGCTAAGGAATTTTAGTGCAGAACAGACATAGTATGTCTCTTCTGCATGAAAAATCCTGTCTGTTTTAAAAAAAAAAAATCCCCTTCCACTTTAGGTAATGACAATTTTTCCATAGTTATATTGTTCCAGCTTGGATTAATGTAAGTAAGTATTTATGTGCTATACCTGTGGGATCCCCCTGGAAGCTGTAAGTCTGTGTTAGACATCACTACTCCAGTGACCTGCACTAGCTGATGAGCTCCATACAAACAACTGCCCTGCATTGTGAACACAGGAGGTCACTCTCACTTGGCACAGGTACCATTTAGAGAACACTTTGCTTTATCTTAATAAATGCAAAGTGTTCACTGGATGAGGTGGAGATCATGACATCAACTTCTTCACCCTCCCACCCTTTCCACTACTGTAAGTGCAGTTGCTCCAGAGGTTCGTAAATGAGGGGCAGTTCTGCTGACTTCTGTCATCCAATCACGTGCAAGCAGAAATGCATTTTTTTTTTTTGTAAACTTTCCTTGCATGCATTTACTAAGCTCTGCAGAAACTGCACTTGCAAAGTGCACAGTCTATTTGCTTTAAATCAACCTCATTGTGTATAGAAATTGATATAAATGTGTGTGTGCGTGCGCGTGCGCGACTCTCTCCTTTTTTTCATTGGCTCAGAGACAGGGGCAGGAGCCATTGGCACTTATAACGTGTTTGTAATTTTTAAAAGGGGGGGGGGAATTACATTTAGAATCACTGTAAGGGGGGAATGTTTCCATTATGCACAAATGTAATGCGCATTCTTGCCTCCATCCATCATGCTAATGTACCATGAGCTGTAAATATAGTAATTATTAGCAGGTCTTCCATGTTTTAAAAAGGTTGAGAAAAGGCTGGTATAGAGTGTAATAAAATTGTATTAGGCCCCTTTCACACTGGGGCGTTTTTCAAGCAGTACAGCGCTAAAAATAGCGCCTGTACACCGCTTGAAAAAATCCGGCCCCATTCACTCCAGTGTGAAAGCCGGCGGGCTTTCACACTGGAGCGGTGCGCTAACAGGACGGTAAAAAAAGTCCTGCTAGCAGCATCTTTGGAGCGGTATAAGAGCGGTGTATTCACCGCTCCTATACCGCTCCTTCCCATTGATTTGAATGGGACACCGCGGCAATACCGCCGCAAAGCGCCGCTAAGGCGGCGCTCTGCAGGGGATTTTAACCCTTTTTCGGCCGCTCGCGTGGGGTAAAACCGCACCGCGAGCGGCCGAATACCACCGCTAAAACGACGGTAAAGCAGCACTAAATATAGCGCTGCTTTACCGTCACCGCGGCTCCCGCCCCAGTGTGAAAAGGGGCCTTATGGTCATGTCCAGTAGGTGGGTTATACTGGATGTAATGCGTTGTATGTTGGTATACAGTATAATTGTATTACGATTATATCCTGTGGTTTTCATTTTCAGTGTCTCTACAAAACATAATAGGATTGTTTTTATCATGTCCAATGGTCAGGTCATGGTGCAGCCTTTATGGTGTTGTGATCATGGTTTTATGGAGTGTAATAGAACTGTTGATAATGTTCAATTATTACCAGGTTATGTTTTTATAAGTACTATTCTGTGCTTCAAGGGTGTGTAATAGAGTGGTGTTTTAATTGCATTCAGTGGGGACAAATTGATATAAAATTTGGAAGACAGAAAGTGACATGTGGGGACATCACCAAGGATAAGGGTTACCACCAAAATCTCTATAAATAATGCTCGGCAAATTGGGCTTGACGGCCCGGTTTCTGGGATTTGTTCAGTTTGATCGGGACTATATCTGTAAAGATTGTAATTGAATGTTGTGATTGTGTTCTGATTTATTTACACTGGTCAGGTAATGTTAGAGTTATAATATTCTCTGTCTATAAATCGTAATGGAAATGTCCTGTGTTCAGGTCAGGATAGGTAGGAATGTTTTAGGTGGCCATCAATGGAAAAAAAAAAGAAAACGAAAGAAAAAAAAAAACCAAAGCCTAGGACCACCTTGGTCCTAGGCTTTGCTTTTTTTTTTTCTTTCCTTTTTTTTTTTTTTTTTTTGACATTACAAACAAATACATTCACTTATTTTTGCTTTTCTGTGTAATGCCGCGTACACACGAGCGGAATTTCCGCAGAAAAAGTCAGACGGGAGCTTTTCATCGTATATTCCGATCGTGTGTATGCCCCATCTGACTTTTTACGTCAAATTCTGACAGACCTAGAAAGAGAACATGTTCTAAATTTTTCCGAAGGAACCAATTCCTATCGGGAAAACCGCTCGTCTGTATGCTGTTCCGACGTACCAAAAACAACGCATGCTCTGAAGCAAGTACGAGACAGCAGCTATTGGCTACTGGCTATTGCACTTCCTTTTTCTAGTCCCGTCGTATGTGTTGTACGTCACCGCGTTCTTGACGGTCAGACTTTGGTGTGATCGTGTGTACGCAAGACAGCTTGAGCGGAATTCCATCGGAGAAACCTTCAGAGTTTATTCTGATGGCAAAACCGCTCGTGTGTACACGGCATTAGGCTCCCAGTGCTTTGTATGGTCACTCCCAGCATGTCTGTCCACTACTTTCCACCTAAAATATGAATATAATAATTGTATATAAAGGGATGTCACAAAAGTGTGAATTATGTAGTTGTGATTGCAGGGTGGAACTGAAAAATTACCTATTTTTATTTTTTTGTCTTTGCAGCTTTTAAGGTACTTTCAGAAGACATGGCAGCTTACACTTGCAGTGTTTTACCTGCTCTCCGAACTCGGTAAGCTATAACAAAATTTTATATATATATATATATATATATATATATATAATATATATATATATATATATATATACAAATACATACATACATTATATACATACATACATACATACACACAATCTCTCAGTATTTTTAAACCTAAAGTGGACCTTTCACTAACTGTAGAAGTGTGCATAAATGTTCAATGCACAATAAACAGCAGCAGTGTCATTTTTTCCAAAAAGCTTAAGGGGCACCTTAATTCTAAATTGACTTTAATTTTGCCCCCCCCCCCCCCCTTGGGTCATTGCAGAGCCCTGCAGCACAATTGCGCACGGGCAGGGTCTCCCGCGCATGCACAACGATGGGGCTGTCATGAATGTCCCAAACTTGCAGTGTCTGCGCATGTGCGTAAAGTCGCATGCACTTTTGAAGATGTGCCAAAGGGCTCTGCCAGGGCCTAAAGGCCAGGCAGAGCCCTTTGGCACACCTGCACATGCACCAGAAAGGGGGCATGATGGGAGACTGAAGTTCCTCTTTTAATTGCTTGCTGTCTGTATATTTGTGTGTGTGTGTGTGTGTGTGTGTGTGTGTGTGTGTGTGTGTGTATATGTATGTGGGTTTTGTGTGCTTTGTACTATAAAGGGCTAATTTTAGTTTTTTTAACCCCATTATGTTACTGAACGTCTTAGACCTGGTTCACATCTATGTGTGTTTTTTTTTTTTTTTTTTTTTTGGTGCTTTTTGCAGAAACGCACTATAGTTCACTTACATGGTTTCCTATGGGACACATTCACATGTACGCTTTTTTCAGCCACTGCGTATTTGGAAAGGGTCAGGGACTTTTTTAACACAAAACGGTGCTTTTTTTGGTTCAATATACTTCAATGGAGAAGCTGCAGGAAAGCATGTAATGCGTTTTTGCAGCAACAACAAATTGGCCAAAAAAAAAATGCAAGAACTCATATCGCAGCAAAATCACGTGTGCGCAAAAATCAAAACGCACAGCAAAAAGCACTGCAGAAACAGATCAAAAGCAAACTGCATAGGTGTGTACCGAGCCTTATGCTGGCCACACGGATCAATTTTCAGATCAGAATATTCAGACGAAAAGAAAATCGAACAAACGTTCTTAAAATTACATATTTTTTGAAGGAAGACTGTTTTGAGAGATCAATTTTTTTTTTTTTTTTTTTAAACTGTCTGATATTTACCAGATTGACCCTTTAGTAGTATATACAGTATATCTTTCTGTCTGTTATTCTCAGAGCGGATTAGATATTTTGCTCCCTAACCATATAGTTGGTTATCTATATTTACCACTGCATAGAGATATTTAAGAATAAATTGCCTTTTTTTTTTTTTTTTTAAACTTTACATATCAACAAAATTATACACCACACTTTTTTTTTTTTTTTAAATGTTATTAACCGATTAATCAAAACAATAATCAGCCAACTAACCGATTATGAAAATAATCGTTAGTTGCAGCCTGTGTGTGTGTGTGTGTGTGTGTGTGTGTGTGTGTATAAATATGTATATGTATGTGTGTGTATAATATATATATATATATCGGTGTATAACACGCACCGGCGTATAACACGCATCCCAAGTTTAGGAGGGCATTTTAAGGAAAAAATGTTTTAGGAGGGAAGTGTAGGGAAAAAAAAATTTAAGCGTCATTTGCAGCCTTGCCCAGCGTCATTTGCAGCCTTGCCCAGCGTCATTTGCAGCCTTGCCCAGCGTCATTTGCAGCCTGCCCAGCGTCATTGCAGCTTGCCCAGCGTCATTGCAGCTGCCCAGCGTCATTGCAGCTTGCCCAGCGTCATTGCAGCTTGCCCAGCGTCAAAGCAGCCTTGCCCAGCGTCATTTGCAGCCTTGCCCAGCGTCATTTGCAGCCTTGCCCGCGTCATTTGCAGCCTTGCCCAGCGTCATTTGAGCCTTGCCCAGCGTCATTGTAGCTTGCCAGCGTCATTTTCAGTCTTGTCGGGTTTAAATTTCCCGCCGCCGAGACGCTTTCGCGTGCGCCGCCGAAAAAGACCGAAGCCCCCCGGAAAAAGCCGAGCCGACTGTTCGGGAGGCGGGACTACGAGCAGAGCCGAACAGTCGGCTCGGTCTTTTCCGGAGCCGCTTGGTTTTTTTTCGGACGCGATTCGGTCTTTTTCGGCAGCGCTCGCTATGTTTTGGCGGCGCTTGCCATTTTTGTCACTTTTTTTGGGGGGGTATCGGCGTTTAACATGCACCCACGACTTTCCCCCGATTTTAAGGGGGAAAAAGTGCGTGTTATACGCCGATAAATACGAGATATATATATAATATATATTGTGGCAGCAGGCAGGTAAAATCACCTGGTTGTATCCAGGATGGAAAATATGTATGCCCTAGATTCAGGCTTTATGCAGACTTGTACCACTAGAGGGGAGTGCTGGGAGTCCTATAGGGGAAGAGTTAATGAGCCCAGCTGAAGTAAATGGGCTCATTAAGACCTCTACAAAAAACCCCAGAATGCTTAGGGAGATGCTCCATCCTGGAACCAGTTTTGTGTTTGTATAGACTGGGGAGTGTGACTTCTGTTCTGTGCGGTGAGTTAATGCCTGTGTGCAGTGGCGGAACTACCGCCATAGCGACACACGCGTTCGCTATGGGGCCCGCAGCTTAGTAGGGCCCGTGTAACGGCCCCAAAACGAGGGTACTTGCCGACCTACGATAGCGGTACGTACTGGTAATGGCTAGACACCACAAAAACTCCCAGCAGCCGCAGAAAATGTCGGGCTATTATGCCGCAAACAGCGCCACACAAAATGGCGGTGGCGGGGGTGACGCTAATACCTCACAGAGGTCACAGGGACGGACTGCGGACGTTGCAGGGCCTCCGGTCTCCTCTCCTCCTTCTCAACGGGACCATTGCGATTCCTCCTCTGGTCCTACCACCCCCACCACTAGGAGCCCTGCCAAATCTAGGCCGAGGAGGGAATCCCCTCACACGCCGCAACAGCCTCTGGAGATGGAGGTAAGCGACGGAGCTATGGCGGCAGCGATTCCCCATACTCAGGCAGGAGACCCCATTTCAGAATTCCCCACAGCTGACAGGCCAGTGTCAGACACCATGTTAAAGGAAATGCTATTGTCATTGCGCTCATCTTTACAAGCTGATATGGTCAGGGAGATTACTGCATGAGAGATGTTAACTCACTGGGCATGAGAGTGGATAGAGTGGAAAACAAAATGGAGGCATTTACCTCATCATACAATGTAATGGTAGACTCTAATGCTGCTCAGGGGGATGAAATTGGATGGATAAAAGACAAATTGGCAGATCTCGAGGACCGCTCCAGGAGAAATAATTTAAAACTGAGGGGGATACCTGAGGATATACCCCCAAATCAATTGCTTCCTTTTGCACAGGCCCTCTTCTCCACGATTTTACCTCAGGCTTCTACGCAAGACCTAATTGTTGACAGGATTCATAGAATCCCCAAACCATCTTTCCTTCCTGCTGAAATCCCTAGGGATGTCCTGTTGAGAGTACACTATTTCCATATTAAGGACCAGATTTTGCAAGCTTACAGGAAATTAGAAAATCTCCCCCCTCAATTTGCTAACGTAAGACTGCTCCCTGACCTGTCCAGACACACTCTGCAACGCCGACGTAACCTTCTCACTCTAACTAAAGCCTTGAGAAATCATAACATTCTTCATAAATGGAAATACCCTGCTACTCTGTCCATTACTCACAATGGTGTTACTACACTGATCTCCTCTTTAGATGACGGTATGAAACTTCTCCGTACATGGAATATTTTGCCTGCCATGGATGCACAGTATTCCACTTAAGCTGGGCGCCTTCATTTATACAAAATGACTGGCAAGTTGTGTCTAGAAAGAGATCTACTAAGAAACCCGCCGGTGGACCCTAACTTATTCTTCAGTTGTTTATATGATTGTCTCTATGGAAGAGTTTATATAATCTCTTCTCTTCCCCTTATTTACCAATAGCAGTTATATCTGCTCCTGGATCAGTTTATGGATTTATTTCTTATATTTTGCATTATTCTCTTAATATTTTTTCTTTTTTCCTTTTTGCATTTTTTTATTTGATATGCATGATCTGAATGAATACGTCATCATCACTTCTACTTTGTTCGACGACTGGATACCTTCTTCACGAGATGTCCGATTTAAGCTGCGTATTGCCTTCTTGGTCACAGTGAGTACTTTTCTCTCAGCATCACATAATCTTTTTATACTTGGTCCATGACGATCTCCTGCTTGTCCATTAATGCACATGGACTGAATCATCCGACCAAACGCTTCTCTCTTTGGAAAGAAGCCCACAACCATAGAGCTGATATCCTTTGTGTTCAGGAAACACACTTTCAAACTGACAAAACTCCACAATGTTCTCATCGAGATTATCCACATATGTATTTGGCATGTAACCCACGTAAAAAATCAGGAGGTCCTCTTGGCACTTAAGAATACTCTCTCATTTCAACCGAAAGATTCCTTCCTGGATACAGAAGGCAGGTTCATCATTATAACAGGAGACATTAATTCGCAGCCATTTACTTTAGTTACTCTTTACGCTCCAAATAAGCATCAGCTTCGTTTCTTTAAGAAGGTTCTACGCAAGCTTAATTCCTTGAAATATGTTAGAGTACTCATTTGTGGGGATTTCAATCTTACTTCGGATCCTAAAGTGGACACATCCTCGGTAAAGTCTGACAGATCACCGGCGCTGCAGGAAACTCTCCATACAGAGGAACTGTTTGATGCCTGGAGATGAATGAACGAGACTTTACATTTTTAACAGACACAAATCTTACTCTCGTATTAATATGTTTATTACTGATAGATTGCTGTTACAGGATATTGATGTGGCTAACATACATGATATTACGTGGTCTGACCACGCAGCGATTTCGCTACGTATAGTGGAAAGGGGTGTCTCCTCTTCACCTCCCATCTGGTGTTGCAACAATAGGTTAATCCAGGAACCTTCCTCAGGTAAGCTATTGTCGCAACACCTTACGACTTTTTTCCAAGATAACTTTGGTTCAGTTACTGACCCACATATTTTATGGAGCTCCTATAAAGCGTACATGAGGGGAATATTCATACAAATGCGGCGTACACACGGTCGGATATTTCCGATGGAAACAGTCCGATGGGAGCCTTTCATCGGATTTTCCGACCGTGTGTATGGTCAACGGTCTTTTTCTGTCGGAATTTGCCGACGGACTTTGAATTGAGAACCTGTTATCAATTTTTCCGACGGAAAACCTTTCTGTTGGATTTTCCGATCGTGTGTAGGCAATTCCGACACGCCAAAAATCACGCATGCTCAGAATCCACTACGAGACGGAACCGCTCGGTCTGGTAAAACTAGCGTTCGTAATGGAGATAGCAGATTCTTCACACTGGGTTTTTTTTAATTCTTCATTGTGCCGCTCATTCTCTTCTTTATAATGCTAGAAGAATGAAGTGGTTTTGCTGCTTATATTCACACAGAGTTTTTACAAACGTATTTCTTTATTATTTCTAGGTCTCTCCAGAATAATATTTAGATTAGAATTTAAGCCAGATCTGCATGAAATAGATATAATTTTTTAAAGTGCTTTTCTTTCTTTAATAAGATTATCTGTATTATTGTATTATTTTCTCGTGCTCTCCTTTTTTTTAATGTTATGTTTCCACAACACCATTATTCTGTATTATTTGTAAACCTGTTTGTTGTTGGTGTCCCTTGTTAATTTTGTCATTGTATTTTTGAAATGTACCTGCCTACTCCCCCAAAATAAATTGATTTGCTATTTGTATTAAAACACATAGGCAAGTACTTTCTGAAAAACAAATCAAAATTTACCATCATAATTACAAAATAAAGATAAAGGCAATGCAGGAGAAATTGCTTCAATTGGCGAAGACCCGGGTCCCCAAGGCAGACATCAAATAAACTGGTAGCTGAGAAGTACATAGAAAAAGGAAGACAATGAGGTCCAGGAGTCCCAGAGAACCGGAGCAGCAGCAGATGGTATATGTACCCAGTCTGTGGTCCTACAACAGGATGTTGGTTCTTTGAGACGTGAAGGCAGGGGATCACTTCCTGGTCTTCCGTAGAGCCTTCCCTGCAGCCTTCCGTGCAGCCTTCCCTGCAGCCTTCCCTGGAGGCTGTGGCTCTGGAGGTGGCATTGTGGCAGGAGGAGGAGGAGGAGGAGGAGGAGGAGGAGGATGGGGAGAGAACAGAGGTGTTGGTTGTCCAACATTTCCCCACTTAACCCCTTCTGTATAGTATCGAAAATGATTCTTTCACACTTTCGCCGTTGGCCCTCCTCCATTTGTTGCAAATTAGAGGCAATATACATGCCATAGGCCTCCGTAGCCTCAAGGGGGGATCTGAGGGACTCGTTAGCCTCCCTGATCAGGGCCAGTGCTGCCTCCTCTGTTTTTGTGTCCTTCCTCTGGCGTTTGTAGGGAAGGATGAGGGGAGGAATCTAGGATTGGGTGTGACTGGGCCCTGCCACCTCCTGGGTGACACTTCCCCCTGCCTCCTCCTGTGTGCCACTAGCCAGAGCCTCGTCCTGGCTGAGGTCATCCTGTGTATGAAAAAGGGACATAGTTTTAGTTGTTTGTTCATCAAACACACACAATTTTCAGCTCATGACTGTTGCAAATTTAATGTTAATAAATATAAAAGACTATCATTGTGAGCCCAGCATTTTTCCTTCCTGTCCTAATCTTTTTTGGCCACTTCTGTCCATAAATATGTGAAACATTTTTTGTTACTTCATTCATTTATTATCAATAATAACATCTACTTACCAACAATCTTTTTTTTGCACAGATAAATTATGTATAAAAAACCTTTACCTGGCTCCATCTGGGCTCCTCAATCTCCTCCTGTATGGCAGGCCCAGGTTGGTCCACAGATGCCTCAGCTTGGGTAGAGGGAAGGCTGGAGGGAAGGCTGGTTGGAAGGCTGGAGGGAAGGGGTGCCGGAAGGGTAGAAAGTGATTCCCTGCCCTCCATCTGGTCATCTATGAACCTCATTCTGTTGTAGTACCACAGACTGGGCACATACACCTTATCTGCTGCTACTCCGGACCTCAGGGACTTCTGGACCTTCTGGTACTCCTTCTTATAGGTGCTTCTCAAGCTACCTATTTTTGCCTCAACAAATTTGATGTCTGCATCAGGGACCCAGTCTTCACAAATTGAAGCAATTTCTCCATCGTTGCCCTCCTAGCAGGCTTATTGTGGTACAGGGGTTTTTTCACCTCCCAGAGATTTCTCATCTCCCTGTACTTATCTATGAATTCCCCAAGGAATTCGGGGTCCTTAAATGGGAGCATTTTCTCTGCAAGACCAAACAAAATACAAAAATAAAAATCTCAGGATAATCTTTCAACACAATATAGGCATCAATCTAGATTCAGTATAGGCCGCACATCACTCCAAAAAGTTTCAAATCTTACCTTCGTTCTAACGTTCGTCGTTGTTCGACGTTCTTCGTGGCGTCCGTTCCTCCTTCCCGTGCACACAGAACGTAGTTACGACACACACGTGTTTGAAGCTTTATATACACTGCGCATGCGTGAATCTCCACCCACGTCGCCCGCCCCTGACGTTCTTTCTAGAATATTCGCCGCCCAGTCTCTTTCGTTGCAGTGGGAGCGGAACATGGCGGAGACACAGCAGGTGCATAATAAGAGCAGTAACGAGGAGGAGGATAGCCCGGAGCCTGAAACGTCACGATCAAGGAGGAGATTTAAGGCCTCAAATATGTCCTTTGTGGAGATGATGAAGATGGTAGACATCTTGAGGAGCAACGACTATGATGGGAATTACGGTCCGTACCCCAACCCAAATATGAGAAAGGCCAAGATCATGACTAAAGTTGTGAAGAGTCTGTACAGTAATTTTGGGGTACGACGAACGAAGGATCAACTGAGGAAACGATGGTCGGACCTCAAATTAAGGGAGCACGATCAGTATAGGAAGATCAAGAAAGTTCTTCGAAAAAGTAAGTATATTATGTCGTGTGTACCTATTATTATTAATATTGCATGCTGCGCCATGTGTTTTCCCCTAATAAGGTCTTGTACACTCCAAAATGGCTACTTTCATGGTCATACGCAATAATCGTTCGTTGTAAACCTCGTTCCTTATCCAAAATACGATGTTTTCACAGATAAATGATTAAATACTGTAGGGCCTTCAATTTTTCACATTTATCCAAAAGAGTTTTTTAGGACATTGTTGTCTAGATGTGTTTGAACCTAGAAGGAATATCAATCTTCATTCAGTGTAATGTATGTAGAGGACACTCTGCAGCTGTTTACACATCTGGACTCAGGTGCACATTTTAGGGTGTCAAACACAGGTACTCCAGTGGATACTTTGGGGTGTCTCCAGGTGGGGAAATTATCCAAAAAAGGTAAGTATTCCAACCTGAGGAATTAAGGGAATAAATCATGTGTTCAGCTTGGAATTCTGCCCAAACAGGCAATTGTCCCCCACTTCCAAGCAATGTTTATCATTCATATTTGTTGGCTCAAATATCTGTGTGCTAAGTATACCTTTTGTTTTATTCTCATAGGGGAGCAAAGAATCGGGAAATATCATGTCCCCAGGGACCGGCCATCTCCAGAACAAAAGGAACCAAGGTCACCACCAGAATATGAGGATGTGGAGGAAGGAGAGGTGGTCGAGATCGAGACCACAACAGGTGAGTGTCTGACACCCCAGATTCAGGTAATCAGACATGTATGCCTGCCTATTTATAATACATGGTGTGTTTTTTTTTTTTTTTAGGTGAAGTACAGGTTGTGGAAGAACAGTCACAGTCACATCATTTCACCACTGACAGTGCCCAAAGGCTAATCCAGGACATAATGTTTTGTAGTCAGGATTTAGAGATAATTCGCAAAAAAACTAGGGATATTGAAGTGAAACTTAAAAACATGATTTCTAATTTTTCCAAAAATGTCCAACCTTTTATTTTTTCTGTTTTATTAAAAAAGTTTACAACATTTTCAAAAGCCTAATTTTGAAGATGCACACAGTATGTCAACATGTGCTATCTGCCATCAGGGGATATCCATGTACGCGTTTTGTGCCTGCAACCCCTTCCTCAAAACTCAAGTCGGTGAGAGAAAGGGGTTGCACCCCCAAAACACATACATTGATCCCCCATGATGGGAGATAGCACATGTTGACATTAGGCATGGGATCAGGATGTAAATCCCCAGTTTGCCAGAAAATTTGTGTGCATCTTCAAAATTAGGCTTTTACAGGGGTGACTGCACCCCATCTGATGAAGGCAAGATCCACACATTTTGGACAATGTAATGTGTGATCTTGGCTTCCAAAGTTTTTCTACGTAGAACTTTGTTATGCACCAGAGTTGTGTATTTTATTTTTGGAAACATGGCTGTTTATGTAACGTAACCCCAATTTTTGGGGGTGAAAATGCAAAACTTGTTATTTTTGTATAAAAAAAAAAAAAAACATGTGAATGTGTACGGAGTAAAAAAAATATTTTTTGCTCAACAATGTGTGCCTTCTTCTTTCAATGATCAATACCATTTCTTGGTGTTTAAATTGGTGTTTACAGTGACAATGGGTGTTTAGATAATAATGTGCAAACCACTTGGCACTACAAGTGCACTAGGAGACACCAAAAAAAACAGCACCAAGCAGGAAATTCAAAGCAAGATTTTTCTAGATAATTCAAGGTAAAATTTATTCAAGCACTGCTGGCAAAGCAATGGCCCCCCTCCCCGAAAAATATTCCGAATAATTTTCCCGCACTTCACGGGCGCTTTGGGGGGGCAAGCCAGGACGGGCCGCTTCCAGGGACGTCAGGGATTGTAGTCCAGCGTCAGGCCCAACTGTTACCACATAATTTGGGTTTGTCCGTTTAAAAAAATTGTGCAAGATGCAACATGATACCACGATGGTGTTCAGTTTATATTCCGCAATATTTATGGCCGTTTGGAACAGGCGGAACCGGCTGGCCAGAATACCAAACGCATTCTCCACGACTCTTCTGGCTCTGGCCAGCCGGTAATTAAATACCCTCTTCTCCGGGGTAAGGGTTCTCTGGGGGAACGGTCGCATCAAATGGTTTGCCAAACCAAACGCCTCGTCTCCCACGAAGACAAACGGGAGTCCCTCGACATTCTCCTCCGGGGGTGGCAATCCCAAGCCACTACTCTCGAGACGTCGGTAGAACTCCGTCCGGCAAAACACTCCTCCATCCGACATCCGACCATTCCGCCCCACGTCCACATATAGGAACTCATAGTTCGCCCCCACCACCGCCATCAACACGATACTATTGAACCCCTTATAGTTGAAATAGTATGACCCCGAATGGGGTGGTGGGACGATGTGGACATGCTTCCCATCGATTGCCCCTCCGCAGTTCGGGAAATCCCACCGCTGGGCAAACTGGGAGGCCACAGTCTGCCATTCCTGTGGCGTGGAAGGAAACTGTGGAGTCAAACAAGAAAAATATAATTAGTACATTTGATAATAAACATTACAAGCAGATTCTACACAAACATTGTTGGCAAACATCAGTATAACATTTCTTGTAGTATTTAAAGGCTAAAAATATAAGGTCCACTTATCAGATTCCTCCCCCCTCTGATGGCCCCTTGTAAATATTTTAGGGGGGGGGTATGTTTTGGACAGGTAACCACCCTCTCCACTACGTAATGGAGTAACAAAGTAATGTGGGATAGTTTGGCCAGCCCCTCCTTCATTACACTATTGGCAGCCCACTGGACAGGTAAAAAAAAAAGGAAAATGGAAGCACATTTTTGGATTCTGCTATTACCTATCACAATAATAATAGGAGGAGAAGAATTAAAACAGTAGCATTTGAAAGTATTGAGGCAGGCCCTGGCACTACATGCTTGGAAAAATTCATCCATAAATATGACCACTAAAGAGGTAGGTATAGTGTGTATTGGGTTTGGCAAAGTCAGCACATAGAGGATTGGTATCAGCTGACTGAGCAGTTGGGGGAGGGGGGGTTCAAAAAAGATTTGGGGCACCACAAAACAAAGCCTCAGGCCCTCTGAAGGAATTTAAGGAAAACTATAACATTTGTACACATTTTAGGGGGTGTTTAGGGTAAAGCATTACAATGGAGCTGACAAAATACATTGTTAAGTGACTAGACTATAGGTATATATGGGCCCCAGATAGCATGCTTGGGGGGGGGTTAGTGCAAAG
This sequence comes from Lithobates sylvaticus, assembly GCA_028564925.1. Lineage (NCBI taxonomy): Eukaryota > Metazoa > Chordata > Amphibia > Anura > Ranidae > Lithobates > Lithobates sylvaticus. Next base: position 102,488,782 of record CM053029.1, read on the forward strand.
ATGCATGAAGGACAAAAAAGGAAACATACAAAAATCCAACATGCATGAGGACAAAGGGGCACAGCATATTACAGCATATTACAGCATATTACAGCATATTGAAATCCTGGTAATTAGGGAACAAGGAAAGAAATACAATACATTAGCAAACAGTAAATACATAGAATGTGATGTTAAAGAATACAACTTACCCTCATATAGTCCTTCTGCAGGACCTGGATGATGGCAGAACAGGTCTCTGGAATAATGATCCCCAGAGCCTGGGGGGAGATGCCTGTCGAGAACTTGAGGTCCTGCAGGCTTCTCCCTGTCGCCAAGTATCTCAACGTGGCAACTAACCTCTGCTCCGCAGTGATGGCTTGCCGCATGCAGGTATCCTGCCTGGTAATATAAGGGGACAGCAAAGCCAACAGACGGTGAAAAACGGGGTCCGTCATCCTGAGATAATTCCTGAAATCATCAGGGTTATTCTCACGGATCTCACGGAGCAGAGGCATGTGCGAGAATTGGTCACGCTGGAGCAACCAATTCTTGGTCCACGAACTCCTCCTCGCCCTGTTCATGGACCGGGCTTGTGTCAAAGTAAGAACCCCAACACCAAGCCCCCACACAGCACAAACTCTACGACGAGTACATACACATAACATTGCTTCTAAACGGTCGGCTGATCAGAACGGACTAAAGAAAGCACTGATAAACAGCAAGGCCTGAAAGAACGAAATGCAAATCAAGCAACGAGCGGACAATAAGCACTGACAATCAAAGCGTACTATATATAAATATATAGGCCGCAAAGACAAACAAATGCGAACTGACTACACACACTGATAAGCAAATACGCACCGACAAGCACAAACTGTAGAGCAGGAACGATCTGAAGCACAAGTCTGAAAAGACACGAATCGTCTATAGCGAAACTTCTACTAACACGCGATAAACACGAGATCAGCAGAAGGAGCCCAACGGGTGCCGGAGATGGTGCTGAACTTTCCTTTTATGGTATCGTCGTACGTGGTGGACGTCACCGCGTTCTTGGCGGTCGGAATTTGGTGTGATCGTGTGTAGGCAACACAGCTTGAGCGGAATTCCGTCGGAAAAACCGACACAGTTTTTTCCGACGAGAATTCCGATCGTGTGTACGAGGCATTAGAAGCTTTGAACGCAGAGAAGGCGTTCGATAGGGTCCATTGGACATACATGCGGATGACTCTAGAAAAATTTGGTTTCCAGGGACGTACTTTGCAGGCTATTATGGCATTGTATTCTTGCCCTACGGCTCAGGTGTACACGAATAACACTTTGTCTACTTTATTCGGTATTGGAAATGGAACTAGACAGGGTTGCCCTTTGTCTCCTTCTATTTTTAATATGATGATTGAACCTTTAGCTGAACAGATTAGGACAGCCCTCAAAAATTACACTCGCACACTCGCATTTTGCGAGTGATTTTTGAGGGCTGGTGAGGAGAAGAGAGGAGAGCCGCCACTGGGAGATCACAGCAGGGAACATTCAGACTTTTGTTTCATAAGCTGTGAGTGTTCCCCCGCGGCGCGCCGTCACATAAGCTCCTCCCCCTTTCCGGGACTTTGATAGACAGATCACCCGTCCAATCCTAGGACGGGTGACATGTATCAAACTTCCCCGGACAAGGGGAGGGGCTTATGTGACGGCGCGCCGTGGGGGAACACTCACAGCTTATGAAACAAAAGTCTGAATGTTCCCTGCTGTGATCTACCAGTGGCAGCTCTCCTCTCTTCTCCTCCACAGGTAGGCAGCACATGGGGGACACAGGCTGCACATGGGGGGGGGGGGCACAGGCTGCACATTGGGGGGGGGACACAGGCTGCACATGGGGGGGGACACAGGCTGCACATGGGGGGGACACAGGCTGCACATGGAGGGGGGACACAGGCTGCACATGGGGGGGGACACAGGCTGCACATGGGGGGGGGGACACAGGCTGCACATGGGGGGGGCCACAGGCTGCACATGGGGGGGGACACAGGCTGCACATGGGGGGGGGACACAGGCTGCACATGGGGGGGGGGACACAGGCTGCACATGGGGGGGGACACAGGCTGCACATGGGGGGGACACAGGCTGCACATGGGGGGGGACACAGGCTGCACATGGGGGGGGACACAGGCTGCACATGGGGGGGACACAGGCTGCACATGGGGGGGGACACAGGCTGCACATGGGGGGGGACACAGGCTGCACATGGGGGGACACAGGCTGCACATGGGGGGGACACAGTCTGCACATGGGGGGGACACAGGCTGCATTAACATTAAGGTTGTTAATATTTTTATAACTTAATTGCATAAAACATTAAAGGTGTCATTTAATGAGATAATTTATGAGGGCGGGTTTAGGGGCGGGGCAGGGTAGGGGTTGGGCGGGGCAACTGGTGGCGAGTAACCCTTAAGGCCTGGCTAGTAGCTCAGGACTTGAAATTTTGAGCCCTGGATTAGGACACATCCTTCCATCAGGGGCTTCCAATTCGGCGCGCATGAACATACTATTAACCTCTTTACCGATGAACTTATCTTATTATTGACCGATCCACTTACTTCTTTACCTGTAGCTCACGCTATTCTCCAATCGTTTGGTAAAATATCATATTATAAGGTGAATTTTTCAATATCTTTGATACTTGATCTGAATATTCTGCCCAAACAGAAGCTTGATCTCCAAGCATAGTTTCCATACACTTGGAGTAGGGAAGGTGTGCCATATTTAGGTATAATACTGAAAGCCAAGATTTCTGAACTTGCAAAAGCCAATATGACCCCACTTATTGCCAAACTGGAAGCTCAACTGAAATCTTTTTCAATGAAGGATGTGTCCTGGTTTGCCAGGATGGCAGCATATAAGATGTTGGTTTTGCCTCAAATTTTATATATTTTTCGGTCCTTACCGATTCATATTCCTCACCATTTTCTCACTAAGTTGGCCACTATGGGATGGAAATATATATGGAATGGTAAAAAAGCTAGGTGCTCCAGGAACAATCTTACTTCTCACAAAAGAGTTGGAGGGGCAGGTCTGGTGGATATACACGATTATTATTAGGCTGTTCGATTAGACCAAATTAAACACTGGTTTCAGACAGTTAATGCACCCTTGTGGGTGCCCATGGAGAATTCAATGTTGCCTTTGACTGAAATTTCTACTTTATTGCTTACTGATAGTTGGTCTGACTGGGATTTACGAACCCTATCCCCCACTATAAACATTTCATTGAGAGCATGGAGACATGTTCTAGGTAATGTTCGTAGCGACGTTGATGATGTTTCTTACATTGTGCCTCTGTCTGTACTTGAGATGAAAATTCCATTACTCACAGTCGATGACCTGATGACTAAAGGAATTACCACCATGTCGGACTTGTATAATGATACTCAACTCAAGTCCACTGACACTTTGTTATCACAATATAACCTGACTGTGGATGAAACTCTTAAATGTCTACAAATAATACATTTTCTTGAGACCAAATTGGTACCGACGATTAGAATTCCATTTATTCTTTGGCAATTCTACTTTACGGATAAACGCGACTTGAAAGGTATATCGTACTTTTAGAATATTTTTAAAGACAAACTTACCTTTACCAAAACTTTGGCTATGCTCAAATGGGAAGCAGATATAGGCTCTGATTTCTCGGAACATCAATGTTTTTTCAGGAATTCATAAAGCATCCCACTGTGCTAAACACTGGGAATTGACTATCAAAATAACTAACAGATGGCACTACACGCCGTTTAGATTGGCGTCTTTTTTCCCGGGTACCTCGCCGCTTTGTTGGAGGGGATGTGGACAAATAGGCAATCTATTTCATATGCTTTGGCATTGCCCTACAGTCAGAAGCCTATGGAATAGGATATTCCAACTAATATCTTCCATCACGGGTGTATTGACTTCTCCTGATCCTGCACTGGGCATTCTTCACTTGAACATTGACAAGTTTGATAAAAATTTTAGGTAATATCTCATATCCTGTTAGAAACAAGATTATTGATTCTCTGCAACTGGAAATCCACTACTGCTGTCAATTTGTCTGATGTCACCTCAGCTGTGCTTAGAAATCATACTTTTGAATGTTTGATAGCCATTAATGCCATGAAATGCTCCCAGTTCGATGCACAATGGTCTATATGGCCTAAAGATCTTTCCATGAATTGTCCTTAGTAACTGTATAGATGTTACTTCTTGCCGTTGATGACTCATGTATTTTGTGCATATCCTTGTTTGTTTTCTCTTCTTTAGATTTTTTCCCTTGTATTTTGTATTTCTTTGTGTTCTATGAGATACTCAATAGAAATTTTAATGATTAAAAAAAAAATATTTGTAGATCATGCAAAAAAACAAAACATATACAGTACAGTAATATAGTTTTAATATTATTATGTTGCCTCAGAGAAGTTTACAATAATTTTGTCATATGACATCCTAGCTTGTATATCTGAAAATCTCAAAATGCTATCATGTGGTAAATTAGGAGAGCACATGTCAGTCAATATAAGCCAAATGATAAATTGGCAATATGTTTCAAACATCGAGTTGTGTATGGTATATGATAATTAAATTATTATTATTGTTAGTATTGTATGTACTGTATATATCAAAAAACAAACATATAAATTAAAATAGAATGAGACAATTCTTAGTAAACTTTACCTGGTAGCATTAGGTCCCTAATTACAGTGGCTTGCGAAAGTATTCGGCCCCCTTGAACTTTTCAACCTTTTGCCACATTTCAGGCTTCAAACATAAAGATATAACATTTTTATTTTTTGTGAAGAATCACCAACAAGTGTGACACAATTGTGAAGTGGAACGAAATCTATTGGATTTTTGAAACTTTTTTAACTAATAAAAAAATGAAAAGTGGGGCGTGCAAAATTATTCGGCCCCTTTAAGTTCAGTGCAGCAAACTCACTCCAGAGGTTCAGCGAGGATCTCTGAATGATCCAATGTTATCCTAAATGACTGATGGTGATAAATCGAATACACCTGTGTGTAATCAAGTCTCTGTATAAATGCACCTGCTCTGTGATAGTCTCAGGGTTCTGTTGAAAGCGCAGAGAGCATTATGCAGACCAAGGAACACACCAGGCAGGTCCGTAATACTGTTGTGGAGAAGTTTAAAGCCGGATTTGGATACAAAAAGATTTCCCAAGCTTTAAACATCCCAAGGAGCACTGTGCAAGCGATCATTTTGAATGGAAGGAGTATCAGACCACTGCAAATCTACCAAGACCTGGCTGTCCCTCTAAACTTTCAGCTCAGACAAGGAGAAGACTGATCAGAGATGCAGCCAAGAGGCCCATGATCACTCTGGATGAACTGCAGAGAACTACAGCTGAGGTGGGAGAGTCTGTCCATAGGACAACAATCAGTCGTACACTGCACAAATCTGGCCTTTATGGAAGAGTGGCAAGAAGAAAGCCATTTCTCAAAGATATCCATAAAAAGACTTGTCTAAAGTATATATTCAGGTGGGGAAATCTGATTATCTACCCGAAGAATTTCAATGCCTACAGATGCAAAGGATCCTGCCCCATTCCCTTAAGTGAGCCCTTCAAACCAACCAACCATGCTTACATTATGGTAAGTGTCATGTTTTTTACTGATAATTGTCTTTGCCTTTTTAAAGTATTCTTTAATATTTGGTGCCATTCAGTATTTCGTAATAATGGGTGACATTAAACGGACAGCATAGGAGGAATATCACATATTGCATGTAACTTTTATTATGGGTTTAGTGGTCTTTATGAATCCTTAGAGGAGTGTCAACTAGCCTGACTCCTTAGGGCAGGCATGTCAAACTCAAGAATGTGGAGTCCAAATCTGGATAAACTCTATAAAGGGCAGCATTTAATGGAATTTCTCTTACAGTTATGTTTAGGCATCAGCATGGCAATTGAAAAGCCTTGTTGTTTTTATGTAATTTACCTTACTGTAAACTAATGCTATGTTCATCCTCATTTTTGCTGAGGGTCATAAGAAAGATGTAGATGGGATGCAGGAAGTCCAACCAGTTTGACATGTCTACTTTAGTGGAATGCGGAACTCTCTGCTTTAACTTAAAAAGAGTTCAAAAACTGAAAACTGGAGCCAGAGGAAGAAAAGAAACTTCCATTGCTGGCCTACGTTATTGCCATGAAATGGGAATATGGAGTTCAAGCTTTCCAGTAGAGCCCCTAAAATGTTTTTGATAAGAGTTGTGCAGAAAATGGTGGATTTTGACTTTAATACACAGACTTAAGTAGTCCCTGTCACCAACTTAAAAAAGTGCAGGCGAAAAAGCATTTAGAAGAAAACAAATATTTTAAATGCTTCCTTGCGGTGTGTTTTCCATTCCCAATTTATTTTTTGATATGCATTGTTCTTGAACTTGCTGGAATGGCCTAGATCTTGTGGAGGAGAGAAAAGGGCTTTGAATCTTGTTATACATATTATTTTATAAGATTTACTTTCAAAAAAGTACATGCTGTATGATGCAACTGAGATAGAAAATAATATTGCTAAATTGCTGAAGTTAATCTTAGAGCTATGTAGAGCATTCATATGCAAGATAAAACATGAATAATATTATAGTAAGAATTGTTTTTAAAGAGTTTCAAGTATTGAATTGGATCGCATTAGTATAATATGTATATTCATCCTTTTGGACGGGGTCAGCAACCTTTTTCCACTTAAGGGCCGGATTCAATGTATGTGAATGCGTGGATGGTGGAGGGCCACATTCACCTGCTGATAAATGAAGATAATAATAATCCTAACATAATAATAATACCAGTACAGGTTTACCTCACTTTAAGATGCTTCACTAATACAAAGCCAGTTCACTCTGAGGGAGCATGTGGCTGGGGATTCAGAGTTCACTGCCCCCTCCCCCATCCTGGTACCTAAGGGTGAATGACACCAGCCCCGCCAGCCAGCATGGTCTGGAGATGGGGTTCCTGTCCCTAGGGAAAATGGGGTTCCTGCATTTAGGGGAGATGGTGTTTCCATTACTACAGGAGATAGGGGCCCTGTCCCCAGGGGTGATGGGTCCTGTCCCTAACTGAGAAGGGGTCCCTGTCCCCAGAGGTGAGGGAGTCCCTGTCCCCAAGTGGGAGGGGTCCCTGTCCCCATGGGTGATGGAGTCCATGTCCTCAAGTGAAAGGGGTCCCTGTCCCTAGGGAAATGGGGTTCCTACCTTTAGGGGAGAGGGGGTCTCTGTCCCCTGCCCCCCAGCTTTAGTGTCCTCTTCCCCCTGCACCCAACCTCACCCCCACACAAAAACACTGTGTAGGTAGAACTCTCCTACCTTACACAGGTGTACAGCAGAGCAAAGATCGGCATCGCAGGTCTGGATGGGGGTGGGAACTGCTGAAGTAAACTTTTCACATTAACAGGCTGGTGATTGGCTGCTACGATTGCCCGGCAACCAATCACCTGCTGTTTAATGTGAAAAGTTAACTCCAGTGGTTCCCGCCCCCAGCCAGCCCTGTGATACCGGCCACTCGCCGCTGTCCAAAGAGGACAGTGGCGAAAATGTCTGTGGCCTGGGTGCCAGTGAGTTAATCACAGGCACTGACGAGCTCGATATTAAACGGTGGTGGGCTGGGTGTGGCCTGTGGGTTGCCGACCCCTGCTTTAGGAGGTACTTGGAAAGAAAAGTATTGTGCTTTGCCTAAAGTGCTGTGGTATTCATAGATTAAGTTAATATTATTAAAATGGGAATGTATGTTTTTATAATAACTCAGCTTTGTCATCTTCTAGCTCACATACTTTCAAAGAAAATATTTTATATAAACTTGTGTTAACATTACCTAATAACTGCAATTCCTCAACATTATTGTTATTATACAGGATATAAATATCGCCAACAGTTCACGCAGCACTTTACAAAATAAGGGCAGACAGTACAAATACAATTTAAAGTGAACATTCAGTCATTTTTTTCAACTTTCTATGTATTAAATCTTCTGCCCTTGTTTTAACTTTGAATACTAAAAAAAAATTCTGCCAGTAAATACCTTATACAGCCCACTTCCTGTTCATTGTCTGGTACAAACCCTAGGCTTATGACATCATGCACAGCTCTCTCTCTAACTCTCATGAGAGTTTGCCAGGAAGGGAGGGGGTGAGTCATAAGAGGGCTAATGAGAGCTACAGAGCTGGAGGCGTGCCTCTGTTTGTCTGTGTAAATCCAGCAAGTGAACAGGCAGCAGCTTCAGCTGCCCACAGTTAAAATGGTTGCAGCCAGACTCGGTGGAGGGAGATTTCTGCAGCATATTTGGCAAGTACATAATCACAGTATATATAAAATAATATGCAAAGTGGTTCAGAATGGAAAAGATGTTTTTATTACAAATTATGTGAGCAGACTGCAGTTCCTCTTTAATACAGAAGGAATCAGAGGGCCCTGCATAACAGAAGAAGTGCAAATTGCAATATTGACACTATTAATATTTGATATTGGGGTCATTAATATGAAAGGTAGGAAGTGTGAAGACTTTGATCCAGCATATATAAAAAAAAATAGAAGAACCCTTTAAACTTTTAAGATGGAACATGACATGTGAAAGTAATTGGCTATTGAGTTCATTGCAATAGGTCATAAACTTTTGGTATTTTTATATGTCCTAGAAAGCTTTTTAAAATTTTACATTTCATTGACAGATTTGGTATGAGGTCTAGCTCCTACAGTTAGACTTCACATAATATAAAATCAATAAAAAGTCAGGCAGAGTGGGAGCCCCTCATGAGGGCCACAGGAACTATGCATATGCTGGTTGTCCAGCAGTCTGTACCTGTGTTGTGTGTGTTTCTTTGCAAGAAGTGTGCTACTCTGCCAATGATCATGCCAACAATCTTGCTGGAAGAAGAAAATCGCAGAAGGATGCGGAGAAGAAGAAGATACTGGGTTCATCCCATCATTGCAAATCGAGAAGAAAGAGGCCAGTTCATGATATTGTATGGGCACCTCCGTGGGCAAATTTTTCAATTTCACCCGCATGTCAATTAGTAGGTGAGTACTGTTTCTGCCAAACCATACTTAATTTGTAGCCATAGATGTATAGTGTGTTTTATGTTTGCAAGACCCAAGTCCATCCAGTCTAACCTATTTGTGATTATGTTATGTTAAGATTATTGTAACTAATAAGCCTTGTTCCCCTCCCCCCCCCCCCCCCAAAAATACCAACTGTACATTATTTCAGCATGCAACCTTAAGGGCACAAAATTATCCTCACCTTGCAGGACCTTGGAGGGGGTCCTGGTGTAAGTCAGGTCATATTTCCTTTTTTTTTGTGTGGATGTTTTACCCCCCCAAATACCTTGGCCCAAAATTGCTAGTCACAAGTTGCTTTGTGGGTGGTGGTGATGCTACGCAGCTTTGTTTAGCATTTTTGGCTCAGACAATTGTTACTGTTCATTTAAAAGGCCAGTGGCTTCTTCTTTGTTGAAATGAGGACCCATATGCCTTTTTTTTGTTCCTGTCACTTATTTAGCCATAATTAGATTGGAACTAAGGATGCCTGCCTTGTTACCCTAAATAATGTCCTTAACCACTTACCTTACTTTTTTTTACAGTATGCCCCAATGTTTTTCCCACATGTATTTATGATGTTTTTTTTTTTATTCAGTTTTGACGAATTGCTGGGCTTAATCTCCCCTCGCTTGCAGCATCAGAACACGAGATTCAGACCAAGTATCCAGCCTGCTGAAAGATTATTGATCACATTAAGGTAATTATCATCACTCATGTCATTTTTCATGCGTTATATTGACCATGTTTTTTTTTTTTTTTTTTATGTTTTTTAACCTGGGTATTTGTTAAAATATGACCGCACAAAAAATGTAGGAATAATTATTTATTCACGTATCATAAAATATGATAAAAATATAAACTTTACCCATATAAAACATAAATTAACTCTGCAATAACTTAAAAACAAAAAACTTGCCTGTCAAGTAGGCCTCTTCCCTGTTTTATCAAAATGTGTCATGTTGGTCCTTAACCATGAACAGACCTCATCACAGATTCTGATATGTTTTTTGGAAAGCGGCCTCATAGGAGTATTGAGTTGCGGAAGCTGGGTCATCACTGGCAGTGTGGGGAGCAGGCCTAGCCTCCCCATGTTGACTTTGCCCATACATACCCTGAGTTTGGGGGGGGGGGCCCTAATTGAAGGAAGTGGGGATGGGATGGGATGGGATAGGGAAGGTTACTGGGTGGATCTTCATATCTGGAGATTGGCCTGTCATAACTTGAGGGATATGATGGTGGATTATAGGGGTAAGGATGGTGTTGCTGCTCAGGGTAGTGCGGGTATCTTGGGTAGTGATGGGGAGGTCTTGGTTCGGGCACATTTGGGTGTTTAAATGCAGCCTCCTCCTGTGGCTGGGAGAAGGAGTGCAGCATTTTTTCTATAGTTTTGCGCATTTCATAGTACCGCTCTGGGGGTATCTTTTTAATTAGGGGTACAAAACTGAGCGCCAGGATTGTATCGGGACATAAAAATGCATCCACCTTTCCGTCATGTTTTTTAACATGTCTAATAAGCGCTCACTTAGGTCTGGTTGAGATAGTGCTGGACGCCTCCGTGGCACTTTGCCAGGCTGATCAATTTGTGCAGGAGCAGAGGATGGCCCAGGAACAGCCTCCTCTGCCCCTGAACATTGTTCTTCTGGCTAAGTTTCCCAGAGACTGGAAGATGTTTGGATTAGTGCTAAATCCTCTGTGTCTTCTGGAATATCAATGGGTGCTTCCTCCTCTGTTTGTTGTTCTTGTTCTTCCTCCAAAACATCTTGCTCCTCTCAACTAGATTCTGTCCTGTTTTATATTGTAAAAATTTTAAAAATTAACTTGGCATATTGATGATTACCAGATTGTGCGTTACATAGATGATGTAAATGAAAACTTACTCCCTCATCTCCACAATGGGTTGTAGAAAATCCAAGTCCCTGGCATACATATAGGGTACCCTAGGCGCTGCCCCCGAGCCACTCCTTGTTTCTCTGAGGTGCCTCATGTATTTTCTGTAAGCATCACGTATGCTACGCCATCTTGTCTGTAAGTAGTGCACTGAAAAATAAAGAACAACATAATGATTTGTTTTATTTTTTGTCATTTTAGGTACTTAGCAACAGGGAATTCCTTTGGAAGTTTGCACTATGAATTCAAGGTTGGAAAATCAACGATTAGTGGCATTGTTCATGCTACCTGCCTAGTCGTATAGGAAGAACTGAAGGACATTGTGATGAAGAAGCCCAAACCAGAAGAATGGCTGATGATAGCTGACCTATTCTGGGAGAGATGCAACTTCCCCAACTGTCTTGGAGCCATTGATGGCAAACATGTACGCATCCTCAAGCCTCAAGCTAGTGGGAGCCATTTTTTTAATTATAAAAAATATTTTTCGTTGGTATTAATGGCAGTGGCAGACGCAAATTATAAATTTATCTATGTTGATGTAGGTTCTTATGGCAGCAGCTCAGATTCTAGTGTATTCTCACATTCCTCATTTGGCCGCATGCTGCGTGACAATACTCTAGACTTGCCCAAAAATTCTGCCCTGCCAGAGACTACAGAGCCTCTCCTCCCACATGTATTTGTGGGAGATGAAGCTTTCGCATTGTCCCAGAACATGCTCAGGCCTTATTCAAGTCGCTCTCTGACAACTGAAAAAAGAGTGTTTAATTATAGGCTGACTAGGGCACGCAGAGTAGTAGAATGTACATTTGGAATTCTTTGCAATAAGTGGAGATTCCTGCATACCTCTATTAACCTCAGTATAGATCATGCAATCAGTGCAATTAAAGCTGCCTGTGCCCTGCACAACTATGTGCGTGAAAGAGATGGGTTTCTTTTTGAAGATTCCCTGACCCATAACATGGAGGCAGCACATTGCAATATTCCTAGGGGCAGCACTACTGGTACACTTATTAGAGAAGAATTTAAGAATTTTTTTTGTCACCAGCTGGGGAGGTGCCTTGGCAGATGAATTCTATTGACTAAAAATATATATGTATTTTTTTGCTGGATGTAAATGCATGATAATATAATGCTAAGTGTGCTGTATGAAAAGTGTTGTATGTAATTTTGGCTATGAAAAATAAAACTTTTTTATTTCACATTTATGGTGTATGTCATATTACTGACCTTAGAATTTAGAAGAATATGCATTTATTTAGGGACTCAACCATCCCTAGATAAAGCTGTTATGTGCACAATGTTTACAGCATGTGGCCTGGTACAGATTTGGGGGTGACCACATGCTGTTGGGTAAAATCCAAGATCTTTGATGACGCTTTTCGGCCTCTTTTGGACATGCTGGTTCCATTCCAGATTTCAAAAGACACAGGGGAGGAACAGGAAGAAGGGGAGGTGTTTGAGTGGCGCGAATTTCTGTTCAGGATGCAAGCCAGATGCGAATCAGATGCGTGCCCATAGAAGATAATGGGCCTGAATTCGCACCTGATCCGTCCCGCACAAAAGTCGGTTGCGTGTTTTCGTCAATTCACATTGCGCATGCACCGGCCATGTGTGAACGTGCCCCATTGAAAACAATGGGTTTTCAAATGTCCTGCGAATTCGCAGTATTTTGCCCCGCTGCGAATTCGCTATAGTGTGAACCCAGGCTAAATGTTTTACACACAAGTTACTGTGATGCACGCCAACTGATAGGTGTGAATAGTCATTTTACAGATTTTTGTAGTAACAGGTGTAAAAGAAATCAACATGATGTAAACGATAAAGTGATCAATTTAATGTTTGATGTGTTTCTATGTATGATTTGTAATAATATATGTACATGGGAGCAGCATTATTTGCTCATGGCATACTAAGACTCTGTTTCCTGCTTTGCAGTGCTACAATATGGTTGTGCTTTACTGCTCCTTCTCACAATGGATGTCTATGAGTCAGCTGACTGACTAAAGATAATTTGTTTTGCTGATAGCCTTTCTAAATATCTATTGAGCAGTTAAGCTGAGTGACTGAAACAGCTTATATTGACGTAATATTAAAAAATGGCAAACATCTAAAAATGTAAAAGTCACTCCAAATTTTAATTTAAAGTGAACAAAGTTAACACAAAATATGTCCTCACTGAAAATACTATATCATTTCACTTTAACCCTGAAGTTTCACTGTTGGGTAGATTAGTTCTTTAATATCAAACAAATATGTCCTTTTCTAACCATAAAAGAAAATTAACATACTGATTTCATTTCATGTGTACTATGTGTTAAAGCAAGGTGTTAAATGTTGATGTTTTGACATAATTGATTGTTGTGCATGCAATGACTGTCTACAACAACAGCAGATCAAAGCGACATTAAATAATTAAGTATTTGCTATATCTATATGTAGGTTTGCCTTAATTATTTACAACATTAAATGTATAATCGTAAAAGTATACATAGTTTATAAAACTAGTGATTACACTTTTAATGTCTCTTAAACATTTTTTATATTGATAGAAACTGTTGAATCAAATTCTATGTTATAAAACAATTTTAGAATTGCATACATTTACATATATATATATATATATATATGGATTCTTTTACATTGTTTTTTTTTTGAAAAATCTTTTTATTAAATTTTAAAAGACAGTACAATACATATATACATACATACAGACAAAAAACATTACATTTCAAACTACACATATAAACACAGCCCAATACGAGCAACCTGCCACTATAACCAGTGGACGATGAACTAACGTAGTTCACAAAACCCTCCCCCCCACCACCCTATTCTCTCCCGCCTTGCGTGCAACTCAGTAATTTTGAGTGTACCGTATCACAGTGCAGTAAGTTTGCATAAGCCCACCGTGTCAACCCTAGTTTGGAGTATGGACTGCCCTCCGTTAAACCTTTAGGAGCAGATAACAGTACCTACTATAGGGTTAAATACTACAATGTCAAATAGTGCACATACATCAGCGTCTCACAGCTGTTCTAGTTAACCCAATGTGTCCGAGGAGTCTAACCAAGGCTGCCAGACTTTGTAAAATTTCTTCTCACAGCCTCTAGATCTATATGTCGCTTTGTACAGGTAAAGAACTTTGTTTATTAAACCCCTCTAGAATGACAGAGTAGGAGCCTCCATCTTTTTCCATTTCAATAGTATGGCCTTCCTACCATAGAAGAGGCCAATGTTCAGAAATGTGTGATGAGCCCTCGGAGGAACTACCTCCTCCACTAGGCCAATCATACACACTCTAGGTGATTTAGGTACGGGTATACTAAGTACCTCCGTCAAACAGTTGGTAATACCTGACCAAAATATTTGTATCTGTGCACAGCTCCAAAAAATATGTTCAGCATCTGCAGGGGTGTAAACGCAGTGCCAGCAGTGACTACTGGCTGAGGAGTAAATTTGAGCCAAGGGGTGAAATAGACTCGATGCAAAAATTTAAAGTGTATCAGTCTGTCCCTTGCCGAGACCAGGTGCTTAAAAGGATGGTCCCACATGTCGTCCCAGTCTTCACCTTGTATATCAGTAATCTCACTCTCCCATTTCCTTCTACATTTCTTTTTGAAAAGAGATTTGTAGACCGTCGAGAGAGGTTTGGCCAAGTCCTCTGAAGTCAACAGAGACTCGAGGTCAGAAGGCAAATACTCAATACGCAGGCCTGAGAACTGAACTTGAAAGGCATGACGCAGTTGCAGATAACGAAAAAAGTAAGTATTCGGAAGGTCGTGTCTTGCTTTCAACTGGTCAAAAGTGCAAAGTTCCCCCTCTCTGGTGATGTCCTGTAGTAATTTGATACATTTACATGCCCAGATCCCAGGGTCAGGGAATGAAAGAAAGTGTGAAAGCTTCGGGTTCATCCATAGGGGGGCCGATGGAGTAATCCCGTCATAACTGGGTGACATTAGAACAGTGGTGACCTCCCAGGCCCTAATAGTAGCCTTCATGGAGCTTGTCAAAGGTAGACATGATCTTGGACCCCTGTATAGAGCTAATCGCAAAATTTCATAGGAGCCTAGTAATGCCGCTTCAACAACCATGGCGGAGTCACCTTCCTCCGCCATTAGCCATTTCCTGGCAACCACCATTTGGCCTGCCAAATAATATTTTTGCCAGTCAGGCAGTGCTAGGCCCCCTTGTCCCCATGGTTCCTGTAGTGACTTTGTACTTATACGAGGTGATTGCGGTGACCAAATAAATGACCCGATGATGCTATCAAGAGATTGGAAGAAGTTCCTTGGGACCCATACTGGAGAATGACGTAGAAAATATAAAATCACTGATAGAAATTTCATTTTCATAAGACTGACCCGCCCTATCAAGGAGAGAGGGAGGTTCTTCCAGGTCATTGTCATCTGCTTAAGTCTAGTTACTAATGGGAGAAGATTAATTGTCATATAGTCTTGGATATTGGCCGTAATTTTAACCCCCAAGTACGTAATGGTGGAGACCCACCTAAGTGGCAGGGTGCTATCTTTTTGGGCAATTGCATTCGATCCTAGGGGTAAGATTGATGACTTGCTCCAGTTCGCTTTGAGTCCCGAAAATAAGGCAAATTTATCTAGGACCATCAGAGCTGCTTTTAGTGATGGCCCAGGGTCTCTGAGGAACAAGAGCATGTCGTCAGCATATAATGCTACACATTTGGCTATACTTCCTACCTGGATTGCTCCCACTTCTCGTGATTGCCTGAGGGCCCTGGCTATGGGTTCCATCATTAGCGAGAAGAAAAAGGGGGAAAGAGGACACCCCTGTCTCGTTCCCCTCCCAATCTCGAAGTAGTCTGAGACCATGCTACCCAACCTGATTGCCGTCCTTGGGGATTCTTTTACATTGTTATATAAAACATTATAATATACCATAAAGCAGGTTTGCCAAACGTATCAAGCAAAATTGGGCTTTCTTTTTTTTTTTTTATTAAACTTGTTTTCCCCCAAAAAATGCATTTTAAAAGTTGTTGCGCAAATACCATGTGACATAAAAAGTTGCAACGACCGCCATTTTATTCCCTAGGGTCTCTGCTAAAAAAAATTTATAATGTTTGGGGGTTCTGAGTAATTTTCTAGCAAAAAAAATATGATTTTTACATGTAGGAGTGGAGTGCCAGAATTGGCCCAGTTGGCAAGTTATTAAGCGGTCTTGTTGCTTACCATTTGGTGTGTGCCCTAAATATGGGAAGTTTGTTTGCATAGTGTCCTGGAATGTCCGGGGGCCTGTGTGACCCTGTTAAATGACTGACCATATTCACCATCCTTGAGCATATATCTCCATCTATAGTCTGCCTGCAGGAGATGCATCTCCATAATGATACTTTGCATTATCTGAAACTTGTTCAGTTTAGCACACAATTCCACTCTACGTTCTCTTCATATTCCAGGGGAGTGTCACTTCAGGTAGCCAATGGGGTGGACTTCTCCTGCAGGCAGGTTCAGACTGACCCAATAGGACGTTATATTTTCCTATAGTGTACCCTATATAGGAAACCATGTATACTTGCTAATCTTTATGTAGCACTTACCCCCGAAAGAGCGGCTGGTATTTGATTGGGCTTACTGTTCCTTTACTGTTCCACCATATCCGTCATAGGGGTCCCATTAAAGATTTCTTTCCACAGATTTTAGCTCTAACACATAGTCTCTTTTTCCAATGCTTTATTTGAGAAAAACACATGCAATAGAGCAGGGGTCTCAAACTGGTGGCCCTCCAGCTGTTGCGAAACTACAAGTCCCATCGTGCCTCTGCCTGTGGGAGTCATGCTTGTAACTGTCAGCCTTACATTGCCTCATGGGACTTGTAGTTTTGCAACAGCTAATGAGCCGCAAGTTTGAGACCCCTGCAATAGAGGAACGAAGGGTTTAGGGGAATTCAAGTACCTTTGAATTGCAGATCAGGAATACTTTCTTTGCTCCAGAGGACAACAGCTCCACAACTGGATTCAGCAACCACTGGATAGGCCTTTCTCACTGACCTAGCAGCCGATACGATGCTCGGTCTTAGTCTCTGCCACAGACTTTAAGATTTGGTATAACTGTTACACAATCCTCTGCCACAGGATTGGGTAATTAGCGACTTTTTGCAATGTCAAGGCTTGATCACATACATACATACGTACCAGTTCCCTTCTTCCGAACCTACTGTACTGTGTGGTAGATGACCTGGGATACATCCTCCTCTCGCCAGGCTCTTCTAGAGGCACCGGCCTTGTTGCGTGGTCCTCTCCTGAAAAGTCCTCCCCTGGATCCTCCAGTGGCTCAGCTTCTTCCCGCAGGGAACAGGACCATCCCTGGATCGGTAGGCCAAGACTTTTGGGCCTACCTTCAGTAGTGACGCCTTGGGCCAGCCGGCCCGAGACAATTTAGCGGCAGCAACACACCTTAGGCCAGGAGGGCCATCAGGTCAGAACTCCACCCTTGTCACGGGGTTTGTCCCTTAAGTACCCCCTCCCAGAATCACAGCAGGCAGACCACACCCACTGACTGTTTCCGGGCAAAGAGGCACTCAATACACTCAGCTTGTTGCAATTTCCAATCTTGGCCGAAATAATAGGGCGCCATCCTTAGGCCAAGGGGAAAACCACACAACCAGCCAAGCTGAAACAGAACCAGAATTTACAATAATGGCAGTCTGAGCTAAACTACAGCTTCAGACAAACTACATTTTCATTTATAGCTTCTGTATTGAAAATACCAGCGCTACATTTACATTCCTCCTCCATACTCTCCACTTGTTCTACAAGAATTTTTAAGATTTGTCTCTGGTAAACCAGAGGTTCCCTGGTTGTTGGTAGGGGTCTCTTTTTTTTTTCTTTTTATTGTAAGAATATAAAGTGAAATACAAAACAAAGCCTATTGGGCATACCCAGGCTTGGAATTAGACACACACAGAAAAAACAACAAATGCAATGTGGTTGGTAACCAAGGCTTAAGGGAACTGGAATCAAGGTATCTGGAATGTGCAAAGTAAAAATCAGATGGTACTCCCCCTGTATACAGATACGCATCTAAGAATTAAACAGAAGCAAAACAGAGCATCTTATGGAGGTGTTGCCGAGGAGCCGACAGTATCTCTGGACTCTGTCCAAATATCCCATACTTTGGAGAATTTTTTTGGACATCCCCTAGATTCATATGTAAATTTATACAATGGAACCGTTTTATTGACAATATTCTTCCAATAATCTAAGGTAGGGGGCTGGGTAGATTTCCATTCAATGAGTATAGTCTTACGTGTGTAAAACAATAAGAGGCCTATCAAAGTTCTCATAGATCTAGAGGTAGCCAGTAGATGAACGAGACCTAAAATGCAAACATTGTTGGTAGGGGTCTTTAAAAATTACTTAGTCCACTCCCTAGACAAATTTACTTCAGCTCATGGTCAGGGTTCCACTGAACCAATCTCCTTTGCTCACTATCTCAGCAAAATAGGGATAGTAGACATATGGCAGTTGCAGCATCTGACAGAAAGGTATTTCTCCTGCTTTTCCAAAACCCATATGGTTTTATCAAGAATTTACTTAGCCTTGGGTTCTCCCTCAATATTGCCAATGGTAATCGGGTGTGTTTCAGATCACTCCCCTCTTGTGATCACTCTATCCCTACAAACCTCAACCAGTCATACATTGTGGAAGGTCAATCCATATTGATTGACACTCCTTCCTTCATGGGAGGAAGTTGTATATGCCTTAAAGGAATATTTAAAATTTTATAAACCAGAGGCTACAATGTCTGTGTTGTGGGACTACTTTTAAGGCTTTTTCGAGGGGGGACTCATATATCCCAGATAGCTAAAATTAGGAAAAAAATCAAGGTCTTGGGAGAACAAGATAACTCTAGAGGTCACATGTGCTGAGATAAATTATGTGGCAGACCCAACTTTAAAACACCAACAGGAATGGCTGCAAAGACAAGAACGTTATGCTGCTTTATCTCTGAAAAAAGCTGAACAAAAAAGATTTTTCTTACACGCTTAATTTGAGGAAGGGGAAAACACTGGGCACTTATTAGCATAGATAGTTAAAGCTCAGAAACCCATGTGGCAGAACTAAGGAACACAGCCAATGTCCTAGTTGATACAACTCCAGATATCGCCTCTGTTTTCTGCCACTTCTACCAAAGTTTATAGAGTAGTAATGTTTCATATCAGAAGGAGTCTTTGTTAGATTTTCCAACTGCCTTCTCTGTTGAGTGCAGCATGTGCGGCCTTAGAGGCACCATTAACTTTAGATGAGCTCCAGACGGCAGAAGTGAGTGTACCTAATAACAAAGCTCCTGGCACGGATGGCTTACCAGGGGAAATTTATAAGGCATTTGGTGAGCTTTTTCTACCAAAGATGTTGGGGGTATTAATTGCTGCGTTTGATGTTGGGAAGTTGCCTGAATCCATGAAGTTATTATTATTGTACTATTAAAGCCTGGCAAAGACCCTGTCAATCCAGAATCTTACTGTCCGATCTCCTTGTTGACATTGGACGTTAAGCTCCTGGCAAAAGTATTGGCTAACAGGCTGACAAAACACATAGATTCACTTGTTCCCCCAGATCAATCCGTGTTCATCCCAGGTAGGTCTACCGCCACAAATATTCAGCGATTATTTTTGAACATTCAGATTCCCACAAACAAACAATGATGGAAACAACAATTTTATCACTATATGCGGCAAAAGCTTTTGATAGCATCAAATAAGCATGTGTTGGACCCTTTCCCGCTCCACCATGGCACAAGATAGGGGTGTCCCCGTTCAACCCTGGCATTGGAGCTGTTGGCAGCTGTGATCAGACAGTCAGTGTATATTGTAGGCTTCTCTATATTTACAGGTGTTGATAAGGTCTCTGGTTGCTTCCATGTCCCTTAGCTCCACGTACGGCTCTTTTTCCAGGTTTTCTATCAACTGGGACAAATCAGTCCTTCCTACACTTGATCGATTACCAGGAGATCAACCCCCTGAAGCGGCATTAGTATCTGTAGTCACCTCATTTAAATATTTAGGTGTCATTATTACCCCTGGGGTAGATGACTACTTGGCTCAAAATTGATTGCCTATGCTCCCTAAATTACGTCAAACGGGTAAAACTTGGTGCAAATTGCCACTTTCAGTAATTGGGAGTGCTAACCTGATACAGATGGTCTGCATGCCACAAATATCTGTTACATAATTGCCTTGTCTGGATCTCCAATGTCTGTCTGGTATAATCCGACCTTACCTGAACTTGCCAAACTTCAGGGTTTCGACTTGTGGACGAAAGCAGGGATACTGGGCTTACACCAGCTGTATGATAAGGATGTTCTGTTACCTTTCGGCACATTGGTGGGTAGATTTCACTTGTGACAAAAACGTTTTTTCAATACCTTCAACTCCCCTATGCGTTGCAATGTCAAGCAGGTTCCTGCCCATTAAAATACAACCCCTCTTCTCAATATTGTGGTATCCACTTCCTGTTCCAAAAAAGGTTTGATAGGGGATGTGTATTTGACAGCTCAAATCCATCTATTATGTGGCAGTCAATGGGGGGAGAATGTTGGTCCTCTGGAGGAGGATCAATGGCAACAGGCCTTAGCAATAGTACAGCAGGTTTCTCTATCTCCATCACAGAGGTTACTAAAGCTCTTCATACAACATAGGGTCCACTAGTGTCTATACTGTTGGGGAAGAGCAGATACACCTGACTGTCTGCAATATGGGCACCCTTAACCACATGTTATGGCATTGCCCCAAGCTATACATAAACAGGTCCACTATCTTTCAGATCCTTAATAACATTTGTTCTATTCAAATCCCTCATGACCCAAAATTAGCAATACTGGGTATTATCCCAAAGGATACTCTTCCAGTTGACTTTAGCTTGTTGTGGACAAGTGCCTTGCATTTAGCTTGTAAATTGATACTACAAAAGTGACCCCAGTACACTAAGACAACACACCTGTATTTCAGCACACCACAACACATGGAGATATATGATAGTGTGCTGCTTTAAAAAATTTGTGACCAGTTGAATTTTTGAACAACTTGGTGCAGTGGCAGCCTATTCAATTTTCATCTTAATGCAATGCATGTTCGTTATAATGCACCACAAAGATCAAAATTGACGCTAAAGCTCAACCTAACATTTAAAATCCACCTAACCCATTAATCTAACCCTAAATTTGTCCCCAACTCTCAAAAGTCTAACCCTTAAAGTTGACCTATACGCCACTTTTAGAAGTCCTGCCATAGAGCACATATTACAAAACATTATTACCCTAACCTCTTAGCCCTTTTTATGTTTTTTTTATTTATTTATTATTTTTATTACTGTTGTCAAAACTTTATGGCAAAGCTAAACCAATTGAAATTCCGCTGTCAAATGAGAGCATCCCTCCTTGACCTTTAGAGCAGGGGTCCTCAAACTATGGAACGCCAAGGTCATTTACCCGGCCTGCGGGGGGGTGTCCAAGTGAGCTGCGGGATATGGCTTGGAAAGGAACATCCTGACTTCATCCTGTACCATCTGTGCCTCTGATTGTCTGGCGAGCCTCCCTCCTTTCTCAGCATGTCTCCCTCCATCCCCTTCTTTGATCCCAGTCACCATTTCCTGGCCAGACCGCTCATCCGTGGTGTTAATCCAGCCACCGCCGCATGCATACTCGCGGCCCACCGCCATCTTGCCATCTCCTGGGATGTTTGAGCTGCATCCATCCCCAGATCACACATCAGCTTCATCCTGTCCCAGAGGCTGTCTGGGGCTGATCGACTGGCCTGCCCCACAGATCATGGTGTTGTTTTCGCTGTCCTTGCGGCCAGGCCACCATCTTGGGTCCTCTGCTGCATTGATGTGCACAAGTGTGGCTGCATTGATGTGGCTACATTGATGTGCACAGCTGTGGCTGCATTGATGTGTACAGGTTTGGCTGCATTGATGTGTACAGGTTTGGCTGCATTGATGTGCACAGGTGTGGCTGCATTGATGGGCACAGGTGTGGCTACATTGAAGTGCACAGGTGTGGCTGCATTGATGTGCCAACATTGATGTGCACAGGTGTGGCTGCATTGATTTGCACAGATGTGGCTGCATTGGTGTGCACAGGTGTGGCTGCATTGATGTGCACAGGTGTGTTTGCATTGATGTGCACAGGTTTGGGTGCATTGATGTACATAGATGTGGCAGCATTGATGTGGCTACATTGATGTTCACAGGTGTGGCTGCATTGATGTGTACAGGTTTGGCTGCATTGATGTGCACAGGTTTGGCTGCATTGATGTTCACAGGTGTGGTTGCATTGATGTGCACAGGTTTGGCTATATTGATGTGCACAGGTTTGGCTGCATTGATGTGCACCGGTGTGGCTGCATTGGTGTGCACAGGTGTGGCTGCATTAATGTGCACAGGTTTGGCTGCATTGATGTGCACAGGTGTGGCTGCATTGATGTGCACAGGTTTGGCTGCATTGATGTGCACAAATGTGGCTGCAGTGATGTGAACAGGTTTGGCTGCATTGATGTGCACAGGTGTGGCTGCATTGATGTGCCAACATTGATGTGCACAGGTGTGGCTGCATTGATGTGTACAGGTTTGGCTGCATTGATGTGCACAGGTGTGGCTGCATTGATGTGCACAGGTGTGGCTGCATTGATGTGCACAAGTTTGGCTGCATTGATGTGCACAGATGTGGCTGCATTGATGTGCACAGGTGTGGCTGCATTGATGTGCACAGGTGTGGCTGCATTGATGTGCACAGGTTTGGCTGCATTGATGTGCACAGATGTGTCAGCATTGATGTGCCAACATTGATGTGCACAGGTGTGGCTGCATTGATGTGCACAGGTTTGGCTGCATTGATGTGCACAGATGTGGTAGCATTGATGTGCCAACATTGATGTGCACAGGTGTGGCTGCATTGATGTAAACAGGTGTGGCTGCATTGATGTGCACAGGCTTGGCTGCATCGATGTGCACAGATGTGGCAGCATTGATGTGGCTACATTGATGTGCACAGGTGTGGCTGCATTGATGTGCACAGGTGTGGCTGCATTGATGTGTACAGGTTTGGCTGCATTGATCTGCACATGTGTGGCTGCATTGATGTGCACAGGTGTGGCTGCATTGATGTGCACAGATGTGGCTGGCCAGACGGCTTATCCGTGGTGTTAATCCAGCCACCGCCAGCTGCATACTGGCGGCCCACCGCCATCTTGCCATCTCCTGGGATATTTGAGCCGCATCCATCCCCCGGGTCACACATCAGCTTCATCCTGTCCCAGAGGCTATCTGGCGCTGATCGACTGGCCTGCCCCACAGATAAGGCTGATGTTATCCCTGTCCTCGAGGCCGGCAAACATCTTGGCTCCTCTGCTGTATTGATGTGCACAGGTGTGGCTGCATTGATGTGGACAGATGTGGCTGCATTGGTGTGCACAGGTGTGGCTGCATTGATGTGCACAGGTGTGGCTGCATTAATGTGCACAGGTGTGGCTGCATTGATGTGCACAGATGTGTCAGCATTGATGTGCCAACATTGATGTGCACAGGTGTGGCTGCATTGATGTGTACAGGTTTGGCTGCATTGATGTGCACAGGTGTGACTGCATTGATGTGCACAGGTGTGGCTGCATTGATGTGCACAAGAAGTTTGGCTGCATTGATGTGCACAGATGTGGCTGCATTGATGTGCACAGGTGTGGCTGCATTGATGTGCACAGGTGTGGCTGCATTGATGTGCACAGGTGTGGCTGCATTGATGTGCACAGATGTGGTAGCATTGATGTGCCAACATTGATGTGCACAGGTGTGGCTGCATTGATGTAAACAGGTGTGGCTGCATTGATGTGCACAGGCTTGGCTGCATCGATGTGCACAGATGTGGCAGCATTGATGTGGCTACATTGATGTGCACAGGTGTGGCTGCATTGATGTGCACAGGTGTGGCTGCATTGATGTGTACAGGTTTGGCTGCATTGATCTGCACATGTGTGGCTGCATTGATGTGCACAGGTGTGGCTGCATTGATGTGCACAGATGTGGCTGGCCAGACGGTTTATCCGTGGTGTTAATCCAGCCACCGCCGGCTGCATACTGGCGGCCCACCGCCATCTTGCCATCTCCTGGGATATTTGAGCTGCATCCATCCCCCGGGTCACACATGAGCTTCATCCTGTCCCAGAGGCTATCTGGCGCTGATCGACTGGCCTGCCCCACAGATAAGGCTGATGTTATCCCTGTCCTCGCGGCCGGCAAACATCTTGGCTCCTCTGCTGTATTGATGTGCACAGGTGTGGCTGCATTGATGTGGACAGATGTGGCTGCATTGGTGTGCACAGGTGTGGCTGCATTAATGTGCACAGGTGTGGCTGCATTGATGTGCACAGGTTTGGCTGCATTGATGTGCACAGATGTGGCTGCATTGATGTGGCTACATTGATGTGCACAGGTTTGGCTGCATTGATGTGCACGGGTGTGGCTGCATTGGTGTGCACAGGTGTGGCTGCATTAATTTGCACAGGTTTGGCTGCATTGATGTGCACAGGTGTGGCTGCATTGATGTGCACAGGTTTGGCTGCATTGATGTGCACAAATGTGGCTGCAGTGATGTGAACAGGTGTGGCTGCATTGATGTGCACAGGTTTGGCTGCATTGATGTGCACAGATGTGGCTGCATTGATGTGGCTACATTGATGTGCACAGGTTTGGCTGCATTGATGTGCACAGGTGTGGCTGTATTGGTGTGCACAGTTGTGGCTGCATTAATGTGCACAGGTTTGGCTGCATTGATGTGCACAGGTGTGGCTGCATTGATGTGCACAGGTTTGGCTGCATTGATGTGCACAAATGTGGCTGCAGTGATGTGAACAGGTTTGGCTGCATTGATGTGCACAGGTGTGGCTGCATTGATGTGCCAACATTGATGTGCACAGGTGTGGCTGCATTGATGTGTACAGGTTTGGCTGCATTGATGTGCTCAGATGCGGCTGCATTGATGTGCACAGGTGTGGCTGCATTGATGTGCACAGGTTTGGCTGCATTGATGTGCACAGATGTGGCAGCATTGATGTGCCAACATTATTGTGCACAGGTTTGGCTGCATTGATGTGCACAGATGTGGTAGCATTGATGTGCACAGGTGTGGCTGCATTGATGTTCACAGGTTTGGCTGCATTGATGTGCATAAATGTGGCTGCAGTGATGTGAACAGGTTTGGCTGTATTGATGTGCACAGGTGTGGCTGCATTGATGTGCCAACATTGATGTGCACAGGTGTGGCTGCATTGATGTGTACAGGTTTGGCTGCATTGATGTGCACAGGCGTGGCTGCATTGATGTGCACAGGTGTGGCTGCATTGATGTGCACAAGTTTGGCTGCATTGATGTGCACAGATGTGGCTGCATTGATGTGCACAGGTGTGGCTGCATTGATGTGCACAGGTTTGGCTGCATTGATGTGCACAGATGTGGCAGCATTGATGTGCCAACATTAATGTGCACAGGTTTGGCTGCATTGATGTGCACAGATGTGGTAGCATTGATGTGCCAACATTGATGTGCACAGGTGTGGCTGCATTGATGTGCACAGGTGTGGCTGCATTGATGTGCACAGGCTTGGCTGCATCGATATGCACAGATGTGGCAGCATTGATGTGGCTACATTGATGTGCACAGGTGTGGCTGCATTGATGTGCACAGGTGTGGCTGCATTGATGTGTACAGGTTTGGCTGCATTGAACTGCACATGTGTGGCTGCATTGATGTGCACAGGTGTGGCTGCATTGATGTGCACATATGTGGCAGGCCAGACGGCTTATCTGTGGTGTTAATCCAGCCACCGCCGGCTGCATACTGGCGGCCCACCGCCATCTTGCCATCTCCTGGGATATTTGAGCTGCATCCATCCCCGGGTCACACATCAGCTTCATCCTGTCCCAGAGGCTATCTGGGGCTGATCGACTGGCCTGCCCACAGATAAGGCTGATGTTATCCCTGTCCTCGCAGCCGGAAAACATCTTGGCTCCTCTGCTGTATTGATGTGCACAGGTGTGGCTGCATTGATGTGGACAGATGTGGCTGCATTGGTGTGCACAGGTGTGGCTGCATTGATGTGCACAGGTGTGGCTGCATTGATGTGCACAGGTTTGGCTACATTGATGTGGCTACATGGATGTGCACAGGTGTGGCTGCATTGATGTGCACAGATGTGGCTGCATTGATGTGCACAGATGTGGCTGCATTGATGTGCACAGGTGTGGCTGCATTGATGTATACAGGTTTGGCTGCATTGATGTGCACAAGTTTGGCTGCATTGATGTGAACACATGTGGCTGCATTGATGTGCACAGGTGTGGCAGCATTGATGTGCACAGGTTTGGCTGCATTGATGTGCACAGACGTGGCTGTATTGATGTGGCTACATGGATGTGCACAGGTGTGGCTGCATTAATGTGTACAGGTTTGGCTGCATTGATGTGCACAGGTGTGGCTGCGTTGATGTGCACAGGTTTGGCTACATTGATGTGCACAGGTGTGGCTGCATTGATGTGCACAGGTTTGGCTGCATTGATGTCCACAGGTTTGGCTACATTGATGTGCACAGATGTGGCTGCATTGATATGGCTACATTGATGTGCATAGGTTTGGCTGCATTGATGTGCACAGGTGTGGTTGCATTGATGTGCACAGGTTTGGCTGCATTGATGTGCACAGATGTGGCTTCATTAATGTGGCTACATTGATGTGCACATGTGTGGCTGCATTGATGTGTACAGGTTTGGCTGCATTGATGTGCACAGATGTGGCTACATTCATGTGCACAGGTGTGGCTTCATTGATGTGTACAGGTTTGGCTGCATTGATGTGCACAGGTGTGGTTGCATTGATGTGCATAGGTGTGGCTGCATTGATGTGGCTAAATTGATTGGCACAGGTGTGGCTGCATCGATGTGCACAGGTTTGGCTACATTGATGTGCACAGATGTGGCTGCATTGATGTGCACAAATGTGGCTGCATTGCTGTGCACAGGTTTGGCTGCATTGATGTGCACAGGTGTGGCTGCATTTATGGGTACTGATCAGGCTGCATTTATGTGCACTGATCAGGCTGCATTGATGGGCACTGATCAGGCTGCATCAATGTGAACTCTGTATGTCTTTGTATGGGCAAGCAAAGTTATTATTGCTGGTATTTAGCTTTTGTAGTGCTATATTTATTGATATTTTGCTAATAGCAATTTGGAATACTTAGGAATCAATTTTGTCTACAAAAATAAAAATGTAATTTGAGTGCAGGATATTTAAAGAAGAGTGGATTTATGATTACTGTTTAATGCAGTACAAGGAAAGCGGTTTGTCTGATATGCCAGAATGTAGTGTTTGTGTTCCAGAAATATAATTTGCTTCGACACTACGAAACTCAACATAAAGATAAATATTATTGTTTGGTCCGACAAGTGAGAAAAGATAAAATATTAAAACTGAAAAATGCTTTGACAATTCAGCAAAATACTTTTGTGAAGCAGAAGCAGCTAAATATTTCATCATTGCGAGCAAGTTTTCAGGTTGCCAAGCTAATAACGTGCACTGGTAGACCATTCGTGGAGGGAGAATTTGTTAAAGGATGCCTTCTTTCTGTTGCCAAAGAGATGTGTCCAGAGAAAGCTGATTTTAGTACAGTGAGTCTTTCAGGACCTACAATTACACAAAGGATTGAAGAAATAGGAGACAATTTGCATCAGCATTTGCAAAACTCCTCAAAAAAAGTTCCTATTTTTTACTGCATTCGATGAAAGCAATGATGCTCATGATTCTGCACAACCTCTATTTTCATTCATGGGACAAATGGTTATTTTGAAGTCACAGAGGAGCTTGCTGCACTAAAAAGCATCAAAGGAACAACAGGAGAGGATATCTATGAAAGGGTTTTCCAAACTGTGAATGATTTGGAGCTGGACTGGACTAAACTAGCTAGTGTGACAACGGATGGTGCTCCTGGCATGGTGGGGTCTAAGAAAGGAGTGGTTGCACGCATTAACCAAGAGATGGACAAACACAACCATTTGCATCCAATACCCATACACTGCCTCATCCACCAACAAGCGCTGTGTTGTAAATCAGTGAAGTGGAACTCTGTCCTGAAAATTGTGGTATCTTATGTTAATTTCATTAGAGCTCATGGACTAAACCAGACAGTTTCAGGAATTTTTGTCTAAGCTAAGTTTGCCTGTCTCCTTTCTCAGCCTGTCTCCCTCCATCCCCTTCTTTGATCCCAGTCACCATTTCCTGGCCAGACCACTTATCTGCGGTGTTAATCCGACTGCCGTTCATCCATCCCCTGGGTCATGCATCAGATTCATCCTGTCCCCAAGACTGTCTGGGGCTTGTCGGCTGGCCTGCCCCACGAATCTAGCTGATGTTTTCCCCATCCTCGCGGCTGACCACCATTTTGGCTCCTCTGCAGCATTGATGTGAACAAGTTTGGCTGCATTGATGTGCACAGATGTGGCTGAGTGGATGTGCACAGGTTTGGCTGCATCGATGTGCACAGGTTTGGCTGCATCGATGTGCACAGATGTGGCTGCATCGATGTGCACAGATGTGGCTGCATTGATGTGCACAAGTTTGGCTGCATTGATGTGCACAAGTTTGGCTGCATTGATGTGCACAGATGTGGCTGCACTGATGTGCACAGGTGTGGCTGCATAGATGTGCACAGGTGTGGCTGCATTGATGTGCACAGGTGTGGCTGCATTGATGTGCACAGGTTGGGCTGCATTGGAGTGCACAGGTTGGGCTACATTGATGTGTACAGGTTTGGCTGCATTGATGTGCACAGATGTGGATTGTTGATGTGCACAGGTTTGGCTACATTGATGTGCACAGGTTTTGGCTGCATTGATGTGCACAGGTTTGGCTGCATTGATGTAAACAGGTGTGGCTGTATTCATGTACACAGGTTTGGCTGCATTGATGTGCACAGATGTGGCTGCATTGATGTGCACAGGTTTGGCTGCATTGATGTGCACAGATGTGGCTGCATTGAGGTAAACAGGCGTTTTGGCTGCATTGATGTGCACAGGTTGGGCTGCATTGATGTGTACAG
Organism: Lithobates sylvaticus; assembly: GCA_028564925.1. Lineage (NCBI taxonomy): Eukaryota > Metazoa > Chordata > Amphibia > Anura > Ranidae > Lithobates > Lithobates sylvaticus. The sequence goes on from CM053029.1 coordinate 102,517,825, forward strand.
GTTTGGCTGCATTGATGTGCACAGATGTGGATTATTGATGTGCACAGGTTTGGCTACATTGATGTGCACAGGTTTTGGCTGCATTGATGTGCACAGGTTTGGCTGCATTGATGTAAACAGGTGTGGCTGTATTCATGTACACAGGTTTGGCTGCATTGATGTGCACAGATGTGGCTACATTGATGTACACAGATTTGGCTGCATTGATGTGCACAGGTGTGGCTGCATTGATATGCACAAATTTGGCTGCATTGATGTGCATAGGTGTGGCTGCATTGATGGGCACTGATCAGACTGCATCTATGGGCACTGGTGAGACTGCATTGATGGGCACTAGTGAGGCTGCTTCGATGGGCACTGGTGAGGCTTCTTTGATGGGCACTGGTGAGGCTGCTTTGATGGGCACTGGTGAGGCTGCATCGATAGGCACTGATGAGGCTGCTTTGATGGGCACTAATGAGGCTGCATCGATGGGCACCGGTGAGTCTGCATTGATGGGCCCCGGTGAGGCTGCATTGCTGGGCACTGGTGAGGCTGCATTGATGTGTACTCTGTATGTCTCCATATGCTAAAGCAAAGTTATTATTGCTGGTATATTGTTTTTGTAGTGCTGCATTTATTGGTATTTTGCTAATAGCAATTTGGATTCCTTAGGAATCATATACATCATCAAGAAAAAGAAACATTGACTCTGAGTGCAGAATATTCAAAGAACAGTGGACTTATGATTACTGTTTATGCAGTACAAGGAAAGAGTTGTTTGTCTGATATGCCAAAATGTAGTGTCTGGCACTTACTATATCGTTTTGTACTGTAATGCTGATTTGTCTAATAAACTTTTCTGTTAAAAAAAATAAATGCAGTGTCTGTGTTCAAGAAATATCATTTGCGTCGACACTACGAAACCCAACATAAAGATAAATATGATTGTTTGATCCGACAAGTGAGAAAAGATAAAATATTAAAACTGAAAAATGCTTTGACAACTCAGCAAAATACTTTTGTGAAGCAGAAGCAGCTAAGTATTTCATCATTGCGAGCAAGTTTTCAGGTTGCCAAGCTAATAACGTGCACTGGTAGACCATTCGTGTGGGACAAATGATTATTTTGAAGTCACAAAGGAGCTTGCTGCACTGAAAAGCATCAAAGAAACAACAACAGGAGAGGATATCTATGAAAAGGTTTTCCAAACTGTGAATGATTTGGAGCTGGACTGAACTAAACTAGCCAGTGTAACAATGGATGGTGCTCCTAGCATGGTGGGGTCTAAGAAAGGAGTGGTTGCATGCATTAACCAAGAGATGGACCAAACACAACCATTCACATCCAATAGCCATACACTGCCTCATCCACCAACAAGCCCTGTGTTGTAAATTACTGAAGTGTGACTTTTTTTGTCTGATCTAAATTCGTCTATGAAGATATTCTGTACCACACAGAAGTCCGTTGGCTGAGTCGAGGGAGAGTTTTGAAACTTTTTTATGACTTGCTTCCACAGATTTCTGCTTTTCTGCTTTCAAAAACAAAGAAGTACCACAGCTCAAAGATGCAGAATGGAAATGGCACCCTGCCTTTCTGACAGATTTAACAGAGCTACTCAGTTTTAATGTGCAAGTTCAAGGAAAGGGGAAGCTCATCTGTGATATGTAATCACATGTCAAAGCATTTGAAGTAAAATTAGACCTCCTCAATAAAAAAGTGAAGCAGGAAAACTTCTGCCATCTTCCCAAAACTCAAAACCTGTTGACAGAAAAAAACAGCAGTTCCATTCCCAAACAAAACATGTGTGGATTCACTGGAAAAGTTGGGAAAGGCGTTTCAATTTAGATTTAAAGAACTTCATCTCCATGAACAGAAAATACAGCTTTTCCAGAACCCATTTTCTGTTGGCATTGAAATTGTTGATCCAATTTACCAAATGGTACTGGCCGAAATTGTGACTCTGTGAAAGATGCATTCAAGTCAAGCAGCCTTATTAATTTCTATGCATCTCTCCCCTCTGAGACATATCTTAATCTCAGGAACCATGCACTCAAAATGGCAACCATCTTTGGCAGCATCTATGTCTGTGAACAGACTTTTTCCCAAATAAAACATCTGAAATCTCCAACCAGATCCAGACTAACTGATGCACACTTGCATAACTTGTTAAGAATAGCAGTGACAAATATGGAACTGGACATTGACCATCTCATTAGCCAAAAGCAGGCCCATACTTCCCATTGAAATACTATTAAGTTTATGTTGATTGAAATTGTTCCTCATTTTAAATACTGTATTGTTTTTCCTGTTTTTTCCTGCACTACAAATAAGATATGTACAGTGTGCATAGGAATTTGTTCATATTTTTTTTCAAACTAAAGTCCGGCCCCCAAAAGTCTGAGGGACAGTGAACTGGCCCTGTTTAAAAAGTTTGAGGACCCCTGCTTTAAAGAGTCATGTTGTCTTGTTGGTGGAATATCTGTTGACAGGGCAAACTTTACTATAATAAATTCTAGTATCAAACTGAACATCAGAGAAAAAGTATTTTGCAGAGTCTGCTCTTAGGCTTGACTTTTACTTTAAAAAGTTTAATATGCAATATAGATTACATTTTAAAGACAATCTATATTACTTTTGCATAATTTTTATGCTCAGGAGTAAGTGTTTTATATATATATTTTCCACATTTTCAGGTAAATACAAAATATTACTTGTAAACCTTCAAAACCAATTAAAAAAATGACCTAATACCATACAGTTCGCCTTTTACCTCAACCTAATCAATAAACCTCAACATCCACCATAATACTATCACACAGAATAACTGCAGTGCCAATAATACTGTCAAGTCAAGAATTTCATGTGCCTGCACAAATATATGAAAATGTTAAAGTCATACAATATGCCAAGCCCCAGTGCTAAAATGACTGTGCTTAAAGGTCAGCAAACATAAGGGGAGGCCAGGGAGAGGGGTCTGTGTTTTCTCTACATTATTAGGCCCCTTTCACACCAGCGTACCGATCGGGTCTGACTGTCCATTTTTCAGGCGGAACCGATCGGACTACCCATTGTTCTGAATGGAGTGGCGGATGTCAGCAGACATGTCGGTTACCTGCAATAGAGTTCTATTATATCCTGCGGGTTTGGTGTACTTTCAGAAAGGAAACCACAACTGCAAGATATAATAGGAGTCTATGGCTCAGTGCATCTAACCCACAGGAAAGCAGCAGGTGCACTGGGCTGCACCTGCAGTGTGAGCAAATCGCAGTGCATCAGTGTAAAAGCAGCCTTAGTTCCCTTTCACTTAATCGGTCCGATCAGGTCCGTCTGTCTGTTTTTTAGGCAGATCCAATCGGACCCTCCCTTTACTCCTATGGAGCAGCGGATGTAAATGAACTTGTGTCTGTTTACACCCGCCTACCTTCAATTCAATCCGCAAAAAAAAATGGAGGGGGGGTCCATTCCCCTCTGCCTCGGTGGATCGGAGGAACCTTAGAAAATAATTAGCTTTGTCCATGCCCACTCTGCTCAGCAGGGAATCATTGGAAAGATCCCCTGTTTAGCAAGCGGATTCTGCCCTGTATAAAATGGGCCTTATAGGGGCTCAGGACAGTAAGGGCTCATTTACATTTGGGGTTGGTAAAACCCCACAGTTGAAACATGTTTTTACCACACAACCCCAACCACTGGTGTAGCATCAGGGACCGCACGGCCTCCCTTTCATATTCTGTTTTACACTTGGAAAGGAGATGCAGCGGGGGGCGGCATATACGGGAAGTGATCCTCGCCATGCTCCTCCTCCAATCACTAAAAGCCGGCTTCTCCTCCTCTCCCTCCTGCTGGCATTCAGTGGCTGCAGGAGAAAATATTCAAAATAAAAATGTAATTCTGAATCATTTCATATCATGGCCTGCAACTGGTTACCAAATGACTCTTCAAAAGATTAAGCACCCGGATCTATGACTTGCTTTAGACAGCTAAAACTGAATTGCAGGGGACAGCAATAGACACTAGTTCTAAACCCTCACCACTCTTATCCAAATCTAAAAAATAAATAAAAAAAAAAGCTTTGCCTTTAATTATGTTTTTAGGTTCAGCTATCCTTTGAAGTTTTTCTGGAGTTATGGTACATGAACTGGACTCAATGGGTCAAACCTTAATCATCATGTGTATGTTGTATGTGTATGTGTTTGTAAGCGTGTCAGGACCCCACAGGGCAAGGACTGCACTATACCACAGATGGACACCAGTGGCAAAAAGCGCCCTGAGGCGATTCAGTTCGCATAGGTTGCGCTATACAAGTCATTCATTCATTCATTCATTCATCACACTGCATAGCTGCTTTTTCCCCTGCAAAAAAACCCCCAAAAAACGATTGAGGTAAGATTACAGGCATCCCACGCAACAGGAGTCTCATTTTATGAGGAACTCACAATCTGGCAGGCTAAAAGACCCAGCACCCCGCTGGTCTGAACATAGATATCAGATAACTCAAGCCAAGTGTGGGACGATTCTGTCACAGTCCCGTAAGCAGTTCTTTTCAGAAAGGGCAGCGCCAAGGCTTTATCTCTGTATGTCCTTAGCAGAAGCCAGTAAGAGTATTTAACAAAGCAATGTACACAGTTGACCTAGAGGGTTGTTTTATTCTCCAAGCATTACTCCAGATTAATGACAGCCAAGCATATACAATAAGAAGAGCCAGCAGTCATTTTTTTTTAGTTAAGAACACATACTTTAGGAAATACTAACCTCAGCGTAATGCCAACATAGATACATGCCAAGAATATTCACAAATATATGAAAAAAAACAAAGTTCACCCTGAGGATTCAATATAACTCTTGGCAGATAATTACTCCTCCTGCAAGCCTATAAACAATAAGTTATATTTGTGAATAGTACATTGTGTCTTATTGGCTAAACCTGTATTTTATGATAAGCAGCAATTAAATACATTTACAATTATAAAGTTTCATACCAAAACAGACTCTTTTTCTGCAAATCATATGTGCTTTATATAATGCAACTTAATCATCTTGACTATACCTGTGGAAAAGAACTGTAAAGAGAAAAATATGGAGATGGCTGACCTCTGGAAAATGCTAGCTGCATGGTAATCTTTGGTTTATACCTTGAGTCATTAAACCAGAACAAGCATGCAAACAGTAATATCAGAATTTATCATTTGCATGCCTGTTCCAGGTTAGAGACCCAGGCAACCAGGCAACTTTCATTCTCCAAAGGAAAAGCAATGACAGCTCCCATATTTCTCTCAGCATGATTTTTTTTCTTTTACATCACCCAAACTAATGCCTATATTTTTGGGACGTTGTCAAGAAGGTCTTGTTGGCTGACATGCATGATTCTGCACAGAGGGTTACTGCCAGGTGTAGTCCTGCACACTTTGGTAACAAAACGTTTCTAAAGAGGTAGAATACAAACTGTAGTGTAATGTAAAAAGTGTTAATGACTCTGATTAGCCAAGCAAACAGGTGCCATACAAACGGTCTCTCACTAGTGAGATATACACCGATCAACCATAACTTTATGACCATTTGCAGGTAAAGTGAATAATATTAGTTATCTTGTTACAATTAAATCTGAAAGTGGGTGGGACATATTAGGCAGCAAGTGAACGTGTTGTCCCTGAAATTGATGTGTTGAAAAGCAGAAATGCTTGCCCGAGCCTACAGCCAAAAGCTTCTACAACGGGCACCAGAACTGGACTACAGAGCAATAGAAGATGGCCTGGTCTGGTGTTCTTTTAAATCATGTGGATGGCCAGGTGCATGTGCATCATTTGCCTGGGTAAGGGATGGCACCAGGAAGAAGGCAAGTCGGCCGAGAAATAAAGGACCTGCTGTTGATGTCTTGGTGCCAGCTACCACAGCATACAGTGCCTTGATAAAGTATTCATACCCCTTGAAATTTTGCCACATTTTATCATGTTACAACCAAACCATAAATGTATTTTATTGGGATTTTATGTGATAGACCAATACAAAGTGCCACATAATTGTGAAGTGGAAGGAAAATGATAAATGGTTTACAAATTTGTTTACAAATAAATATTTGAAAAGTGCGGCGTGCATTTGTATTCAGACACCTTTACTCTGATACCCCTAACTAAAATCCAGTGGAACCAATTGTCTTCAGAAGTCACCTAATTAGTAACTAGAGTCCACCAGTGTATAATTTAATCACAGTATAAATACAGCTGTTCTGTGAAGCCCTCAGAGGTTTATTAGAGAACCTTAGTGAACAGCCAGCATCATGAAGGTCAAGGAACACACCAGACAGGTCAAGGATTAAGTTACACAGAAGTTTAAAGCAGGGTTAGGTTATAAACAAAATATCCCAAGCTTTGAACATCTCACAGAGCACTGTTCAATCCATCATCTGAAATTGGAAAGAGTATGGCACAACTGCACACCTACCAAGACATGACCGTCCACCTAAACTGACAGGCCGGGCAAGGAAAGCATTAATCAGAGAAGCAGCCAAGAGGCCCATGGTAACTCTGGAGGAGCTGCAGAGATCCACAGCTCAGGTGGGAGAATCTGTCCACAGGACAACTATTAGTCATGGCACTCCACAAATCTGACCTTTATGGAAGAGTGGCAAGAAGAAAGCCATTGTTGAAATAAACCCATACGAAGTCCTGTTTGCAGTTTGCGAGAAGCCATGTGGGGGACATAGCAAACATGTGGAAGAAGGTGCTCATGTCAGATGAAACCAAAATTGAACTTTTTGGCCTAAAAGCAAAACACTATGTGTAGCGGAAAACTAACACTGCACATCACCCTAAACATACTGGACCCTGGACTTATTCTGTAATGTTGAAGACGGTATACTACTCATCCCAATGGGTTCCTCAGTTCTTTCGTACAAAGAAATATACTTGAATGGCAAAATGTCCAACATTATCAAACAAGTCCAGATGAATGTGACTACTACTAGCTTACAGAAGTTCTGCCACTAATCTGAGACTCTCTCGCCAGTTGTGCTGAAGAATGTCTTACATTTGAACAGCCTGGCAATGCAGGAAAAGAGTGAAGTAGATTGTGTGCACTAAAAAAGCTTTACAAAGAAAGAACCATACAGCAGGGACTGTGGAGGTAAGTGTAATTTTACCTCTCAGTTTAGAAAACTCCCCCAAATACAGGCTTTTTTTATGTGCATATAAAATTCTTGAAATAGATTTGGTGGCATTCTTTAAAGTGGGAGGTTACGTATATTTAATAGACTCAGGCAGGTTAAAACACTTGCTGGTTATACAATCTGTTTGGGGATCCTCCAATAGCCCCTGATTAGCTTGGTCAAATGTCAATGTGGCCTCTATAGGAGCAGCAATGTTCCATGTAAGGCCAAGCTAGGTGAAGATATGAAGCCAGAACCCAGTTTGTGGAGGGCAATTTCCCATTCTGCCAGGCACACAAGCTTTTTAGCCTCCAACCAAATGTGAATATTTAGCAGGTTTATATTTTATCCTCCTCTACTCAACATCAAATGTGTAAGGCTTTCAAGGCTGTAACTGCTGTAACTGCAAATTCTCACTCAAGTTAAAAAAAAAAAAAAATCACAACCCTATCTATATATAGCAGCATATCAGTTCATATAAAAACACATAACATCAATGAACTGCATAATACTCAATATCCACAAAAAAACTAGCTAGATGAATTTCGCATACTTCACTTATTGATATCTTAGCTGCTGCCAGATAATGCAATTAGAGAGTAAAATCACAGGGAAGTACATTTCTCCAATTGAGGATGTGTGATCTGTGGTACACATATCCAAACGTTTCATTCTCTTCTTCATGCTGAAGGTGTGATTAGCTATAGTCTCTGTGCTTGGCAATGGGAAGTCTTTAAGATCCAAGATGCAGGAGGAGCCAGTGTTACTGTTCTGCTGCAAGACTTGAAAGCGTACCGGCTTTTTGGACAGTTAGCTGTGAATTAAGACCATCATTGAAATTTCTACGTTTAATGTCAACTCAATGACACATGCAAGGTGACTTAACACCTAGTGACTTGGGTTTAACAAACATCTAATTTTATTATGTTCAAATGCATATTTGTCACTTTATAATTATTCATTTTTATATAAACCCATTGCCTGTTACTTTATATAGACTGCTATTCACAATCTATAAATAGTTGGTGGCTGGGCCATCTGTACTATCCTAAACAGGGGTAAGACACCATCTTGCCTTTTTTTTTTTTTAGAATATTCCATCCTCTTTTTTTATTTTTTTATTTATTAAACACCACAAAAAGAAAACAATGTTGTGCAGATCTACTTAGAGGGCTGCTGGCACCATCTTTCATAAAAGGAAATATTTACTGACAGAAATACAGAGGGGGCATTACTGGCCACCTCCTGAAAAGGCTAGTTGGTAATCTCCAGATTCAATACTGACCCAGTGCAGGCGTGAAGATTTTGGAAGTCAGAGTGAAGCCAGAACTCCACTCTACATACTTGTTCCAAGTTAGCAACTTAGAAAGTACTGAAGTTACTGGATACTAATGACAACCAGGGATCCAGTCTTTTCTGACTACAGGTTTTAATATGGACTCATCTATACCCATGTGTTTTTAATGCACTTTAATAAGAATAAGGGTTAGCCTTTGGTTTAACCTCCCTGGCGGTATGATTCTGGCTGGAATTTAGTGCTGAAAGCGGTACAATTATTTTGCATGGAAATTTGGCGTTTTTATATTGTAGGCCTGCAATTCTTATGAATAACTCACTTAAATCTGTCCGAACCAGAGTCTAGTAGACATCCCGGGTATGATAAAGTTTGAAACACAAAATAATAAATTATAATATAATAAAAATATATATAAAAATGATTCAATAATGTAATCAAATCAAAAACACTGAAATTTGCTCAGTTGCAGAATAGTCGCTGTCATTAAATTTATTGTTTGATGATAAATTGTGATTTTATTTTTTTATCGGTGTTTTCTAGCTGGTCTAAAACCACTTTTGACATAAAGGGACACTTTTTGGTTGCTATGGACAATCTCCAGTTTCCAGGCAGAAAAAAAAACTTTTTATTATATAAAATGACATGCAGGGCACTGGGCAGACCACTAGGGACAAAGGGGGTGTGTATTTTTTGTATACAGTACTGTAATCTGTAAGATTACAGTATTGTATATGTGTTGTGTTTTTAAACTTTTTTGAATTTGGCGCCGATCTCCGCTCCCGTGCGTCGTAACGTCACAGGGAACGGAGATCGGCGGCACCCGGCACTGTGTGAATCGAGCGAGCGGACGGCTCGCTCACACAGCGGGGAGACATCGCAGGATCCAGGGGAAAAGGTAAGTAACTTCCCCCCTGCATCCCGCAACGCAAGCCCGAGTCTGGCTCGGGGTTACCGCTCCCAGCATAAAAAACTGACCCCGAGCCAGACTCGGGGTTACCGCCAAGGAGGTTAAAAGGTGCTGTCTCACATTTGTGCAATTTGTGCTGGCAAAAAAAAGGTTCTTCTTGATGCACAAATTAAAAGATTAAGTTCATGTTTGGAATGTTTTGCACCCATATTTCAGGTGTCCAAAGCAAAAATGTAGCCTGCAACTCAATAACTCCTTAGTATAATCCTTTATTTGGCTACATCATATACACAGTATCAATGCAGACATGTTTCCGCTATTACAGCTTTACTCATAGCGTCAGCATAAGGCTGTAATAGCTGAAAAATTTCAGCATTGGTCCTGTGTATATGATGTAACCAAACAAAAGATTATACTAAGGAGTTATCGAGTTCCGAGCTAAATTTCTGCTTTGGATGTACGAACGGGGCATGGGGATCGCCCAGCCTGAGCACCAACTCTCAGCAAGTATTTTTTTAATTGTGAGATTGAACTTGGGTATCTTCCATTTGTATTTGCATATTTCAGGTGTAACATGTTCCAGGACCTCCCCCCGTGACAGCGGCTGGGAATTCCTTTCCCCCACAGCCGCTATCACATATTAACCACTTGCCAATCAGCCACCACAGTTTTACTGTGGCAGAATGGCACGGCTGGGTGAAACAACGTTATGTTACATCTCTTTGCCTTTCGGCCACTAGGGGTGCACGCGCCTGCAGCTTGTGCCCGACCCTGATGCGAGTGCTCGTCGGACACGATGACTGCCGGGCTCCCGCGATCGCTCGTGACAGAGCGAGAACTGGGATCTGTGTGTGTAAACACACAGATCCTAGTTCTTTCAGGGGAGAGGAGACAGATTGTGTGTTCATACTATGTATGAACACCGATCTCTCTCTCCTCCTCGACAGTCCCCTTCCCCTAGTTAGAAACACACATAGGGAACACAGTAAACCCCTTGATCGTCCCTAGTGTTAACCCCTTGCCTGCCAGTGACATTTACACAGTAATCAGTGCATTTTTATAGCACTGATCACTATATAATTGTCAATGGTTTCAAAAATGTGTCAAAAGTGTCTGATGTGTCTGCCATAATGTCGTAGTCCTGATAAAAATAGCAGATCGCCGCCATTACTAGTAAAAAAAATAATAATAAAAATGCCATAAATCTATCCCTATTTTGTAGATGCTATAACTTTTGCGCAAACCAATCAATATACGCTTATTATGATTTTTTTTACCAAAAATATGTGGAAGAATACATATCGGCCTAAACTGAGGAAAAATAATTTTTTTGATAAAAATGTTAGGATATCTATTATAGCAAAAAGTAAAAGATATGCTTTTTTCAAAATTGTCGCTCTTCTTTTGTTTATAGTGCAAAAAATAAAAAGGCGATCAAATACCACCAAAAGAAAGCTCAATTTGTGGGGAAAAAAAGGACATTAATTCTGTTTGGGTAAAGCGTCGCCTGGCCGCGCAATTGTCAGTTAAAGCGACGCAGTGCCAAATCACAAAAAATGGCCTGGTCATTGAGCAGCCAATTCTTCCGGGGTTGAAGCAGTTCATTCTTTTCCAGGGATCTGTGAATGAATAAACTACCAGTCCCATCCACCACCCTGGCAGACAGCTTGTAGTTCTCTATATACTACGAGGGCACTGATGATCCAGCTTTCTAAGAGAATGGCTGTGTAGGTAATATGGCGTGAAGGTGTAATGGGAGAGAGAGGACTCTAGATTATGTGGAGCAGAAAGTCAATGAAGAATACATCCTCTGGGCAAGGTTCTTAGACTGTATAGTGCATTTTTGTTAGATCCAGTACACTTTTCACAGCACTGCTGTGTGCAGACTAAGTGTAGTGGATATTTACAATATGTTAAAACAATTGGGAACTCACATAAAGACAAATATAAAATGCTTATTATCAAAGTCAGGAGGGAGTTTCATCCAGGCACAGCATCAATGGCTGTGTGAGTGGAAAACTGGTGGCAGTGAGGGAGACATCTTTGGTGACTAAGAAGACAGCAAGAGGGCACCAAACAAAGTACAGTAAGGTAATAGCAACTCACTCAGGTACTTTGTAGAATAATATGTAAATGTCCTAAATCGGTCTGCTGTTGCAATAATTCTGGATCCAGGAGCTGTAACCACCACTGCTCAGTTGTTGATTGGTATCCAGGGAGACCCAGCAGCAGAGAGGAAGCAACATGCAGATCTGGTTTGATAAAGAGGCAGAGATGCCTTGAACTGCATAGCCACACCCACTAGAGTCCTGCGATGTCACTTCTGGTTTCGTCTGCACTTACTAGACCTCCGCGTCCTGCTTATAAGTACCTGAGCAAGTTGCTATTATCTTGTGCAATTTTACACTACCTTTTTCATGCACTTAGTTTGGCGCCATCTTGGTGTCTTCACAGTCATTGCAGGTTTCTCCCTCACTATCACCAGTGTTCCACTCATACAGCCCATTGATGCTCTGTCTGAATGAGACTCCCTCCTGACTTTTACATCATTTTGTTTTAGTAAATTGTTAATGCCCACTAAACTCAGTTTGTGCGCCATGCTGAGTCCATTAGCAGAAATCCTCTACAGAGGTACAGGCAAAAAGCTAGAGTAAAAGTGTCTGCAGGAGCCGGACATTGAATCCATGATCCACCATACAATGCATTGTAGGCTCCTGGGGGAAAAAAAATAAATGCACTTTTTTTACTGTTATGTTTTTCTCTAAAGGCGAACTTAGCCTTTAAAGGGTTTATTATTGACAACAGGACACAGGGAGGAAAAATCCAGACTTGTTGAATAAAGGCCAGAGGTTTTACATTAACATTCAGTTAATTTTTCCCTATTAAATAGTTCATTATGGCCAAGCTAGCTAGCTCTTTACTAATTGCTGTGTTAGCTGTATAAACTGTATGTAGCATCAGCTACATACAGTATACAACAATGCTTTGGCAGCAATAAAGGGTCAGAGTGAGTGCTGCCCAGCTATTCACATGAATCCTTGTATTTTTATCAATAAATGCAAGGCTTCCTTCTGGTTGGCTATGGTGGAGATGTGAGAAGGTGATGTCACATTCTCCACCTTGGGTATTTAGAAGAAGCCTTCAAATCCTTGATAAAATACAAGGCTTCTTTCGAATAGCTAAGAAGCACTCATGCCAACTCGATTTTGTTCTGGTAGCAGGCAAGAAGTCCCTGTACCGCTGTCAGAACACATCTCGCATTGAAAACAGTTTGATTGAGCCAGCCCTAATGAAAGTAAATCTGGACTTAGGCTTTAAACATCTCATCCTCATACGCATTACTCGTACCTTTTCCCACTGAAATGATCAGTCTATAATTTTAATGGTAGGTTTATTTTACCAGTGAAAGACAGAATAAGAAAAAAATCCAGAAAAACGCATTTCAATAAAGTTATAAATTAATTTGCATTTTAATGAGTGAAATAAGTATGTGACCGCTTTGCAAAACATGACTTAGTACTTGGTGGCAAAACCCTTGTTAGCAATCATAGAAGTTAGACATTTCTTGTAGTCGGCCACCAGGTTTGCACACATCTCACAAGGGATTTTATCAAAGATTGTATGGCTCCGAGCAGTGGGAAACAAAGTCTTACTTTGGAAGTTTGCAGTCAGGGTGTCCAAGCTGAGGTGTCCTCCCACACACCAATAGACAAGCGGTCATTGAATAAAAGAAGCAGCCGGCAACTCCATAACATCAAGCGTATTTATTTTCAAGCCTTCACAGTGAGTACAGTCAGCAGCAGACTAGTTTCGGCGATAAGCCTCGTTCACAGCTTGTTGTGCTGTGAACAAGGCTTATTGCCAAAACTACTCTGCTGCTGACTGTACTCACTGCGAAGGCTTGAAAATGTATATGCTTGATGTTATGGAGTTGTCAGAAGGGATTTGTCCCACTCCTCTTTGCAGATCCTCTCCAAGTCATTAAGGTTTCGAGGCTGACATTTGGTAACTCGAACGTTCAGCTCCCTCCATATATTTTCTATGGGATTAAGGTCTGGAGACTGGCTAGGTCACTTCAGGAGCTTAATGTGCTTCTTCTTGATCCACTCCTTTGTTGCCATGGCCGTGTGTTTTGGGTCATTGTCATGCTGGAATACCCACCCACGACCCATTTTTAATGCCCTGAGGGAAGGAGGCTCTCACCCAAGATTTGTCAGTACATGGCCCCGTCCATCGTCCCTTTGATGCAGTGAAGTTGTCCTGTCCCCTTAGCAGAAAAACACCTCCAAAGCATAATGTTTCCACCTCCATGTTTGACGGTGGGGATGGTGTTCTCGAGGTCAGAGGCAGCATTCTCCTCTTCCAAACACAGCGGTTTGAGTTGATGTCAAAGAGCTTGATTTTGGTCTCATCTGACCGCAACACTTTCATCCAGTTCTCTGAATCATTCAGATGTTTATTAGCAAACTTCAGACGGGCCTGTACATGTACTTTCTGGAGCAGGGGGACCTTGCAGGCACTGCAGGATTTCAGTCCTTCAAGGTGTAGTATGTTACCAACTGTTTTCTTGGCGACTATGGTCCCAGCTGCCTTGAGATCATTGACAATATTCTCCCGTGTAGTTCTGAGCTGATTTCTTTTTGCGAATAATCGCACAACTGTTGTCACCCTCTCACCAAGCTGCTTGGCAATGGCCTTGTAGCCCATTCCAGCCTTGTGTAGGTCTAAAATCTTGTCCATGACATCCTTGGACAGCTCTTTGTTCTTGCCCATGGTAGAGAGAATGGAATCTGATTGATTGATTGCTTCTGTGGACAGGTGTCTTTCATACAGGTAACAAGTTGAGATTAGGAGCACTCCCTACTCCCTAGAGAGTGCTCCTAATCTCAGATTTTTACCGGTATAGAAGACACCTGGGAGCCAGAAATCTTGCTGGTTGATAGGGGATCAAATACTTATTTCACTCATTAAAATGCAAATCAATTTATAAAACTTTTTTGAAATGCTTTTTCTGGATATTTTTGTTGTCATTCTGTCTCTCACTGTTTAAATAAACCTACCATTAAAATTATAGACTGATCATTTTTTGTCAGTGGGAAAATGTACAAAATCAACAAGGGATCAAATACTTTTTACCCTCACTGTATGCATTGTTTTCTATTTAATCAATTTGTTGATAACATCTTAATAACAACACTTGTATGGTGAAATATAGCGCTGCAATTTTCATTTTGCATTTCCTACATATTGGTCATTAAAATATTTGTTCCACATTCATAGAATTTGGGGGTAAACCCCCCCAAAAACACATTGCTATTAACTGAATGTGACTAAATGGTTTCTGGATGCAGCATGTCTGGTGCCTACCTCCTTGTACACTAGTCCACCTGTGTGAAATGATAGACAAAAGTGAAGGCAGCCTTGCTTGTCTGTCTATAGTTAGAACATATGCAGTTAGTGTAATGAGACGTGGAGTTACCCCCTCTGCCATAATTCAGTGAAATATTTGTAATTTTTAATACAGTGGTTGTAAAGGCTCAAGGTTTTTTTTACCTTCATGCATTCATGCATGAAGGCAAAAAAAACTTTCTCTGTGCAGCAGCCCCCCTAACACTTACCTGAGTCCCATCACCATTGGCTCCCCCTGATGTCAATCACAACCACCGAGCCAATGAGGAGAGAGAGAGGGTAGGCCGAATGGAATGAATTGACACATAGATCAGCAGCTCGGGAGTGAGCTGGCTTGGGTGCCCCCAGAGCAAGCTGTTTGCTCTGGATGCACTTAGCAGGAGGGAGGGGCTAGAAGCACCAATGGGAGACCCGAAAAGAAGAGGCTCAGGGCTGCTCTGTGCAAAACCACTACACTGGGCAGCTAAGTAGAACATGTTTGTTATTTTTTAAAAAATGCCTTTGATATCAGTTTAACATTTATTGGCTACTTGTTGCAATATGCTACTTTCTGGATGTAAAGAATAGCAAAGAGTTTATATAAAAATATAGTATATAAAAATGATCAAAAAGGTACATAAAATAAATGAGTATACATAATTGAAGAATATCACGTTTTCCTTTAAACCTAAATGCTCTTCATCAAGATATGGCATCTGCACTTTCCTGTGCACAAAGTGGTTAACCCAGTTTTGTTCTCCATCATGTATGTCTAGGCTTTCTGTACGCAGAATAGGTTTGTGACTGGAAAGCAACCTTTCCATGGCACAGAAATATCCGGCAAGAGTGGAGCAATGCAGGCATGAATTCAATAAAATCATAAAGGTCAGAAAATGGAGATGACATGAGCAATGCTGATGCTCAGATCTGTTAATCCCCAAGCGGTAAATTTAATCATCTCTCATCTCCTTATATTTTTGAAAAACTCTTGTGGGCATCCAGTAGCTAGATCAAAGTTGCAAATTTGTAGGTACTTATTTTACATGTTGCGGACACACAAAGACCAGTAAAACTATCTCACTTTGCCTTGCAATGGTCATGGAGTTGGGGGTGGCAGAACAGAGAAGCCCTGGGATGGACAAGATCAAGGGCCTAGAGTCCCAATAAAGATACTATATAAGAAGGCAGTAGGTGTTTAAACCCATCAGAATCCACCAGTTTTGGCTGGGGTGACAACATTAAAAATAATCTGTTCACTTTTTTACTCCAGTCCTCATCTACGTATTCACTTCTACTTCATTCTTTATGATGGACTCTGGCTGTCCAGGGTCCACTGTAACCGCTACCACATCAGCCATCTGCTCTCCTTTCCGGTGGATTCTTTGATGTTTAATAAGAGTTGAACAGTCAGTGAAGCTTCTCCCACACTCATTACACGTATAAGGTTTCTCCCCAGTGTGGATTCTTTGGTGTTTCACAAGGGTAGAGCTGTCAGTGAAGCACTTCCCACACACTTTGCAGGAATAGGGCTTCTCCCCAGTATGAATTCTTTGGTGTTTGATCAAGGTGGAGTTATCAATGAAGTTCTTGCCACAATAGTTGCAAATGTAGGGCCGTTCCCCAGTATGTATACGCTGATGCTTTACCAAGGTGGAGCTGTCTGTGAAACTTTTGCCACATTCAGTACATGGGAATGGCTTTTCCCCAGTGTGGAAGCGCTGATGAACCACAAGGTGGGAGTTACAAGAGAAGCACTTCCCACACACAGGGCATGTGTATGGCTTCTCTCCACTATGGGTTCTCTGGTGTTTTACCAGGGTGGACCGAGCGGCAAAGTTTCTTCCACACTGGATGCAGGTGAATGGCTTCTCACCGGTGTGAGTGCGCTGATGTTTGACCAGGGATGAGCTGTCAATGAAGTTCTTGCCACACTGAGTACAGGTGAATGGTTTCTCACCTGTGTGGGTCCTCTGATGCTTCACCATAGCTGACTTCTTGGTGTAGCGGTTCCCACATGTTAGGCACACAAAGGGCTTCTCTCCAGTGTGAACCCGTTGGTGTATAACCAAAGTAGAGCTGTCTGTGAAGCTTTTGCCGCACTCGCGGCACTGGAATGGCCTCTCACCAGTGTGTGTTCTCTGGTGCACAATTAGATGCGAGTTGCAAGAATAGGTTTTACCACACTCCTTGCAGGCATAAGGTTTCTCGCCAGTGTGGCTTCGCCGGTGGACAACCAGAGTGGAGTTTTCCGTGAATCTCTTCCCACATTCACCACATTGGAAAGACTTCTCCCCACTATGGATCCTCTGGTGTTTCACCAGATTAGACCGGTCTGTGAAGCTCTTTCCACACTCCAGGCAGGTAAAGGATTTCTCCCGTGTGTGGATACGGTGGTGTTTCACCAGATTCGACCGGTCAGTGAAGCTTTTTCCGCAGACCGTACAATTAAAAGGCTTTTCTCCGGTGTGAATTCTCTCATGTTTTACAAGGGATGGGCGATCAGTGAAACACTTTTCACAGTAAGAGCAAGCAAAGGGTCTCTCACCTGCATGGATTCTCTGATGTATGACCAGGTGTGAGTTATATGAAAAAGCCTTACCACAAACTGTACAAATATGAGGCTTCCCTACCGAGTGCGTCTTCTGGTGCTTTACAAACCGAGCTCTGTCTGTGAAGCTCTTTCCGCATTCAATGCATAAATAGGTAGTCATCTCCATCACTTTACCCGTTAAGGGGTCAATAGCATTGTAGATGCTGTAACAGTTGTCCACCAGCTTAGTGTGAGGCCCCTCAGAGTGGTTTTGTGTGTTGCAGATGTCCTTTCCTGCTGGCATCTTGTCTACTTCTGTTGATGCGCTGGACATCGCACAAGGCCCCCCCTTTTCATTCATCACATCTGCACAAAAATAAGATTGCAACAATATATAAAAATTTTCTTTCCTTCTGATGAATAGTGCTTTTTAGATTTAGGGCTCATTTACACTTGTATTTACATTGCCTTCAACTCTAACACACATTAAAGCACCTACTGATTCAACATGCTTTTTTTATGCATTTTTGATGCTACTGTGGTGTATTTTTGAAGCTTTAGGCTGGGTTCACACTAGAGATGGCAGCGCCTTTTTTTGGGCTGAATTTTGACCTGAAACGGACCAAAAGACACACAGGACTCCAGTGCAATTCACACCAGAGCCGCTCCAGAGATGTGTGAACCAGCT
This sequence comes from Lithobates sylvaticus, assembly GCA_028564925.1. Classification (NCBI taxonomy): domain Eukaryota; kingdom Metazoa; phylum Chordata; class Amphibia; order Anura; family Ranidae; genus Lithobates; species Lithobates sylvaticus. The sequence continues at coordinate 102,535,755 of CM053029.1, forward strand.
CCATAGAAAGCCAGTCACAATATCATGACATGCGAATTGGATGCAGGGAAACCTGCATCTAATTCGTAATAGTGTGAACCCAGCCTAAATTAAGCTTGGCAAATGTGCTGTGTGTGATGATTTTCCATTTGTTTTAAATGGGCTCATTAGTACCCTTAGATCCCCAGCTTATTGGTACTCTGGTTCAGCAGAGACCCTGCTCAGTAGTAGCCCCAGTTTTGCTGATCCCCTGCTGAGTAGTAACCCCCAGAACCCCCACTCAGTAGTAACCCCCAGTTCCGCTGATACTCTGGTTTGCTGATCCACCCTCTCTCTGGTCCCCGCTTTCAGATTGCGATGACATCATAATCACTCCTCGTGCTTTTCACAGCTTGCTGTGTGCATGTAAGGAGGAAGCAGGGACAGGAAAGGACTCAACTTAATAGAACTACTTTCCACTCTTTGGGAGTGGGAAGCACGAGGAGTGATTATGATGTCATCAGGATCTCAAACAAGCAAGAGATGGTGTACTCTTACGAGTGGGAGGGTTTCAGTCCTAAAGACCTAATACAACATAAGGGATGGTGAGCTGACGGATCAACCTAAAGGAACAGCGAAGTGTGAAAGGAGATCTGTTCCTAAGCCTAGTACACACCACTCTTTTTTTTATTTTATTTTTTTCGATCAACCCACCAGGTTGAACAAAAAAAAAAACCTGACAGCTTTGGTTGGAGCCGATGTACTAATAATCCACTATTGTGTTCTGACGGGGTGGCCCCCACGCCAGAACACTTCTGTGAGCACTCTCAGCCACTGGCTGTGAGTGCTGATCGGGAGTCAGTTGACTGCGGATTTTCCAGCATGCTCACCCACAGAAGGCGGACAAACGGCTGGCTTCTGTCGGACCGGCTGCCATACACACGGGCCAAATGTCGTCCATTTTTTATTGAACCAGCCGATGTCACCCAACATTCGGTCCATGTTTACTAGGCTTTAAGCTTGCGTGGATGATCAGTAATATAAGACACTAAGACTGAACCCTCTATGGTGGGATTTTAACAGGCACACAAAAAATGTTTGTATAAAAATCAAATCTAAATTTTATTATTTCGTTTAAAATGTGATTAAGATCAATATATCAGATAAAAAAAACACAGAAATGAATGCAGTCATGTAACATATTATACATGATTTGTACAGAAGAACCATGAAGTTTTTGAAGCGGATAGATCACATTGACAAAGTAGTCAATACGTTTCGACACATTTGTTTAAATGATCTTCAGGGGTATACATGGTTTATTTAATTTCATTGGTCATGGTAGGTATACATCATATATGAAGGACTGCATGCTTTAAAATCACTTTGCCATTGCCTGTTATCAACTATTCACCCGGAATAGAGGGGGAGAGAATTTGATGCTAGATCGCCTACTTTGTCACCACTAAAGGACTATGGAGACCGCCCACGCATTGGGTCCCACTTGAAGCACCAGTGAAGAAGAATGTTCTACTCAGAAATCCCCCACTCTTTAGAGGTAACTGGATAGAGGTACCATAATTACACCATGGAGAACCAAGGTACATTGAAGTGCCTCCAATTATACACCACCATTTGCCATACATCATTGACCAGCCCTGTCTTCTGTTGTGGAGGGATTTTAAACCTGGCTTCATTACAAGAGACAGTACTCAATGTACCTGGGGTCTCCATAATGTAATTACCTCTATCCAGTTACCTCTAAAGAGTCTCTCTTCTGGGGGATTTCTGAGCAGAACATTCCTCTTCACTGGTGCTTCAAGTGGGACCCACGTGCGGGCAGTCTCCACTGTCCTCAGTGGTAAGAAAATAGGTGGTCGAGCATCAAATTCTCTCCCCCTCTATTTCGGATAGTTGATAACAGGCAACGGCAAAGTCATTTTAAAGCATGCAAGCCTTCATATGTGATATATACCTACCGCAACCAATGTAAATTGATAAAGCATGTATATCCCTGAAGAAGAACATTGAAATAAACTTGTCGAAATGTGTTGGACGTTTCCTTTGTCACTGAGATCTATCAGCTGACAAAACTTCATGGTTCTTCTGTACAAATCACATATAATATACAGTGGTGTGAAAAAGTGTTTGCCCCCTTCCTCATTTCCTGTTCCTTTGCATGTTTGTCACACTTAAGTGTTTCGGAACATCAAACCAATTTAAACAATAGTCAAGGACAACACAAGTAAACACAAAATGCAATTTGTAAATGAAGGTGTTTATTATTAAAGGTGAAAAAAAATCCAAACCATCATGGCCCTGTGTGAAAAAGTGATTGCCCCCCTTGTTAAAACATACTATAACTGTGGTTGTCCACACCTGAGTTCAATTTCTCTAGCCACACCCAGGCCTGATTATTGCCACACCTGTTCACAATCAAGGCATCACTTAAATAGGAGCTGCTTGACACAGTAAGGTCCACCAGAAGATCCTTAAAAGCTACACATCATGCCGAGACCCAAAGAAATTCAGGAACAATTGAGAAAGAAAGTAATTGAGATCTATCAGTCTGGAAAGGGTTATAAAGCCATTTCCAAAGCTTTGGGAATCCAGCGAACCACAGTGAGAGCCATTATCCACAAATGGCGAAGACATGGAACAGTGGTGAACCTTCCCAGGAGTGGCCGGCCGCCCAAAATTACCCCAAGAGCGCAGCGACGACTCATCCAAGAGGTCACAAAAGACCCCACAACAACGTCCAAGGAACTGCAGGCCTCACTTGCCTCAGTTAAGGTCAGCGTTCATGCCTCCACCATCAGGAAAAGACTGGGCAAAAATGGCCTGCATGGCAGAGTTCCAAGGAGAAAACCACTGCTGAGCAAAAAGAACATCAAAGCTCGTCTCAATTTCTCCACAACACATCTTGATGATCCCCAAGACTTTTGGGACAACATTCTGTGGACCAATGAGACAAAAGTGGAACTCTTTGGAAGGTGTGTGTCCAAGTATATCTGGCGTAGAAGGAACACTGCATTTCAGAAAAAGAACATTATACCAACAGTAAAATATGGTGGTGGTAGTGTGATGGTCTGGGGCTGTTTTGTTGCTTCAGGACCTGGAAGACTTGCCGTGATAAAAGGAACTATGAATTCTGCTGTCTACCAAGAGATCCTGAAGGAGAATGTCCGACCATCTGTTCGTGTACTCAAGCTGAAACAAACTTGGGTTCTGCAGCAGGACAATGATCCTAAACACACCAGCAAGTCCACCACCGAATGGCTGAAGAAAAACAAAATTAAGGTTTTCGGAGTGGCCTAGCCAAATTCCTGACCTGAATCCTATTGAGATGTTGGTGTATGACCTTAAAAAGGCCGTTCATGCTCGAAAACCCTCTAATGTAACTGAATTAGGACAATTCTGCAAAGATGAGTGGCCAAAATTCCTCCAGGACGCTGTAAAAGCCTCATTGCACGTTATCTCAAACGCTTGGTTGCAGTTGTTGCTGCTAAGGGTGGCCCAACCAGTTATTAGGTTTAGGGGGCAATCACTTTTTCACACAGGGCCATGATGGTTTGGATTTTTTTTCACCTTTAATAATAAACACCTTCATTTACAAATTGCATTTTGTGTTTACTTGTGTTGTCCTTGACTATTGTTTAAATTGGTTTGATGTTCCGAAACACTTAAGTGTGACAAACATGCAAAGGAACAGGAAATGAGGAAGGGGGCAAACACTTTTTCACACCACTGTATGTTACATGACTGCATTCATTTCTGTGTTTTTTTATCTGATATATTGATTTTAATCATAACAAAATAAAATTTAGATTGATTTTTATACAAATATGTTTTTGTGTGCCCGATAAAATCCCACCATAGAGGGTTCAGTCTTGGTGTGTAGCATTTAATGATGTGGGCATAATTTATAATCCCTATCAACGGTTTGCCTATGTTCATCAGTAATATAAGAAGCAATTCTCTCTGGCGAGTACAGAGGCTTATGGGAGTGGTGACATACTGTTTGCATTTTGGTGGCGGATCGAAGGAGCTGAACCAATATTTTAATGAAAGAACTTACCTTAAGAAAATATCAAGGATGAATGCATGCATACATTGGTGGACTTCATATGGACACTATTGTTATTCACTTTTAGTTATTTTCCTTTGTGGACTGCATAAGGATATCTTGATATTCACTTTTATTATTACCCCTTCTGGGGTTTTGTGCACTTTGTATAATTATTAGTTATTATTCACTTTTTTTTCTTTTATTGAAGACCACACTACCAGAAAGTAGATTTCTATATTCTCCTATTTACATAGGACTGTAAGTTTTCCCTTTTATTTAGCAATAGGTGATTTGATTGCCATTTAGAGTGCTTTAAAAAGTGTGTCCAATGCCACAAAGTGTAAACAAGCCCTTAGAAATTCCAGTGTTATGTTATTAGCATTAACAGAGTGACTGCTGCAACATCATCTTGAGAATATTTTTTGACTTCATCATATAGCAGAGTTATGTTGAACTTAAAGATTAGATTGAAGTGTATATTGCAGTTAAAAGTTGCAACAAGAACACATTTAAAGTTATATACAGTACAAGGTTAGATTAAGGCCCCTTTCACACTGAGGCGCTTCTAAACTGCCAGTAAAACACTCAATGGAAATAAGTTTGAGAGTTTTTCAGGCGCTTTTTTTTTTAGCGTGAAAGCACCTGAAAAGCACCTCAGTGTGAAAGAGGTCTTAGGGACTCAATTAAGGTTAACAGTGGTTAAAAGTGTATGTAAACCATAAGACCCCTTTCACATTGAGGCACTTTTCAGGTGCTTTCACGCTAAAAAAAAGCGGCTGAAAAGCTCTTGAAAACCTATTTCCATTAAGATCAATTAATGCTTCTTTCACACCGAGGCAGTGCGCTCGCAGGGGGCGGTGAAAAAATACCCCTCTCCATTGAAATGAATTGAAAAAGCTCTTCAATTGTGATTTTCAATTGTCCGAATGATTGTCCGAATTCAGCTGTGATCCCATTTGACCTAGTGAAAGCTAAATTATCCTGGATTATGATTAATGAACGCCTCTCAGCTATCTTGAACGACAATTTGTCAATCTTCGAATTGGTTTGGGAGCCATGGATGAATTATTTATCTGAAAGTTCCTGATCTCCTGTTATACATATATAATAGTTGTCAGGGGTGCACTCCCCCCCCCCCCCCCCCCCCCTCTTTATTTTCCCTCTATCTTTCCTTCTACTCCTGTTCTTCTTTCCCCCCTTTTTCTTTTTCTATGAGATATGTTTAACTGAACTAAGTACTGAATATCTGTATATTCATAACAGGTTCCACTAATGTGATGTTCCTGCTTTGCTCAGTCTAATCATACACCCTTATTTGGCATTTGTTTTTATGTAATGCTTATTGTTCATTTTGTTTGTTACATACAATAAAAACTATTGTAAACAGAAAAAGCTCTTCAAAAGCGCCTGAAAAGCTCTTCAAAAGCACTCAGTGTTTTACTGGCAGTTTAGAAGTGCCTCGGTGTGAAAGGGGTCCAACAATGACCTTCTCTTATTTGGTCTGTTTCCATCTATTGAATATACCACTTTTTTTTTTTTTTTTTTTTTTTTTACACATCTGAGAAGTTAAAAACAATATCAGTTGAAGTTACAAGAAATCTTGTGAGCGGATAACTTCCTGTGCTCCTTGCCTGTGATAATTTATCAATGACGTTGTTCTTAGATATCCAAGGGCTACAGAATCACTCCCCTATGGAGTTCCTTGTCCTGAGTTATTCCATCCTGGATTTGGAAGCATGTTACTGACAGAATCACAAGATTATTATGAAATAAAACTTGAAAATAACTAATGTGCCCCCACATCGAAGGACATTCTTGTTTTTTGCAATGCCCTATAAACATCATAAAAGTAAATGTCCACATAGTTATATATATATATATATATATATATATATATATATATATATATATATATATAGCGTACTTTCATGATTAAAAACTAGCATTGCGCCGATATTGGTGCAGATTTTAAGCATTTACACAAGCACTTGTACTCGTGCAAATACTCCGATACTAAAGCTTATACCTTCAGACTCGGTTCACATATGTGCGGGCCGGTTTGCAATGCGATTTCAAAGCCTGGTCCAGTGCAATTTCATTCAGCGGTTCAGGTGCAATTTCAATGCGAATTGTAGTGTATGAGATTAGAAATCTCACCTGAACCAAACTGAAATCTCACAGGACTCTTTTTCAAACCCCACAGTGGCCAGCCCACACACGTGAACAGGCTGTAAACACTCACTGAAATGCACATGAAAACTGAGGTCTGTAAAATCTGTGCATGTATGGTGTGAACGAGCCCTTAAAAAACAGCACTAAAAAGGAAGTAATCAGTAATGGGTATTGGTATTGAGTACTTGAGAAAAAGTATCAGTACTCGGGCTTAAAAACCTGGTATTGGTGCATCCCTATTAAAACCATGCATTAGCACTTAGGAATACAAATGCCTGACAGCAGTAAGCCCCAGGAGCTTTCTACAATAAAACCAGTCACTGCTCTCCCTATGCAGGGTGACTGATCTGGTATCTGCCCCCCTACTGTAGTTTTCTGCAGGAAGCCTTTAGTGGGTGTGGCCTGCTGGGTCCATCTCATGGTGCTGCTCTCTGCACAGGTTATGTACAGCACAGCGATATCACCACTAGTTTTATATGGTAAAATTTTGGTTTGCAAACCCATTTGGTGCCTTTTTGTTATGCCATTTAATCGTACATATTATTAACCACCTCCGTCCCGGATGGTTTTATCGCCTTAAAGACAGGCCATTTTTTGCGATACGGCACTGCGTTACTTTAACTGACAATTGCACGGTCGTGTGACACTGTACCCAAATAAAATGTATGTCCTTTTTTTCCCACAAATAGAGCTTTCTTTTGGTGGCATTTGATCACCTCTGCGTTTCTTATTTTTTGCGCTATAAACAAAAAAGCGATAATTTTGTAAAAAAAAAAAAAAAAAGATTTTTTACTTTCTGCTATAAAACATATCCAATAAAAAAATAAATAAAAACAAAATAAACATAAAAAAAATCTAAATTTATCAAATTAGGCCAATATGTATTCAGCTACATATTTTTGGTAAAAAAAAAAAAAATCCCAATAAGCGATTATTGATTGGTTTACGCAAACGTTATCGCATCTACAAACTATGGGATATTTTTAGGGCATTTTTATTTATTTATTTTTAGCAGGACTGCAACATTGCGGCGAACAAATCGGACACCTGACACTTTTTTGGGAACCAGTGACATTATTACAGTGATCAGTGCTAAAAATATGCAGTTACTGTACTAATGACACTGGCAGAAAAGGGGTTAACATCAGGGGTGATCAAAGGGTTAAGTGTGCCCCTAGTTGGTGCTGTGTGGGGGGTGGCCTGACTGGATAACGAACAGAGATCCGTGTTCCTGCTTAGCAGGAACACAAGATCTCTATCTTCTTCCCTGTCAGAACGGCGATCTGCCTTGTTTACATGCCTCTCTGGGGAACAATCGCGGATGGCTGGCAGACATCGGGTCCACCAGACCCTCTGATTGGCTCCCCCTCTGCCCAATTAGCGTAAGCACACCACCAGTGTCTATTGCACAAAAGTACATCGTGTCACACAATAGAGCCAACCTGCTGCAGTATATCTGCGGTAGGAGGTCGGCAAGTGGTTAAAGTGGTGTTCCAGCCGCAAAAAAAATGTTTTTTAAAAGTCAGCAGCTACAAACACTGTAGCTGCTGACTTTTAATAAGGACACTTACCTGTCCAAGGAGCCCACGATGTCGGCCCACCAAGGCCGATCCATCCATCGGATCAGGTGCAGGCGCCACCATTCCAACTAAGGGAATCCGGCAGTGGAGCCTTGCAGCATCACTACCGGTTTCCAACTGCGCATGCGCGAGTCGCGCTGCGCTTTGTGAATGACCAGCTTGTCTTCTGGGACACACACAGGTCCCAGAAGACAATGGTGGTGCTTGCCAAAGAAGAGGGCATGACGTTCAGTATCCAAAAATGAGTTGTGGAGAGGTGGTCTTTCATTTAAGACCACCTCTTAAAAGTGTGTGGAACTTCGCTTTAAGGTACAACGGAGGACCTCTGATCTTTAACAATTTATTCTGATGTATGTTAGAGTTTATTGCTGTCAGAAATTTGTATTTATTATAGGTACTTGTATAGCGCCGTCAATTTAAGCAGCGCATTAAATATATATTGTACATTCACATCAGTCCCTGCCCTTAAGGAGCTTACAATCTAAGGTCCCTAATTCACTTTCATACAAACACATACTAGGGCCAATTTATCATCCTTTGGAGTGTGGGAGGAAACCCACGCAGGTACAGGGAGAATATGCAAACTCTGTGCAGGTCGTGCCGTGGTTGGGATTTTAACTGATGACCCCAGTGCTGCGAGGCAGAAGTGCTACTGTATGTTTTTGATCAGAAATGCAGAAATGTACCCTATGCACAGAACTATATAGACATTTGCTTTTGTGAATATGGACAACAATGTAAGCATTTACAAGTGTGCTGTGTTTTACATCTGAAGTAAAAATGGCTAAAAGGTCTTCTTCTTGGCCCATCTTCTACATTTAAACCCTTTGTTACCCCAACACTTTATATTCCTAAAATGTGCCTACGGTACCATGTACTTGTATGTGAAAGTATCCTGTTATCTGTGTATTGCTTTCTTTATGTGAAATCCCTGGTGATCCTGCCAGTCCCTCTGCACTCCTATTAATAACTGACCACACTAAACATGAGAGCACAGCATGGTCAGTACTCTAGCTATGCTGGGAACTCATTGGGCTCTCCTCCAATGATCAGACTTGTCTCGAGTCCCCCCCCCCCCCCAGCCATTTACTGGGAAGCTCAATGTGCTGCTGCTTCTCCTCCCCGTTTTTATGAAGCGGAGGTAATGTGATCACTTCTAAAAAAGGTATTTATAATGTTTTTTTTATATCTATACAAAAATGTTTAGCCTTTAATTTCTATTTTAAACTGAATGGGTTGTTTTACAATCACTTTAAGTTTACGGTCTGTCATTTTGCATAGTGCAGTATTAGGGCTTCTAGCACCCCTAGTTGTTGCAAGTAACAGGTTATTGCCACTTCACATCGGTTGATACTGATGGCCATGCAAACCATTACCATCTTTTGCTGACAACCTACAACTGATCTATCGGCCTCCTGAACCAGTGTCACGCTTCTATGCCTGGCTTCCCTACTTTCTCTCCTCTGCAATACCCACTATTATCCTTGGTGATTTTAACATCCCTGCTTTGCCCAGCTGCATCCCAACTTTTCAACTTATCCTTTGACCTTACACAATGGACACAGTCCCCCACTCACTCTGATGGTAATACCCTCTACCTTGTTTTCTCCTATCTTTGCCCCCCCCTACAACCTCATCAACACCACCTTTTCTCTCTCTGACCACAACCTCATCACTTTCACAATGTGCTTGCCTCCAACCATCTGTCCCACCAAGGAGAAACTAATTACCCACAGAAACCTTCACCACTTTAATCCTTCTCTTTTCTACTCTGCAACTGACCACCTGCATGATTAAATCTCACCCCTGTCTTGCCCCAACCTGGCCATCTCTATCTACAACAGTCGACTTTCATCCACATTGGACCCTCTTTAGCTCCTCTCACTACACAAAATTACAGGCTCCGACCATTACAACCTTGGCAGAACGATGACACCAGAAACCTTCAGAGGCATAGCTGCGCACTGGAGTGAGTGTGGCATAAAACCAAATCCCAGCATGCAATTCCTCCATGCTGCCAAACAAGCCTACTTTGTCACCCTCATTAATACTCTGTCCTCCTCGTCTCTTCTCTACTTTTAACTCTCTACTTTCTCCACCCCCATCTTCACCCAGTAACTCGCTCACTGCTCACGAGATTGCCAATGACTTCAAAAACAACATTGATGCAATTCGTGGGGACATCTCCACTGCACAGACATCTAACCCAATTAACATACCCTGTACAAATCTGCTTACAACACTCTCCTCTTTTAACCTTGCTACTACCGTGTGGCAATAAAAAAAAAAATTATATATATATAGCACCAGGCTCCTGACAAGCACGCGCTATGTGTTTTGCAAATTTAATGTTCCTGGAACCACAGTTGGGTTTCAGGGTTAATTATACCAAATTATGGTTTCAGTACCAGTCTGGCTGGATTGCACTGGGTTCTGCTTGGCCATAGGTGTCGCTGTCACTTCTGGCAAGTACGAGAACGCAGTTTGGCTTGGCGCATTGAGTGCCAATCTCTCTCAGAACAAACCAGTGAGAGTGTCGTCTTGCTGTGCTTCTGGGAGAGGGTACTTAAGGTACGGAGATCACGTGCTTCTGGGTTCCGGTCCAGTCCAGAAGCCATCTTCTGTCTGTTTGGTCCTGGTCCTCCTGACCAGCCCCCAGGGCTCTCGTGGCCTGGGGTGCGGATCCATCCAATTCCGAGTCTCGGGCTGGCTAGCCCGAGGCAAAGTAACTGGAAGGAGGATTCCAGGGTGGTCCGGGGCCCTCTCGTCTGTGGAGAGGGCCAGCAACTGAAGAAGCAACCAGGGGAGGACTCTTCTGGAGAGGGCCACGCATAAGGCTGGTTCCTCAGCAAGAGCCTGGAAGCTCAGTTGAAAGACACCAAGTGAATCTATGCTCGTACGGTATCGCCGGACCGGCTGCAAGATACTGGTACCGTATGAGGGCTCTCTAAGTTTGTCTACATCCTTCAGTTACAGCAAGTCTGTGGCAGAGACTTTATTCAAAAGTTTTACTACAAGTCTGTGGTAGAGACTTTATTCAAAAGTTCTACTACTTTTAGGGAAACCCCTAGACGCACACGAGGTCAAGAAGGTAACGGTAAGCCCAAATCAAACCAGTAGCTCCTTCGGGGGTTAGTGCTACATATATATATATATATATATATTTTCACATATAGGAGTGAAGTGTCAGAATTGGCCCAGATGCAGCATTAACCACCTAATTAAATGATTAAGCACCTAAAGCCCAGCGGGTTTCCACATACTTGTGGCAAAAAATGAAATCACCTTGTGGTGTTATTGGGTTTTATAACAAAAACGAAGGGAAAGTTTTTTTTTCTTTTTTTACTAAAAATAAACAAGTAAATGTTTATTGGTATCAAAAAAATTATATTAAAATTAATTTGGGTACAGTGTTGCATGTCCGAAAAATTGCCTGGAAGCAAAGAGGTGTAACACACTCGGATTGAGTTGGTTAAGGAGAAATTATAGTGCCATGCAGAAATGTTTGGGGTGGCTGAATTACTTCAACATGAAAGCCAGGAGCCTGGTGCCAAAATGTATACCAACCCGAGGCTTCTATTGCGACTTAGTTTATGTCCTGTCACTACCGCCACCATAGTAGTTACTGGAGCAGTAGTAGTAAAAGTTTTACGGACATTCATTTACATAAACTCTCTAACCCCCAGTGGCCCCTCCCTAGTGCCCTAAGCTACACTAAGATGAAAAATTTCCTCTAGGTGCTTACCTCCGACAGCATCCCATGTTTTTTACATCCTGCCTGTAAAAAGTTAGTGCCAAGCTGTCCACCAATATCCCATAAGCTTGAATAAGGCATGCCTGCAGTGCTGGTGCAGCATCTCTAGATTTTTACCTGCAGGATTGTAATCAATACAGGAGGCTTTTGATATCGGAAAAGGCAAGCAAGCACCAGGGTAAAAAAAATGGTTCAGCTTATAGGCAGAAAGAAATCATTGGGGTGGCCAAGGTCAGAGCACTAGAATCTCATAAGGTACTGAATCTCCTCCCACACTTTTTATATGCATTGGGTTCCTCCCCAGTGTGGGTTCTTTGATGTTTCACAAGGGTGTGCAGGAGTACAGCCTTCCCCCAGTGTGAATGCGTTGGTGTTTGATCAGGGTTAAGTTATTAATGAAGTACAATAGTTGTAAATATTCTTTGATATGTATACGCTGATGTGTTACTAAAGTGGAGCGGTTGATGAAACTGTTGCTGCATTGATTAGATTGGAACAGCTTTTCCTCAGTGTGGAAGCACCTATGAAACACCGGGTGGGCGTTACAGGAGAAGCACTTCCCACACACAGGTTATGTGTATGGTTTCTCTCCACTATGGGTCCTCTGGTGTTTCACCAAGGCAGACCGAGTGGAAACATTACTCCCACACTGGATCCAAGTGAATAGCTTGGTGTAAGTGCCCTGGTGTTTGACTAGAGATGAGCTGTCGTCTACGTTCTTGTCACACTAAGTGCAGCTGGTTTCTCACCTGTGTGGGTCCTCTGATGCTTCACCAAAGCCGACTTCTTGGTGTAGCTGTTCCCACATATTTGGCACACAAAGGGTTTCTCCTCAGAATGAACCTGTTGGTGTATCACCAAGGTGGAGCTGTCCATGAAGCTTTCTCCGCATTTCTGGCACACAAAGGGTCTTTCACCAGCGTGACTTTTCTGGTGCAAAATTAGGTGTGAATTGCAGGAGTACGTTTTACCGCACTCCTTGCAGGAATAAGATTTCTCCCCAGTGTGGCTCCGTAGATGGAAAACCAGAGCAGAGTTTTCTGTGAACCTCTGCCCACATTCACCACACTGGAAGGACTTCTCCCCACAATGAACAGTCTGGTGTTTCTCCATACTGGACCGGTCCGTAAAGCTCTTCCCACACTCCAGGCAGGTGAAGGACTTTTCCCGTGTGTGGATACTATGGTGCTTCAACAAATTTGAATGGTCGGTGAAGCTTCTTCCGCAGACCGTACAAGAAAATGGCTTTTCTCCAGTGTGAATTCTTTCATGTTTCACAAGAGATGGGCGATCAGTGAAAGACTTTTCACAATAGGAACATGCAAAGGGTCTCTCGCCACCATGAGTTCTCTGGTGTATGATCAAGTGTGAATTATATGAAAAAGCCTTACCACACACGTTACAAATATGAGGCTTTGCTACCAAGTGTGTCTTCTGGTGCTTCACAAACCGAGATTTGTCCGTGAAGCTCTTGCCACAGTCAATGCACAAAAAGGTGGTCATTTCCATCACTTTACCAGTTTTGGGATCAATGGCATTGAAAATGCTGTGGCAGTTGTCCATCAGCCTGGCACAAGGGTCTTGTTTGTTGGAGATGTCCTTTCCCGCTGGGATCTTTTCCACTTTTGAAGATGAGCTGGACATCATACAAGGCTCCCCCTCTTCATTTATCACCACAAAATCTGCACACAAATAAGAGTGCAACAACATATAAGAACAAATATTTCACACTAAAGGCTGTTTCCACCTAGAAGGTTAGACAAGCGACTGTTTTTTGATATGTTGGCATAGCCAACTCAGAAGTTCAATTGTTATGGAAGCAGCATTATCAGAGGACCGTTGCACTGATATTTTTGCTTTTATGATATAAAAAACAAGTAGAGTTAGGTTGACTTTAGGATTACGTGTAGGGGCATCTTTCAATTAATATGTAGGGGCAACTACAGTGGAACTTTAGTCAGAAAGATCACTTCAGGCTGGCCCCTTTTGCAGGTGTATATATGTAACTTTAAAAATAAGTGTCTATACTGTTTAAAACCCAGTAATACACTGTCTCACCCTGCTCTGCACATGCTCAGTTGCTCTCTATTTTTAGGTACTACTGAGTTTGTAGAGGCCGATCTGATGACAGCCTTAAAGCAGAATTAAACCTTCCTATCCTTTAATTCCAAGGAAGCTGCTTCTGATTGATCTGCAACTGCCATTGTGCTGCATATGTGATCAGTTATGACTCCAGCCATTTGATGGTTTGACAGTTTGGTTGAGGACACAAGCAAATGTGACAGTTAGCAATCTCGGCATTCCAGGAACATAGCGTTTTTTTTAAAAGAACATTCTTTTTTTATCAAGTTGTTATGGATAAAGTTCCACTTTAACGGGTATGTTCATGGTTAGTTTTATGGGCTAGATCAAGGTTAAAGAGGTGGTCCACCTGCACAAAAAATATTAAAAGTCAGCAGCTACAAAAATACTGCAGCTGCTGACTTTTAATAAATGGACACTTACCTGTTCCAGGTTCCAGCGGTGTCGGCAGAAGATGACGAGCAACCGCTTGTCTCTCGGCTGCCCCCATCTTCTGTCAGGGAATCAGGAAGTGAAGCCGCAACGGCTTCACTGCCGGTTCCCTACTGCGCATGCGCGAGTCGCGCTGCGCATCTTTATTGGTCCCCGTTGTGTCCTGGGAACTGTGTGTTTCCCAAGACACAACGTGGGGGGGGGGGCATCTGCGGATAGGGGTGGGCATTTTCAGATAGGGGCAGGGCAGCTGCGGTTAGCTAGTCCCAGAAGTGGGTGCAGATACCTGGATTATACAGGTATCTGCACCCCCCTCCCCCTGAAAGGTGCCAATTGTGGCACCGGAGGGGGGGGGGGGAGGAATCCCATAAGCGGAAGTTCCACTTTAGGGTGGAGCTCCGCTTTAGGGATTATATCATGTTCAGTTGATAGGCTAACATGTTGTAACATGTTTAGCATCAGACCCCCCCCCCCCCTTCTTTTGGCAGTGAGCCATGGATCTTCTCCTCGTACTCGCTGCCACAAATCAAAGAGAGAGGGGGCTGCACCCACGCACCTGCATTATTGATTCACAGATCCCTGTGAATCGATGAACTACAAGTACCAACAGCCTTTGCGCTGTTGAGTGCTGTGGTAGTTCATTGATTCTTCCTGCCAATGTAAAACTGCCTGCCCGTACAATGTATGGGCAGACAGCTTATAATGACAGTCCACAGGCAACCTGCATGGCATCAGCAACCTTTTGATCGCTTGTGCAATGCTTTCCAGGCTCCTAAAACAAAAAAATTGTAAATGAAATTTTTTTTACCTACAAAAAAAGTTGTGTTTATTGTTTTTTGTTAAAAGCTGAACTTATCCTTTAATTTACTAACTGAACTCTCCCAGGTGCTTATATTTCTGCTCCAACAGCAGTGGCCTCCTTAGTGGTGTACAATCTAGAGCTGCAACTAACGATTATTTTGTCTGTCGACTAATCTAGCGATTATTTTTTCGATTAGTCATCGACTATAACGATTATTTTTATTTTTTTACTTAATCTAGTGTTCTTTTTTTTGATTAGCTTATTAATCCTTTGGATAACTTTACAAAAAATTATAAGTACATAAAAAAAAAAAAGGTAAGATAAAAGAATATAACTGCATACACATATATATATATATATATATATATATATATATATATATATATATATATATATATATATATATATATATATATATATATATATATATATTATATATATTTATTTTTTTTATGTTATGTTTTTCTTTTCAGTTCAGAAGTTCATGAATGTTTATAATTTATTTTATGTGTGTGGGGACAGTGTCAGTGTGTTTTTTTTTTATTATTTTTTGCAATTTTTTTTTTTTTATTATTTATTGTCATTTTTTTTTTTTTATCAGCCCTGTTGGGGGGCTATGGTGAGATATCAGGGGTCTTAACAGACCTCTAACATCTCCCATTTGAGACAGGGAAAGGGACTAGGGACACAGATTCCCCAGTCCCTTTCTCTGTAGCCTCCGCTGCACTGATAATGAATGGAGAGAAGACAGCGGCTTCTCTTCATTCATTAAATGAGACTACATATTTACAGGAGGTTACAATGTTTCAGTTATGTGAGTGGTCACTGACTCTGTCCATTCAGAAAACTAAGGAGCCAGGTTTACCAGCTCCTACCTCCGCTCTCCATCCTGAGATACAGAGGGGAAGAAGAGAGGGGAACAGATGCACGGAGGGGGACACGGAGAAGAGAGAGGGGGACAGCAGCATGGAGGGGGACATGGAGAAGAGAGGGAGACACGGAGCAGCATGGAGGGGGGACACGGAGAAGAGAGGGGGACAGATGAACGGAGGAGAGAGGGAGACACGGAGGAGAGAGGGAGACACGGAGCAGCATGGAGGGGGGACAGCAGCATGGAGAAGGACGGATGGGGACTGGAGGAGGATAGGGGACAGTCAGCGGTGATCGTGTGTGGGAGAGTAGCACCGAAGAATTTTCGTAGTCGATGTAATCGATTACGTTGACTCGTCGTGGCAGCTCTAGTACAATCCAAGTACAACTTTAGTGCAGGGCGTTCCTATTGACTTCAATTGGACATACGCATGGTGCTAAACCAACATCCCTACATAGTATTTCACATAGTAGGTGAGGTTGAAAGTCCATCAAGTCCAACCTATGTGTGTGAATATATGTCAGTATTACATTGTATATCCCTGTATGTTGCGGTCGTTTAGGTGATTATCTAATCGTTTTTTGAAGCTATCGATGCCCCCCACTGACACCACCACCTGTGGAAGGAAATTTACATATCCTTGCCACTCTTATAGTAAAGAAACCTCTAAGCAGTTTAAGGTTAAACCTTTTTTTCTTCTAATTTTAGTGAGTGGCCACGTGTTTTATTCGAAAAAGTTTTATCCCTATTTTGGGGTCACCAGTATGGTATTTGTAAATAGAAATCATATCCCCTCTCGAGCGTCTCTTCTCCAGAGAGAATGAGCTCAGTGCTCGCAACCTTTCCTCATAACTAATATCCTCCAGACCCTTTATTAGCTTTGCTGCCCTTCTTTGTACTCGCTCCATTTCCAGTACATCCTTCCTGAGGACTGGTGCCCAGAACTGTACAGCATACTCCAAGTGCGGCCGGACCAGAGTCTTGTGGGAGAATTATCGCTTTATCGCTCCCTAGAATTTTATCTACCAGGATCTAAACAGCACAGGAGGCCGCAACCATGAAGAGAGGGTAACTAAGCACATGAGTTTGGGGTTCAGCTTTGTGTAGTTCACAAGGTGAATAATTAATGAACTTGTCCTTTAAGGGTTGTGGCAAGGGGTTAAGGTTTGTGGTTAAGCGTAACCGTATGGGCTTAACTTTGTGTGTCCTCTGTGCGACAATGTTAAAAAAATGGCACTACTCTTGGCCACTGAGGCGCATTGCAGTCTATTCATTTTGAATAGGTTGCCTAATGCAGTGCACCACAATGCACAAAAAATGTATGTTACAGGGTATTGCAGTCTCACTGGGCCCCCCCCCCCCCAATTTATTTTGCCTGCTTTTTTTTTTTTTAAAGTGTGGTCGGTTCATTATTCAGGTCCTACCACACTGATTTTAGAGTGTGAATTTGACTGCACCCAAATTAAGGGCTGACATGTCTGTGCACAGAATAAACATTTCCCCTTTTTTACCTTCAGTTGAATCATCATCAGACACAGCAGTGTTCATCCGGTCATATTCAGATTCGGAATTGGATTCAACTTCATAATACATATCAAGGGAGACCTAAAGCAGAAGCACAGAAAAAATAACTCAGTGACCCAATCATTAAAAACTGAGCACATTTGTGAGACATAAAGAGTGTGTGTGAGTGTGGGGGGGGGGGGGGAGTGTTTGCGGGCGAACATTCACCACTGGCCGATCCCCGTTCTGCCTCTGTGTGGGGCGATCAGGGCCGCGTGCGCCTGCTATATCTATTACACAAAGCGATGTACAATGACGACGATTCACATAATAGAGTAGTACAACTGTGGTTAAGTTAAGCAGGGGTGCAGTTGGCAGGAGGGTGCAGATCCGCTTTAAGCTGGCCATACACTGAGCGAATTTCAGCTGCCTCCAAACGAAGCAGTTAAAATTCGATCAGTGGGGGGCCCTGTCGACAATCTCCTATCCGACATCCTTTAAAAAAATCAAACAGGCCTGGTGGAAAATTGTTAGCTGAACAGCGTCTGCATCTAATCAGATGCAGGAACTGTTTGGGTATTATGGCAGCCTGCTGTGATATTATGACAGCTGTCGGTGGGAGATTTGTCCATCTGCACTGTTTAGCGTGGATGGAGGAATCTGCTAGATAAATGTATGGCCAGCTTTAGTCCTGTTTTAGCGTGAAGAAGCTGCTCTTCCATATACAGAGTGTTGTCACCCGAGGACAGGTAGATGAGTTATAGGAAGGAACACCAGCCAAAAACAAAGGAAAAAAATGCCACCACTACCACATCTGGGGACTAAGAAGCTGCAATATAATACAGTTGTTTTCTTGGGTTTAAATACATTTAAGAGAAGAAAATAAATAAATTAGAGAAGCAATTACGGTAGTTTATCATTCAGTATAGTCTGGTATTTATTCCAGACAAGTTTTTAGTGCAGTAATGTCTACAGATGCCCAGCACATGTCATTCTAATACTCAGGAGAGCTTGGTCATGGGCCCTTGTCTATGGGCTCTATTCGGTATTTTGATTTGCTCACCTTGTCACTATCCTGGCAGCGTTCATTATCAGATGCTGGCTCCGCAGCAGGACTGGGCTCACTGTCTGACATATTTAATATGTCAAATCGTATCACGGAGCAGAGGAATTATAGCTGAGCTGCAGAAAGGAAAACAGTATAATTCAATATGTGTCAATATAGCTTTTACGGACAAGATTTGCACAGAAAAAAAACTCCCTTAGTAAAATAATTTTCTCCATTTTATTTTGCAGAAATCTGACTATTTCATAACTACAGGAGACCTTCCACCTGGGACTCCAATGCACAGGGGATAATCAGAACATGCACAGAACATTTTTAATTTCATCCAACCTGCACATCTATTTAGGACTGTTAGGGTTCTTTCAGACAGGCGGTAATGCTTATCACCCCCTGAAAAGCACGTGTGGTGGACTTCATTTTTTGTTTTTACTTTCTTTTTTTATTTGCCGAGCTCCACTTTTTCACTGTGGAAATGTGCTAAAACTGCAACCCCTTTGACCTCAATGGGTGAGTCTGACAGATGGTGCGGCCCCACTGATTTCAATGGGCGAGTTTGACAGGCGGTTCAGGCCCCACTGATCTCAATGGGTGAGTCTGACAGGTGGTGCAGGCCCCACTGATCTCAATGGTCGAGTTTGACAGGCAGTGCGGCCCCACTGATCTGAATGGGCGAGTCTGACAGGTGGTGCAGGCCCCACTGATCTCAATGGGCGAGTCTGACAGGTGGTGCAGGCCCCACTAATCTCAATGGGTGAGTCTGACAGGTGGTGCAGGCCCCACTGATCTCAATGGGCGAGTTTGACAGGCGCTGCAGCCCCAACTGATCTCAATGGGTCAGTCTGACAGTTGGTTCGGCCCCACTGATCTCAATGGGTAAGTCTCACAGGTGGTGCAGGCCCCACTGATCTCAATGGGCGAGTCTGACAGGTGGTGCAGGCCCCACTGATCTCAATGGGCGAGTTTGACAGGTGGTGCAGGCCCCACTGATCTCAATGGGCGAGTTTGACAGGTGGTGCAGGCCCCACTGATCTCAATGGGCAAATCTGACAGGTGGTGCAGGCCCCACTGATCTCAATGGGCAAGTCTGACAGGTGGTCCAGGCCCCACTGATCTCAATGGGCGAGTTTGGCAGGTGGTGCAGCCCCACTGATCTCAATAGGTGAGTTTGAGAAGGGGTGCAGCCCCACTGATCTCAATGGGTGAGTCTGACGGTTGGTGTGGCCCCACTGATCTCAATAGGTGAGTTTGACAGGGGGTGCAGCCCCACTGATCTCAATGGGTGAGTACGACAGGCAGTGCAGCCCCACTGATCTCAATGGGCGAGTATGACAGGTGTTGAAAATCAGTAATGAAAAAAGGGCACAAGACAGCCCTTGGTCAGACTTTAGAGGCACATTGAATGATGTTTAGGTAAACATTTATATTTTATTGATAACAATTAATTTGTGCAAACAGAGCAAAAAGGCAATAATAATTAAAAACATACATATAACACAAAATAAACATAAATTGCATGGCGCAGAAAGTTTTTGCACCATGTGAACAGCAGTGAGCCCCTGTGCATCTTCTTGTGGTGGCAGACTGAGTTAAAACTGTTGCAGCAGCCAAGCAAAGTATGGCAGCCCCGGCACGTGTACAGCCCTATCAGGCTGTAATGTTAGAATTCCGATAGGCAGCCATAGGATGGTACCATCTGTTTTAGTGCTGTCCTCACTAATGCAGAGACTGTGATTTTATCAGGATTAGCATTACTGAGCTCGACTGAGGACAGAATGTCCTGTATAGACACTCCAGCCTCAGTGCCACCCCCCACCATGCCTCCATGAGTGACCGTGTCCTGGCCAAAATTCTCAGTGGTTAGCATTGCTGCAAGGCAGAGCCACTGTGCTGTCCACATAGTAAAAGGTGTCCAGTGGATACAAAATATCAAAAACTCTTAAAGGCCAAGTTCACCTTTTGTAAAACAAAAAAAAAAAAAAAAAAGGAGCAAATATTTTTTGAAGATAAACGTGCATTTATTTATTTTCTGCAGCCTGTAAAGCATTACACCTGCAATCAGCAGATCACGAATGCAATGCTACAATGCTCTGTCAGCTGTCTGCCTGTACCTCCCATATGGGCAGACAGTTGCTGAAGACGAGGAAGAATCAATGAACGATGAAAGCGCTCACCAGCACCCTTTCAGTTCATTGAGAACTACAAGCTGTCTGCTGCAATGGAAGATGGTAGTTGTAGTTTATTCATTCAAAGGAAACTGAAGAAATGACGCAGCAGTGTGAGTGGAGTCCCGTATGGCCCACACTGTTTTTGAATTGTGACAATGGTTGCAGGGAGGGGATCCCCCCACTCGCTGTCACAATGAGGGATTAGGGGGTGCAGGCAGGTGCTCTTCGGTAACATATTACACTCTGAATACAGATGTAACGTGTTACCAAAGGTGAACTTATCCTTTAAGACCCCTTTATAAAGAAATAGAATCCAAGGAAAGGATTCTGCGCAACCATATGGAAAATCCACACAATGGGTTTAATTTCTGCGGCAGTGCAAATGAAAGTACATAGGTAATTACACTGGACAGCCTCCCCTGCTTTTCATCAGGCTCACAGGCATGGATGCCTGAAAAGCGTACTTACCTATCTATTAGGGGTGCAACGGATCGTCGCCGATCCGTGATCCGAACGGGTCCCCCTGTTCGGATCGGCACACCCCACGATCCGCGGCCTCAGGAAAGGCCGCAGCTTCGGCCTAGCTCCAGAGCGGCGGTCATCTTGGTACACCCAGCCGCTGTTTACAATGTGATCGCTCCGTCAAATGACGGAGCAATCACTTGTAAACAAACTCTGCATTACCCAGCCAATACTCTGCGATACCCTGCCAATACTCTGCAAATACTCTGCCAATACTCTGCCAATACTCTGCCAATACTCTGCCAATACTCTGCCAATACTCTGCCAATACTCTGCCAATACTCGGCGATACCCTGCCAATACTCGGCCATACGCAGACAATATTACAGTGGGGGAGATGACGTGGATATTACAGTGGGGGAGATGACGTGGATATTACAGTGGGGACTATATGGTGGCGGAATTTTCACAGGTTTTTGCAAATTCAATTATTATTTGCTGATCCGAAAAATGATCTGATCCGAGGAACGATCCGATCCGTGAGTTTTTCTGATCCGTTGCACCCCTACTATCTATGTACTTTTGTTTGCACCGCAACAGAAAATAAATCCACTGTGTGGATTTGCCATATTTTTTTATTATTATTTATATTTCCTTTGAGTTTTTTTAATATATATAGTCTGTATATTCAAAGGTGCTTGCTACATATTAATTCATAACAACAGATTGCCTCCTGATAACCAGCATAAGATGTGAAAGGGGAAAATAGGATAGGTTTGTGACAAGTGAGATTAGTGATAAATATCATTCAGCTATGGCTTTGTCCTTTGGAATCAAAGAAAACTAAAATGGTATTAAATCCTGAATCAAAAATGAAATATATAGTAGTGGCTGCATTCATTTTCTTTTTTATGCTTCCTTTCCTCTATTTTCACCTGGTGATCGAGGCAGTAATTTTTTTTTTTTTACAGAACAAGCTGTCCTGCAGATGCAGCAGTTAGGGAGTTGAAAAAAAACATTTACCACTGGCAGGGGTGCTTACAATGATCAGTATTTATGCAAAACTTTCATCTCAAAAGGAAAAAAAAAATTACTGTAAGTGTTTATAAAGTGTAAGCTGGAGTTCAACTTTGTCGGTCTAAATCTGCTAGTACATTTAACACTTTACCCCCACCCAAAGGATGACAATGCTGCTGTCCCAAGGTGCCTCCAATGCTCTGCCCTCCAGAGCAAAGACACCCGGATACAGAAGGGTGCCGGGTCACCAGGTAAAAAAAAAAAGCCTTAAAGCGGAGTTCCACCCAAAAATGGAACTTCGGCTTTAAGGAAGATGACCCCCTGACATGCCACATTTGGCATGTCATTCCTCAAAAATGATGGTTCCATCTCCCACTTCCTCCCTGGGCTCCGTGGAGCCAGAAGTCAGTTCACCTCTCCCCCCTCCCTCTGACACGTCCCAGGTCCCAGATGATTGCCCGGCCAGTCACAGAGTGGCTCGCGCATGCGCATTGGGTGCCCGACTGTGAAGCCACAGCTGGGCGCCCACAGTTAAAATACCGGCACCGCAGAGAGGAGGGGGAGATGAGTGGGGCTTTGATCCCCTGCATCGCTGGACCCTGGGACAGGTAAGTGTCCGATTATTAAAAGTCAGCAGCTGCAGTATTTGTAGCTGCTGACTTTAAGCTTTTTATTTTTTTTTTTTTTAAGAAGAACTCTGCTTTAACCACTTTCAGACCGGACCATTTTGCTGGCTTAAGACCAGACCACTTTTTGCGATTCGGCACTGCGTCGCTTTAACTGACAATTGCGCGGTCGTGCGACGTGGCTCCCAAACAAAATTGACAATCTTTTTTCCCCCACAAATAGCGCTTTCTTTTGGTGGTATTTGATTTTTGGTTTTTATTTTTTTGCGCTATAAACAAAAAAAAGAGCGACAATTTAAAAAAATAAACTATTTTTTACTTTTTGCTATAATAAATATCCAACAAAAATTTATAGAAAAACATTTTTTTTTCTCAGTTTAGGCCGATACGTATTCTTCTACATATTTTTGGTAAAAAAAAAAAAAAAAAAATCACAATAAGCGATTATTGATTGGTTTGAGCAAATATTATAGCGTTTACAAAATAGGGGATAGTTTTATGGCATTTTTATTAATAATTTTTTTTTTTACTAGTAATGGCGGCGATCAGCGATTTATTATGACTGCAACATTATGGCAGACACATCGGACATTTTTGGGACCATTGTCTTTTTTTACAGCAATCAGTGCTATTTAAATGCACTGATTCCTGTGTAAATGACACCGGCAGTGAAGGGGTTAACCAGGGGGTGGCAGTGTAGGGGTTAAGTGTTCCTAGGGGCGTGTTGCTAACTGTGGGGGGGCGTGGCTGTGTTTTAGTGAACACTGATCTCTGCTCCAATCACAGGGCGCAGAGATCAGTGTCACTTGTTGCTAGGCAGAACGGGGAGATGCGGTTTACTTCCGCATCTCCCCGTTCAGCCTTCCTGTGAGCCGATCGCCGGTATCCCCGCGGCGATCGAGTCCATTGGACCCGCGACCGGACTCATGGGGGTCCCGACCAGCGCACACGCGATGGCACGGCGGCATTCTTAAAGGGACGTACATGTACCCCCTTATGCCTGTCCTTGCCATTCTGCCGAAGTACATCGTTGTGCGCTGGTCGGGAACTGGTTAAAAAAAGAAATCGAATGCCGCCACCACATATAAGGATTGGTACGTTGAGATATATTACAGTTTTGGTGTTAGATACACTCTGAGGGCCAGTTCACACCACATGCAGTTTTTTTTCTGCATCAAAAAGTGGAAATTAGGTTATACAGTCCCCACTGGCATAGATCACACCAGTGCAGTCAGTTCCAGTTCTACCAAAAGGTAGTACATGCTGCATTTTTCTTGCACGGGACTGTACTGAAATGCAACAAAATGCGTCAAAAACACACTGGAACGCATCAGAAATGCACCGGACCCCAGTGCAGTGAAAAAAATAGGGGAACGCATCCGGAGTGTGTTTTTGTGGTATGAACCAGCACGAACATGCTGCATTTTTCCTGTACTGGAATGCAGTAAAAAAACTCACCCGACCCCAGTACAGTGAGAAAAAAATCTAGAATGCATCCGGAAACACACCAAAAACACACATGCAGACATGCATCTGGAAGGGATATGGAGTGTGTTTTTGTGGTGTGAACCAGCCCGACCATGCTGTATTTTTCCTGCACTGGAACGTGGTAAAACGCATCAAAAACACACCAGACCCCCGTACAAAAAAAAAGGGTCTGGAATGCAATGCATCCAAAAATGCATTAAAAATGCACCTAAAACACGTCAAAAAATGCGCATGCAGAAACGCATCCGGAACGGATCTGGAGTGCGTTTTTGTAGTGTGAACTGCCCTACATCTAGGCAAGACTCAAGAACAAATCTGGTCTTAAATCTGGAGACACAGCACCTCATTATACATGTCCTCTACATTCATTTATATACTAATAACTAAGACTGGAGCAGCTGTGCCTGGCAACCAATCAGCTTTTAGCTTTCATTTTTAAAGCTAACAGAACAAGCTGAAACTAGAAGCTGATTGGCTGCCATGCACAGCTGCCCCAGATGGTGCCTGTTCCAGTTTTAGTAAACTCCCCCAATGTATTTCCACGGATGTGCACCCATCTATGAGAAGGGGGTGAGTGAGAGGAGTCCGTGCAGCTGGTCAGGTCGGAGAGGGTGTGAAGAGCACGGTCAGCTCTATCCTGGTAATATGGAGCACATGCACTCCGTGTCCCCCCAATAATCCGCTCTATTATCCCCTTACCTTATCCAGCCCGCAGCCTTTGTGTGCACAGGGGGGAAGAGGCGGGGCGGCAAACGTGCGCTCTCATTGGCTGCCTCCCTGGGCACGTCATTCGCCCGGCTCTTCTCCTGGGAGCTGTAGTCCTGGGAAGGGAATCCAGTCTTTAATTCTCGCCTCTCATTGGTTGGAACGCACCTTGGGTCACACTATAGGACTTCAACTCCCAGCAGGCAACACCGCGGGCAGCTGTTAAAGGTCGCATCCGGAAGGATAGTGTAGTTCTTCATTAGTCAAACACAGAGCGGTGGGCGGAGGGAGGGACTACAAGTCCCAGAATCCTTTGCTGCTGGATGGGTCTGTGTGATGACAGGGGATGACAGTACCAGGCAGGTGGGGGGACATTGCAGAATGAGGCTTAGGTCGGCTTTTTGAAGTGCACTCCCACTACATAGACAGCCCAAAACCAAGGTAATCCTATGGGCAAAGTTCACCTCATTGCAGTGCAGCGCAGTTGAAATAAGTAGAGCATGCTACATTTTTCTGCACAGCAAATGCAGGGAACAGGCTACCAATGCGCTTCAAACGCACTGCCCTGCACCCCTGAAAGCCAAGCCCCAAAAAAATATATATATAGAAAAATGCACTGCAAACACAGTGCTAAATGCGGCGCAATACACACTCAAGCGCGCTTAAAACACGCTTTAAATGCATGTAAACCTGCCATCAAAAATGCAAAGTTATGTGCAGCTTCTGGTGTGAATAGGTCATTAGGTCTGCTTTACACCAGATGCAGACAGGTGCGTTTTTAAACGCAGTACGAATGCATATGCAAGACCAATGAATGTATTAGGCAAGAAGCTGTGCTAGTGTACCAGCATAAATAAATAATATAAACAAAGCAGCAGCTTGACGTGAGATACACACAATAATAGATAGAAAATGAGAGAAGCTGCGCTACATAGTCCCAAATATTGCAGAAAAAATCTTCTTTAAAACAGCATTTTATTAATCAACATATAGGATGGAATAAATCCTCTTCCCAGTGGCACCACAGTGATTCAAACCATAAAAGTGCCCCGCCGCCATAAGAAAAACCTGCTTACCGGATGGCAAGCAAAAAAGGCATGTGGCTATAGCCCAGCCAAGGCCTTTAGCTTGCACAGACGATCTCTGGCCGAGTATCACAGGGTGAAATGTCTGTAGATCTCCCAAGCCCTGGCACCGTTTATGGAGTCTGTGACCGTTACAATCAGCAATTGACCCAGAAAAAAAGACTGACCATAGTGTAATACAGTCTAATTGATTTAATTTATAAAACAGTATTGCACTTACATTTAGTATGTTAAAAAGTTGCATGTAAAAACAAACAACAGAATCCTGTCCTAGTACACAGCGTGGTGACGTCAGCACGTACCCTCCTCCTCCAGACGCGTTTTGTCATACATGACGTTGTCAATGGGGAACCGGCAGCGTAATGACTCACCACCTTATATAAGAAACCAAACTTTGTTCTGAGTCACAAGTATTTAGCCATAAGCACCATATTTGATGTGGGCAAACCTTCCCTATCGCCAGGGAAAAAAACGACACATTAAACTGTTTAAACAGATAATTGATAGACAAAAGTATTAAAACTTAAATTTGTTAAAAACCATAAGCTAACCTCGATAGGGAAGGTTTGCCCATATCCAATGTGGTGCTCATGGCTAAACACTTGTGACTCAGAACGAGGTTTTCTTATATAAGGTGGTGAGTCATTACGCTGCCCGTTCCCCATTGACAACGGTACGTATGACAAAACGCGTCTGAAGGAGGGCACGTGGTAACGTCACCGCTGTGTACTATTAGGATGGGCTTCTGTTTGCCCGCCGGCTTTGTTTTTACATGCAACTTTTTAACATACTAAATGTAAGTGCAATACTTTTTTATAAATTAAATCGATTAGACTGTATCACACTATGGTCAGTATTTTTTTCTGGGTCAATTGCTGATTGTAACGGTCACAGACTCCATAAACGGTGCCAGGGCTTGGGAGATATACAGTCATTTCATCCTGTGATACTGTGATACTCGGCCAGAGATCGTCTATGCAAGCTAAAGGCCTTGGCTGGGCTATAGCCACATGCCTTTTTTGCTTGCCATTCGATAAGCAGGTTTTTCTTAAGGTGGCGGGGCACTTTTTTGGTTTGAATCACTGTGGTGCCACAGGGAAGAGGATTTATTCCATCCTATATGTTGATCAATAACGTGCCATTTTAACAAATCATTTTTCTGCAATATTTGGGACTATTTAGCGCAGCTGCTCTCATTTTCAATGAATGTATTCCAACAGGTCTAGTTTACACCATTGCAATTCTTGCATGTGCATTAAAAAAAAGTCACAACCGCACATAAGAGCCTATTCACACCAGAAACTTAAAATGACGGTGCGTTTTTGACTGCATGTTTACATATATTTGACGTATGCTTTACGCGTGCTTTGCATGCATTTTGTGCTGCGTTTAGCACTATGTTTGCAGTGCATTTTTCTATATGTTTTTGGGCTTGGATTAAAGAGGCATGGTGCAGTGCATTTGAATCGCATTACCTGCAATTGTGGTGCGAAAAAATGCAGCATGCTCTACTGCAATGATGTGAACTATGCCCAAAGGATTACCTTGATTTTGGGCTGTCTATGCTATTGGAGTGTAGTTCAAAATGCAGCCGAGTCAATTGTGTTCGGTGTGAAAGGGTCCTTAGGTCCCATTCACACCAGAAGCTACACATAACTGCGTGTTTTTGACTGCATGTGTACATGCATTTGATGCGCGCTTCAATGCCTTTTGTGCTGCGTTTAGCACTGCATTTGCAGTGCATTTTTCTATACGTTTTTAGGCTTGGCTTAAAGGGGCGTGGTGCAGGTCCAGTGCATTTGAAGTGCATTTGTAGCGCGTTCCCTGCATTTTCAGTGTGGAAAAATGCAGCATAGTCTACTTATTTTAAACTGCGCTGAACTACACTGCAATGATGTGAACTTTGCCCATAGGATTACCTTGATTTTAGGCTGTCTATGCAGTTGGAGTGTAGTTCAAAATGCATCCAACTGCGTTTGGTGTGAAAGGGCCATAAAGGCCTGATTCACATTTATGCAGGTTGCAGTTTGCATATTCCGGGGGAATTTCGCGTTTTTCAATACACGCTTTTGATCCATTGAGATCTATGAAAGCAAAAACAAGAAAAAAAACCTGGCCCTTTCCATAAAATGCACAGATGTGAACTAAATCCATTGGAAACCATGTTATATGGACTGTAGTGTGTTTCTGCAAAACTGAAAACGCACTAAAAAATGCATAGGTGTGAACCAGGACTAAAGAAAGCTATAAACACATATGAACGTGTGCAAACCTGTGTGCATGCAAGTTAGTAAAAAAAATACAATGAAAAAAAAATGAATCCAAAAAAGCACACAAAACACACTGTCAAGGCATGTAAACACACTGAAACGCACGCAAAAGAACATGCACCCTTAGAGCTTATTTACACCACAGTCCCTGCATTCAGTGTGCAATTTTACATGCTTATTTGCACAAATGTTTCAGTGCACTTGCAGTGTGTTTTCAGTGCATTTAAAAAAAAAAAAATGTTCTCATTCATTTTAATTTATTTCCTTTACCAAGTTGTGTTTGCACGTGCTCATGGACGTTTGTGGTGCGTTTGTGCGCGTTTTGTTTACATCCATTTGTGGTGTACTGTGGTACAGAAGAAATGCAGCATGCTGTACTTAAAAAAAAAAACAAAAAAACATGAAAGCACTACAATGGTGTAAACTAGGCTCACTGAAATACATTATTTTTTATTTTTTTTTTGCATATGCGTTCGTACTGTGTATATACTACGTTTAAAAACGCACCTTACTGCATCTGGTGTTATGAGCCCTTAGGCTGGATTCACACCTATGCATTTTTAGTGCTTTTTGCATTTTGCGTATTCGCACTGCAGAACGTGTTCCATAGGAATCCATGTTAAATTGACTGCAGTGCAAATCTGCAAAATGCAAAAAGCACTAAAAATGCATAGGTGTGAATCCAGCCTTAGAGCTTATTAGGAATCCCAATGTCTCCCTTGCCCTCCAGTGCTGCTATTCCAGCACAGATCATGTTTGAATAGCTGCATCCTTGGTGACACTAGCTGAGGAACGACAGCTGTGTTCCTGGAAGTGGTGTAATGCATGTCACTTCTGGGGTCAGTAGTCGCAGGAGGAATTGGGAAATGGATGTTTCCAGAGTTCCTCCTGCCTTCCCCGGAAAAGCAGTTTCCCTTGGTCCTAGGCTCCCCAGTGGAACTGGAGAAACCCAGAGCCACAAAGGGTGCTGCCCCTTTGATGGCCCTATAAAAGGTGACTCTAGAGCTGCACCATAACTTTTTATCAGATGGCTATTATAGCCAGTATCAAGCTCAGCTCTGCAGCAGCAACTGTGAGCCTGATTTACCTACTTGTCTACTATGATGTTAATAAAAGTACATTGGTAGACAAGTGTTTAATCAATAATAAACCATTATTTATTTTTAATACAAGCATTTTAACTGCTTCCCGCCCAGCCTATAGCCAAAAGATAGCCGGGCCAGAGCTCTCCCATCCTGGACGGACGTAATATGATGTCCTTCCAGGATAGCCAGGCTGTGGCACAATCTGTCACATGCTGTGTCCACTGGACACAGAGGATAACAGATCAGTGCACCAAACCGCTGCCAGTGCCATATGATAGCTGAGACCAAAGCAAATCACTTGGCAATTGTACACAATGAATGGCTTCCATTTATAGACTTTTATTGTCTACTTTTGTGTTGCTTGCTGTGATTGGTTATTTTTGCAGTGTCCGGTGTGGATCCAGGTGGCTTTTCCTTCAAGTTTTGCACAACTGTCCATGAAATAGATGCTGTATTGAGTCTCCAAACAATTGCTTATATATAAATGTCTCTTAACAATCCACAAGTCACCTGGCTTTAGTTTTAGATCCTTCTAAACTTTTAGGATCTGGAATTGGGGAGAAAACACATAAATAAGTTTGTCAAAAACCTTAAAAGATCAGCAACATTCTCTGTGAGATCCGAATGGAGGACTTCAGCTTCTGAGACAAAATATAACAAGTGAGTAACACACTCCCAAACCAAATCCCATAGTGAGAGAGTCCAACATCCTCTTAGGGGCTTGATAAAATATAAGAAAACATTCAGGCAAAAGTTTTCTAGTTTCTTACTCTACTTTTTCCGCTACATTGTAGACAGTAGGGGGTGTAAAAATAAAACCTCAAAACTTCTAGTAAGGACTCTCCTATAAAAAATGATTTCCTCTGTTACTCTCTGTAGATTCTGCACTCTGTACCTACAAACTACGTCTGATAACACTTTTTACTGTGGCCTTTGCAGGAGCATTTGCCACTGGACATCCAGAAAACATGTCCATACAGACAAATCGCATACTCGTAAGATCCCGACTTGGGCATCTGGATATATCTTTTTTGTAATCTCTGGAAGGAATGTTCAGCTTTTGGTAACACCTTTGGTAACAGGTAAAACAAGAAGTGGTATGTTATTAAAAAAAACAACTGTGGAGAACCCTGGCTCTATCCCATGCCCATTTACTAAGGCATCCATAACTGCTTGTGACTGACGACACAGTCAATCTGTCAAGCTGGAGGGAAAAGAGTGACTGGCAGACATAAAAGATAACATTTTTCCAAAGTCTTGTTTCATAAGAAGTTGCCCCCTTTGGACCACTTGTTCTTCTCGCTCTGGGGTCCTTAAAGTTGAATTATTAATCCCAGCTATACTGGGCCAAAACTAGGTTGGAATCTGTGAGTTGCACAGACCCAGCAAGTGTCTGGGGATGTAATGCAGCATCCTTAGTTGCCTGGTCTGCTTTCATGTGTGAGTTTTAAGGCTGCTTTCACACTGGAGCGGTGGGGGCGCTGGCGGTAAAGCGGCGCTATATTTAGCGCCGCTTTACCGGCGTTTTAGCGGTGCATTTCGGCCGCTAGCGGGGGAGTTTTACCCCCCGCGAGCGGCCGAAAAAGGGTCAATAACGCTGCAGCGGCGTTTTGCGGGCGTGTTCGACGCGCTCCCCCATTGTTTTCAATATACCGCTCCTATAGCGAGCCAAAGATGCGGCTTGCAGGACATTTTTGAGCGTCCTGCAAGCGCACCGCTTCAGTGTGAAAGCCCTCGGGCTTTCACACTGAAGGAACAGCAACAGCTGTTTTGGGTCGGTTTGCAGGCGCTATTCTTAGCGCAATAACGCCTGCAAACCGCCCCAGTGTGAAAGCAGCCTTAATGTTAGTATGGCTACCTCAGCAAGAACCTGGAAGGCTCTAAACAGCCAGTCAAATTAACTTGGCATGCTTGATTGGTTTACCTGCCGAAGTAAAAACAAACTTCTGGCACTTCAAATGGGACCAAAAGCTCTCTATATTTTGACTATCTATATAAATATATACTCTTTTTATAGCTCACAGGCTTTGCTAAAACATGGAGCTCTGCTTCTTGAGCTGGGGAAAACAGATCCAATGACCCTGAATACAGAGTATCCTTCTGGGTGATAAACTGCATACTCAGTATGGTTATTGCCATCCTCAGTATAAAACTCTGGGTCTTCAGGGAGTGTGTCCTGCACTGAGCTCACAGCAGCTGATTCCTACGTCATCAATTTAACACATGTGGTTTTCCTTTGTCTCCAGCCTCCTCCAATAGAGGCAATAAGGTGGCTGGATTCAAATGTACGCATTTTTCATTGTAAGGGCTCTTTCACAGGGGGCGGATCAGTGCTGATCCGCCCCGTGGATATCCGCTTGCTCAGCGGGGATCGCCGGAGCGATCTCCGCTGAGCAGGAAGATGACAGGTCCGTCTCTGCACACAGCGCAGGGACGGACGTGTCACAGCGCCGCTCTCCCCTATGGTAGATCAGGTGACGACGGACCGTAGAGTCTGTCATCATCCGATCCGCTCTGCAGACGGATGAAAAAATAGGGTTTTCCTCCGTCTGCAGAAACGGACCATAGCGGGCACGGACGAGATCGGGTGTCTCATCCGCTGACACCCGCTATCCCATAGGGATACATGTATGTCCGTTTTTCATCCAAAAACGGATGGATGAAAAAACGGACATACGGACCGTCCATGTGAAAGAGCCGTTAGATTTGTACATAAACAAATGTAGCGGGGTCGTACCCCTTTTAGTGGAAAAGACTACATTCCCCATAATTCCCCAGGCTCCCGGGCTGTTTGTTTCCGCCCGAGAGGCTTCTGGGGGAGGTGATAAAAGGGGAGAGGAGAGACCGCCTCTTCCTCTTCTGATGCCTCTTCCTCTTCTGATGCCACTTCTGACTGGGCTGCCTCTTGTGACTGGTCTCCCCCTTCTGACTGAGCTGGTGACACGGAGACTTGTTCCTGAGGAGACACCTGTGCGGACCGGGACTGCTGAAGGCCTGAAGCCTGGGCCTTGCAGCAGGTGGAGCGAGACTCTCATCCCTCAGAGTCAGCAGCAGCGGAGCGGAGACTCTTCCCTACAGTCGGTCGGTCGGAGCTGAGGACCGGAGCGCAGGGGCTGTGACGGAGGAGACCGGAGCCGCCATTGGAGGGACCGGAGCTGAGGACGGTACCCCAGGATTGGTGAGAGAGCTGAAAGGCTCATCCTGCATTGCTATACACACGTTCAGTGACGGGACAAGGTCACCTAGTGCCCAGGGCAAGGATGCCAAAATGCGCCCCCCTTTCCCTAAGGGTTAGGGTCAGGGTGCCCCCCCCAACCCTGCAATAAACCATTGCGCCAGGGGCAGCCGCCCCTCCTGCCCACCCCTTCTCCCGGCCCTGCACACGTTTATGCCTATTGAACTGCCAAGGCACAATTTACCTCAGAGCAGCAAATGTTACTTTCTGTGGATTACAAAATACACCATTTAAAGCTACATGTGCACCACCTCTACAGATCTATTGCCGGTGAAGAACACTGTACTTGTACAAGGACTGAGCTCTATTACTAGGGATCAGGCCTGGTCCGTTAGGTAGGCGCAGCTAGATTTATTGCACCTCAGGGGTGCATAGCAGACGGTCGCCACACTTGGCGCTCCGTTCCCCATTGCTAGTTTGTTACATACATGTGTACATGTTAAAGTGCATATTGCAGGGACCTGCTAAAGTGTTATAAGTCAAATGTTTAAATGCATGTTACTATTTCTTTTCCTTACTGCCAAAGTAAAGCCAGTTATTCTTATCTCAGCAGTCTGCTTGTGAGTTCATACCCATTACACTTAGAGTATAAGATATGTTTATATGTGCATAGATACATACCCCTTTACTAACTGTGCCAGAGCGGGTAGAGACAAATTGCCGGGGGTTGGTGGAGCTGTACTCAGGGACCCAAAACAAACCAGCGGCCCTCTTAACTGGGGGTATCGCTACACGTGGGGGCTCGTAATCCGGGATCCTGAGTCAGCGGGAAAAGCCGCCAGAAGGTACCGGCATGGACCCAATAGAAGTGGGGCGGTGGTCCGCAACATGGGCCACTGATCCAGCCGCAGCAGCAGTCATTGAACTGCCAGGGATATGGCAGAGAGAGGCAGTCAAGCAGCTCATAATGTCCCTATCCCCAGGCCACAAGTCATGGATAATGGACATGAGAAATGATGCTGGGTATACATACGCCCTAGTAGAATGGCGGGAAGAGACTCCAGAGCAGTTCAGGAGCCAAAGCATACGAGCACCGGATGGTCAGGCCTATCAAGTGCTGCATGCGCTGCCGCGCAAGGGAGACTGTTCTCCTATGAAAGCCATGCTATCCCCAAAGAAGGAAGAGCAGAAGGGCGCGGAAAGTCCCGCACAAACTACTCTTAGTGCAGAACTGTGTGCTGTCCTAGGGGAGATTGTGACTCAGTGCAGAAGAGACCCCGGGGATTACCCGATGTCGGGATACAGGAAACTCCGGATGTTTTCAGGAAGGAAACCTGTACCCTCGGGGGAAGAGGGATTTGAAGAGTGGTTAGATGGTGCCACACAGGCCTTGGAAGAATGGGAGGTCCCAGAAGGTAGAAAGAAGCAAAGGATTGTTGAGAGCCTAAAAGGACCTGCCTTAGAGGCCATACGCAATCTGAAGACAAGCAAAAAGGATTGCACTGCCCAGGATTACATAGACATCCTGGAAAGTGTGTTTGGTGGGACAGAAAAAGTCACAGAACTTACCTATCAACTGGAACACTGTTACCAGAAGACAGGGGAGAAGCTGTCGGAGTATATGGGACGTATAGACAAGATCCTGCATAGGATTATCCTGAAGAAGGGGATAGATCCAGGGAAGGTAGATGAAGCCCGTGCCCAGCAGGTGATGAGGGGAGCCCAACCCCTGGACCCTGTCGCACTAATACTACGCACCCGGCAGGATGGGAAGAGCCTGGACTACCCTGATCTCATCCGAATGGTCAGAGAAGAAGAGGCCATGTTGGAAGAGAAACGGGAGAAGCAGGTGATGGGGTCTACAAAGCTTCCAGTGGCCACGGTCAGGTCGGCCTTAACCCCTGAAAGAGAGACAGAAGTAGACGCCCTGAAGTTGCAGATGTCCCAGATGATGGAGATATTGACATCTCTAGTGGCAAAAGAAACGCCCAGTCCCAAGAAAGAAACAAGCAGGAGGGAATTGTTTCCAGCTGTTTCAGCACCAGCATCCCCGCCTGACTACGGTGAGATGATCTGTTTTAATTGTGGAGGAATTGGCCATATTGCAGCTGTATGTTCCAGTCCCAAGAAGAAGAAAACAGAAAGTCGCCAGCCGGCGGGAAACGCCAAAGGGCCCCGGTGAAGGAGTCAACCGGGTGCCCATCACCTTCAGTGAGCTCCAAGAAGTATAACGGGAAGAGAAAGCAAGGAGATCAAACCCCTCAAAAGGGGCCCAGGGATCCTCAACCAAGGTACACTCCAGAGAAAGGGGGCAAGACCCCTCCGAAGAAATACAGCACTTCCAAGCGTGAACCCTTAAAAGTGAGAGATAACAATGTCCCTCAACGGGTTCACACTCCCACTAAGAGGGAGAAAATTAATGCATACCAGGCTCAAGAAAGGATCAAGCGCAGATCAAGTGAGAAGGAAAAGAGTCCAAAGAAGAAGACAGCATCAACTCGGCCCTACCCAGAAGAGCTAGTTGGTCCATCTCCTACTGTACCCATCCAGGTGGAAGGAATATACACGAAGGCCCTCCTAGACACTGGAGCCCAAGTGACCCTATTGTACAGGGACTTCTATGACAGATACCTGAGTCATCTGCCCATACAGAAGATAGAGGAGTTGGAGATACGGGGACTAGGAACTCAGAGTTTCCCCTATGATGGATACCTACCCATACGGTTGACCTTTGACCCATCCGTAGCTGGGAAGACTGAAGTGTTTGACACCTTAGCAGTGGTGTGTCCCCGCCCACCAGGAACCAGCAAGACTTCCCTGATCATAGGGACGAACACGGACCTAGTCAGAAGGCTTCTGACCCCCCTGGTGAAGAAAGAGAATCTTTCAGCTCCCAAGATCCATCCCATGCTGAAGGCAGCCTATCAGCGGTTGGTCCTAGAGCAGAAGACCCCAAGTGAGGGGATAGGAAGGGTATGGAGGCTTGGAAAAGAAGGAGCAGTGTTACAGCCTGGAGAGGTGACCTGTATGAGAGCCACGGTGAAACTTAATTGGGAGCAGCCTGGCCCCTTTGTAATGTTGGAACCCGACCCAATGGAGGGTCACTCAGGTCTGGAAGTGATACCAGAAGTAATCTCATTGAAGGACCTGAAGAAGGCTAGAGGAAGAGTCCCTGTCAGTGTGAGGAACCCCACGGAGCGGCCCGTGGAGATCCCTGCCAGGATGCTTCTGGGACAGGTGAGTCCTGCTGTCCCAGTTGGCTGGTCAGAAGTGAAGGAGACGGGTGAAGGAGAAGATGTTTGGAAGAAACTCTCCATGGAAAACCCTAACCTACCTGGAGCTTGGAAAGAGAGAGCCAAGGCCCAGCTGACCAGATGGGAGAAGATTTTCTCTAAAGATGAGTTTGATGTGGGGTGTGCGAGGAGTGCCACCCATCGAATCCGCATGCAAGAGGACAAGCCATTCAGAGAGAGAGTCAGGCGAGTCCCGCTAGCAGATCTGGAGGATCTGAGGGAGCAGCTTGCGGAACTGAAGAAGACGGGAGTGATTCGGGAGTCCAGAAGCCCCTATGCCTCCCCAATAGTGGTGGTCAGGAAGAAGAATGGGTCATTGAGGCTCTGCATTGACTACAGAACTCTCAACAGGAGGACCATTCCTGACCAGTACACCACGCCAAGGATATAGGATGCCTTACAGAGTTTATCTGGAGCTAAGTGGTTCAGTGTGATGGACCTCAAGAGTGGGTATTACCAAATCCCCATGCATCCAGAAGATAGAGAAAAGACTGCCTTCATAACCCCAGTAGGATTCTTTGAGTTCAACAGGATGCCTCAGGGCCTATCTGGAGCTCCTGCTACATTTCAACGCCTTATGGAAAGGACAGTTGGAGACATGAACCTCATAGAAGTCCTTGTGTACCTGGACGATGTCATTGTTTTTGGAAAGACTTTGGAAGAACATGAAGCCAGATTGGAGAAAGTACTGAAGAGGCTCAGTGAAGAGGGACTCAAACTTTCTCCCGAGAAGTGTCGGTTCTATCAGTCTTCTGTGAACTATCTGGGACACATAGTGTCTGAAAAGGGGGTGGCTACAGACCCTGAGAAGTTGGAGGCAGTTACTTCGTGGCCAAGGCCCACAACAGTTACAGAACTTCGGTCTTTCTTGGGGTTCTGCTCCTACTACCGCAGGTTTGTGGATGGGTTTGCCCGCATTGCCAAACCCCTCAACGAGCTGCTCAAGACAGAAGGAGAGGAAGATGGATTGGGGCCTAGGAGGTCCAGTGAGTCGGTCCAAGACCAATGGAACTCAAGGTGTGAAGAGGCTTTCATAACCTTGAAGAGAAGTCTCACCACAGCCCCAGTTTTGGCCTACGCTGACCCCACTAGACCATATGAGCTACATGTTGATGCCAGCCATGAAGGCCTAGGTGGAGTACTCTGCCAGGAGTATGAAGACCAGCTACGACCAGTGGCCTATGTGAGCCGGAGCCTGACCCCCTCCGAGAAGAACTACCCCACCCACAAGTTGGAGTTCTTGGCCCTCAAATGGGCAGTAGTTGACAAGTTGAGAGACTATCTGTATGGGGCCGAGTTTACTGTAAAAACAGATAACAACCCCTTGACCTATCTATTCACCACCGCCAAGCTGGATGCAACTGGACACAGATGGTTGGCGGCGTTGTCTGGATTCAACTTCAGCCTCAAGTACAGACCAGGGGCTGGAAATAGGGATGCAGATGCCCTGTCCCGAAGATCCCATGTCATGGTCGATGACTGGGAAGACTGGACCCAAGTGGCACCAGAAGGAGTGCGAGCCCTTTGTCAAGGGGCTGAACTCCAAGCCAGAGGAGGATCCAGAGCTGAAGAGATAGGAGTTACCACAGTGGGAGTCCCAAAGTGTTACTGTGGGGTAACTCAATTAGAAGAAGAGTGTCTGCCGAAGCTGTCCAAGAAGGAGTTAAGGTGTGACCAATTGGAAGACCCCATGGGGAAATTGGTCTTGGAAGCCCTGGAAAACAAGAGTCCAGAGGGACTTCGCCTTCACCCTTCCAAAGAAGCTCGCCTACTGAGGAGAGAGTTGGACAAATTGCAGGTGCATCAGGGGGTAGTCTACCGAAGGGGCCCCTCTGATGGCCCAGAAGATAAGTGGCAGTTGTTTCTCCAGAAAAGCATCGAGAGACTGTGCTGATTGCCCTACATGACCAGCATGGTCACTTGGGAGCAGAGAGAACCTTTCAACTTGTCAGAGACCGGTTTTATTGGCCCTGCATGAGGGCCGAAGTGGAGGAGTATTGCCATTCCTGTGCAAGATGCATTCAGAGGAAGACTTTACCCCATCAAGCTGCCCCAATGGGCCATCTACAAAGTCAAGGCCCAATGGATCTGGTATGCATTGATTTTCTCTGCCTCGAACCCGATTTGAGTGGATTGGGAAATGTTCTGGTGGTAACCGACCATTTCACTCGTTATGCTCAGGCTTTCCCAACCAAGGACCAGAAGGCCTCTACAGTAGCCAAGGTACTTCTGGAGAAGTACTTTGTTCACTATGGACTACCACAGAGAATCCATTCAGACCAAGGAAGGGACTTTGAGAGTCGCCTGATCAGGAAGCTACTAGATTCTCTGGGAGTAGAGAAGACTAGAACCACACCATATCACCCTCAAGGTGATGCCCAGCCTGAAAGGTTCAACAGGACCCTATTGAATATGTTGGGAACTTTGGAAACAGAGAAGAAGCAACATTGGAGTCAACACATTTCAGCTCTAGTACATGCTTACAACTGTACAACCAGTGATGTGACAGGTTTTTCCCCTTACCGACTTATGTTTGGGAGAGAAGCAAGATTGCCAGTGGATTTGGCCTTCGGCATATCCTTAGACCATGCCTCTACTGCCTCCCACAAAGGATATGTGGACAGATTGAGGCACAGTTTGAAGATAGCTTATGAAAAAGCTCAGGCGGCCTCTGACCAGAGGGGGGCCCGAAATAAGAGGAACTTTAATTTGAAAGTTAGAGTACAGGACCTACAGCCTGGGGACCGTGTACTGTTACGCAACCTAGAGATCCCTGGAAAACACAAGATTGCTGATAGATGGAGATCAGACCCATATATCATCTGTAGAAAACTTCCAGGATTGCCTGTCTACAAGTTAAAGCCAGAAGGAAGAGTGGGGCCTCTTAAGACCTGGCATAGGAATCGTTTGCTCCCACTCACTGAAGCAGTCAGAATGCCTCCAGCAAGTGACGTACCTGAATCTGTTTCCATTCTGGATACCCCCAGGCCTAACACTCGGTCTCAAACATCCCAAGATAGGGGTGGACAGGACCCCCAACCAGAGGAAGAAAGAGGAGAACTTGAATGGCTATGGCCTTCCTCAACTCCAGGAAATTCCGCCATAGATCTTCCACCTACTGAAGATGTGGAAGATGGAACATTGAACCCAGAAGCCACAGAGTTTGTGCCATTCAGTGTTGTGCCTGAGTGCTGGGAAGATATCCCTGGTCTCTACTCAGAAGAAGAAGAAGTAGATGTTCCAGAACCAGAGATGTTGCCAGAATGTGTTCCTGAAGAAGTCCCAAGAGAACAGAGAGCTCGCAGAGTTGTGAAGCCTCCCAAGAAGTTAACTTACCCCAAGATGGGAGAAAGTTCAGAGGACTCTGTTACCACAGCAAGGAGAAGTGCTGAAAGCCCTGACCCATCCACTGTTCATTTGGTGGAGGGCAACCCCAGCTCACTCTCTGGCACAGTTAAACAGGTCGCCCACACTGAAGTGACCTGTAGACAGGACAGCTCCCCATCTTATGCTAGTTGGTGGGAAGCTCCCCTGTTCAAATTATGTGAACGTGTTGTTCCCGAGAAAGCTTGTAATTTGAACACTGTCTTTGGGGACCAAAGATTCAAAGTGGGGGGAGTGTGTAGCGGGGTCGTACCCCTTTTAGTGGAAAAGACTACATTCCCCATAATTCCCCAGGCTCCCGGGCTGTTTGTTTCCGCCCGAGAGGCTTCTGGGGGAGGTGATAAAAGGGGAGAGGAGAGACCGCCTCTTCCTCTTCTGATGCCTCTTCCTCTTCTGATGCCACTTCTGACTGGGCTGCCTCTTGTGACTGGTCTCCCCCTTCTGACTGAGCTGGTGACGCGGAGACTTGTTCCTGAGGAGACACCTGTGCGGATCGGGACTGCTGAAGGCCTGAAGCCTGGGCCTTGCAGCAGGTGGAGCGAGACTCTCATCCCTCAGAGTCAGCAGCAGCGGAGCGGAGACTCTTCCCTACAGTCGGTCGGTCGGAGCTGAGGACCGGAGCGCAGGGGCTGTGACGGAGGAGACCGGAGCCGCCATTGGAGGGACCGGAGCTGAGGACGGTACCCCAGGATTGGTGAGAGAGCTGAAAGGCTCATCCTGCATTGCTATACACACGTTTATGCCTATTGAACTGCCAAGGCACAATTTACCTCAGAGCAGCAAATGTTACTTTCTGTGGATTACAAAATACACCATTTAAAGCTACATGTGCACCACCTCTACAGATCTATTGCCGGTGAAGAACACTGTACTTGTACAAGGACTGAGCTCTATTACTAGGGATCAGGCCTGGTCCGTTAGGTAGGCGCAGCTAGATTTATTGCACCTCAGGGGTGCATAGCAGACGGTCGCCACACTTGGCGCTCCGTTCCCCATTGCTAGTTTGTTACATACATGTGTACATGTTAAAGTGCATATTGCAGGGACCTGCTAAAGTGTTATAAGTCAAATGTTTAAATGCATGTTACTATTTCTTTTCCTTACTGCCAAAGTAAAGCCAGTTATTCTTATCTCAGCAGTCTGCTTGTGAGTTCATACCCATTACACTTAGAGTATAAGATATGTTTATATGTGCATAGATACATACCCCTTTACTAACTGTGCCAGAGCGGGTAGAGCCAAATTGCCGGGGGTTGGTGGAGCTGTACTCAGGGACCCAAAACAAACCAGCGGCCCTCTTAACTGGGGGTATCGCTACACAAACAAAACAAATTCATATTTTTAACCTTTCATTAGACAAACATTTAGTTAGCTGTATATTTGCTGCACACAATGTGGGACCATTAAAAATGTAATATTTGACCAAAACAATGTCTGTAACTTTGTCTAATAGCACCTTTGCACAAAGTTACAGCTCTGATATATTGGGGTGAACCCTTCATTACTGGGTCCAGCTTGCATAAATATATTACAATGGCTTGTTTTCTATCATGCAGTTTGTGTAAGAACTCCAACATTTTTTTCAAAAAGACAACTTTTTCCTGGAAATATTATAATGTCTCATTGCTTGCTCTATTAGTTTTAGCTAGATAACATGTCCTTAGTTTCTATCTGACATTATTTTCCTGATGGCATAACATAATAAATGATAACAATACCCTGCAGTCATGCAGAGATGTCCAATAAATCCAAAGTATTCTTCTGATTGTACCACTGCACTTACAAGGAAAAGGGGCACATCATTTCACAATCCACATATTCTGCTCTGGATTTCAAAAATAAAAATAAAAACAAAAGGACCAACAAGATGTATATGACAGAACAGAAAGCTCTAAGCCAGAAACTATAAAACAACTGGCTGCAGGTGGCATCTATTCTAACAGGGTGTGTGGACTTGATGTGATGGGTCTGTTATATTTAAATTTTATTTATTATTACTCTCACATCATGGACCGCACATCAAGTTATTATCAGACCTTTAGATTTCATTTTTGTAGAAAAACTTCTTATGTATCCCATCCATCTTGGCTTTGTTAAATATTATGGCAGCTGTATTCTAATTAACAATCTCATCTTAATCTTTTTTTCTCTCAATAAGGGTTTATTTTATAAATGTAAAATTACAAAATTGTTGTCTTAATCTAAACTAATCCCATTTTACAAATTTCCCCAATAACCTGCATTTAATTTCAAACCAAAGGTTGTTTAAACCAGTTACAATATGCAGTGCCTTGCAAAAGTATTCACCCCCTTGGCTTTTTACCTATATTGTTACATTACAGCCTTTAGTTCAATGTTTTTTTTAATCTGAATTATATGTGATGGATCAGAACACAATAGTCTAAATTAGTGAAGTAAAATTAGAAAAATATATACATAAAACTATAAAAAAAAAAAAAAAGATAATTGGCATGTGCCTATGTATTCACCCCCTTTGTTATTAAGCCCATAAAAAGCTCTGGTGCAATCAATAACCTCCAGAAGTCACATATTTAGTGAAATGATGTCCACCTGTGTGCAATCTAAGTGTCACATG
Organism: Lithobates sylvaticus; assembly: GCA_028564925.1. NCBI lineage: Eukaryota > Metazoa > Chordata > Amphibia > Anura > Ranidae > Lithobates > Lithobates sylvaticus. Next base: position 102,577,395 of record CM053029.1, read on the forward strand.
ATCAGTCATTACATATACACACCTTTTTGAAAGGCCCCAGATGCTGCAACACCTAAGCAAGAGGCACCACTAACCAAACACTGCCATGAAGACCAAGGAACTCTCCAAACAAGTAAGGGACAATGTTGTTGAGAATTACAAGTCAGGGTTAAGTTATAAAAAAATGACCAAATGTTTGATGATCCCTAGGAGCACCATCAAATCTATCATAACCAAATGGAAAGAACATTGCACTACAGCATACCTGCCAAGAGATGACCGCACACCAAAACTCACGGACCGGGCAAGGAGGTCATTAATCAGAGAGGCAGCACAGAGACCTAAGGTAACCCTGGAGGAGCTGCAGAGTTCCACAGCAGAGACTGGAGTATCTGTACATAGGACGACAATAAGCCGTACACTCCATAGAGTTGGGCTTTATGGCAGAGTGGCCAGAAGAAAGCCATCACTTTCAGCAAAAAACTAAATGGCACGTTTTGAGTTTGCGAAAAGGCATGTGGGAGACTCCCAAAATGTATGGAGGAAGGTGCTCTGGTCTGATGAGACTAAAATTTAACTTTTTGGCCATCAAAGAAAACGCTATGTCTGGTGCAAACCCAACACATCACATCACCCAAAGAACACCATCAGTGAAACATGGTGGTGGCAGCATCATGCTGTGGGGATGTTTTTCAGCAGTCGGGACTGGGAAACTGGTCAGAGTTGAGGGAAAGATGGATGGTGCTAAATACAGATATTCTTGAGAAAAACCTGTACCACTCTGTGTGATTTGAGGCTAGGATGGAGGTTCACCTTCCAGCAGGACAATGACCCCAAACACACTGCTAAAGCAACACTTGAGTGGTTTAAAGGGAAACATGTAAATGTGTTGGAATGGCCCAGTCAAAGCCCAGACCTCAATCCAATAGAAAATCTGTGGTCAGACTTAAAGATTGCTGTTCACAAGTACAAACCATGCAACTTAAAGGAGCTGGAGCAGTTTTGCAAGAAGTAATGGGTAAAAATCCCAGTGGTAAGATGTGGCAAGCTCATAGAGACTTATCCAAAGCGACTTGGAGCTTTGATAGCCACAAAAGGTTATTTTGTCCTATTTTTTTATTTTTTTCACAAAAAAAAAACATCTTCAAAGTTGTGGGCATGTTCCGTAAATTCAATTATGCAAATCCTCAAACAATCCATGTTAAAGTGGAAGTAAACCCTCTGGGACCACTTTGGCCTACAGGTAAGCCTAGATTAAGGCTTACCTGTAGGTCCAATAAATATCTCCTAAACCTACATGGTTTAGGAGATATTTAGAAAAGAAAAGGCACCGCTATCTACGGCGCATGCGCCGTAGACAGCGGCGCGCGGGCGCACTGCGCATGCCGAGATCATGTCGATATGCCGCTCTCGTGCGCATGCACGGGAGTGACGTCATCACCGCTCCAGCGAATCACAGCGCTGGAGCGGCGAGACCCGGAAGTCACTCCGGCCCTGGATGGCGGCGCAGAAGATCGTGGATGTAGACCGCTACGGGGGCTTCGTTCTCAGGTAAGTCATTCATAATGAGCTAGTATGCTATGCATACTAGCTCATTATGCCTTTGCCTTGCAGGTTCCTTTTAAAAAAAAAACGGCTTTACTTCCTCTTTAATTCCAGATTGTGAGTCAACAAAACACGAAAAATGCCAGGGGGGTGATACTTTTGCAAGGCACTGTATCTATATTATTAATAAAATTGTTAAACTCATATCAGAAATTCATTCTCAAGTGATTATCTCAATATCACATCCTAATTCTAATATATATCCACAGATATATTTCCTTAAATGAGGACATTTTCCACTATGCTATATACACGGTTAAATGTAACCTTCATTGCACCATGTTTGGAAAACAGATTCAAAATAATTGTGATCACATTGAATTAACCCACATTTTGTTATAAATGTTTTGTCTAAAAAACTGAAATTGGCATAGTGTCCTTCCTGCTTATCACTGATCTCTCATCCCAGCTAAATTCTTTCATGAGAGCGCAAAGGAGGGGGTCACATCTGCGTACATGACACACACAAGAGATAGAACTAAAGGTTCCAGCATTCACACACATACACGAATATCTCTCTAAAATCGCTTACATTTTTCCCATTTGTACACAACACATGTATATCATTCTCTCACTTTCTTTTAACTCTCTTTAAAGGGGTTGTGAATGTTTGCATTTTTTCACCTTAAAGCGGTTCTGCATTGACAAACTAAATTTTTTTTTTACGGTCTATCACTGTGAAAATTATTAATCTTAGAATAAACTTACTTGTTTCAGTGCTGCACCATTTCTACGTCCGTTTTTCGCTCTAAAGATTTCTTATAAAAAAATGTCCTGACCGATGTCATTTTGCTTGTGGGCATTTGAAGCCCACAAGCAAACACTTCCTGGTTCCCTTAGTTGTGCGGAACCAGCATTCATTGCCGGTTCCCGTGCATGCTCAGTGGCTTCACAGCTACGAGCGGCGCCATCGAAATCACACAAGATTTCGCATCTGACCTCCGCAATGTCTCCTGGGATTAATTACACGAGATCCCAGGAGACACAGCGAATTCAAAAGGAAATGACGCGGATCCCCACTTAGAGCCCGCCCACCGCCGCAGGGAGAACAACACAGATGAAGGCAGCATTACAGGTAGGCTTAACAGATGCAGAATTGAACCATCAATTCTGTCATTTAACATGTTAGAGAAGCGATAGAGAGGAAGATGATCGGATGGGTGCAGAACCGCTTTAATGCATCCTATGCATTAAGGTGAAAAAACATCCGACAATACCGGCCCCCTTGAGCCCCCCGTTTTACTTACCTGAGCCCGTTTACCTGCTGCGCTCGCCCCCGATGTCCTCTTCGCCGCTCAGCCTGGCCGTCAATTGGCTAGAGTGGATGGATTGAAAGCAGCGCAGCCATTGGCTCGCGCTGCTGTCAATCACATCCAACGACACGGCGCGCCGAGTGATACAGTGATACAGTGAGCGGCTAAAGCCACTGGCTGTATCACGGGAGCGCGCCCACAAGAACTAACCACCCCAGAAGACCAGGTTCGGGCCACTTTGTGCAAAACGAGCTACACAGTGGAGGTAAGTATAACATGTTTGTTATTTTAAAAAAATATAAAAATTTACCTGTACAACCCCTTTAATATTTCCTTGCTTAAATTCTGTCTATCCTTTGCATCCCATGTATTGTAATTCCATACTTCACATACTCTAGCTTCTATGATTCTATGATCAGACGGGCAGCCATAGTGCTCATCCCATCTTCCCTCTCTGACAACATATAAAGTATTTTGTTTTAAAGCAGGAGTGCACCTAAAAAAAAAATATGTATCTGCACCCCCCTCCCCCCTGAGAGGTGCCAATTGTGGCACCAGAGGGGGGGAGGGAATCAAATCCACTTTTGGGTGGAACTCCGCTTTAACTCTCATTTCTCTGTTTTGACTTTACTAGTTGTAGTACCTGACTCCAAATTCATTCCACAACGTAACATCAAAATGTCCATTTCTGTCTAGTGTTATTTGTCACCCTTGATCCATCCTGCTCACATAAATAGCTGTTACTCTAGCTGTTTGCATGATTCTTAGTCCCTGTGGACTTTGGTGGAAATCCAGTTACCCATTGTGAATCCCTGTCCACTCTAACCATTTATCTAGGGGCTCAGACGCAATCTGCTTCCGTCTCAGAATTTCTTCTGAGCATGCGTGGCACTTTGTCAGTCGGACTAGGCTACACACGATCGGAATTGCAGTGATCGGATTTTGTTGTCGGAAAATTTGAAATCCAGCTCTCAAACTTTGTTGGTCGGAAATTCAGACAGAAAAAGTCCGATGGAGCCCACACGCGGTCGGAATTTCCGACAACAGGGTCCGATCGGACATTTTCCTTTGGAATTTCCAACCGTGTGTACGGGGCATAACAGGTTTTCATCTAAGATTGTCCTGCATTTGGCTCCATCCATCTTCTCATCAACTCTGACCAGCTTCTCTGTCCCTGCTGAAGAAAAGCATCCGACAACATGATGCTGCCACCACCATGTTTTACAGTGGGGTTGGTGTGTTCAGGGTGATGTGCAGTGTAAGTTTTCCACCACACAGAGCATTTTGCTTTTATGCCAAAAAGTTCAGTTTTGGTCTCATCTGACCAGAGCTCCTTCTTCCACATGTTTGCTGTGTCCCCCATATGGCTTCTCGCAAACTGAAAACAGGACTCCTTATGGCTTTCTTTCTACAATGCCTTTCTTCTTGCCACTCTTCCATAAAGGGCAGATTTGTGGAGTGCACAACTAATAATTGTCCTGTGGACAGATTCTCCCATCTGAGCTGTGGATCTCTGCAGCTCCTCCAGAGTTACCATGGGCCTCTTGGCTGCCTCTCTGATTAATGCTCTCTTTGCCCGGCCTGTCAGTTTAGGTGGACGGCCATGTCTTGGTAGGTTTGCAGTTGTACCATACTCTTTCCATTTTCAGATGATGGATTGAACAGTGCTCCGTGAGATGTTCAAAGATTGGGATATTTTTTTTTTTATAACCTAACCCTGCTTTATACTGCTCTACAACATTACCCCTGACCTGTCTGGTGTGTTTCTTGGCCTTCATGATGCTGTTTGTTCACTAAGGTTCTCTAACAAACCTCTGAGGGCTTTGCAGAACAGCTGTATTTATACTGAGAATAAATTTCACACAGGTGGACTTTATTTATTAATTAGGTGACTTCTGAAGGCAATTGGTTCCACTAGATTTTAGTTAGGGGTATCAGTGTAAAGGGGGCTAAATACAAATGCACACCAAACTTTTCAGATATTTATTTATAAAAAATGTTGAAAACCATTTATCATTTTCCTTCCACTTCACAATTCTGTGACACTTTTTGTTGGTCTATCACATAAAATCCCAATAAAATACATTAACATTTTTGGTTGTAACATGACAAAATGTGAAACATTTCAAGGGGTATGAATACTTTTTCAAGGCACTGTATATACACCGTTACATTCATTAATTTATTCCTTTATATTTATTTTTCTTCTGCTGCCATTTTTTTGTGTATATCTTTCCCTTTTTGCGATAGCTGCTATTTTTTGATATTTTTAAATAATTGTTATTTTTATAAGTAACTGTTTTCCTTCTGCTAGTATACTGCTATGATATTATTTTTTTAGTGTTTTCATTGTTTTTTATGGACGAGCGGTTTTATCTACTTATATGCTTTTTTACTTTAACATTTGCTTATATGTTGATCTTTATTTTAATATTTGCCATGTATTTAGATGTAATAGTCTTGTGTGTGGTTTGCCTGGATAGCTTTGTGCTGTTTTGTGGACTCCGGTAAAATGGCACCTATTGTTTTGCATTAGTTTCTCTGGTGACCAGTCCCTCTAGGCACTCTAAAGCCTCGTACACACGATCGTATTTTCCACTGGGAATTTTGTGATGACAGACAATTGGCCGAAAATCCGACGGTTTGTACGCTCCATCGGATAATTTTTGTCGGATTTTCCGTGGACAAATGTTGGATGGCAGGCTTTTAAATTTTCCGCGGACAACTGTCTGTTGTCCGATTTTCCAATCGTGTGTACACAAGTCTGTCTGACAGAAGTCCAAAGTACAAACACGCATGCTCGGAAGCAAGGACGATCCGGAAGCAGTTGGTCTTGTAAACTAGCGTTCGTAATGGAGAATTAACAATCGTGACGTGGCAAATTATGAAATCTCGAAATGCAGCGCACATTCTCTTCTTCTTTAATGGGATAATAATGAAGCTGCTTTGCTGGTGATATTGATGGAGTTATGGCAAACAAATTTTCAAAGGCTTTTTTTTTTTATATCTAGTGATATCAAGAATAATATTATTATGATTGTTTTTTTTTTTTTTTTTTTTTTTGGTGCAAGTTACCACAACACCATTATCCCTTAGTTTTTAAGATCAAAGATATAACTATGTTGGTGTCCCTTGTTAATTTTACATTGTATTTTTTTAAATGTAACTGCCTACTCCCAAACTGTCATTTGAATTAAAACGCAAGTATTATTCTCCACATTTTTTTTATTGTGCATTAAAAAAAGAAAACAAATACAATTAGACACGCTATCTGCCAATAGAACTTAACCAAAAAGTGCATTCTATGCATCCAAAAATATAGAAAAATATACCAAATCAAATCATTCAACCAAAAAATGTTATAAAAGCCTCATGCATGTGTCCTGCTGCTTAATATAGGGGGTCAACAATGCCAAGAGATGGTAAAAGCAGGGGTCCGTCATCCAGAGATAATTTCTGAAAATCATCCGGATTATTCTTCTGGAGCTCCCGCAGCAAAGGCATATGGCAATTGATCACAATTATTATAGCAACCAATTTTTGGTCCAATAAATCCTCCTCCTCCTGTTCCTGGACTGGACTTGGGTCAAAGCAATAACTCCAAGGCCAATAATAAATAACACGTTGTATCCTCTGATTCCGCAACAAGGCTGGTTGACGAATTGCCGTTCTGAAATGAACTGAAAAGCACAAACTGAAAAGCGCGAAATGAAAAGCACAAAATGAAAAGCGCAAATTAACACTCACCAAACTTCTACTAACACAAAATTGCAGAAGGAGCACAAAGGGTGGCGCCTGACAATTGAACTTCCTCTTTATCGGCTCGTAGTACGTCTAGTACGTCACTACGTTCGTGTTTGTTGGCAGACATTTGTGTACCGTTTGTATGCAAGACAAAATCCAGGCACACGCCTTTCGGACAAAAGTCTGATGTTTTGTCTGTGGAAAATCCGATCATGTGTACGAGGCTTTAGGCTCGTTTCACATATATGCAAATCGGATTTGATTCGCATAACATGTGAACTGGACCGGCTTGCAGTGGAGCTGGTTCACACATGTCCAGGGCAGTCGAGGTTTGTTTTTAAAAAGGTCCTTGTGCAATTTTAGGTTTGGTTCAGGCACCGGACTCCTTTTAAAAATTTACTGCAAACCGCAGCCAGACATGTGTGAACCTAGCCTAATAGCATGATGGCTCATTCACTCATCCATCCATTGAGAATGCCTGGAGGGGCGATACGTGTCAGATGTTCGGTGTGGAATGATTATGGGCGGGGACCGGGTGCCATCTTGCCGATATCTAATCTACCATTGTGAGAGTATACTGTGCTTATTACCACATATGTGATGTGGCTTTTTATCCTGTGAGTGTTATTTTAGCTTTCATTGTTTAACCACTTGACCTCCGGAAGATTTCCCCCCCTTAATGACCAGGCAATTTTTAGCGATACACCACTGCGTTACCTTAACTGACAATTGCGCAGTCGTGCAAAGCTGTACCCGAACAAAATGTATGTCCTTTTTTTTCCTCACAAATAGAGCTTTCTTTTAGTGGTATTTGATCACCACTGCGTTTTATATTTTTTGCGCTATAAACAGAAAAAGATCGATAATTTTCAAACAATATTTTTTCTTATTTAAAGATATGCACTGTCACTGTACTAAATGACACTGGCTGGGAAGGGGTTAAACATCAGCAGCGATCAAAGGGTTAACTGTGTGCCTAGCCTGTGTTTTATAACTGTGTGGGAGGTGCTTTTACTAAGGGAAGGCATTGATCTAAGTTTCTGCTTTGTAGGAACACAGGATCAATGCGTTACCTACTGACAGAAAAAGAAAAGGGTGTCCCCTTGTGGTGAACTTTTAAGGCACAATATATTTCAGAAAGATGTATAATTTAAAGTTTCAAAAAAGTTTTATTATTTAGAAAAATATAGAAAATAGATAAAAAAAAGGAATGCTATAACATATCTAGAACTTATTTATCGTAATTAAATACAAAATACAATCTATACTTCTTGCATCAACGCGTTTCAGAGTACAGAGTTGTCTCCTTCTTCAGGAGTATATATTAACAAGAAGAGATTGAGTTCTAAAATAGAGTAATGAAAACATGAGTACATAACATTTACATTAACCCTTACAAACCACTTGGGCCTACAGGTAAGCCTAGATTAAGGCTTACCTGTAGGTCAAAGAAATATCTCCTAAACCTACACGGTTTAGGAGATATTTGGCAAAAGACAGGCACCGCTGTCTACGGCGCATGCGCCGTAGACAGCGACGCGCAGGCGCACTGAGAAAGCCGCTCTCAACAGCGATATGCCGCGAGTGGCGGCTCCCGTGCAGATGCGCGGGAGTGACGTCATTGCGGCTCCGTCGAATGACAGCGCCGGAGCCGCGAGACCCACCAAGAAGATGAAGGCTCCGTACACAAGAGGACAGCGGTGACTTCGCTGGCTCCTGTGTCAGGTAGATGCAATGCATAGTAGTCCATTATGCTTTACCTTTGCAGGGGAACAAAGAGGAAGTAAACCCATTAGGCTCTTTAATGTTTAGAGGTGTACACATAATTGGAAAAAGTTCTCGAAATGTATTTACTTACATACATATTTACTTACATACATTATGACGATATGATTGTATGAATGGCATTCCAAAGATTGTTTCTTTAAAAACATGCGAGAGCACAGTGTGTTTTCAAATTCTTAAGAAATCCTCAGTAGTGGTATACTTGTGAACAAGTGTCCATGTCATACCAAAAAAGGGGGGCCTGTAGCTCACCATTGTCCCAACCCCCCCAAAGAGCAAATAAATGTATTATATGCCTGATATTGACTTAGGGGAGCTGAATACATGCTGCACTTTTCACATATTTACTTGTAAAACATTTTGAAAACCATTGATCATTTTCCTTCCATTTCACAATTATGTGCCACTTTCCTGGTGCATCTTCATGGCAGCATACAATGGTTGTGACTCTGCCCCCACAATCTGATAGGACTTTAATAACTATAAATCAAAGACAGACCTCACAGCATTCAACTTTTTTTCCTCACCTGATCAGTACTGGAATCACAAAGTATTTATAATGGTTTTGCACAGAGCAGCCCAGATCCTCTTCTTCTCTGGTCTCACGCTGGTCCTCCTGGCTCCACCCTCCTGCTGGGTGCCCCCACAGCAAACAGCTTGCTCTGGGGGCACCCAAGCAGGCGCACTCCCGAGCTATGGCTCTGTGGGTTCATTCACACACGAAGCTGCAGTTCAGCCCTGCCCCCTCCATCTCCTGATTGGCTCACTGGCTGTGATTGACAGCAGCAGGAGCCAATGGCTCTCGCTGCTGCCAAAAGCCAATCAGGAGTGTGAGTCCCTGGACAGGCAAGGCTCTCGTGGCGTGGACATCACTGGATCAAGAGGGGGCTCAGGTAAGTATTTGGGGGGGCTGATGCACACAGAAGGTTTTTTTGCCTTCATGCATTGAACTTTTGCTATTACAACTACTTAAATTTTTGTTTTGTTTTCATCACTGGAAATTACAAAATCAACACTGCCTGCAACCACAGGTTGAAGAAAAGAAATTACTTGATTTCTCCATCAACACAGTCAGTGTTGATGGGGGAATCCCTCCCAAAGCGTTATTGTGTTCTACTGGTGTTCAGGAGCGTCCGCTCCATTAGGGGCGCAGGGGCGCCGCCCCCCTGCAGGGCGCCGGACTAATATGTTTGTATGAGTTTTTTTTTTGCAAGCCACATGATTAGAGCCTGAGGCTCCAATTGGCTTGAAAAAGGTTAGGTTTGGGGCGCACCCACTTGTGACAATAGTGAATTAATATTTGCAATTGTCTTCTGGCTTCTCCTCCCGGGCAATCAGGACAGGAGGCGGATCGGGTTGGCCGGGAGAATAAGCCAAAGAAGCTGTGGACCATCACCGTGGAGGGGTAAGTGCAGGGGACTGTCATCGTGGAAAGGCTGAGTGCGGGGCAGACCTGGGGGTGGTTTGTAGACATGTGCACTGCTGAAAAATTAATTCATTTTAATTTTCGTTCCATTCGTTTTTTTATTTTTATTTCTTTTTAGCTTAATTTGTTATGATCAAAATTTGGTATTTCGAATAAATTTGAAAATTCCGAAAAAATTTGAATGTTCTCTTCGTTTAGATGCGGTATTCGTTATTTTGATAATTTGGGAAAATTCGAAATTAGAAAATCTGAAATGAGAAAATTCAAAAATCTGAAAATCCGAAAGAAGTAAAGTTCGAAAATGTGAAATAATAACTAACTAATAATAACTATTAAATTATAGGTATTGTAATTTCCTTTCAAATTTGGCTGTTAGTGAACGTAACGAATACAAATTAATCCGAAGTTACGAATTATCTGAAATAACGAATGCTGCATCAAAATGAATGGAACGTAATGAATTAATAATAATAAAAAAATGTTATTATTATTTATTATTATTAATTAGTTACGTTTCTTTGGTTTGGACGCGGCATTCGTTATTTTGGATAATTCGTACCTTCAGATAAATTTGTATTTGTTACGTTCATTAACCACTTCAGCCCCGGACCAATTGGCAGCCAAAGGACCAGGCCCCTTTTTGCGATTCGGCACTGCGCCACTCTAACTGACAATTGCGCGGTCGTGCGACGAGGCTCCTAAACAAAATTGGCGTCCTTTTTTTCCCACAAATAGAGCTTTCTTTTGGTGGTATTTGATCGCCCCTGCGGTTGTTATTTTTTGCGCTATAAAAAAAATAGAGCGACAATTTTGAAAACAATGCAATATTTTTTTGCTTTTTGCTATAATAAATATCCCCAAAAAATATATTAAAAAAATGTTTTTTCCTCAGTTTAGGCCGATACGTATACTTCTACATATTTTTGGTTAAAAAAACGCAATTAGCGATTATTGATTGGTTTGCGCAAAAGTTATAGCGTTTACAAAATAGGGGATAGTTTTATAGCATTTTTATTAATTTTTTTTTTTTTACTAGTAATGGTGGCGATCAGCGATTTTTATTGTGACTGCGACATGTCGGACATTTTTGACACATTTTTGGGACCATTGTCATTTATACAGCAATTAATGCTATTTAAATGCATTGATTCCTGTATAAATGACAGTTGTAGTGAAAGAGTTAACCACTAGGGGGAGGGGAGGGGTTATGGGCTGTGACGTGTGTGTGTTTTTTTACATTAGGGGGCGGGGCTGACGTCTGACATCATTGATCGGCTTTCCTGATGACCGGGAACAGCTGTTCGATGACAGGCAGAGTAGGAAGCGCGGGAGAGGTTTGTTTACACAAACCTCTCCCCGTTCTTCAGCTCTGTGACCCGATCGCGGGACACCAGCGGCGATCGGCTCCGCTGGTCCCGCGGCCGGGGTCACGGAGCTCCCAATCAGGTCGCGAGCGCGACGCTGGCGGCACGCGCGCGACCCACGGGCAGGTAATTAAAGGGCCACGTACAGGTACGTGATTTTGCCTGCCCGTGCCATTCTGCCGCAGTATATCTGCGTTAGGCGGTCGGGAAGCAGTTAACAGCCAAATTTGAAAGGAAATTCCAATACCTATAATTTAATAGTTAGTAATAGTTATTATTAGTTAGTTGGTTATTATTTCGGATTTTCACATTTTCGGACTTTCGTTCTTATTTTTGGATTTTCATTCTTTTGAATTTTCGGATTTTCATTCTTATTTTCGAATTTTTGAATTTCTGAATTTTTGAATTTTAGTTTTCAGAACGGGTTTTCGTTAATTAGAATATTTCCAAATAAAATTTCACATGTCTAGTGGTTTGTTTGAGCCCCCCCCCCCCTGCTGGTGTTTCACTGTTGGCGGCTATAGTTGCCGGCAGTAATCACATACAAAAAAATCCAACAGTCTGGTTGTATTGAAGACGATAGATTGAAAGACTCTGGACGGCCGCACTTCAAAATAAATTCCAATGCCTTTTATTTGTGAAACAAAATCACACAAATGTGGGTTACAGCAAAGCAAAAATCTCTAATGCGTTTCACACTACCAGGAGTGCTTACTCATAGCTATCGATGGATCAACTTCAGTATAACCTGCCTGCCCATAGGTGGATCAAATCTTGGCTGGTTCAGCAGGAACCGATTCATCTATGGCTGGCTTAACACTACCCTCCTCCAGACAATGCTGCTGTCCAAAGGTGTCTGCTTTACTACTTCATCCAGAGTGGGGACATTCTAAAAAAGAAGGTGTGTTACTGGTCACTGATCACCAGGGGAAAACTGGGAAAAAAATCCTAAAAAAGAAAACTAATACAGCTACAACATTTAAGGATTGGTAAGCTACAAAATATTACTAACACTTTAACCTGTTACACACCAAACTGTAGCCATGTGTTTGATTTGTGCTCCCCCCTCCAAAGCACATTGTCCTCATGTTAAGGGCATGCTGCCTGGTATGGTTCTTCCCCACTCTTTTCTGATCTTTTGTGCTGCATGCTCAGATAAGGGTCTGGTATGGATTTTGGGGGGGATTCATTAGAAAATGAATAAAAGAACCTAAACTAAAATAACTGAAATGAATCCACAAAATGAAGTTAGTAGCCATGCTTGACTATGGCTACGAATAACACGGCCTTCCGTGGCCACAGAGAAAAAGTAAGAGAAGTCAACAGTGGAAACTTCCTGGCAATAATTGAGCTGCTAGCTGAGTATGATGCCATATTAAAGCAATTGCTACAGTTATCACCAGTGATGTAAGTAACTGAGTTAAAATAAACTGAGTTACCTAACTCAGTTACTTTAGAGGGTAACTAGTAATCTAACTGATTACTTTTCCCCTCATGGTAACTCAGTTCCCATTACTTTGGCTTAGTTACCCCAATTACATCTACTGCCACTAGATGGCAGTAGTGTAATTCCAGTGTCCTGCCGAAAAAGTTCCCCAGCCGGATAAGGACCCCCTGTACTGCGCAGGCGCAGGGCTTGCGCAGTACGAAGGACTACGGAGCTTCCGAAAATTGCCGAACCTAAACAGCTCTGAGTGAACTCTACACCGCGCAGGTGCAGTTAACATGTAATTGTACGAGGCAATGCCGCACGCTCCTGATGCTCGTGCTACTCTGCAAGGGGCGTCTATCGTGTAAGTAAGGGGCGGGTCTAGTATTACTGTAACCAAGGGGCGCATTTATTATTATATTTATATATCGAGCTCTGCCCATTAATTTAACATTCGCCCTGTTCTGTAGCCATCCGTCCCTTACACGATATAATAAAAATAGACCCGCCCCTTGCTTACACGCTATAACAGATCTGCCCCTTGGTTAGAGTAATAATAGAGCAGCCCCTTGGTTACACGATATATAACAATAATAATAAATGTGCCCCTTGGTTACAGTAATACTAGACCCACCCCTTAGTTACATGTATAGAAGATTTAAAAAAAAAGTCAGTTACTTTGCTGCGTAACTAATTACTTTTCCAATGTAGTAACTGAGTTACTAACGCAATTACTTTTTGGGAGAAGTAATTTGTAACTTAACTAATTACTTTTTTAAAGTAAGATGACCAACACTGGTTATCACAGGGAAAAGTCAAATACCTTAGTCCAAAAATTCAAAATGAAGTCATAGATATTTTGTCAAAGCGAGTTCTGAATGACATTTTGTCTGAAGTGCATAACGCACAGTTTTACTTGTTGATTTTAGATACTACTCAGGATATCTCTAAAGCCCCATACACACGCTCGGACAATCCGCAGACCAGGTCGGTCGGATTTTGTCCGTCGTACTTTGTCCGATGTTGGTGTTGCGTACACACGGTCGGACTACGTTGTCGGAATATCCGGTCTGCAAGAACGTCGTGACGTAAGTCGTCGTCCACGAGACTAGAAAAGGCAAGTTCAGCACCACGTCAGGTACCCGTTGGGCTCCTTCTGCTGATCCCGTGTTTATCGAGAGTTAGTCGAAGTTTGGTGACTTAAGATTCGCGCTTCTCAGTTTTCTGACTCAGATCGTTACTGCTCTTCAGTTTGTGCTTGTCGTGCGTATCTGTTTATTAGTGCGTGTAGTCAGTTCGCATTTGTTGGTCATTGCGGCCTATATCTTGATATAGGACGCTTTGATTTGCACTGCTTATTGTCTGCTCGTTTCTGCTATTCAGTTCGTTCTTTCAGGCCTTGCTGTTTATCGGTGCTTTCTGTTTGTCCGTTCTGACCAGCCGACCTTTTGTGACCTTGTGAGCGATGTTTCCCGTGCGTACTCGTCGCCGAGTTCGTGCTGTACGCGGAATTGGTGTCGGGCTTTTAGCTTTGAGCCAAGACCCGTCCATGAACAGAGTGACGAGTAGTATGTGGACCAAGAATTGGTTGCTTCAGCGTGACCAGTTCTCGCACATGCCTTTGCTTCGTGAGATCCGGGAGAATAATCCTGATGATTTCAGGAACTTTCTCAGGATGACGGACCCCGATTTTCACCGTCTTTTGGCTTTGCTGACCCCCTTTATCAGCCGGCAGGATACCTGCATGAGACAAGCCATTACTCCGGAGCAGAGGCTTGTTGCCACGTTGAGGTACTTGGCGACAGGGAGAAGTCTTCAGGATTTGAAGTTCTCTTCAGGTATCTCTCCCCAGGCCCTGGGAATCATTATTCCAGAGACCTGTTCTGCCATCATTCAGGTCCTGCAGGAGGACTATATTAAGGTAACATTTCTACTTGACTATTCCCTTCTATGTATGCTCTGTTTGCTAATGTCTTCTATTTTTGACCTCCTTCCCTAATTACCATGATTGCAATATGCTCTAATATGCTGTGCCCCTTTTCTCCTTCATGCATTTTTCCCTTCACTTACCTCCCCAGCATGCTCTTCTGCCCCAATAGACACCTATGGCCTAGTCACTTAATCAATGTCTTTTGTCTGCTGCATAGTATTGTTTGCCCCCAAACACCCCTAAAATATGCACAAATGTTTGCTGTGTGGTTTACTTCATGTAGAGCCCCTTTAGATTTTTTTTTTTTTGGTGGGTGGGGGTGGCAAACTCATTAGGAACCCCCTCCCCAACTGCTCTGTCAGATGGTACCAATCCTTTATCTGCTGGCTTTCCCAAGGTCCATACACACTATATACCTACCTCTTTATAGTGGGCATCTTTAGGGATGAATTCAGCAAAGCATGTAGTGCAAGGGGCTGCCTCCATACTTTCCATTTCCTCTTTTTTTGGGTTCTTTCCCTCCTATTAGCTTGCTTGGTAATTTCAGAATGTCACAATGTGCCTGCCTTTTTTTTTGGGGGGGGGGGGGGGGTTGAAATGTTATTTTATCTTTCCTGGGGGCTGCCAATAGTGTTAAGTACAGAGGGTCTGGCCAAACTAGCACACATTATTGAGCCATTTGCCAATCAATGAAGTGCAGAGGGTTACCTGTCCCCCCCCCCCAAAACCCGAGTTATTGCCAATGGCCCATCAGAAGTGGGGGGATTGATGGGGGTGAGTAATCTGTGAAGGGGAGCCTCTACTTTTCTGTGCAAATACTTTCCAGCCTCCAATTTTATACAATGCTCTTGTTCCAAGATGTTGATTGTCTAATCTGCTTGCAATGTTTAAGTGCAAAGTGACTAATTTTTTTTTTTTCTTGTTTCACTCCACAGTTCCCTTCCACGCCACAGGAATGGCAGACTGTGGCCTCCCACTTTGCCAGCCGTTGGGACTTTCCTAACTGCGGAGGGGCAATTGATGGGAAACACGTCCGCATCGTCCCACCGCCCAACTCGGGGTCCTACTATTATAATTATAAAGGGTTTAATAGTGTAGTGATGTTGGCGGTGGTGTCGGCAACATACGAGTTTATGTATGTGGATGTGGGGATGAACGGCCGGATCTCGGATGGTGGTGCCATTATGCACACGGAGTTCTACTGGCGTCTCCAAAGTGGCAGTCTGTGCTTGCCACCTCCAGAGGAGAATGCCGAAGGACTCCCCTTCGTCTTTGTCGCAGATGAAGCGTTTGCGTTGACTCCCCATGTGATGAGGCCGTTCCCGATGAGGACCCTCACCCCGGACCAGAGGGTCTTCAACTACAGGCTGTCCAGAGCCAGAAGAGTGGTGGAGAACACTTTTGGCATCCTGGCCAGCCGCTTCCGCCTGTTCCTGACGGCATTTAACTTGGCGGAATACAAACTGAACCACATAGTTCTTGCCTGTTGCATATTGCACAACTTCCTCAAAAGACATAACAGGAACTATGTGGTGCCCGTTGGCCCAGATGTGGAGGGCCCTCCAAATGCGGACCTCACAGCCCTTCAAGTGGCACGTCCAGGCTTGCCCCCTCTAAATGCCCGCGTGGTCCGCGAGCAATATATGGAGTACTTTGTGGGTAGGGGGGCCATTGCTCTGCCTGACGATGTGTGAGAGGCATTTTATAATAAATCTGATATTTTAACCAACCTATGATTTCTTGGCATTTCAGTCTTCTTTGTAGCTTATTTTACCTTGACATTTTTTCCCTTTGCCTTCGACAGTGGGAATGCACTTTCTGGGCAAAAGGAGGTAACAGTCTCTTCTTCCCAAAAAGATTATTCTCATGTTGTGTGTTTGCTTCCTAATCTTTGGTCTAGAGAAGGTTTGTACTGCATAACTGACACCCAAAATACTCCTTTTCATCACCAGGTCTGACATGTGTGTATTCTCAAAAATGCTGTGCTCCGTGTTTTCGTACAAAGCACTGTGGGTGTCATTTACATAAGTCAAATCCGCTATGCTCTACAAGTGCATTGAAAAAGTTCCCTGGGCAAGACAATTGCAGTGCAAAGTGGATTTGCCTTTAGTAAATAACACCCATTGCCCCCCATATCCTTTACATTTTACATACATAATGCATTGTGTTTTTTAAATAAGGAAGCCACACATTTAGAAAAATAAAAAAGTTTACTAGGAAAACATTCACAAGTGCGTTTACAATCTTCACGCCAAAACTGACAACATCTTGGTTATTTACAACATTGTTTACAAACATTCCGCAATTGGTAAAACCAGGCATGGAGCAAAACAGAACCTATGAACTAGGAAAGTTCAACTTTGTAAAGTGAAGACAAGATCAGACATGACTATATGTTCAAAGTGTGTTTGATCTTGCCTTCATCACATGGGGGGGTCACCCCCGGAAAGTGGAAATTTAGAACATGCACACAATTTGGGTCTGAAAATGGTCATTAGATGGTAAAACACATGCCTAGAAGCTTCAAAAGTGCCATTTTCCATCATGGGGATGAATGGACGTTTTTTGGGGGTGCAACCCCTTCACCACAACCACTTTCGTAGTTCGTAAAGTGTTTGCACCCCCAAAAAAACGTTGCCATTCATCCACCATGATGGGAGCTAGCACATGTGGACACAATGTGTGCATGTTCCAAATTTCACACAGTTTTTAAGTTGCAAATGTGTTCAGAAGCTGGCACAAATGTGTGTTAATTACTTGGTGCGTTTTCATATTTTTCCTAAAACATCAATGATGTTCTTCAATTTTTGTTGAACATCATTGATGTTTTGCTTTATGTAATCTAGATCTCTATTGCAGACCATTATCTCTCCGATGAGTACGTGGGCACTCTCTGTGGTAAAGTGCGATTTTTCTTCCACAACATCCACGTCACCTAAAAACCACAAACAAACAAAAATGGGGTGTTGGAAATGAGGCAGCCATACATGGATTAGCTTACCAGTAGCTGTGTTCTCCAACACTCACCTGTTGTGGTGACAATTTCTCCAAGTTCGATGATCTCTCCTTCCTCCTCCTCCTCTGCTTCTGCTCTTTCCCCTTTTTTGGGAGGTGTTGGTTTGGGGGTTTCCTCAGACGGCCCAAGTTTTCGCTCCCCTATGAGAATGTACAAAAGGAAGATTTAGCAACACAATCTATTGAGGGCAGAAATAGGAAATGACAAACATTGCTTGAAAGTGACGGACACTATTTTAGTTTGGCCAGTTACAAATGTCAACTACATGAATGTAGTCACTTTGTAAAGGTGCTAAACTGACTAGCTTTTTGGTAGAAGTTTGTGTGATGGAGACCCCCCTCTAGTATCCACTGGAGCACATGTGTGGAAAAGCCTAATAAAAAGGGGGTTTGGGTGTCCCAGCACTAGTGCTCTAGAGTCCAGATGGGTAAACAGCTACTGGGTGACCTCTCCTTTACATTGAATAAATTGGCTTTACATTCTTGATGACATTTCTAGTGAGAACAAACTTCCTTTCCCAAAAAAAAAAACACCAAACCACGTATTATAAGTGGCCGAACGTTCGAGGTTGCGTACGATCGAATGGACACACACACGACCATGACAGTGGCAGAAAGATCGAGGCTGAGTACGATCGAATGCACAGACGAACATGAAAGTGGCCATTTTGGAATGTACAACTTTGTAAAAATCAAACCACATGGAGCAGTATGCAAGCAAGAAATCAAACACAAAACACAACTACTTACTTTTTTGAAGAATTCGCTTGATCTTTCTGTACTGATCGGCCTCCCTCAGTTTCAGGTCTGACCAGCGTTTCCTCAGTTGCTCCTTGGATCGTTGTACCCCAAAATGATTGTACAGCCTTCTCACAACTTTAGACATGATCTTGGCCTTGCGGACATTGGGGTTGAGGTAAGGCCCATACTTCCCATCATAGTCGCTCCTCTTTAATATGTCCACCATCTCCAACATTTCTCCAAATGACATATTTGAGGCCTTGAATTTCAGGCTCCGGGATCGGGACGTTTGTGCCTCCGGACTTTCCTCGTCCTCCTCCTCGTTGGGGGGATATTTGGGGCGCACCTGCTGTGTCCCCGCCATGTGCTCTCCCCACTGCGCCGTAAAGAGAAGGGGTGGGGAATAGACGAGAAAGATCGTCAGGGGCGGGCGGAGTTTGACGCATGCGCACTGTATATAAAACGTCACACGCCTGTGTCGTAGCCACGATCTGGGAGACGAGGGGAGAGAAAGCTCACGCACGAGACGATCGCTACAAACGAAGGTACAATTTGAGGTTGGTACATAACTAGCCTAGACTGATTAGAACTTGAGGCTTCTTTATGGAGAAGATTAGGAGAGTTTAGGCTGACATTATTTATATTGTTTTGTGTGGCGTTGTGTCTTGCAGAGGTGATGGAGGCCTTCTACGACGTGAGCTTTCTACCCCTCTTCATTGATAAATACCGGCAATTCCCCCTCTTATGGCAGGCGAAACACAGGGATTATAGCAACAGACCAAAGAGGTACACAGCCCTGCTGAAACTTGTGGCATTTGTAAAGCCTACCCTGCCCATGGCAACCGTGGCAAACTTAAAAGTGAAGATCAACAACATGAAGAGTACCTATTTCCGGGAGCGCAATAAGGTCCGGAAGTCCCTAGCATCTGGAGCTGCAGCAGCTGATGTCCATGTCCCCACGCTCTGGTACTTTGAGAGGCTCCACTTTCTCAAAGACCAGGCTACTGTCAGGAAGTCACTCTCGACTCTTCCTTGCACGCGTCCTTCCACGCACGCCACCCCTGATGAGGCTTCCGAGGACCAACCTGGGCCTTCCAGTATGGAATATGTGCAGGAGCCCAGCTTGTTCCAGGTATAGTAGTTTTGTAACCAGTTTGGGGAATAATGAATGATGTTCAGTTAATTCAGGATCCACAATTGCTTAGTTCCTAACGTGATTGACATATCAACAGACAGTGGTGTGGGAGACATTTTTGGGAAGAATCTAAACTGCAGGGCTGAGAATTGTATGGTTTTCTATTTGTAACCATTTTGCAACAGTCACTAGATGAGAATTGTGTGTGTTTGATGAACAAATAACTGAAACTATGTCCCTTTTCATACACAGGAAGACCTCAGCCAGGAGGTGGCTGTGGAAGGTGGCAGTCAGGAGGAGGCAGGGGGTAGTGGCAGCCAAGAGGGGGGTAGGCGTAGGAGCCTGACTGTCTCCCAAGTCTCTCCCCTCCGCCTTCCCTACAGAAGGGCGAAAAACATGGGGGAGGTGGGAGAGTCAGCGCTCCAGCTGATCAGAGATGCCTCAGCCTCCCTCTATGCCACACCCACCTACGAGGAGGCCTTTGCCTCCTTGGTTAGCAGTAAATTTACGGGTATGGAGGCGGGGCAACGCAGCATGTGTGAGGAGGTCATCCTCAAAATACTAAATGAGGGGATGGCTGGGGAGATGACTCCCCTCACACATGTTTGCGAGAGTGACCTTGCTCCGCCTCCTCCTCCTCCTTCTGCCACCCCACCAGCACCAGCACCACGGCGTGGAAGGAAGCGTACAAGGAAGACAAGAGAGTGATGACCTTGATTCAGTCTGGTCTGAGAGAAGATGGAGCCTCTCGTAGGACCAGAGCCTGGGGACCTAGATGGCATCTGCTGCAGTTCCGGATGTTTTGGACTTCAGGACCAGATTGCGCTCCCTTATTATTTAGATAGGTACTCTTCATGCCCCCAATTGTTTAAGCCTGTAAAATGATGGTTGCCATGGGTGTCCAAGGCTTTGCAAATTCCCCAAGTTTCACCATGGCTGCGTTCCTCTTTGGTTTGTTGCTGAGACCTAAATAAATGTTTTTTGGATTTGAAATAATCATTGACTATTGTGTTTTACTTTTCTACAATGACAGTTTTTCTTTGAGTAGGCAGGTACATTTCACTAATCCGAAAGTATAATTAACAAGGGGCACCAACAACCAACAAACTCCTAGTAAATTTAAGCAAGAAATACAAATGTTAATAATGTGGTTTTGCTAAGTTGAGACATACAACCCCCCTCCAAAAAACAAACAAGTTCTCCTTCAAATATGTATTCCCCAAAAAAAAAAAAAAAAAAAAAAAAAAATCATGGTCAAAAAATAACAAAGATTGTTTTACGATCTGAGTAAAAATAAACATGTAGTGTATAAATGCTGCAAAGTAATAAAGAAGTAAGTTTGTGAGAAGTGCGGGTGAATAGGAGCAGCTAAAACATGTCATTCTTGTTGCATTGTAAAGAAAAAGAGAATGCGCTGCATTAAAGACATTTTAACATTGCAGCGTGACGAATGTGCTGTGTCGATTAGGAAAGGTAGTTTTACCTGACCGAGCGCTTCCGTCACAGAATTTCTTCTGAGCATGCGTAGCACTTTGTCCGTCGGACAAGCGTACACACGCTCGGATTTGGTGTGATCGGACCGTGTTGACGGCAAATCTTTCCAGCAGGAGATAAGACTTTGTCCGTTGGCCAAACCGACGAACACTGTCCGATGGTGCATACACACGGTCTGATTTTTCAACAACCTTGTCCGATCGGACAGAATCCATGAAAAAGTCCGACCGTGTGTATGGGGCTTAAGAGGGCTTTTACACCAAGCCGTGGGGGGCGTCAGCGGTAAAGCGGAACTATTTTTGGTGCCGCTTTAACGTTGTTTTAGCAGCGCTATTAGGCTGCTAGCGGGGCGGTTTTAACCCCCCGCTAGCGGCCGAAAAGGGGTTAAATCCACATGCAAAATGTCGCCGGTGGTATCGCAGCGCTGCCCCATTGATTTCAATTGGGAGCAGCGGTGGAGGAGCAGTGAGTTCACCGCTCTAAAGAAGCTGCTGGCAGGACTTTTTGTGACGCCCTGCCAGCGCACCGCTCCAGTTGCTTTCACACTGGAGTGAATGGAGCCACTTTTTTAAGGCACTATTTTTAGCGCTGTAGCGCCTAAAAAAAAGCGTGAAAGGGGTCTAAATGTGATCAAATGAGCCAGGTGCTCCAATATGTTTCTATTGAAAGAGATTCAAATACGAGAGCAAAACAAATTAACATACATGAGGCATTTCTTAGATTTAATGCTATTCATGACCAAAGTGCTGCAAGTATAGAAAAATAAATACTTGCATTTATTCATGATAAAGGAATTTCTCTGGATAAGTGCCGTGGTCAGGGCTATGATGGTGCTGACACAATTAGTGGAATATATTCTGGTGTGCAGACTCAAATTTTGCAGAGAGAGGAAAATGCACTTTATGTTCATTGTGCAGCACACAATCTTAAGCTGGCCATACACGGGTCGAATTTCGAAAGATCTTTCTTTCGAAAATCTTATCCAAAAATTTTCGTATGAATTTCGCACCATTAGTGGGCTGCAGCAACGGCCGATTTTCGTGCGGCAATCGAATTTAAAAAATCCAACATGTTGGAATTTTTTTTAAAAAACGAACGATTTTCGAACCAATGATGGGAGAATCGTGCGAGAAATGTAATCGAAAAAGAAATGCGCATGTGCAAGTAAAGAAGATTCCCGGAAAGAAAAGAAGATTCCCAGACAAGAAAATTCTTTTCTGTAGGAACATGAGGTGAAATTGAAGGTTTGGTTAGTCGAATTTCGAAATCAATGGTGGCACCATCGAATCACAAAATGCACAAATTTTCTGATTTTCAAAAGAAAGATCTTTCGAAATTCGACCCGTGTATGGCCAGCTTTAATTTGTTCCTCCAAGATGCTGTGACAGAGATTACGGAGGACTCAAACTTCATGGGTGTGGTTCAACATTTACACAATTTTTTGGGGGACATTGGAAAGCGGTGGGAGATCTTGTCTTCATTGACCAGTGAATCCTCTGTTACACTGAAGGAATTGTGTCCCACACGCTGGTTATCTCGCTATGAGTCGCTGCTTGCCTTGCGTTTTCGTTTTGTAGATGTACTTAAAGCGCTATCAAAAATAAGCCTTGTAGCTACCAAAAAAAGTGAACGAGAAGAGGCAATGGGGCTGAAAAAAAAAATTGAGTCCTTCCAATCTATATTTCTAATTGTTCTACAAACAAAAATATTCTCAAGGATAAATTCTCTGTCTAAACTCCTCCAGTCAGAGAGCATGGACTTGTCCAAAGTTTCTCATTTAATTAAGACAGCCTTGGATGAGCTATCCAATTTCAGAAGCAGTTTTGGGGAAGCCAGAATTAATGCTGTATTGCAGAATACTGCAATCACTGAGCAGCAACTGATATCACCTGTGATGTATTTCAGTTATCTTGCAAACCTGGCCTGTTAGTGGGCCCTGAGCACAGGGTTGATGACCACTGTTGTAACCTAAAACAACTTTTTATTTATTTGAAACTATGGCCCAAGTGTAGCAAGTTTGTTTTCAGTGAAAATAATTTTATTGACATTTGAATTAATTGTATAATGCTTTAACCTCCCTGGCGGTATGATTCTTTCTGGTTTTAGGTGCTGAAAGCGGTACAATTATTTTGCATGGAAATTTGTCGTTTTTTATATTGTAGGCATGCAATTCTTATGAATAACTCACTTAAATCTGTCCAAACCAAAGAGTCTAGTAGACATCCCGGGCATGATAAAGTTTGAAACACAAAAATCATAAATTATAATATAATAAAAATATTATAAAAATTATTCAATAATGTAATCAAATCAAAAATCACTGAAATTTGCTCAGTTGCAGAATAGTTGCTGTCATTAAATTTATTGTTTGATGGTGAATTGTAATTCTAATTTATTATTGCTGTTTTCTAGCTGTTCTAAAACCA
Source organism: Lithobates sylvaticus (assembly GCA_028564925.1). Lineage (NCBI taxonomy): Eukaryota > Metazoa > Chordata > Amphibia > Anura > Ranidae > Lithobates > Lithobates sylvaticus. Next base: position 102,600,721 of record CM053029.1, read on the forward strand.
CTTTTGACATAAAGGGACACTTTTTGGTTGCTGTGGACAATCTCCAGTTTCCAGGCAGAAAAAAATCTATTTATTATATAAAATGACATGCAGGGCACTGGGCAGACCTCTAGGGACAAAGGGGGTGTGTATTTTTTGTATACAGTACTGTAATCTGTACGATTACAGTACTGTATGTGTACTGCGTTTTTAAACTTTTTTGAATTTGGCGCCGATCTCCGCTCCCGTGCGTCGTAACGTCGCAGGGAACGGAGATCAGCGGCACTCGGGCACTGTGTGAATCGAGCGAGCAGATGGCTCGCACACACAGCGGGGAGACATCGCAGGATCCAGGGGACAAGGTAAGTAACTTCCCCCTGTATCCTGCAATGCAAGCCTGAGTCTGGCTCGGGGTTACCGCTTTTGGTACTGAAGATCCCGCCCTGAGCCAGACTTGGGAATACAGCCAGGGGGGTTAAGTTACATAGTAGGTGATGTTGAAAAAAGACACAAGTGCATCAAGTCCAACCTATGTGTGTGATTATGGGGGTTATTTACTAAAACTGGACAGTGCAAAATCTGGTGCAGGTTTTATTGCCAAAGCTTAATTGAACAAGCTGAAGTTAGAAGCTGATTGGTTACTATGCACAGCTGCACCAGATTTTGAGTGCACCATTTTTAGTAAATCTCCTATATCAGTCAGTATTACATTGTATGCATGTTGTGTTGTTGTGGTCATTCAGGTGCTTATCTAATCGTTTTTTGAAACTACCGATGCTCCTCGCTGAGACCACCGCCTTTGGAAGGGAATTCCACATCCTTGCCGCTCTTACAGTAAAGAACCCTCTACGTAGTTTAAGGTTAAACCTCCTTTTCTTCTAATTTTAATGAGTGGCCACGTGTCTTGTTAAACTCTGTTCTGCAAAAAAGTTTTATCCCTATTGTGGAGTCACCAGTACGGTATTTGTAAATTGAAATCATGTCCCCTCTCAAGCGTCTCTTCTCCAGAGAGAATAAGTTCAGTGCTCGCAACCTTTCATCATAACTAATGTCCTCCAGACCCTTTATTAGCTTTGTTGCTCTTCTTTGTACTCGCTCCATTTCCAGTACATCCATTCTGAGGACTAGTGCCCAGAACTGGACAGCATACTCCAGGTGAGGCTGGACCAAAGTCTTGTAGAGCAGAAGAATTATCGTTTTATCTCTGGCGTTAATCCCTTTTTTAATGCATGCCAATATTCTGTTTGCTTTGTTATCAGAAGCTTGGCATTGCATGCCATTGCTGAGCCTATCTTCTACTAGGACCCCCAGGTCCTTTTCCATCCTAGATTCCCCTAGGGGTTCCCCCTCCTAGTGTATAGATTGCATTCATATTTTTGTGCCACCAAAATGCATTATTTAAACATTTTCTACATTAACCACTTACCCACTGGGCACTTAAACCCCCTTCCTAACACAGACCAATTTTCAGCTTTCTTTTGCATTTGATCACCGCTGGGTTTTTTAATTTTTCCATAAATCAAAATATACTGAAAATTCGGTAAAAATGTTTTCTTTTTTTTGCAGAGTATTAGAGCTTTCTTTTGGTGAGTATTTGCAGAGTATTGGCAGAGTATTGGCAGAGTTTTGCACAGTGGTGGCAGAGCGTTGCACAATGGTGGCAGAGCGTTGAACAGTGGTGGCAGAGCGTTGCACATTTGGTGGCAGAGCATTGCACAGTGGTTGGTGGCAGAGCATTGCACAGTGGTGGCAGAGCATTGCACAGTGGTGGCAGAGTATTGCACAGTGGTGGCAGTGTATTGACCAGCGCTGTGGGCACTACACATCCAGCCCACAGCGCTGGTCCCATCTCCCCCCCTCTCCGCTTCTCTCCTCTCTGTACCGATCGGTACAGAGAGGAGAGGGAGGAACCGGCGTCATGACATGGCGCCGGTTTGTGTACATGTGATCGTTCCGTCATTTGACGGAGCGATCACGTGGTAAACGGCCGCTATCAGCGGCTGTTTACCGTGATCCGTGATGCGCCGGGTCCTCGGGACCCGGCGGTCACGGATGTTCCCGAGTGCGCGCCCCAGGGGGCGCGCGGGAGCAAGTTTCTGGGAGGACGTCCGTAGGACGTCCTCCCAGGATAACTCGACCGCGCTGTAGCCGTCTTTTGACTATAGCGCGGTCGGCATGTGGTTAAACCTCATTTGCCATGTAGTTGCCCACCCCATTAATTTGTTCAGATCTTCTTGCAAGGTTTCCATATCCTGCAGAGAAGTTATTGCCCTGCTTATCTTAGTATCATTCGCAAATCCAGAGATTGAACTGTTTACCCCATCCTCCAGGTCGTTTACGAACAAATTAAATAGGATTGGTCCCAGCACAGAACCATGTGGGACTCCAGTACCCACCCCTGACCATTCCGAGTATTCCCCATTTATCACCATCCTCTGAACTCGCCCTTGTAGCCAGTTTTCAATCCATGTACTCACCCTATGGTCCATGCCAACGGACCTTATTTTGTACAGTAAATGTTTATGGGGAACTGTGTCAAATGCTTTTGCAAAATACAGATACACCACGTCTACGGGCCTTCCTTTATCTAGATGGCAACTCACCTCCTCATGGAAGGTTAATAGATTGGTTTGGCAAGAATGATACCGTTTTCATTACTAAAATCTTGTATATAGTCCCTTATCATCCCCTCCAAGAGCTTGCATACTATTGATGTTAGGCTAACTGGTCTGTAATTCCCAGGGATGTATTTTGGGCCCTTTTAAAATATTGGTGCTACATTGACTTTTCTCCAATCCGCTGGTACTATTCCAGTCAGTAGTATGTGGTTTACTAAAGCGCTGATATCATTTAAATCCCAAAAAATTAAAAAAGATAACTAAATGATGAAGCTGCAACCAATAAAAAGTGCTCTCACACTCCAAAATAAGTGAAAAATGTTTAAACAGTGCTATAAACAATGCTGTAAACAATAATGCGCTCTTAATGGCACTTTAACCAGCATATATTGGTAGTATCTCTCACTGCTACACACCAACACCCTCCTCCCATCCAGACCAATTTTCAGCATTGTTTTTTTTTTCCCACAAATAGAGCTTTCTTTTGGTGGTATTTGATCACCTCTGGGTTTTTTATTTTTGGCGCTATAATTGAAAAAAGACTGAAAATTTTGAAAACAAACACATTTTTCTTTGTTTCTGTGATACAATTTTGCAAATTAGTTCACACACAAAATATTTGTTTTTTGCACATTGTTCTTCTTTTGCACATTTGTTTTTTGCACATTGATGACACGTGACACTGACGTGGCACGAGACACTGATGACAGATGGCACTAATATGTGGCACTGATGAGAGATGGCACTCATACATGTACTGATATCACGTGGCACTAATATGTGGCACTGATGAGAGATGGCACTAATACGAGGCACTGATGACAGACGGCACTAATACGTGGCACTGAAGGATTTTATCACATTTATTAATTAAGGTCAACTGTATTAATTAAGGTTGATAAGAGCGCACTAATTGTTTACAGCATTGTTTTTTTTTTTTTTTTAAACACTGTTTACATATTTTGAACAATGGTCTGGCAATTACTTGACTTCCCTAAGTACCCTGTTTACATATTTTGAACAATGGTCTGGCAATTACTTGACTTCCCTAAGTACCCTCGGGTGCAAGCCACCCGGTCCCGGTGATTTATTAACCACATACAGACCGGACCAATTTCCAGCCAAAGAACCAGGCCCCTTTTTGCGATTCGGCACTGCCTCGCTTTAACTGACAATTGCGCGGTCGTGCAAAGTGGCTCCCAAACAAAATTGGCGTCCTTTTTTTCCCACAAATAGAGCTTGCTTTTGGTGGTATTTGATCGCCCCTGCGGATTTTATTTTTTGCGCTATAAACAAAAAAGTGTGACAATTTTGAAAAAAAACACATTCTTTTTATTTTTTGCTATAATAAATATCCCCCAAAAATATATAAAAAAACTTTTTTTTCCTCAGTTTAGGCCGATACGTATTCTTCCACATATCTTTGGTAAAAAAAAAAAATTGCAATAAGCGAATATTGATTGGTTTGCACAGAAGTTATAGCGTTTACAAGATAGGGGATAGTTTTATAGCATTTTTATTAATAATTTTTTTTTTTATAATGGCGGCGATCAGCGATTTTTATTGTGACTGCGACATTATGGCGGACACATCGGACATTTTTGACACATTTTTGGGACCATTGTCATTTATACAGCAATCAATGCTATTTAAATGCATTGATTCCTGTATAAATGACACTGGCAGTGAAGGGGTTAACCACAAGGGGGCAGTGTAGGGGTTAAGTATGCCTAGGGGTGTGTTTCTTACTGTGGGGGGGGGGCGTGGCTGTCAGCTAGTGAATGCTGATCTCTGCTCCAATCACAGGGAGCAGAGATCAGCGTCACTAGTTGCTAGGCAGAACAGGGAGATGCTGTTTATTTCCGCATCTCCCCGTTCAGCCTTCCCGTGAGACGATTGCGGGTGTCCCCGCGGCGATCGAGTCCGTGCGACCAGCAACCGGCCTCACGGGGGTTCCAACCGGCGCCGCTCCCGGCGCACTCCCGATGGCACGGAGGCATTAAAAAAGGGACTTATATATACGCCCTTATGCCTGTTCGTGCCATTCTGCCGACATACATCGTCGTGCGCCGGTCGGGAAGCGGTTAAGGTAAGTTTCCCAAGTCTAATTTTAATTCTGTTATCCATGAGGGAGCTTCCTGTGATGTGTCACGAGGATAAACACTGCAGTTTTGGTTACTGAAGCCCCCCGATTCCCTCGTGAAGACTGAAGAGAAGAATAAATTCAATACCTTCACCATCTCCCCATCCTTTGTAACCAGATGTCCTTCCTCATTATTTATGGGGCCAATATGGTCTGTCCTTCCTTTTTTACTGTTTGCATACTTAAAGAATTTCTTGGGATTTTTTTGCTCTCTTCCACTATGTGTGTTTCATGGTCTATCTTAGCTGCCCTAATTGCACCCTTACATTACTTGTTGAATTCTTTATAAAGTTTGAATGCTGATGATGATCCCTCAACCTTGTATTTTTTTTGAAGGCCTTCTCTTTTGCTTTTATAAGCATTTTTACATTCTATGCGTCTACCATCTGACCCTAAAATTGTCCTGCAAGACATTTTTTTTTTTAACAAGAAAAGTCCTGCAAGACATTTAGGAACTGGCGAGCCTTGAGCCACATATACACGATCGGACCGTGGACCAACTTTCTCGTGGATTTTTGTCCAAAGGGCGTTGGCCCCAAGTTGGTATTGCATACACACGGTCTGACTTTTTAGGCAACCAACACGAACGTAGTGACGTTTCAACGTACTGACGACACTTTAAAAGAGGACGTTCGAATACTCCAGCGCCACCTTTGGGCAACTTCTATATTGTTGTCTGATCTTTTGCATTGGTTCTGAGCATGCGTGTTTGTACTTTGGACTAAAGTCTGATGGTTTTGTGTACACACGGTCGGACTTTGGTCCATCGAACTTTTGTTGGCAGAAAGTTGGTCCGTTCGCACAGCCAACAAAAGTCTGATGAAACCTGGAAAAAGTTGGTCCGATGGAGCGTACACACGGTCGGATGTTGGTCCAAACCAGCAAATTTGCATGTTGGTTGTCAAAAAGTCAGATCGTGTGTACGGGCCTTTAGACGAATATGTGGTTTCCCCGCTCAGTCTATGTCTGGATAATTAAAATCCCCCATTATTGTAACACTTCCCATCCTTGCTGCTAATCCAAATTGTGATAGGAGGTCCGTCTCCCCCTCCTCCCTTAGGTTAAAGGGCATATAGCATACTCCCAGTATTATTTTCCCCTTAGCTTCATCCCTTTGGAGCTCTACCTATAAGGATTCCACCTCCTCCCTAGCTCCCTTTAGTGATGTCATCTCTCACATTCACTTGTACATTATTCTTGATATACAGGCATACCCCTCCCCCTTTTTTACCATCTCTATCCCTGTGGTAAAGGGTATACCCTTGAATGGTTGCCATCCAATCATAAGAGCTGTTGAACCAAATCTCTGAAATTCCCACAAAATCAAAATCCTCCTCGTAAAACAGGATCTCTAGTTCACCCATCTGGTCCACCAAGCTCCTGGCATTGGTGAACATGCCATGTAGTTTAGACCGGTTGCAACTAGGACTTGTTACTATACTTACCTTGGGTTTATGTGTTTTAGTCAACCTACCACTAATGCCCCCAATACGACCCTCTGGACTATGTTCCATGCTGACTATCTCTACCTATGGACTCTCCCCCCATCGCCTAGTTTAAAAACCCCTAAGTCTATGCCAAAAAACAAATAAAATTGATACCGCTCAAATGCCCCATTCTAAGCCGACTGGCCATAATGTTCGCAAGAGATGGTTGGGCTGAATACTGGCTCGACAGACACATCAAGGACTACAGCAAGATGGTGCTTGACTACACAATGCCTCAACATATATACTGAGCTCTGCTTAGTAAAAAATGGCTTTGGCTTGGTGTCCTACCCATGGGAGAATGCCCTCTAACATGTTTTCGTCCAGTAGGGGCTTAATCATTGAGGTCTCTATAGAGTGGAGTCTGGTGGTGACATCATCAAGCTGTCCAGGAAATGATTAGGCATCAAGAAGGGTGGTGCTCACACCTGAGTTTTAGTCAAGGGTACATGCGCCTATATAATACCGCTGTGCACCGGAACAGTGCACAAATTAATGTGAGTTGAAAGCATCCCTTTATTAAAAATTAAAAAATGAACAGAAAGCACTATGATGGCAAAACCCTTTATTTTGAGTGGAAACATTGGTGGAGACACATATAGAAAGAACCCACACTCTGGAACCCATCCAATTTCTTTATTCGATTATTACCAAGTACAAGGTAACTGCTAACATATTTTGGCGAAGAGCCTTGTTCACAGCATGGTTACCTACATGAACAACACCAATGACAAAATGACTAAAATCACTCCCATTCATTAATCAGTATAATTAACTATAGATAAGAATCACCGTTGTAAAGAGACTCTCTGGGAGTGGAAATCTTTTTTGCACAGATTTAAAACACACTTGAACACTAACACAATTTTTAACACATTTACTTTGATTTGCACCACATAGAAATACGGCCCTTTTGGCCAGCCCATCGATACAAGCTGAAAAGTTCTATTGATGCACTCCTTTAAGAGTGTTTTCACCAAAAAAATCCTGTCACACATTTTTTGCCCGCAGGCTCATATTCCCCTGCGCTGCTTAATGTGAAACAGGGACATTCAGTTATATAAGCGCTGCACTATCTACTCCCTATGCTCTATACAATTGTGTCTGATTGTTGTGTCAGCTGCTAGTTACTATCAAGGTTTGGCGCGGCATTTTCTCAATTTTTTCACTAACACAATGTACATAAAAAGATATTAATAAATGTCAATGCGATTTAAAAATAACTGAATAAAAACCGTTCAACTATTTGTGGGTCAAAACTAAGATTTTAAAGCAGTTCATGATTTTATAGTGAGAGATATTAGAAAAAAGAGACAAAGAATATAGACATAGGTGGGAGAATTACATGCTACAACCTGATGTTAGTAATTACTAACGCTGTTAGCGTAAAAATAAATCGACTTCGTATCTATAATTTATACCAGCCGGCATTCTAATTTCTTATGTAAAAATCCACCAAACTTCTCTCTCTCTAAAAGCTTGCGGAGGGTGTCCCCCTTGCCTTTATCAGGCCCTTGGGGCACTATCCCTCTCACTGACAATGACAATGGGACATAATTTCTCCCCTGACACCAAGCACTATTCCTCCCGCTGACAGGAATGATGGGGCACTATTCCTTCCACTGACACCAATGATGGGGCACTATTCCTCCCACTGACACCAATGATGGGGCACTATTCTTCCCACTGACGCCAAGGATGGGGCACAAGTCCTCCCACTGACGCCAAGGATGGGGCACTATTCCTCCCACTGACGCCAAGGATGGGGCACTATTCCTCCCACTGACACCAATTACGGGGCGCTATTCCTCCCACTGACACCAATGATGGGGCACTATTCCGCCTACTGACACCAATGATGGGACACTATTCGTCCCACTGATGCAAATGATGGGGCACTATTCCTCCCACTAATGCAAATGATGGGGCACTATTCCTCCCACTGATGCAAATGATGGGACACTATTCCTCACACTGACACCATTGATGGGACACAATTTATCTAATACCAAATATAGGGTATTTTTTACTGCCACCGACGTCAGGACATTTTCTACTTCCACTTGCAACAGTCCGGCCCCCCTAAAGTCTGAGACCCCTTTCACACTGAAAGCGCCTGAAAAAAGCCTCAGCTGCAAACCCAGTGTGAAAGCCCGAGTGCTTTCACATTGGGGCGCTGCGCTGGCAGGACGTCACAAAAAGCCCTGCAAGCAGCTTCTTTGCAGTGCTGTGGGAGCGGTGAATACACTACTCCTATGGTGCCCCTGCCCATTGAAATCAAAGGGCAGCGCCGCTGTACCGCCCTTTTTCATCTGCTAGCAGGGGTTAAAACCACCCCACTAGCAGCCAAATAGTGCCGCTAAAACGACGGTAAAGCGGCGCTAAAAATAGCGCCACTTTACCGCCGACGCCCGGGCGCTTTCAGTGTGAATAGGCTCTAAAGCTTAGAAAGTTTGGAGACCCCAATAAAGAACATTAATATATTGCGAAACAAAAGTGAGACACATATTTGGATAAGTATTCACATTTGCGTTCATTACGTTTTCTTTTGAACATCACTGTTTTTGTTTGAAATACAAAAGCAATTCACTATCTTTGGCACTATATAAATCCTGTATTATAATGATAATAATAATATTTGAGAATGATACATTATGTTGAAGTATCATTTGCAGAGTGTATATGATGTGTACAGTGGAGCGAGAGTTTATGTCACTTATTGGTATCTATTTCCTTGCATTAATCATTCTCTTGTTGCACAACAAATTACCAAATTACCAAAACCTTCTCAGCACAAATGCAGCACCTGCTTGAAGCATGGCCCCACCCCCAGCAGCCGCCCCTGCTACAAATTCCCACGTAGCTGCAGGCGCTGCAGGCGCAGCTGAAAACCATCCTCCAACTGACGAAAACCAGCCTCCTCCTGCTGCTGCTGCTGCCGGTACCGCAGCTGGAAGCAGTAATGGTGCTGCAAGTGACACAGCAGCTGCCAGTCCCATATGTATGGCAGTTTTGATTCCGATATGCATTAGATGGTTTTTGTGAGTTGCACAGAATTTGTCTCCTTCCTCCTGTAGTTGTTCCATTAATGTTGCCAATAAATGTTGATGATGATCAAATCTGATTAGTAGGGGTAACGCATGAAATGTTTTTATAATCTCTAAGGCCTTTTCAGTAACCAGAGTTGAAGTTTGTTTTGGTAATCTCCACCGAGTCTATGAAAATAGAGAAATAGCCATTAAAAATATTTTGAGACAAAACCACAATCTGTGTTGATTTATTTTTCATACATTGTTCACAGCACAATTTATTTAGCTGTAGGCACCTCAGTGGCTAAGAAACATGGCTATCAGTAGTGTTAGGAGGGTTAATGTGTTGTGAGTAGATTTGGGTACTGTGCTTTACTACCCTGGTGGTATTGCCAGTCGGCATGACTATTCTTCAGTGCTGCCATCTCTTTTCGTGCTATTTTCCCCCAATTACATTAACAGCCAGTTAGCTGATCACTACTGCATGTCAAGCTGCAGAAGTTAAATATTTCCTTTAACCACTATTGTCCTTAAATGCAGCTTACTAGCTTACCAGCCTCAGTGTTAAGGTGCTGGTCTGGGGTCAGTTACCCATTCTCTCAATACAGAGCAGGAGACCCATCATCGGGATGAGATGTAGGACATCTCATGATGGTGAGAAAGCCTTGCAGAAGAAACACCACTCCGTGACCCAGCTGTGACTCCCAAATTACACTTAGCACTGCCATACATGGATCGAAATTCAGGTGGTTCAGCAAAGACCAGCTGTATTTAGTTCCAAGTATGGGCAGGCTGATTGTACCCAAGTCAATCTATGGGTACAACCAACCTGTCAGATTTTTTATATGTGATTACTGCCAGCAGCTATAGCTGCTAACAGTAATCTTTGTGTTCCGGAAACCAGGAAGGCTCCCAGCGCCCCTCCGCCAGCAGAACACAATAGTGCTGCGGGAGGCACTGACTGAGTGATTTTCTTTCCTACATATCATGCATAGGCTGCTTTACTAATGTCCTTTGCGGTATGCTTGTGTAGCGCTGGTATTATTGCCTGTTAGTATTATGTAATGTTAAGCTATGGACAATGTTATAAATTGGTACTTGGCACTATCTAGTGGCCTAAATGTAGAAGGGACTTTGTCTATTTCTTTTTATTGAAGAATATAAGGAAAAGACTTATCTACTCACAATGCTAACTAATCTACCCATGAACACTAAGTACTGAACTGCATGCTGGGTAGGTTATAAAAGGCCACACACGGCCATTTTCTTTCTCTTCTGGACGTGTGGCCTGCCTACAAGGACCTGTGGGGAGGCCTTATGGAGGGCGCAGCCTCCAGCAACTGTGGAGCGGAACAACTACTGACTCTGCTTCATACCTGTGTGCTAAAGAGACAGTGTGACTGGATCGGGAAGGATCCAGAGACGCCTGACAGAGCCATCTGAGGGTCCGGGTCATCTTGAGTAAGAGAAGCAGCTTGACGGTGCTGGCTTAAAGCAGGACTGAAACAACCGGAGCAGAGGTTTCCTATTCTTCCAGGCCTGGACTGGTGAGAGGGCTGCCACCCATAATTCTTAACGCACTTTTACACACTTAGACTCATACCACAGTGTTGCTGGGACTGGTAGTCCCGCCGAGGAGGTTACACACTATTAGACTGAGTTCAAGCAGGCCTCAAGCCTATACTCCACTAGGATCCGATACTGTGTGGTTTGGAGACAACTACACCAGAGGCAGTTATAAGCGTGCTACATCATAAGAACAGTTTCAATATTCATTCTACACTATTCTTTGTTAAACCTTTTGGATTACAATCACTACAATACAATAGCTAGCAGAAGACAGAAGACCAAAGACTACATCTTTATTGTAAGGCCTTACGATTAAAATCACAAGGAAGGACTGCATTATAAAGCATGGGGAGCTCCTTAGCAATTGTATTGTGTGGTTTTAATAACTTTATATTCCTGTGTTTGTTACAGTGTGCTGGAAGTGGGAAGGTGCCAGGAGCCAAGGCATTGTTACTCCGAGCATTGGTCCCACTTGGAGACACGCGTGCAGGGGTCATCCAAGAATTCTTTATATGTCAAAATTGTTGTGAATGACCACTGTGTTGTCGCATTACGTTTATGTGACGGTGCAGTTATTGTAATTACTGTTTCATATCAGTTCCAGTAAAAAGCATATTCTGGTTAATTACAATTGGTGTGAAGCGTTGTTCCTTTTTTCCTACAGGTGGAACAACGGATACCCAGGTAATGGTAAAGGTACACTATTGCTGTATTTGGGATTATCTTTTGTTGCTAGCTTTACACCAACACTGCACCACAGCTGTGTCAAGGGGATTGAGACAAGTTATTGGGGGTGTAAGATAAGAGTACAGGCCCAATAAAATACCAGCAGCTCCTTCTGGGGTTAGTGCTACTCTTGTATCATGAACCATAAATCAGATGGAGACAGAAAATGCAGTTAAAATCACACCTTTAATGAAATAGTAAAAACAACACAGTTCAGGAATGTAGACAAAAACAGAAGCCAGGGTTTGGATGCCAGACCGGGTAATCAGATGAGCTGGGGTCAGGAAGCCAGAAGTCTGCAAAAATCTGGAACAGGAATCAGTAGAGAAGTCATACACAGGAACACAGACAGGAATGCACTGGAGATCATAGACCACACAAGGGCAAGGAGGAAATGAACTAAGTTGCTCAAATAACCAAAAGGGGCTGGCTGAAGGCTGGACTAATGAGGCAGGTTAATGGTAACCAGGTGAGTCACTGTGAAAACAAGTGGCTGTTAATTAACCAACAGCTGAGCAGCTCTGAGCACTGAAAAAAAAGAGCTCCTTTAAGGAGCCCAGCCCTGACAGAACCCCTCTCCTCAATGACCCCTCCATCTTGGGGGGGCACCAGGCTTGGGGGGAAAACATCAATGGAAAGCATGGAGGAGGGCAGGAGCATGTACAACCGAGGATGAGACCCAAGAGTGTTCCTCTGGACCATAGCCCCCCACAGTGAACTAGATATTGTATGCATTTACAAAACCTATGGGAGTCAATGATAGATTGTATCTCATATTCCTCCTGGAAATACTATGATGTCGCAAAGCCTGCAAAGTGACTCCAGTAAAAATGGTCTAGGTTGTTGCCTTTTGCAGGAAGGTTAGCCAGTTGCATATGCGTCCAGAGCTCTTTCATCAGCTGAGCAAAATGATGCTCAAATTGAGAAGGAATGTTTAAGCATTGTATTTGCTTGCCAGCGTTTCCATCATTATCTATATGGATGGGATTCAATTACAGCTGAAACTGATCACAAACCTCTGATAGCCATATTCAAAAAGCCTCTTTTGTGTGCTCCGAAGCATTTGCAGAGCACTGCAGCATTACAACCTCAATGTTGTCTACAAGCCAGGATGTGAAATGTATATCAGTGATACCCTGAGCAGAGCTATGTCAGATAATGTGGCACCTGGAGGTGAGGATGAGCATCGTACAATTATTCTGTTGCAACAGAAACAAAATTTATTTGCCAATATCAATCAAGCGGACTATCTTAATGTCACAGATCAGCGACTACATCAACTCATACAGCACACCGACTATGATGCAACTTTACAAGCTTTGAAGTATATTGTTTTGCGTGGGTGGCCAGATAAAAAAGAGGCAGTACCAGGAATTGTAAGGGAATACTGGTCCTTTAGAGATGAGATCAGTATACAAAATGGTATCTTGTACAAAGGTCCAAGGGTCATTGCGCCAAAGTCACTGAGAGCAGAGATGTTATTACACATACACTCCAGCCATATTAGAGGTGAAGCATGTTACAGACAAGCTTGTGATACTCTTTACTGGCCCAACATGCATGGCGAAATCAAATACTTTGTCAGTAATTGTCCCACCTGCAATGAATATGCCCATTTACAACAAAAAGAAACCATGATGTCACATGAGATACCTACACATCCGCGGCAGATTATCAGTATGGACTTATTCAACTACGCAGTCAAGGACATTTTAGTCGATCATTATTCAGACTTCTGGGAAATAGACCTTCTTCCCAACTTCCTGCTCAGTTTGCACATCATGGCCAACCAGATACAGTGATCTCTGACAATGGCTCTCAGTTTGCAAGCCTACATTTCTGAATATTTGCCACTGAATGGGAGTTTGAGCATGGTAATTCCTCACCACGCCATCCACAGGCTAATAGCAAAGCTGAATCAGCTGTAAAGATTGTTAAAATGTATGCAAGAAAGCACAAAGTGATGGTAAAGACCCACGGAAGGCCATTTTACATTGGAGAAACACTCTAACTGAAGGCATGGATAGTAGTCTGGCACAAAGACTGATGTCATGGAGATTAAAGACCTCCTCACCAGTAGCAAATAGGCTGCTTGAACCCTCTGTCATACAAGGTGTTACATAAAAGTTAAGGACTAAGCTAAGAGACAAGTGTCAAAGGCATGATATAACACATCGGCCAGAGATTTGCCAGAATTGAATATTTGGTATCGAATCCGTATGAAACCATTATCTGGAGATGGAACAGGCCGTTGGAGAATGGGTACTTGGTTGCGAAAGGATGCACCACGCTCCTATCTTGTGGACGTTGAAGGAACTCTCTATTGCCGCAATCTAGTGGATTTTAGAGTGGCAGAGCAGCCTGAATCTCAGTATCCCTTTGATAGATCACACTCACGCAGTATCACAAAGGACATACTCACCCATTGACAGTGAGGCATGTACAGAGGCGATGCCTTATACCTTATAACGGCAATGACAGTTCTGGGCAAGCAAGTATACCCGACAGCTGTCAAGCGCAGAGAATGCCAGTACATGATGAGAGGAGCCCAGTAACTTCAGAGAGGTCTAAAGGAATCCTTGCACAAGGGCCAGTCTTTACCCATAGTGGTAGATGTTTAAAACCCCCTGTGAGACTTAACCTATAGAATGTGTTATTGCTGTGTCTCTTTTGAATTTCACAATGTTCATTTATTAACACTAAAAGGGGGAGATGTTATGTTTCTTTAAATGCAACTCTATGGCGCATCTCTGTTGTACTTCTTTCTGTGTGGTGTTTCCTGTTCCTGCTGGGTTTATTCAGTGAACATGGCTTCTGTACAGTAATGGCTTGTGCTGTCTCTTTACTTACATCACATCAAACATCAACTCCATTAAAGCCTATGTGTCAATGTACAGATAGGCTTTTAGCAGTGTTTAGGAGCTGCTGCGGTTAGGAGAAGTTCAACCCCCCCTCTACTGAATTCGGAAGAATTGCGTTCAGGATAGGAACAATTTAACCTTTGGCCATGGTAAAGCAAGAAATGCGGCAAAACCATGTCAAAATCGTGGCACGATTTTGCAGCATTTTGCATTTTCCCCGGCCGCGGTACATCACTGCCAAGTGTACATGAAGCCTTAAAATATAATTTGGCCTTGTAATGACCTCAATAGCTGTACAGTATCAGGAATTCCAATTGAGATGCCAGCAAGCATCCTGATGTCAACCAGTATTACAACTGTCCTATATCCCCTGGAGATCAATAAATCTTCAAGCTGTAGAATTTTAAGGCCTGTTTATTTTACCAACTGACTGTATTAGGCAGAAAATCCTGCCTTTGCACTGAATTTGACAGGTCTGGCTAAACCCTTATGTGCTCTCACACACAAGTCAATACAGTAAAGGTAGATGGCAACTTTGCCTTCAGTTGTTGATCAGTTTTCATACTAGTATAACTGGGACATTGGTGGTGCCTCTAGCATTCCAAAAGAGGGCTTCTGCCATAGTCCAACCGCACCCTTCCAAACACCCACATTTTGACCTTACCCAGATTTAACCACTGCAGTGCAGTTTACAATCCTGATATTCACTCTCCTATGTAAAATTTAACTGAAATAGAACTATACGCTTCTATTACAAAATGAACTGTGTTGTTATACTGATGTAGATGCTGCCTGCTTGGGATAAAAAGACACTACAGGGGGCATGGTTTTCAGCCTTGCAACTGCCCATTCACATGCCTGTAGCTTGTTAGTCAGCATCTGGCAACACCTAGTCCTGCTGTTGAAATCCTCCCACTATGATCTGCAGTATCTGGTAGGGCGAGTGTGAGGAACATGGAAGAGGGAAAGAGATCCGCCTTCTTTATTCATAGAGCTCTTTTCATTCATGAAAGCTATAGTATAGTACCTAGCAAAGGAGAATGGCGGCTAAAGGAGCAGGTAAAGCCAGCAATCATGATGAGTGCTTATAACATGTCCCTTGGCTCTATTAACCCCTGCAGCAGTGGGGAGGGGGATCAGAGGACAGAAGATTCCAACTAAAACAGCATCCATCAGCACAAGGGACACTTTACATTTATAGTAAGTACTGTCCCTTGTGCTGCTTCGTTTTAAATTATTTGACTAAACTTAGGCTTTAGGTTTTTGGTTTAAATTACTTTAAATTTAGGTTATTTTGGATGTAGTTGCTAGTGGAAAGTAAAGGGATATAGTATTCAGGGGGTTGCCATTTGTCTAAAACTTAATATAATAGGTGAATAAGCATGCACCCCTCTCTGAAAGATTTTTACCTGATCGCTAAGAAATGTTTGAAACTCAGTTTTCATTCTTTCCATTTCCTGATCAGCTTTCGTTTCAGCTTTAGTCTTGAGTTGGTTGCACAGCTGTGAACACAATGAAGATAATTATATATTTTATAAGCAGACAACAATATTCATTAACCTAAAGTGTCCAGATACATGTGATGACATTGTACTAATCTGGCCGACAAACTCATGGCTTTTTGCAGCTGCTGACAGGTCTGAATATTTAGGTTAGGGCCTTACAGGTGCAGTATGGATTTATTTTATTTATTTTAAACCATGTGTTTTTTTTTTTAACCACTTGACTTCAGGAAGGTTTTACCCCATTCAAAACCAGGCCATTTTTTTCTATCCAGCAGAACTGTGCTATGTTAATTGCATGGTCACACAGCACTGTACGCAGATAAAATTTATATAATTTTTTTCACACAAATAATGCTTTCTTTTAGTGGTATTTGATCTCCTCTGGGTTTTTAATTTTTTGCTTTATAAATGAAAAAAGACTGAAATTAAAAAAAAAAAAAAACTATTTTTTTTCTGGTATAAAACATATCCAATAATTTTTAATTTCTTTATAAATTTAAGGACAAAATGTATTCTTCTACATGTCTTTGCAAAAAAAAAAAAATCCCAATAAGTTTATATTAACCTCCCTGGCGGTATGATTCTGTCCGGAATTTAGTGCTGAAAGCGGTACAATTATTTTGCAGGGAAATTTGGCGTTTTTATATTGTAGGCATGCAATTCTTATGAATAACTCACTTAAATCTGTCCGAACCAGAGTCTAGTAGACATCCCGGGTATGATAAAGTTTGAAACACAAAATCATAAATTATAATATAATAAAAATATATATAAAAAATGATTCAATAATGTAATCAAATCAAAAACACTGAAATTTGCTCAGTTGCAGAATAGTCGCTGTCATTAAATTTATTGTTTGATGATAAATTGTGATTCAAATTTTTTATTGGTGTTTTCTAGCTGGTCTAAAACCACTTTTGACATAAAGGGACATAAAGGGACACTTTTTGGACAATCTCCAGTTTCCAGGCATAAAATGACATACAGGGCACTGGGCAGACCACTAGGGACAAAGGGGATGTGTATTTTTTGTATACAGTACTGTAATCTGTAAGATTACAGTACTGTATGTGTGTTGTGTTTTTAAACTTTTTTGAATTTGGCGCCGATCTCCGCTCCCGTGCGTCGTAACATCGCAGAGAACGGAGATCAGCGGCACTCGGCACTGTGTGAATCCAGCGAGCGGACGGCTCGCTCACACAGCGGGGAGACATCGCAGGATCCAGGGGAAAAGGTAAGTAACTTCCCCCCTGTATCCTGCAACGCAAGCCCGAGTCTGGCTCGGGGTTACCGCTCCTGGCAGAAAAAACTCAACACGAGCCAGACTCGGGATTACCGCCAAGGAGGTTAATTGGTTTGTGTGAAAGTTATAGCGTCTACAACTATGGTCTATATACTTATCTGAAAATTGATCCATCTTGATGTACTGATGGCCTATCTCATTTCTTGAGGTCCTTAAAATGCCAAGACAATACAAATACCCCCAAAATTACCCCTTTTTGTAAAAATAGACAGTCAGAGGTATTTAGTAAGAGGCATGGCAAGTTATTTTGAAGTTGCATTGTTTTTTTGTAAAATTAGGAAATTGAATAATTATTTTTTTCACAATTATTTTTAAATACTTTCATCAGAGTAGTAGAGTAATGAATGACATTCATTCATAGCAGCTTCCCCCTGCAAATTAAGGGCATAATATGCTAGGATGCAGCGCATCCTAGCATAGTATGAAAGACTTACCTTTAAAATGGATTCCTCCAGAGGCGCACTGTCACTGCTGATAGGAATTCTATCTTTAACTGGTCTTCCTCCCGAGTTTGCACCGTCCTGGCCATGCACGGGAGTAACAATCACAATCGAGTTTGCCGTCCATTGAGAGTGCAGTGCGTATGCACCGGTGATGTCACCGGCTGCTACAGATGTAAATATCTCTGAAACGCTGCATGTTTACTATAACTACAGGTAAGTCTTATTATGGGCTTACCTGTAGGTACAAATGGAAAACTGGAGTTTACTACCGCATTAGAAGAAATATTTGTTCCTGATGTTAATGTGTTTAACAACCGCTGTCAGCAAATATACGTCGGCAGAATGGCACGGCTGGGCAAAGTAACGTACCCGTACGTGAGTGTCCCCGTGGATCCGGCGGACTCGATCGCCACGGGGATACCCGAGATCGTGTCACAGAGCTGAAGAACGGGGAGATGCCGATGTAAACAGCATCTCCCCGTGCTGCCTAGTGACAGCACACTGATCATCTGCTCCCTGCCACCGGGACCAGCGATCAGTGTGGTGTCACACACAGCCACGCCCACAGACAGTTAGAAACACGCCCCTAGGATACACTTAACCCCTCCCCGCCCCCTAGTGGTTAACCCCTTCACTGCCAGTGCCATTTTTACAGTAATCAATAACAATTTTGATCGCTGTATTAATGCTAATGGTCCCAAAAATGTGTAAAAATTGTCCGATGTGTCTGCCATAATGTCGCAGTCACGATAAAAAAAAAATTGTTGATCGCCGCCATTACTAGTAAAAAAAAATTATTAATAGAAATGCCATAAAACGATCCCCTATTTTGTAGACGCTATAACTTTTGCGCAAACCAATCAATAAACGCTTATTACCAAAAATATGTAGAAGAATACGTATCGGCCTAAACTGAGGAAAAAACATTTTTATATATATTTTTGGGGGATATTTATTACAGCAAAAAGTAAAAAAATAATGTGTTTTTTTTCAAATTGTCGCTCTTTTTTTGTTTATAGTGCAAAAAATAAAAACCGCAGAGGTGATCAATTACCACCAAAAGAAAGCTCTATTTGTGGGAAAAAAAAGGACGTAAATTTTGTTTGGGATCCACGTTGCACGACCGCACAATTGTCAGTTAAAGTGATGCAGTGCCAAATCGCAAAAAAAGCTCTGCAGCTGCTGACTTTTAAAATATGGACACACACCTGTCCAGGGCGCCCGCGATGTCGGCACCCGAAGCCGTTCTATCCCTTGGCTGTCAGGTGCTGCCGCCGCCATCCTTGGTAAGGGAATCAGTAAGGGAAGACCTGTGGCTTTACTTCCTGGTTCCCTACTGAGCATCCCACTGGTCCCTGCTGTTTTCTGGGATCCGTGTGTCTCCCAGAATACAGCGGGGGGGAGGGACGGGAAGTGGCGTAGATAGCCGCGGGTTGCTCGGGTATCTATGCTCGGAAGTGGGAGCAAAATACCTGTATTAGACAGGTATCTGCTCCCCCCTGAAAGGTGCCAAATGTGATAGCGGAGGGGGGGAGGAACCGGAGAAGCAGAAGTTCCATTTTTGGGTGGAACTCTGCTTTAACTGTTTCACAGACAGAGCTGTTTTTAATTTTTTTTGCACGTTTAAGAAATCATTTTAGGCTTTATTAGACCCCCAAACATATTTTCTCAAAGCAGAAAATTGTTATAAGTATTAAACTAAGCTAGTATAAAAACTGAATAAAAGTGCTCCTATTCAATTAAATGGAAAGTTGATAATTGGATGAATGGGTAATAGAGGGAGAATAGAGGGAGAAAGAAGCAAATGGACACAGTTGTTTAGAAACCGACATGTTTAACTCCCTCCTCCCTAACTTAAAGCAGGGCACTTGTTTGAGCTCCCCTGCCACCTCACCCACCCACCCACTCACCTAACATATCCCTCTGCGGCTGCCTCAATCCCCCAGTCACAGTACATCCCACCACTGCCGTTTATCCCAAAAATCACAGTGTATCCCTTCACTGCTGCTTCCACCCCACGGTCACAGTGCATCCTCCCCCTTCTGTTTCATCTCCACTTAACCGCTTCCCGACCGCCTCCTGCACATGTACATCAGCAGAATGCACGGCTAGGCAAAAGCACGTATATATACGTCCCCTTTAATTGCCTAGCCGTGGGGGCGCACTCGGTGACCGTGGCCGCGGGACCAGCAGACCCGATCGCCGATGGTGTCCCGCGATCGGGTCACAGAGCTGAAGAACGGGGAGAGGTCTGTGTAAACAAACCTCTCCCCGCGCTTCCTACACTGCCTGTTACTGATCGGCTGTTCTCTGTCATCGGGAACGCCGATCAGTGATGTCAGACGTCAGCCACGCTCCCTACTGTAAAAAAAAACACAACACGTCACACTAACTCCTCCCCGCCCCCTAGTGGTTAACTCCTTCACTGCCACTGTCATTTACATAGGAATCAGTGCATTTAAATAGCACTGATTACTGTATAAATAACAATGGTCCCAAAAATGTGTCTAAAATGTCCGATGTGTCCGCCATAATGTCGCAGTCACAATAAAAATCGCTGATTGCCGACATTACTAGTAAAAAAAAAAATATTAATAAAAATGCTATAAAACTATCCCCTATTTTGTAAACGCTATAATTTTTGCGCAAACCAATCAATAATCGCTAATTGCAATTTTTTTTACCAAAAATATGTAGAAGAATACTTACCGGCCTAAACTGAGGAAAAAAAATGTTTTTTTATATATTTTTTGGGGATAATTATTATAGCGAAAAGTAAAAAAAATTGCATTTTTTTCAAAATTGTCACTCTATTTTTGTTTATAGCGCAAAAAATAAAAACCGCAGGGGCGATCAAATACCACCAAAAGAAAGCTCTATTTGTGGGAAAAAAAGGACGCCAATTTTGTTTGGGAGCCACGTCGCACGACCACGCAATTGTCAGTTAAAGCAAAGCAGTGCCGAATCGCAAAAAGGGGCCTGGTCCTTTGGCTGCAAATTGGTCTGGGGCTGAAGTGGTTAAAGTGCATCCTTCCTATGCCACCTCATCTCCAGGTCACATCTCTCCTTGCATTCAGCAATCCCAGTCTCTGCTCTACCAATATAACGACCTCCTCCACTCCTTGTGTTGCCCTCTGTTGCCTTTTTCCCTCACTGCCTCCACACTGCACTCTATTCTGACAATTAAGGCCCGTACACACGATTGGACTTTTTGACAACCAACATGCAAATTAGCTGGTTTGGACCAACATCCGACCGTGTGTACGCTCCATCAGACCAACTTTTTCCAGGTTTCATCGGACTTTTGTTGGCTGTGCAAACAGACCAACTTTCTGCCAACAAAAGTCCGATGGACCAAAGTCCGACTGTGTGTACACAAAACCAACGGACTTTTGTCCAAAGTACAAACACGCATCCTCAGAACCAATGCAAAAGATCAGACAACAATATAGAAGTTGACCAAAGGTGGCGCTGGAGTATTCGAACGTCCTCTTTTAAAGTGTCGTCAGTACGTTGAAACGGCACTACGTTCATGTTTGTTGCCTAAAAAGTCCGATCGTGTGTATGCAATACCAACTTGGGGCCAACGCCCTTTGGACAAAAATCCACAGGAAAGTTTGTCCACGGTCCGATCGTGTGTATGAGGCTTTATAGTAACTAGAATTTGGATAGTGCACCACTGTTCATAACTAGTCATTAATATCTGACAAATAAAATACTCACCTCTAAAGGACTTGAGAAATTGCGTTCATTTTGTACATAGGCCATGCACACCTGAAAAATAAGAACAAAGAAAAAATATATTAATATGCTTTAAAAAAAAAAATCACAAAACTGTTAACTTTATTAATTTAATGTGAACCTGTCCAACGTGAGTGAGCCGCTGGTGTGTGACATTCTGCACCAATTCCGTCTGTTGTGCAGCAATGATTTGCTTATCCAGTCAGTGAGGAATCGATCTTGGCACTGACAGGTTGTCGACAGTGACATGATCACTAGTGTGATTTGGTCCAGCTTAGGCTGGGTACGCACAAATCGCAATTTGGCTAGTTCAGCAGGGATCGGTCAAATTTCGATCTGTGTGTAGTCCTTGTTAGACCGACTTCTGTGGAATGGGACTGCTGCAAAACCTTTGATCAGCAGCCTACAGCCAATCAACTGCAGCAGATCAGTGTATTCTGACACTAGAGAGTCCACACTGTCAGAATATTACGTCCTGGTGAGGGGGACTCCTGCATCCATCTTGTTTTTTTGTTCAGCCAGCAGGCTGCACTAACTAACCACGTATAACCAGCTTTATATTTAGTAAAAAAAACACAGGGAAAACTGGTGACTAGTCCAATGCCTTCTACCTGCCTCTTCTGGGCACAGCTTATGCAAGTCGTCAAGTCCTCTTAAAAACCTGGAGGAGACTCATGCCGCGTACACACGATCGGAAATTCCGCCAGCAAAAGACCAATGTGAGCTTTTGGTCGAAAAATTTGACTTTTGCTGGCGGAATTTCGGTCAGCAAAAGATTGAGAGCATGTTCTTCCGATCGTCTGTGGCAATTCCAACGCGCAAAATTCCGAGACATGCTCAGAAACAATTTGACGCATGCTGGTAAGCATTGAACTTAATTTTCGCGGCTCGTCGTAGTGTTTTACGTCACCGTGTTCTTGACAGTCGGAATTTGGTGTGACCGTGTGTAGGCAACACAAGCTTGAGCGGAATTCCGTCGGAAAAAACATCCAAGGATGGTAATAGCAACCGTTGTCTATATATACTATATTACCAAAATTATTGGGACACCTCCCTTTACACGCACATGAACTTTAATGGCATCCCAGTCTTAGTAAGTAGGGTTCAATATTCAGTTGGCCCACCCTTTGCAGCTATACCAGCTTCAACTCATTTTTCCTCAGAAACACATTTGTGAGGCCAGGCACTGATGTGGATGAGAAGGTCTGGCTCGCAGTCTGCACTCCAAATTATCCCAAAGGTGTTCTGTCGGGTTGAGGTCAGGACTCTGCGCAGGCCAGTCAAGTTCCTCCACCCCAAATTTGCTCATTCATGTCTTTATGGACCTTGCTTTATGCCTTTGGTCCAAATAATTTGGTGGAGGGTGAATTATGGTGTGGGGTTGTTTTTCAGGGGTTGGGCTTGGCCCCTTAGTTCCAGTGAAGGGAACTCTTAAGGCATCAGCATACCAAGACATTTTGGACAATTTCATGGTCCCAACTTTGTGGGAACTATTTGGGGACGACCCCTTCCTGTTCCAACATGATTGCGCACCAGTGCACAAAGCATGGTCCATAAAGACACGGATGAGCGAGTTTGGATTGGAGGAACTTGACTGGCCTGCACGGAGTCCTGACCTCAACCCAATAGAATGCCTTTGGGGTAAATTAGAGTGGAGACTGCAAGCCCGGCCTTCTCTCCAACATCAGTGCCTGACCTCACAAATGCGCTTCTGGAAGAATGGTCAATCATTCCCATAGACACACTCCTAAACCTTGTGGACAGCCTTCCCAGAACAGTTGAAGCTGTTATAGCTACAAATGGTGGGCCAACTCAATATTGAACCCTACAGACTAAGACTGGGATGCCATTAAAGTTTATGTGCGTGTAAAGGCAGGGGTCCCAGTACTTTTGGTAATATAGTGTAGTAGTAATGAGGCAAGCATTAAAATGTATTAACAAAGGTAATGACACAATTTTGCATACAGAGTGATTAGTAGTAATGACTATGCATAAGATGACATTCGGCATCCAGATCAGCATAAACAGTAGTAAGGTCACCTAAAATGTAACAGTGGGCAGTAATAAAGCTTATTTTACCAGATACAGGAGACTATACTACCGAAGTGCATTAATGGCAACTATGCTAGGCCTAGACCAACTGGATATGCACTGTCTGTAAAAGGATAGAGGGGGATCAAAAGGGACTTGCAGGATGGTTCTCCTAGAGGGGCTTCCTTCATGTTGTTCTTCTGACAGCTATCATTGGGGCCCTTAGGAAGCAGTGGTGCACTTAAAGCGGTAGTAAACCGCTGGGGCATAAGAGGTGTATCGCTTAATAAAAAGAATAAAAGCCTTTGCAGAATAAAAGAAAAAAAGAAACACCTATAAGACAATGGCATAATGTGCTAGTATGCATCGCATACTAGCACAATATGAAATACTTACCTTAGAACTAAGCCCTTCCTACAGCACGCTGTCACCCTTGAGAGGGCTGACATCTTTTCCTGGTCTTTCTTCTGGGTTTGTGGTCTCCGGCATTGTGAGTGGCCGGAGTCGCAATGATGTCACTCCTGTGCATGCGCATGCATGTGCTTGGGAGCCCTCTGTCCCGGCAAGAAGCACGGTATGCCGGACCTTCAGAGGGCATGCTACGGTGACGTCAATGGCTGGGTGAATATCTCCTAAATAATGCATGTTTATGAAATATTCATTTTACCTACAGGTAAGCCTAAAATAAAAATCACATGGCGGGCTTTACTACTGCTTTTACTACACTTTTAGTAAACCAGAATGCAGTATAGTTGCGGTAAGGATGCGGTCAAGATACAGTCAAGGTGTGGTACAGGTGCAGTGTAGATGCAGGTCAAATGCAGTGAAAGTTCGGTGTAACTTCAGTATAGGGTTGGTATGAGTGCAGTATAGGTTTGGCAGAAATGGGACATAGGACTGGTTTGGATGCAGTATGGGTTGGGTACACTTGGTGTCCTGCTCTCAGTGGCTCAGTCTCTGCTAGCTGTGTCAATAATGGGCAAATAGCCCTCTCACCAGTTCCCAGGATGCTCTCTGTAGAAGGGCCCCCCCCCGAACTCTCCTTGAAAACCTGCGGTGATCAATGGTGGGAAGCATAGGGTGGGTGCAGGCTCCAGTCTCTTTGCGGCAGTGGTGCAGGAGCTAAGATATGTGCGGTGCTGTGCTGCCCCTGGGTGTCCTCACTGTCTCAGGTTTGCATCCCCGCTGGCAGGTGAATCAGAGAGACACATGTTTTCTCCCTCTCTAATTCCTCAGTGCCAAGAGGAAGTACTTTCCCTGGGCAGTTTAGGAAAAATCCCTTCTACACTCCTCCTACTGCACAGTGTCTGGGATTTGTAGTCTAAAGTATTTATGGGTCCCCTCCCATTATATGGCTGCCATCCCAAACTATAGCTCCCAGGATTCTTAGCACTCTGCATAAAAGTCTATGGGCTTGCTTGGCTTTAGAGCTTCTCCTGCTGGCCATAGAAAACAGTAGACATGTGCCGAATTCAGCCGAATTTTGCATCTTTTGGACATTTGGATGCATCCGAATGTCCGAATAAAAAAGTAACGAATTTCAACTAATACAAAAGAAATTATAGCGAATATAACAAATGAATTCGACATGATTCGGTATATCGTTAAAGATCTAATGAAACAAAAGGTCAACTTAAAGTAAATCTTACAGTCCAATCAGCTGATTAATTTTGTGCTGGAGGTTGGATTACTGGAAAAGTGCATCCCTGAGAACTGAGTGAGAAAGGTGTTGTATTGTATTTGAGCAGAGGATCAGAGATATTGTCATTGTGTTTGTTAATAGATTCAGTAAACAAACGACTTTCCAAACTACGAATCATTATCATGAATATATATACATACATAAATATCAAATTTCAACTAATACGAAAGAAATTATAGCGGATAGAACGAATGAATTCGACATTCGAGGTTCAGTATAACGAATATCGACACTCTACAGAAATAATGAATTATCCGAAAACGAATTAACGTAACATAACGAATTTAACAGAACAAAATTTTGCCCCTGTTCAAATCATTAGTAAGACCTCATCTGGAATATGCAGTTTTGGGCACCAGTTCTCAAAAAGGATATCGGGGAACTGGAGAAAGTGCAGGGAAGGGCAACCAAACTGATAAGAGGCATGGAGGAGCTCAGCTATGAGGAAAGATTAGAGGAACTGCATTTATTCACTCTTGAGAAGAGGAGAATAATGGGGGATATGATCAACATGTTCAAATATATAAGGGGTCCATATAGTGAACTTAGTGTTGAGTTATTCACTTTACGGTCAACACAGAGGACACAGGGGGCACTCTTTATGCCTAGAGGAAGAGCTGTGAAAATGTGGAATAGACTCCCTCCAGAGGTGGTTCTGGCTAACTCAGTAGATTGCTTTAAGAAAGGCCTGGATACTTTCCTAAATGTACATAATATAACTGGGTACTAACATTTATAGGTAAAGTTGATCCAGGGAAAATCCGATTGCCTCTAGGGGGATCAGGAAGGGATTTTTTTTCCCCTGCTGTAGCAGATTGTAGCATGCTCTGCTGTTTTTTTTGCATTCCTCTGGATCAACTGTGGGTATAGAATTGGGTATATTGGATTGTACGATATTTTTTTTTTTTTTTTATTTATTATTTCTTTTTTTTTATAGTTGAACTGGATGGACTTGTGTCTTTTTTCAAAAAAGAAATTATGTATTTTGCGAATGACAACGAACCGAAACTAAAAAAAATATTCCATTGTGCACAAGTCTAGAAAACAGGCTTCTTGATAAGAATGGAAATCCAGTTAACACCAACCTCCAACTTTTTAGCCATCTTCCGACATGTCATAACAGAAGTGCAGTGCTGGGTTCTCTGTCCCACCTCTAACAGGTACATTTTTAAATGTCTTTTGAAATCTTCATTCATATCTGGGAAAATGGAGTCACGTTGGGAAGGAAAAATATTAGATTACATTACATTAAAAAAAACACACAGAATAAACATATGAAAGAAAAATACATACAGTGAGGGGATACATAGGTTGTATGATATGGAGTTAAAACTGGTTCTCAGCTTTGGTCAGAGTATAGGAACCTGTATCAGTCTTGTATGTGTTTTAACCAATACCTATGACTTTGCTATCAGCCTCCTGCAATCCCCTGTACAGCAGCAATCAAACAGAGGGGCAGAGTGGGAATAGCAGAACTAGGAGCCAGTCAGGGGTGCTGCATACAAATGTGCCTACAAGGAACATGCTAATAGGAGAAAACATCACAGTGAGTAGGTAGATGACCTAATCAGTCTCCTGCTGTTTTTTTCATTGTCCTATGAGCAGGCTGGGAATACCACTGAATTTCTTCTATATTCTTTAACTTCAACTGAAAATGAGTGTCATCTGGCAAGCTGTGCTGTCGACAGTGCTGTATGAATGCAATTTTACTAGCAAGTAAAACAATTCTCCTATATGTAATAAATCTGTTCATTTAGCTGTTTGCCTGCTTTTGAGCTTTAAGTTAGCTGATGAAAAGACACAACTACATTAGGTATCCAGAAAAACAGAAGACCAAATGGACAAGCATCTAGCTTACCTCTCAGCCTTGTTCCTTCACCTTCCACTATGGCATCGCCAGGATATGGCATTAGGAAACATCGAACTGTTCTTTCTTCCACCATGTTTAAAACACCTCTCATGTGCCTTGTTCCAAGTCTCTGTCATTTATTACATAAGTATAAGCACAGACATAACTAATACTATGAATGCTGCTGCTGCAAAAAAGACTTAAAACCCAACTGTTTGGGCATGAAAACAAAAGTTATGGCACACCTTACTGTTTTTTTTGTAAGAAAGCAGCCACAGCCAGTGTAAAACATCCTGTCCCCTGCCAGCATGATGTAGATAAGAACCGCTGAGCACTATGTGAGAGCAGCAGTCACTCCATAGCAGTCCAACAAACTCCCAATGCAAAGAGACTGCTACTCTCACAAAGCTCAGCAGTCCTTCTCTGCAAAAGACTCCTGGGGACAGGAAGGTCCACAAAGGGGTCAATTCACTTATGCTGCGTACACACGATCGGACTATTTGGCCAGACTATCCAGCGGACTTAATCCGGCGGACAATCCGCTGGACTTTCCAGCGGAGGTCCGTCGGACTTTCCGAACGTGCGGACTTGCCCACACAGGCCCGGAATTTTCCGGCGGACTTTCCGCCGGAGTTTTGGCAGAGGTCCACCGGACTTTTGAAATAAACGGACTTGCCCACACATGGAGTAAAGTCTGTCCATTTTGAAAATGACTCCAGGTAGACGGGACTAGCGAAGGAAGCCAATGTTGCCGCCTCGATAGGCGAGATTGACACCTTGCTATCCCTGTCGCCTGGTATGGATTTAAAGAGGAATCCCTATGCTGAAAAAACGGCGTGGGGGTCCCCCCAGAATCCATATCAGACCCTTATCCAAGCATGCAGCCCAGCCGGTCAGGAAAGGGGGTAGGGACGAGCGCCCCCCCTCCTGAGCTGTACCAGGCCCTCAACATGGGGGGGTGCTTTGGGGAAGGGGGGGTCCTGCAGCCCCCCCCACCCCAAAGAACCTTGTCCCCACGTTGATGAGGACAAGGGCCTCTTCCCAACAACCCTGGCCGTTGGTTGTCGGGGTCTGCGGGCGAGGGGCTTATCAGAATCCGGGAGCCCCCTTTAATAAGGGGGCCCCCAGATTCCGGCCCCCCACCCTATGTGAATGAGTATGGGGTACCATGTAAGCTGGTGACAGGTACTCGGGTACTCTGATGGGCTCGTGACAGGTACTTGGGTACTCTAAAGGGCTGGTGGCAGGTACTTTGATGGGTGGCGACAGGTCCTTTTTATTAGGGGGGGCAATCAGTGTGTTTGGTGTATACTGTAGGCGGTAACGAGCTGTTACCGCAATCTCCTCCTCATACATGATCAGTGTGTGAGGAGGAGAGCCCGGTAACATATCGTTACCGCGGTTTGTTGACATTCTGTAAATGGCTGTGATTGGACACAGCTGGTCACATGGTAAAGAGCCAATTTCATGGTGCTTTACCGCAATCGGGGATGGGCTGTGCCCCGAGGGACATGCCCCATCCCCGATCGCCACTCTGCGTGCCCCCCGCTGCCTGCAGGTGCGGTGAGAAGCAGAGGATGTCATATGATGCCCACCCGGAGGGACAGAGTGTTCCTGCGGATGTCATATAAAGTTACATAGTAGGTGAGGTTGAATAAAGACACAAGTCCATCAAGTCTGACCTTTGTGTGTGATTATATGTCAGTATTACATTGTATATCCCTGTATGTTGCAATCATTCAGGTGCTCATCTAATAGTTTTTTGAAACTATCAATGCCCCCCGCTGAGACCACCACCTGTAAAAAGGGAATTCCTTGCCACTCTTACAGTAAAGAACCCTCTACGTAGTTTAAGGTTAAACCTCTTTTCTTCTAATTATAATGAGTGGCCTCATGTCTTGTTAAACTCCCTTCCGCAAAAAAGTTGTATCCCTATTGTGGGGTCACCAGTATGGTCAGTGCTGTGTTTTGGCCTAGGCCAACAAGGGGCAACAAAGCACCCCCCCACGAAAATGGCACCATCGGGGGAGTACAGCTTAGGAGTGCAGTGGCTTCGCTGGTGCAGAGGGGGCCAGAAAGCAGTTTAAGTAGAAGCCATCAAGCCACCCCCTGGAAAGCCGTGATTCTCTCTCTGAATGGCCCTCTGCTGAGGCCAATCATGGGGAGGGAAACCGCGGTCAGGAAGCTGGGTGGCAAAACCAGTTAGAGCTCCTCTCTCTCTTCTCCCTTCGACTGACAGAAAGGGGAGGGGGGCGAGCAGGGGATTTCTCTGCTGCTGCCGAGTTCTCTGGTAAATGGAGCAGCGCTGTGACAGGGAGAGGAGAGCTGTGGGCTGTCTGTGTATCTCCCCCGCTCGCCCCCCTTCCCTTTCTGTCAGGCGTAATTACCCCAATTTTTTTGTATAATGTAAAAGATGATATTACACTGAGTAAGTAGATACCTAACATGTCAAGCTTTAAAATTGTGCACACTCGTGGAATGGCACCAAACTTTTGGTACTTAAAAATCTCCATAGGCTACTTTTTAAACATTTTTACAGGTTACCAGTTTAGAGTTACAGAGAAGGGCTAGTGCAAGATTTATTGCTGTCACTCTAACGATTGTAGCGATACCTCACATGTGTGGTTTGAGTGCAATTTACATATGCTTTTGCGTGTGGGGATGGGGCACTTTAAAAAAAAAAAAAAAACGTTTGTTTATTTTATTTTTATTTATCTATTTTTACACTTTCCCTTTAAAAAATTTTTTTGATCACTTTTATTCCTCTTACAAGAAATGTAAACATCTAAACTAATAGGAATAGGGCATGACAGGTCCTCTTTACAGAGAGATCTGGGGTTTATAAGCCCCCAAATCTCTCCTCTGTGCTGGATGCATGGACCAGATGGTCCCTGGCCATCTTTATGACCCTCGGAGGCCGGAAGGGACATCATCTGTCACCTGTCACGTGTCCCAGAAGATTGCTGAGAGGGAGGGGCCGCCTAGGGGGAGAGGAGGAGATTCCTAGGCAGCCCGTAGGTGGAAGCAGGAAGTGGGACAGGAAGTCACACTCAAAACAAAGCACCCACTCCCCCCCAGAAAAAAATTACATGCCAAATGTGGCATGTAAGTGGGCAAGGATTGCTTAAAGCGGAAGTTCCACTTTACCTTTAACCACTTCAGCCCCGGAAGGTTATACCCACTTCCTGACCAGGCCATTTTTTACGATCCGGCACTACGTTGATTAACTGACAAATGCGCAGTCGTGCAACGCTGTACCCAAATAAAATTGATGTCCTTTTTTTCCCCACAAATAGAGCGTTCTTTTTGTAGTATTTGAAAAAGGACAGTTTTTCCTCTTATGGGATTTTAAAAGGCAGGAGTCTTCAAAAATTATATCGAAATATGTTTTATTTAGAAAAGTTAAAACAATGAATAATAAAAATCAATGGATGCAAGCTTGATAATTTGTGGCATACAGGAACAACAATAAAGATGTTAACAGATACAATAAGGAATAATATTAACAACAGCACACTAATAGAGCCTGAGCAATGAGCTGAGGCTATGAGAAGCCCAACGCGTTTCAAGGTTATTGGAAAGTAGAACCTCTTCTTCAGGGGATGATAGTGTAATATATTCTTATCTGTAGATGTTATAAAGACATACAGTGAGTAAACAAAACAATCACAATTAGTAATTGTAGCTCCACGCATAACATGTCATATAACATCCATTAATCACATTGCATGTTTGTTCTAACCGAGTATTACTGTAGGTCACTGTCCAAAAGCATCCAACATATAAAAATTGGGGATAGGGAAAGGGTTTTGCCACCAGGGGTCCGATCCATAGGCCAGTGTACAAAGCTGCGGGCTGCCGAGATGCCAGCAAACGGGGCAGACACAGAGGGCGTATCACAACCACGTATATTACACCCACTCTGTTGTGTCTGAAGTAGTCCTAACAAGAAAAACCATCAGGGTAATAAGTGACCGCTGTAGTTCAATGATACATATCATAATATAGGCAGAGAGCCACACACTTGAACAGGGCAGGGAAAGGAAGTTTAGATCATTAATATTGAAAATAAGGGCAATATATACTGATACCCCAATAGTGCTAACGTACCTGCTGATGTATATCATAAAGAAAGAGATTGGTGACTGGATACCCAATCACCTTTAACCGACGTGAGTTCCATAGGGGAAAGGGGAATGACCCCAAAACAAATACAAAGCAGACCCGACCAACTAGTGTGTCCTAGCCAGGGTTATCTGAAAACAAATCCAAAAAATATATATATAATAAATATATTATTGGTATATAATATTAACCACTTAAGCCCCGGACCAATTTGCAGCGAAAGGACCAGGCCCCTTTTTGCGATTCGGCACTGCGCCGCTTTAACTGACAATTGCCCGGACGTGCGACGTGGCTCCCAAACAAAATTGGCGTCCTTTTTTTCCCACAAATAGAGCTTTCTTTTGGTGGTATTTGATCGCCTATGCAGTTTTTATTTTTTGCGCTATAAACAAAAATAGAGCGACAGTTTTGAAAAAAATGCAATATTTTTTACTTTTTGCTATAATAAATATCCCCCAAAATATATAAAAAATACATTTTCCTCAGTTTAGGCCGATACGTATTCTTCTACATATTTTTGGTAAAAAAAAATCGCAATTAGCGATTATTGATCGGTTTGCGCAAAAGTTATAGCGTTTACAAAATAGGGGATAGTTTTATAGCATTTTTATTAATATTTTTTTTTTACTAGTAATGGCGGCGATCAGCGATTTTTATTGTGACTGCGAGATTATGGCGGACACATCGGACATTTTTGACACATTTTTGGGACCATTGTCATTTATACAGCAATCAATGCTATTTAAATGCATTGATTCCTGTATAAATGACACTGGCAGTGAAAGTGTTAACCACTAGGGGGCGGGGAGGGGTTAGGTCTGTGATGTGTGTTTTTTTTTTACAGTAGGGGGCGTGGCTTTACGTCTGACGTCACTGATCGGCTTTCCCGATGACAGGTAACAGCCGATCAGTGACAGGCAGTGTAGGAAGCACGGGGAGAGGTTTGTTTACACATACCTCTCCCCGTTCTTCAGCTCTGTGACCCGATCGCGGAACACCAGCAGCGATCGGGTCCGCTGGTCCCGCGGCCGCGGTCAAGGAGCTCAGGACCGGGTCGCGAGTGCGCCACCGGCTGGGCGTGCGCGACCCACGGCTGGGCAATTAAAGGGGACGTACCGGTACGTGCTTTTGCCCAGCAGTGCCATTCTGCCGATGTAAATGTGCAGGAGGCGGCCCTGAAGTGGTTAAATAATATATCCCGGCTGAGGAAATCGACAATGGTGGAAAAGTCCAACTTAAAAGCACCCCCATTTTGGACATGTAGACAAAATGTATCTATTATAGATAGACACATTTTGTCTACATGTCCAAAATGGGGATGCTTTTAAGTTGGGCTTTTCCACCATTGTCGATTTCCTCAGCCGGGATATATTATTTAATATTATATACCAATAATATATTTATTATATATATATATTTTGGATTTGTTTTCAGATAACCCTGGCTAGGACACACTAGTTGGTCGGGTCTGCTTTGTATTTGTTTGGGGTCATTCCCCTTTCCTCTATGGAACTCACGTCGGTTAAAGGTGATTAGGTATCCAGTCACCAATCTCTTTCTTTATGATATACATCAGCAGGTACGTTAGCACTATTGGGGTATCAGTATATATTGCCCTTATTTTCAATATTAATCATGAACTACAGCGGTCACTTATTACCCTGATGGTTTTTCTTGTTAGGACTACTTCAGACAAAACAGAGTGGGTGTAATATACGTGGTTGTTATACGCCCTCTGTGTCTGCCCCATTTGCTGGCATCTCGGCAGCCCGCAGCATTGTACACTGGCCTATGGATCGGACCCCTGGTGGCAAAACCTTTTCCCTATCCCCAATTTTTATATGTTGGATGCTTTTGGACGGTGACCTACAGTAATACACGGTTAGAACAAACATGCAATGTGATTAATGGATGTTATATGACATGTTATGTGTGGCGCTACAATTAACAATTGTGATTGTTTTGTTTACTCACTGTAAGTCTTTATAACATATACAGATAAGAATATATTACACTATCATTCCCTGAAGAAGAGGTTCTACTTCCCAATAACCTCGAAACGCGTCGGGCTTCTTATAGCTTCAGCTCATTGCTCAGGATCTATTAGTGTGGTGTTGTTAATATTAATACTTATTGTATCTGTTAACATCTTTATTGTTGTTCCTGTATGCCACAAATTATCAAGCTTGCATCCATATATTTTTATTATTCATTGTTTTAACTTTTCTAAATAAAACATATTTCGATATAATTTTTGAAGACCCCTGCCTTTTAAAATCCCATAAGAGGAAAAACTGTCCTTTTTCATATAGTCTACTAGGGATGTGGGCAGGTGGTCTTCTTCCACATAGTTTCTGGCAACACCAATACATATATTTTTGTGGTATTTGATCACCTCTGCAGACAATTTTGAAAAAAAAAAACAATATTTTTTACTTTCTGCTATAATACATATCCCCCAAAAATGTAAAAAAAAAATTCTTCATCAATTTAAGTTTATATGTATTCTGCTACATATTTTGGTAAAATAAAACCCAATAAGCGTATTGATTGGCTTGCACAAAAGTTATAGCGTCTACAAACTATGGGATAGATTTATGGACTTTTTTTTTTTTTTTTTTTTACTAGCAATGGCGGCGATCTTAGATTTTTAGTGGAACTGTGACATTGCGGCGGACAAATCTGACCCTAAGTGAAACTTTTTGGGGACCAGTGACACCAATACAGTGATCAGTGCTAAAAAAAATGCACTGATCAATGTATAAATGACACTGTCTGGAAAAGAGGTTAACACTAGGGGCGATCAAGGGGTTAAATGTGTTCCCTGGGAGGTGCTTTCTAACAGTAGGGGGAGTGTTACACTGGAGGAAAAGAGAGATTGTGATCTTTCTCTTTTCCTCCCTGACAGAGCAGCAGTGTGCTTTGTTTACATCGGCACACTGCTGCTCCGTGTCTCTTCTGAGTGATCGACGGGTCGCGGTGGAAATCGCGGCTGTCGGACCAGCTGATTGGCTCCTGCTGTGTCCAATCACAGCGGAAGCAGCGTGGGAGTGGCGCTCCGGCAGCGCGTGTCCTCCCTACACCGCGGTCAGGAAGCGTTTAATCTTGCATAGTTGTACAGGCTCCTATCCTGTACTGAATTTCGCTGCATACTGTGAGCGTTTCATAGTTTGCATTTTAAGCTGCGGATAGACATAACCTTCTTAATTTCTTGGCTACAAGACATCCATCATTATCTAGCTCAGGGATCGACAAACTTTTTAAACAAAGGGCCAGTTTACTGTCCCTCAGGCTTAAGGGGGGGCAGACTGTGTCCAGTAGGAGTAGAGAATGCTCTGGTGTCAGTGTAAGTAAACAATGCTCCATTATTGGTATGTGGGAGGAATATTGCCCCATTGATGGTGTCAGGTGGAGGAAACGTGTACCCAAGGGCTGAATACTGTAAAGGAAAGCAAAGGGCTGCATCTGGCCCCCAGTTTGGAGACCACTGATCTAGCACTATCTTCAAATCCAATCGTTGTCAAAAGTTTATAGAATTCCCCTACGTAACATCTATAAAATGTGCCCCTTTTTAACAAATGAAACCACAAAGCTCCTCACTCACTCCCTTGTTATCTCTCGCCTTGACTATTGCAACTCCCTTCTCACTGGCCTGCCTCTCCATAGGCTATCCCCTCTTCAGTCTATTATGAATGCTGCTGCCAGACTTATCCACCTTATCAACCTCTCAGTGTCAACCAACCCTCTCCTCCAATCCCTACACTGGCTCCCAATACCCCACCGAATTAAATTTAAAATACTAACCACAACATACAAAGCCATTCACAACTCTGCCCCGAACTACATCACCAATCTTGTCTCCAAATATCACCCAAACCGTCCTCTCCGCTCTTAGATTGTAAGCTCTTCTGAGCAGGGCCATCTTAATCCTCTTGTATTTTATTATATTATAACTGTATTGTCTCCCTTTTATATTTTAAAGCGCTGAGTAAACGCTATATAAATGCTGTATAATAATAAGAAGAATAATCCTTCTCAGCCTTTCTGTCCATGGTCTTCAGTTATTTCAATCATAGAAGCTCAGCCAGAGGCGTAGCTTGAAGCTTGTGGGCCCCGATGCAAAAGTTGACCTGGCCCCCCCCACTACTTCCAACGTGCGTGCATATACATTCACCGCACGCCAAGATACTCAAAGGCTTAAGAGTTTTGAGTTCCCAAAGTTCCTCTTTACATCAAAGGATAGGGATTACCGCTGGAGAAGCAGAGGACAGGGATTACCGCTGGAGAAGCAGAGGACAGGGATTACCGCTGGAGAAGCAGAGGACAGGGATTACCGCTTGAGAAGCAGAGGATAGGGATTACCGCTGGAGAAGCAGAAGACAGGGATTACCGCTGGAGAATCAGAGGACAGGGACCCCTGGCAGGTCACGTGGCAGAGCTCCTTTGCCATCCCAGCACTGTATACACCTCCCCCCCCCCCCACACTACACAGGGCTGAAATCACATTCCTTTACACACAGTCTGTCAGTCTTTACAGGGTTTATCTGGCTTTTATGTTGCCCTTCTGACCCGTGAAATTCTCTGGTTGGAACAGCAGTGTAGTTACAGTAGGCAGATACACCCTGTGCACATCATGACTAACTGGCTGTGTTGTAAAGGAATGTGATTTTAGCCCTGCGGAAGAGGAACAGTATAGAGTGCTGTAATGGGAAAGGAGCTCAGCAGCCAGGCATAGCATGCAGGGTGGAGGGGGTCGTCAGGGGGTATTTGGGGGGGGGGGGGATCTAAACCATGTGACGTGAAATCTGGAGCCTGCAGCACTTCAGGGGCCCCCCGAGGAGGTGTTAAGGGATTTGTTTTAGCCATTTCTGAAGGTTTCTCTGTTAGTGTTGGGAAGGACACCTCCCGGAGGTGTGTGTCTTTTCCCCAGTTGTCAGGAAAGTGGGGTATGTAGACATCCCCAGGTGGGGGGGGGGGGGGGGGTACAGAGAATCCCAGCTGGTGACTAGGTAGTGTCATACCTCACCAGTGACATTGGTCCCATTATGGCTACAGGACGGCATTCTCCTCCTCTTGCCTCGGTTACCATTCCATGTTGCATGCACACAGCACAGACACAGGCTGTTCTCACCTCGTGCTCCTCTCCATTCAGAAAATGGCTCACAGCTTCTCCCCAGCCAATGGGAACAGAGGAGTGTGGACTGTGGAAGGCAAAGTAGAAGCCCAGTACTGGAGTGTGGCTGTAGGGCCCTAGGGCAGATCGGAGCTGGATTTTGTGGTGGATATGATAATATGACAGGGAGGCTGCAGGGGCCCCCTGGAGCTAGGGGTGGGGTTGCGATTGTGACCCCTGCAACCCCTTATGCTATGCCCATGGGCTCAGCATCATATATGGGAGTCTTACTTCTTACAATGCTCTTATTTTATCATTTCATATTTTAACCAGTTCCTGCCCGGCGTATGGCAGAATGATCATATGTTGTCCAGCCGTATCAGTGTGATCTGTAACTGGCTGCATCCATAGGACACAGCCGATGGCCGATCACTGTACCGGCCGCCTCCGGTACCATGTGACCGCTGTAACCGATCACAACAGGTCACATGACAGTTGCTTTAAAGCCAGCCATTGTATACAATTGTATTGCTAGCTATGATTGTTCAGTGATACAGACAGAGCCAATCACAGTCCATCTGTACCATGTGATTACTTCCCAAGAGTAGTACAATGTTATTATGGAAACATTATATTGCTCTGGTCAAAGCGTGTTTAAAAAAAAAATGCATGTTTAAAAAAAAAAAAAAATCATAAAAAAAAAGAAAATTTTAATTTCTTAATTTTCCAAAACCTTATGACAAAAAAATTACAACTTCAAAAAACCTACCATGCCTCTTACTAAATACCTTGGACTGTCAATTTTCCAAAAAGGGATCATTTGGGGGATATTTGTACTGTCCTGACGTTTTTGGGCCTCAAGAAATGAGACCAGTACATCAGGATTGATCAATTTTCAGATATATACCATAGTTTGTGGACTCCATAAAACTTTCCTACAGACTAAATAGTATACACTGGTTTGGGTTCTTTTCACCAAGCAAATGTAGCAGAAACCATTCTGGCCTAAATCTTGCAAATTTGCACATTTGTGTTGTATGTTTATATAAGAATTTATTAACAGTAAAATATAGAATTGATTAGTGCCGTTTTATTTTTGTAGGTGATTATCAGTTTCTAGGAGGAGCCAGATGTGCTCAACAGTTTCCAGGGAGAAGAGTGCTGGTAGTATGGAATGCACATATTACTGTCAATCCAGGAAAAGGTGCAGCTGTCCATCCAGTTATTTCAAGAAGTGTGATCCCCATCCCTTGTTTATTACTTCCCATTTTTTTTTTTTTATAATTAAATCTTTATTAATAGTTTTACTTATACAATTTACATTCTGCTGATTTCATTTCGTTAGTCTGTCCAATCATTTGATACCCTTGTGGACTGAAGATTGGCCCTTCCAGCGGCCCCCATCCCCCGGGAGGGAAGAACAAAAATTACTTCCCATTTACTTTACTTTACCGTCTATAGCATGCAGTGAAAAAGCAGTAATTTATCAACCTCCAAAGGGGATCCTCTAAGGATAATTTGTGAACTGCTATTCGGCTATTGGTGTGTTCTACTCACATAGCACACCTTCCCTTATGCCACCACCCCAGCCCCCTCATAAATCACCTTCTGCCTGCTCCTGCAAGGACAGTTATCTACTATGATGATTAGAATTATTATGGATATAATGTTACAAACCTGTATTTCTTCTTTAATATAGGTTGTAGAAAAATTTGCTCCTCTGTCCTCACCGTCAGACCGATCTCGAACCAAGACATCAACATACTTTAAAGCAGAACAGATATTAATTAACAAAACATTGCAGAACTGTGGAATGTAAATAGTGCTCTGCGTGAGGCATGAGAGTGAGTGAGGAGGAGCTGTGCAAGAGAGTGAGTGAGGAGGAGCTATGCAAGAGAGCTGAGTGTGAGGAGGAGCTGTGCATGAGAGCTGAGTGTGAGGAGGAGCTGTGCATGAGAGTGAGTGTGAGGAGGATTTATGCATGAGAGCTGAGTGTGAGGAGCTATGCAAGAGAACGAGTGAAGAGGAGTTGTGCAGAAGAGCTAAGTATGAGGAGTTATGCATGAGAGCAGAGTGTGAGGAGGAGTTTTGCAATAAAGCTTAGTGCAGGAGAGCTGAATGTAAGAAAGAGCTGTGCAAGAGAGTAAGTGAGGAAGAGCTATGCAAGTGAGCTGAATGTGAGGAGGAGTTGTGCAATAAAGCAAAGTGCAGGAGCTTAGTGTGAGGAGGAGTTATACATGAGAGCTGAGTGTAAGGAGGAGATATGCATGAGAGCTGAGTGTGAGGAGGAGCTGTGCAAGAGAGTGGCTGAGGAGGAGATATGCATGAGAGCTGAGTGTGCAGAGAAGTTATGCATGAGAGTTAAGTGTGAGGAGGAGTTGTGCAATAAAGCTAAGTGCAGAAAGGCTGAGTGTAAGGAGGAGCTATGCATGAGAGCTGAGTGTGAGGAGGAACTGTGCAAGAGTGCAAGTGTGAGGAGGAGTTATGCATGAGAGCTGAGTGTGAGGAGGAACTGTGCAAGTGTGCAAGTGTGAGGAGGAGTTATGCATGAGAGCTGAGTGTGAGGAGGAGTTGTGCAAAAGTACCAACTGAGAAAGGGAGATGTGAAAGGGAGCTCAGTGAGAAGATGTACAAGACAGCTGAGGGTTAGGAAGAATTGTGCAAGAGAAAATTGAGTGGGAGGAGCAGTGGAAGAGAGCTAAGTGTAATGCCGCGTACACACGATTGAAGAAGAGCTGTGGAGGACTAGCTGCGCAAGAGGGCTTAGTGTGGGGAAGAGCTGTACAAGAGAGCTAAGTGAGGAGGAATTGTGCAAGAGAAATGCAAGTAAGACGGAGCTGCAGAAGAGAGCTAAGAATGAAGAGGGGCTGTGCAAGAGACCTGGGTGTGAAGAAGAGCTGTGCAAGAGAGGTGTGTGACAATAAGCAGCACAAAAGAGATGAGCACGAGGAAGAACTGTGCAAGTGAACTAATGTGAGGAGGAGCTGTACAAGAAAATGAATGTGAGGAGGAGCTGTACAAGAAAACGACTGTGAGGAGGAGCTGTACAAGAAAATGAATGTGAGGAGTAGCTGTACAAGAAAACGACTGTGAGGAGTAGCTGTACAAGAAACAACTGTGAGGAGTAGCTGTACAAGAAAACGACTGTGAGGAGTAGCTGTACAAGAAAATGAATGTGAGGAGGAGCTGTACAAGAAAACGAATGTGAGGGGGAGCTGTACAAGAAAACGAATGTGAGGGGGAGCTGTACAAGAAAACGAATGTGAGGGGGAGCTGTACAAGAAAACGAATGTGAGGGGGAGCTGTACAAGAAAACGAATGTGAGGGGGAGCTGTACAAGAAAACAAATGTGAGGAGGAGCTGTACAAGAAAACGAATGTGAGGAGAAGCTGTACAAGAAAACGAATGTGAGGAGGAGCTGTACAAGAAAACGAATGTGAGGGGGAGCTGTACAAGAAAACGAATGTGAGGGGGAGCTGTACAAGAAAACGAATGTGAGGGGGAGCTGTACAAGAAAACGAATGTGAGGGGGAGCTGTACAAGAAAACGAATGTGAGGGGGAGCTGTACAAGAAAACGAATGTGAGGGGGAGCTGTACAAGAAAACGAATGTGAGGGGGAGCTGTACAAGAAAACGAATGTGAGGGGGAGCTGTACAAGAAAACGAATGTGAGGGGGAGCTGTACAAGAAAACGAATGTGAGGAGGAGCTGTACAAGAAAACGAATGTGAGGAGGAGCTGTACAAGAAAACGAATGTGAGGAGGAGCTGTACAAGAAAACGAATGTGAGGGGGAGCTGTACAAGAAAACGAATGTGAGGGGGAGCTGTACAAGAAAACGAATG
The DNA here is from genome assembly GCA_028564925.1 of Lithobates sylvaticus. Taxonomy (NCBI): domain Eukaryota; kingdom Metazoa; phylum Chordata; class Amphibia; order Anura; family Ranidae; genus Lithobates; species Lithobates sylvaticus. Next base: position 102,640,788 of record CM053029.1, read on the forward strand.
TGAGGGGGAGCTGTACAAGAAAACGAATGTGAGGGGGAGCTGTACAAGAAAACGAATGTGAGGGGGAGCTGTACAAGAAAACGAATGTGAGGAGGAGCTGTACAAGAAAACGAATGTGAGGAGGAGCTGTACAAGAAAACGAATGTGAGGAGGAGCTGTACAAGAAAACGAATGTGAGGAGAAGCTGTACAAGAAAACGAATGTGAGGAGAAGCTGTACAAGAAAACGAATGTGAGGAGAAGCTGTACAAGAAAACGAATGTGAGGAGGAGCTGTACAAGAAAACGAATGTGAGGAGGAGCTGTACAAGAAAACGAATGTGAGGAGGAGCTGTACAAGAAAACGAATGTGAGGGGGAGCTGTACGAGAAAACGAATGTGAGGGGGAGCTGTATGAGAAAACGAATGTGAGGAGGAGCTGTACAAGAAAATGAATGTGAGAGGGAGCTGTACAAGAAAATGAATGTGAGGGGGAGCTGTACAAGAAAACGAATGTGAGGGGGAGCTGTACAAGAAAACAAATGAGAGGAGGAGCTGTACAAGAAAACGAATGTGAGGAGGAGCTGTACAAGAAAACGAACTTGAGGTGGAGCTGTACAAGAAAATGAATGTGAGGAGGAGCTGTACAAGAAAACGAATGTGAGGGGGAGCTGTACAAGAAAACGAATGTGAGGGGGAGCTGTACAAGAAAACGAATGTGAGGGGGAGCTGTACAAGAAAACGAATGTGAGGAGGAGCTGTACAAGAAAACGAATGTGAGGAGGAGCTGTACAAGAAAACAAACTTGAGGTGGAGCTGTACAAGAAAATGAATGTGAGGTGGAGCTGTACAAGAAAACGAATGTGAGGGGGAGCTGTACAAGAAAACGAATGTGAGGGGGAGCTGTACAAGAAAACGAATGTGAGGGGGAGCTGTACAAGAAAACGAATGTGAGGAGGAGCTGTACAAGAAAACGAATGTGAGGAGGAGCTGTACAAGAAAACAAACTTGAGGTGGAGCTGTACAAGAAAACGAATGTGAGGAGGGGTTGTGCAAGTGTACCGAGTGTAAAATGTAAAAAGTTTTTAGTTTAAGAAAGGCATGTTATAAAAACTTCTGTTCAGTACTAGGATTCTGTCTTCAAAAACGAGTGATATAGAGATCAACCAACACCAGGAGAAGGACCAAGCACTATTTTAAAAGTACAAATTTTTTGTTCACTCAAAATTAGAGGTTTGTACAATGCAATATACAGAAAAAAAAGCTACATAGACAATTTTTTGTTCCTTTTGTGACTATTATTTATTTGTATTCACTCTCATGGCCCTCTCATAAAATGTAAGTGAATATATAGCAGCAGTAATACTTGTGATAAATGTTATCATTTGTAGCGACAGCGCAAGAGTGGGGAAGAGCTGTACAAGAGAGCTGAGTGAGGAGGAATTGTGCAAGAGAAATGCAAGTAAGACGGAGCTGCAAAAGAGAGCTAAGAATGAAGAGGGGCTGTGCAAGAGACCTGGGTGTGAAGAAGAGCTGTGCAAGAGAGGTGTGTGACAATAAGAAGTGCAAAAGAGATGAGCACGAGGAAGAACTGTGCAAGTGAGCTAATGTGAGGAGGAGCTGTACAAGAAAACGAATGTAAGGAGAAGCTGTACAAGAAAACGAATGTGAGGAGGAGCTGTACAAGAAAACTAATGTGAGGGGGAGCTGTACAAGAAAACGAATGTGAGGGGAAGGGTGAATAAAGTCTCTGCCACAGACTTGTAGTAACTAAAGGATGTAGACAAACTTAGAGAGCCCTCGTATGGTACCAGTATCTTGCAGCCGGTCCGGTGATACCGTACGAGTGTAGATTCACTTGGTGTCTTTCAACTAAGCTTCCAGGCTCTTGCGGAGGAACCAGCCTTGTGCGTGGCCCTCTCCCGAAGAGTCCTCCCCTGGTCGCTTCCTCAGTTGCTGGGCCTCTCCACAGATGAGACGGCACCGGACCACCTTGGAATCCTCCTTCCAGTTACTTTGCCTCGGGCTAGCCAGCCCCTAGACTCAGAATTGGATGAATCCGCACCCCAGGCCATGAGGGCCCTGAGGGCTGGTCAGGAGGACCAGGACCAAACAGACAGAAGATGACTTCTGGACCGGAACCCAGAAGCACGTGATGTCAGTACCTTAAGTACCCTCTCCCAGAATCACAGCAAGATGACACTCCCACTGGGCTGGTTCTGAGAGATATTAGCACTCAATGCGTCTAGCCAAACTGCGTTCTCACACTTGCCAGAAGTGACAGCGACACCTGTGGCCAAGCAGAACACATTGCAATCCAGCCAGACTGGTACTGAAACCTCAATTTGGTATAATCAAACCCAAAACCAAACTGCGGTTTTAGGCATTTTAATTAGAAAAAACACATAGCGTGTGCTCTTCAGGAGCCTGGCGCTACAACATTTTATTCTAGAGAATACAGTAAAAATAATTATGGCATATTAATTATTATAATTTTTTTTTTAATAGAAAAGTCTTCTTAAAAAACCCAGGATCTTCATAACCTAATGCCGCGTACACACGAGAAGAAATTTCCTTCAGCAAAAGTCTGATGAGAGCTTTTGGTCGGAAAATGCGACCGTGTGTATGCTCCATCGGACTTTTGCTGGCAGAATTCCAGCCAGCAAAAGATTGAGAGCATGTTCTCAATTTTTCAGTCGGAAATCATCTGTACCAATTCCAATTGTATTCAAGCACCAATCATAGATATTACGTCAGAAACTGAAGTCAAACTGCAATGAAGAGAAAGAAGATAGCAGATAATGTATACCTTTAATTCATAGAATGGATGAAATGGATCATTTTCCAATGGATCACAGTAAATCTGAAAAACAATGTCCAGTTTATATATATTTTTTATATGTATTTATTTTTCACATACAATTTATAACAATGAATAAAATGGGTAAAACAATTCAGAGTATTAGATATCAAGTTTTCTTATAGTTCTCTGTAAGGTATTATATTCTTTCTGGTTTTAAAAACTGATTGCAAAAGAAAAACTGTAATTGAAGATGAAGATGCGTGTTATCCCGCGCTCCCTTAATCCCCCCCTCCCCCCCCACACTAAAAAAGTGGCGTAGTGGTGATAATATTAATTAACCTATGGGGGGCTGCAAACAAATTATTGTGTTCCCAACTACAAAAATACTATATAGTGATATACATTATCTCACAAAAGTAAGTACACTCCTCACATTTTTGTAAATATTTTATTGTATCTTTTCATGTGACGACACTGAAGAAAAGACACTTTGCTACAATGTAAAGTAGTGAGTGTACAGCTTGTATAACAGTGTAAAGTTGCTGTCCCCTCAAAATAACTCAACACACAGCCATTAATGTCTAAACCGCTGGCAACAAAAGTGAAAAAGTGAAAATGTCCAAATTGGGCCCAAAGTATCAATATTTTGTGTGGCCGCCATTATTTTCCAGCACTGCCTTAACCCTCTTGGGCATAGAGTTCACCTGAGCTTCACAGATTGTCACTGGAGTCCTCTTCCACTCCTCCATGAAGACATCACAAAGCTGGTGGAAGTTAGAGACCTTGAGCTCCTCCACCTTCCATTTGAGGATGCCCTACAGATGCTCAATAGGGTTTAGGTCTGGAGACATGCTTGGCCAGTCCATCACCTTTCCCCTCAGCTTCTTTAGCAAGGCAGTGGTCATATTGGAGGTGTGTTTGGGGTCATTATCATATTGGAATACTGCCCTGTGGCCCAGTCTCTGAAGGGAGGGGATCATGCTTTGCTTCTGTATGTCATAGTACATGTTGACATTCATGGTTCCCTCAATGAACTGTAGCTCGCCAGTGCCAGCAGCACTCATGCAGCCCCAGACCATGACCCTCCATTACCATACTTGACTGTAGGCAAGACACACTGGTTTTTGTACTCTTCACCTGGTTGCCTGCCACACACACGCTTGACACCATCTGAACCAAATTAGTTTATCTTGGTCTCATCAGACCACAGGACATAGTAATCCATGTCCTTAGTCTGCTTGTCTTCAGAAAACTGTTTGCGGGCTTTCTTGTGCATCATCTTTAGAAGAGGCTTCCGTCTGGGACCACAGCCATGCAGACCAATTTGATGAAGTGTGCGGCCTATGGTCTGAGCACTGACAGGCTGACCCCCCACCCCTCCAACCTCTGCAGCAATGCTGGCAGCACTCATACGTCTATTTCCCAAAGACAACCTCTGGATATGACGCTGAGCATGTGCACTCAACTTCTTTGGTAGACCATGGCGAGGCCTGTTCTGAGTGGAACCTGTCCTGCTGTATGGTCCTGGCCACCGTGCAGCAGCTCAGTTTCAGGGTCTTGCCAATCTTCTTATAGCTTAGGCCATCTATATGTAGAGCAACAATCCTCAGAGAGTTTTTTGCCATGAGGTGACATGTTGAACTACCAGTGACCAGTATGAGAGAGTGAGAGTAACACCAAATTTAACACACCTGCTCCCCATTCACACCTGAGACCTTGTAACACTAATGCAATGTACACCCGGTCGGATTTTCCGACGGAAAATGTTCGATGGGAGCTTGTTGTCGGAAATTTCGACTGTGTGTAGGCTCCATCGGACATTTTCCCTCGGAATTTCCGACACACAAAATTTGAGATCTGGCTCTCAAATTTTCCGACAACAAAATCCGTTCTCGTAAATTCCGATCGTGTGTACACAATTCCGACGCACAAAATTCCACGCATGCTCAAAATCAAGCATAAGAGCTGCACTGGCTATTGAACCTTTCTCAGCTCGTCGTACGTGTTGTACGTCACCGTGTTCTTGGCGTTCGGAATTTCCGACAAGATTTGTGTGACCGTGAGTATGCAAGACAAGTTTGAGCCAACATCCGTGGGAAAAAAAAACATGGATTTTGTTGTCGGAAAATCCTATCGTGTGTACAGGGCATAACAAGTCACATGACACCGGGAGGGAAAATGGCTAATTGGGCCCAATTTGGACATTTTCACTTAGGGGTGTACTCACTTTTGTTGCCAGCGGTTATGACATTAATGGCTGTGTGAGTAATTTTGAGGGGACAACAATATTATACAAGCTGTACATTCACTACTTTACATTGTAGCAAAGTGTAATTTCTTCAGTGTTGTCACATGAAAAGATATAATAAAATATTTACAAAAATGTGAGGGGTGTACTGTAATTGTGAGATACTGTATATATACACACACACACACATATACAAATATATATATATATATATATATATATATATATATATATATATATACACACACATATACATATATATATATATTAGTTCACTTTTTCACTTACGCATGGACTAAGAATCACAGACAAATCTGATTTTTTTTATGTCTTCTGTTTAATGTATGAATTGATGGTACAGTATATCACAAAATAGTGCCGTGCTTCACTAAGTTTTGTATATACAGAGCATGGGTTTACCAAAATTAAATAGATGGAGATCTTCTTACCTCAAGATAGTTTATATCTGTCTTTTTCACATTGCCTTTCACATTGTACACCTGAAACATAAAAATAAAAATCACAATTTTAAATATATGTCATGGATAACACAGATCTTAGAAAGTTACTACATCTTTTAGTTTGATTTTAGGTGGCTGCGCAGTGAACAACTGGTAATAAGGTTGAGTCAAGTGGTTTTGGAGGATTTTTTTAGTGCATCGCCCCACACAGAAGCACATGAGAACTGTACTGCTGAAAACAGATCTTTATTCACTTTCGATGCATGTTAAAGAGGAACTGAACTCTGAAACCTGTGCCCAAAAATGGCAGCCAGAGGGCAAAGGACCAGTCACCAGAATTGCCTGTTATCTCCCTGCAGCTGACTTTCCCCTATACTGACTTATCATGCTTTGTTCTGCACTGTGTGTGTGTGTGGAGGCAGTCATCTTGGTAGATGTAGCCTCCAGCAAGGAGAACAGAGAACAGCACAGTAGTGGCATCACCAGATGCCACTACTCACTCACTCCAATGCCTTAAATCTGGAGATGCAGATATACAACTAAGATTGTAGGTACAGAAGTGTCTAGGCAGGCACCCTCATATACAATAGACAATAGGCAATGCAATTTTTCTGAAGAAATTCCAGAATTAAGGTAAATTTAGGGATAATTAACATTTCTAGATGTTCCCTATAACATGGCAAATCCTCACTTTTTGAGTTCAGATCCAATTTAAAGTTTTTATACAGGGAGAAGGTTTTTTTTTTACGTTAAAATATTCTCTGCATTAAAGTGGAGTTCCACCCAAAAAAAAAATGTCATTAATGTGCATGAATTAAATAAAATAAAAAAACATGGAGAAAATGTATTTATTTTTTACTCACCTCTTAATGCCTGTTGCTAGGGGGTCCCTTGTTTACCTAGAGGGCGGGGGGAGAGGTGATCTCCCTCCTTACTCACCTTGGCTCCTTACGTCACTTTCCTCGGCGCCGGAAGGGAGATCACCTCTCCCCCCGCCCTCTAGGCAATCATCTGGGACACTTCACAGGTCGTGGCGCAGCTCGCACATGCGCGGTGGGTGCCTGGCAGTGAAGCCTCAGACGAGGGGGGGACGAGCGGGGCTTCGATCACCCACATCGCTGGACCCTGGGACAGGTAAGTGTCAGATTATTAAAAAAGTCAGCAGCTGCAGTATTTGTAGCTGCTGACTTTTAATTTTTTTTTTTTAAGCGGAACTCTGCTTTAAGGTAAAAAACCTTCTGAGATCAGCTCCCAATTTAGCCCCCAAAATACATTCCTGAGCCTGATCTCAATACAGCACTGTGCCGGAGAGCAGCAGTGTTGCTCTCTCTTTCCCTCCTCTCTGGACATAAATGACAGCAAGGGGAGGCATTGGGTCCTGCTGCTGTCAATCAAATCCAGTGAGGGGGTGGGGGGCTGTGTGTGTCAATAGATGCGCTGATTCTGGCTTGAGAATGAGCGTGCTATGGGGGCACTTGGAAAGGAGGAGTGGGGTACCTGAGAAGAGGAGGTTTGGGGTTGCAAAATGATTGCACAGAGCAGGTAAGTATAACATACTTCAAATATTATAATAAATCTGCAGTAAGTATCTTTGACCCAATAAACAGCTGACAATGATCCATTGGTGTATTTAGTTGGGGAAAAGACAAGCATCTGTGTGGCCAGGATCACCAATGCTACGTATGGTTTCTAGCTGTTACTTACAAGGTGAGAGCTGATCATCATGGTTAATACATGCAACTTCATGCTGGCCATTTCATGATAAGCTTTATCCTCAGTGCCTTCAGTGTCCAGAAGAAATACAGCCATCTGTAGGGAACAAGTTTGAGGAATTGTCACATTGTGGGCAAGGCATTCTGGAATTTTCAAGATGCAGCACCAACTAGGAGTGTCTCTTCAAAAAGACCTATTGAAATATAAACCTCTTACCAACACAATCACTGTTGACCATCCAGAACCCTTTGTAGCATCCTCCTAGATAGGGGTTTAGGATGTAGGATTAGATATATCCTAGTGTAGGATTAGATATATTTAGTGCTGGCTCACTGTGTTCTGTGGAGCTGTATTTTTTCGTTTAACCACTTTCAGACCGGACCATTTTGCTGGCTTAAGACCAGAGCACTTTTTGGGATTCGGCACTGCGTCGCTTTAACTGAAAATTGCGCGGTCGCGCGACGTTGTTTTCCAAACAAAATGTATGTCCTTTTTTTTCCCCACAAATAGAGCTTTCTTTTGGTGGTATTTGATCACCCCTGCGGTTTTTATTTTTTGCAAAAGCAAAAAAAGAGCGACAATTTTGAAAAAAAAACGCATTATTTTTTACTTTTTGCTAAATATCCCCCAAAAATATATAAAAAAACGTTTTGTTTCCTCAGTTTAGGCCAATACGTATTCTTCTACATATTTTTGGAAAAAAAATCGAAATAAGCGATTATTGATTGGTTTGCGCAAAAGTTATAGCGTTTACAAAACAGGGGATAGTTTTGTGGCATTTTTATTAATAATTTTTTTTAACTAGTAATGACGGCGATCAGCAATTTTTATTGTGACTGCGACATTATGGCGGACACATCGGACATTTTTGACACATTTTTGGGACCATTGTCATTTATACAGCAATCAGTGCTATACAAAGGCACTGATTCCTGTGTAAATGACAATGGCAGCGAAGGGGTTAACCAGGAGGTGGCAGTGTAGGGGTTAAGTGTGTCCTAAGGGCGTGTTGCTAACTGTGGGGGGCGTGGCTATGTTTTACAGATCACTGATCTCTGCTCCAATCACAGGGAGCAGAGATCAGTGTCACTTGTTGCTAGGCAGAACGGGGAGGTGCTGTTTACATCGGCATCTCCCCGTTCTTCCTCCCCGTGAGACGATCGCGGGTATCCCCGCGGTGATCGAGTCCACAGGACCAGCGATCGGACTCACGGAGGTCACCACCGCCGCGCGCGCCGACGCGATGGCACGGCGGCAATCTCAAAGGGACATACCTGTACACCCTTATGCCTGTCCGTGCCTGTTCGGGAAGCGGTTAAGCTAATATTATTAGAACACCCGCACAATGTTAATTAGCAACAAGCTCAGGGCAGCTGCACTCTCTCAATGCAGATGCGCTGATTTGTAAGAGACAAATGGTATAAAGCGCGCTACACTTTTTTACATCTACATGTGCAGGATATAGCCAAAAACAAAAGAGCCTAAGTAAGTAATGAAGGTATTAAATTATTATTATTATTCACAATTTATATAGCGCCAACAGTTAACAGTTTACGTAGTGCTTTACAGTGTAGAGGGGGGACACCACAATTACAGTACAGTTTAATACAAAAGGTACAGGAGGGCCCTGCGAGCTTACATTCTAAAGGGAAGGGGTGGTGGTACAAAAAGTAATAGATGCAGGGAATGATTTGGTGGGGGGGTGGCTCGGGGACAGTTAGGTGGGTGTGGGATAGGCTTCCCTGAATAAGTGAGTTTTCAGGGATCTGCTAAAGGTTAGGGGCTGATATACTGGGCCAGGGAATTCCAGAGGATGGGAGAGGCTCTGGAGAAGTCCTGAAGACGGTCATGAGAGGAGGTAACAAGGGAGCTAGAGAGCAGTAGGTATTAAATAAATAAAATGTTTGATACAAATATCAAGTAAAATGTGCCAAAAAGTGCCAGTGCCTGAATTAAAGTGCAATCCTTGGCTCCATAAAAATAATATTCATTAAACATTTAAACAAGAAAGTCCACTGTGACAAACAAATGAAAAGTTTTCATTGAATAAAATTGATTGGTGTATAGATCAATCATATCCTCTAATGATCAATGTCAGTGCTCTTAGTGACAGTGCAGTGCTATTCCACTTCAATGTATTCCATGTGCACTGTGCCCCAACCCCAATGGGTCCAGACTCACCAAATGTAGTTGACCTCTTATGGCTTATGTCGAAAGGGATCAAAAGAAAGCTTTCCACAGCTCTGCTGTGCATGGCTAGGTGTCCTTAATGCTGTTTCTTTTTAAACAGACCAGTTGGAGCACAACATGTGTATAAAGCAGAGAGGCATATCATTGTGCAAAAATGTCTTTATTAAAATACTTCAACACATAATAAAGGCTACTCACATACTGTAAGTGCCCCCCCTCTGGCACCCAGAGATCATCTGCCTCTAATTATTATAACTGCCTCTGGCCGACACTCTGAAGGCGAAAGCCGATGCTATCCGAATATGGACACAGAGAGCCAAGAGAACCACTCACCTCTACTCGTACAGGTTTCGTCTCTCAGCATACCAAGTCATTTGGGAAAATATCATGCTCCCAACTTTGTGGGAACAGTTTGGGGATGGTCCCTTCTTGTTCTGACATGACTGCACACCAGTGCACAAAGCAAAGTCCATAAAGGCATGGATGAGCGAGTTTAGGGTGGAGGAACTTGACTGGCCTGCACAGAGTCCTGACCTCAACCTGACAGAACACCTTTAATATGAATTAGAGCGGAGACTGTGAGCCAGGCCTTCTCGTCATCATCGTTGCCTGACCTCACAAATGCACTTCTGGAAAAATGGTCAAACATTCCCATAGACACACTCCTAAACCTTGTGGACAGCCTTCCCAAAAGAGTTGAAGCTGTTATAGCTGCAAAGGGTGGACCAACTCAATATTGAACCCTACGGACTAAGACTGAGATGCCATTAAAGTATATGCGCATGTAAAGGCAGGTGTCCCAATACTTTTGGTAATATAATGTGTATATACATATACACCTACAGTATCTCACAAAAGTGAGTAAACCCCTCACATTTTTGTAAATATTTTATTATATCTTTCATGCGACAACACTGAAGAAATGTCTCTTGGCAACAAAAGTGAGTGCACCCCTAAGTGAAACTGTCCAAATTGGGCCCAAAGTGTTAATATTTTGTGTTGCCACTATTATTTTCCAGCACTGCCTTAACCCTCTTGGGCATGGAGTTCACCAGAGCTTCACAGGTTGCCACTGGAGTCCTCTTCCACTCCTCCATGATGACATCACGGAACTGGTGGATGTTAAAGACCTTGTGCTCCTCCATCTTCCATTTGAGGATGCCCTACAGATGCTCAATAGGGTTTAGGTCTGGGGACATGCTTCGCCAGTCCATCACCTTTCCCCTCAGCTTCTTTAGCAAGGCAGTGGTTGTCTTGGAGGTGTGTTTGGGAAAACTGCCCTGCATCCCAGTTTCTGAAGGGAGGGGATCATGCTCTGCTTCAGTATGTCACAGTACATGTTGGCATTCATGGTTCCCTCAATGAACTGTAGCTCCCCAGTGCCGGCAGCACTCATGCAGCCCCAGACCATGACACTCCCACCACCATGCTTGACTGTAGGCAAGACACACTTGTCTTTGTACTCCTCACCTGGTTGCCACTACACACGCTTGACACCATCTGAACCAAATAAGTTTATCTTGGTCTCATCAGACCACAGGATATGGTTCCAGTAATCCATGTCCTTAGTCTGCTTGTCTTCAGCAAAGGCTTTCTTGTGCATTATCTTTATTAGAGGCTTCCTTCTGGGACAACAGCCATGCAGACCAATTTGATGCAGTGTGCTGCATATGGTCTGAGCACTGACAGGCTAACCCCCACCCCTTCAACCTCTGCAGCAATGCTGGCAGCACTCATACGTCTATTTCCCAAAGACAACCTCTGGATATGACGCTTAGCATGTGCACTCAACTTTCTTCGGTTGACCATGGCAAGGCCTGTTCTGTGTGGAACCTGTCCTGTTAAACCGCTGTATGGCCTTGGCCACCATGCTGCAGCTCAGGGTCAGGGTTTCAGGGTCTTGGAAATCATCTTACAGCCTAGGCCATCTTTATGTAGAGCAACAATTCTTTTTTCAGATCCTCAGAGAGTTCCTTGCCATGAGCTGCCATGTTGAACTTCAATTGACCAGAATGAGAGGGATAACATCAAATTTAACACACCTGTTCCCCATTTACACCTGAGACCTTGTAACACTAACAAGTCACATGATACTGGGGAGGGAAAATGGCTAATTGGGCCCAATTTGGACATTTTCACTTAGGGGTGTACTCACTATTGTTGCCAGCGGGACAGCAATTTTACACTGTTATACAAGCTGTACACTCACTACTTTACATTGTAGCAAAGTGTAATTTCTTCAGTGTTGTCACATGAAAAGATATAATAAAGTATTTACAAAAATGTGAGGGGTGTACTCACTTTTGTGAGATACTGTATATACATAGTCACAATGGTAGCCCCTCTAAACTGTTTGAAACCTGCAAAATGGGAAAGTTGCAGTTGGCCAGGTCATGTGCAAAACAACATTGTTTTGTTTTGTATATTGCTTTTTCACTGTTGTCGTGTTTTTTATTATATTTGCAGACACACGCTAAGGCCCCGTTCACACAAGCAGACTGTTTATTTCATCAGTTCAGTCACGTCAAAATGGATGAGGAATTCACTTGTTTTTCATCAGTATTTCATCAGCTGCTCGTCTGTTTCTCATCAGTTTTTTTTACATCCACTACTATTCAAAAACGGATGAAAAATAGAGCTTTGATTCGTTTCAAAAAACAAATGTTGACGAATGTGGATGTAAACTGCTGTAAATGGATGATCATCCGTTTTTCCATAGAGATGCATTGATGTCCGTTTTTCATCCGTCAACGGATGGATGAAAGAAAAAAAATGGTCCACATGTGTGAAAGGCCCCTAAAATCTTCATCTTCTTTGCAAAGGCAATGTGGTGGGCTTCTGGTGTGCTGCTGTAGCTTTAAAGCGGTGATAATAAGCCCCCTTTCACACATGTGGTTTGTTTGTCTGTTTTTCATCAGTCCGTTGACGGATTAAAAAGAACATCAATGCACCTCTATGGAAAAACGGATGTAAATGAATGATCATCCGTGTTCACAATAGCCTCCCACAATAGACTATTGACAGTCACAGGCAGTGAGCCAATGAGGAGAGAGCGAGGAGGTGTGGCCGAGCCGTTGATGCATAGAGCCATGGCTCGTGAGCGAGCATGCAGTGGTGCCCCCAGGGCAAGCGTCTTTCTCTGGGGGCACTGCTCAAGGGGAGGCGCCAGGAGCGACGGTGGGGGAACCGAAAAGAAGAGGATCGGAGCTACTCTGTGTGAAATGACTGCACAGAGTAGATTAGTATAACATGTTTGTTATTTAAAAGACAAAAATGAAACTTTAATACCATTTTAAAGTTAGGGACCTCACTTAGCAGAGGTGCCTTGACGAAGCAGTGTGGTTTCCAAATGTACTGCACCATGACTGAAAATCACTGACATTTAGGCTGGGATTACACTACTGCAAATTGGATGCGGCATCACCGCATGCAATTCGCAATAGCAGGAGAATGTGACTGGCTCTCTATGGAGCCGGTTCACATATCTCCGATGCGGCTTCCGGTGCGAATTTGCACAGGAGCCCAAAATTCAGGCTGAAATCGGACCGGAAACGCTGAACCAGGACACACAGTTATATAGTTACATAGTAGGTGAGGTTGAAAAAAGACACAAGTCCAACCTATGTGTGTGATTATATGTCAGTATTACATTGTATATCCCTGTATGTTGTGGTTGTTCAGGTGCTTCCAGTGTGAACCGCACACAGGCATCGGCAACCAGTGTGAACAAAGCCTTCCAAATGGAATGTACCTGTTACATTGGTTAAGTACCTATAAACAGATCGATGGGCAAGTAAAATATGGAACAGGACGTACATATAAATTAGAGCTGGGTACTTACCTTTTCACCGTTGTTCTCCAGAAGGAAGGGTTTACCCCAAATCCAGATGCCTTCAGTGCCAGACCTCAATGGGAAACCATTTAGAGGTTCATCTTCTCCTAAATCGTAAACTCTCCTCTCCTATTAAATTAAAATTTAAAATTAAAAATGAAAATTTAATAAAAATTTAGAGACATCTTACAAAACCTTTTTATACTAGGGTTAGGTTACATTTATGCTGAAGACTTACATTTCTACATATGCTGTATGCAATGGTAACATATCAAGTACACCTCCTAAGTTAGACCCAGTTAAAATGACACTAAACTCTGTGTAAAAAATATATATAATATAAAAGAATATATATTCAAGTATTTATTCTCAACTCAAAAAACAATTTTTTGTGTTCTTTAACTGCTTCCCCCTTTGGAGCACAGTTTTCACTTCTCAAGCACTTGCCTTTAAAATTACCCCCAGAACGTTTTAGGTTCTGAACAAAGAGGTCCTGTAGAATAAATGGATGATAATTGGTAAAAACACACAAAAAATTATTTGAATGCACAAAAAACACAAAATAATCCCTATTTTTTCGTACAAAACAAAAGGTGAGGTAATGTCAAGTAAATAAACACCAAATATGTCAATGAAGAGATTGAAAGACACCCATGCTCAACTCATCAGTTTAGAGTTTACTCTAAATGAGGGACCTAAAATTATGGCTCTCACTCTGGCCTGCATGGCAGCATATAACGTGTTTTTTATTTGCATTTGTAGGTGTGTGAAGAATGATGGGGGTGCTTTTATTTTATGTTGTTTTATTTATTTTAAATTCAATTATTATTATTTTTTTGAAATGCCTTTTTGCACCTAACTTTATTGCTATCACAAGTGGGCTAACAAACCTCCCTCTAAAAGATCACCCCTAATGTTTCCACTGACCTTTGCTCTGGACTGTGCTTGACCTACAGTGCATCTTGCTTTCTAATGAAAGATCTATGAAGCTGGAAACACTCAGAGGTGGATGTCTCTGGCTTTACACTGCACAGTTGAGATCAGGATGTGCATGTGCCCCTGGCTCCTTCTACTCACCATTGTGAAAGTATTAGTTGTGGTCCCGGGAGGAGCAGAAGAGCATGGGAACCACATAGCAGGGGGAGGTTTGTCGGGCAGGGGGAGGTTTGTCGGGCAGGGTAAGGGAGGGTGGTGGTATGCATGACTACCACAAAAGTGATTGAGCAGCTTTACAGCCACCCAGATCACTTTTAAATCAATTTCAGGAGCCAGCTGCATAAAACGTCTACCTCTTTAGACTTTGAACAAACCAGACATGTCCAAAATGTTGGAGGATTACGACACAATTAAAACACAGGGTAAGAAACAATTCTGAGACATATGTGTTATGCTGCTGCCTACAAGATAAATAGACACTGGCAAAAAAAAAAAAAAACTGTTAGCCTGTATTACCACTCCTATCATGCTTCAATTTCTTGATAGTGTCCTCAGAGAAAAGCAAAAACAATGTTTTTCTTTTTATCAACACATTTTTTGCTCAATCAAAATTCCTTGTTAACTGCAGACCCAAGAGAGCTCCATTGGAAGTTTTCCAGATCAGATGATCCTTTGCACCACCTTGGAGGCTGTACCTGGACCCCACCATGCTGAAGCTATGGGGCCTGTGTTCCGTCAGATTAGGCGACGCGTCAGATTTCGTAAGGGAAGGGACATCCCATCACGGCCACCTTGGTACCCTGCACTTGGCCACACTAAGCCTACAGTCTGAAGTCGCAAAGCAGACATCTTTTTACATTTATTTTTACCACTAAACTGAGCTTGTATTGTCAAATACAGTATTTAGAAGGTCAGTGACACGGGGGTTTATTTACTAAAGGCAAATCCACTTTGCACTAGTGCAGTGCAAATGCACTTGGAAGTGCAGTCATTGTAGATCTGTGGAAAATAAAAAACAGCATTTTTGCTTGTACATGATTGGATGATAAAATCAGCAGAGCTTCCCCTCATTTCAGAGCTTCCCCTTAGATCTAGAGCGATCCACAGCGACTGCACTTTCAAGTGCACTTGTAGTGCAAAGTGGATTTGCCTTTAGTAAATAAACCCCATTGCTTTTATGTTGAATTTTAAAAAGCAGCGGCAAGCCTGCTGATCTCACAGGTTTGCTAATCTGACAGAAGACTGCTTTTAAAATTCAACATCAAAACAGTGTCACGGAGTTCTAAATACTGTATTTCACGATATAAGCTCAGTTTAGTGGTAAAAATAAGTGTGAAATGCAAGACTTGGATGGGTGTAAAAAGATGTTCGCTTGGCGACTTCAGACTCTATGCTTACTGCGGCTGAGTGCGGGGTGTACCAAGATGGCCTTGACAGAGCATCACTTTCGTTACAAGTTTTGACGGGTCGCCTAATCTGATGGAACGCCTGCCTGTAATGTGAACCGCTTGTGACACTCTCAAGACACCCAGAACACTGTGTTAGTTAGCCGCAGATTGCAAAAAAAAACTACCCAAATTCTCCATAGGTGACGCTTTAAAAGCCTTTACAGATAATGAGTTTAGAGTTAATGAATTATGAACCTAGAATTATTTCTCTCACTCTGACGTTTGTGGTAATATCTGAAATATGAGGGGCAATTCATGTTTATATGCACATGCATGCCCCTATGCTGTCCATATGCATTGCAATGTCTACCGGAGAAACAGGGTCACTTTTACATTTTTTTTATTATAATAAATTTTTCAGTGTTTTAAAACATTTTTAATTTAACTTTATTTCTATCACAAGGTATATAACAAGCCCTCTACGTACTAACAGGGTAAGCTGACAGGTCAAGTTTATGGAGACATCAGGGGTTTATGAGTCCCCCAATGTCTTCCCTGCCCTCCACTGCAGTAGGTCAACCACAGATCATGCTTGATTAGCTCATTCCCCAGCTACAGTAGCCAGGGAAGGATAGCCCTGAACCAGAAAGTTATGTAATACACATCTCTTTCAAGTTCACAGAGGAGATTGGGGAACGGATGTTTCCCAATCTCCTCCTCCTTTCAATAGAAAGTGGATTCACTAAGGTCTTAGGCTTCCCAGAGGTACGGGAGAGCCTGGGAACCACTGCGGGTTAGGGGCACCTTCGGAGTGCAGAAAAGTGATCAGAGTGCTCTAGAGCCACCAGGATCACTTCTACTTGAAAGCTGATTGCTGGATGTAAAACTCAATAACAAACTGACAGCTGCAGCAGCCGTGAATTACCGTATTTATCGGTGTATAACACGCACTTTTTCCCCCTTAAAATCAGGGGAAAGTCGTGGGTGCGTGTTATACACCGATACCCCCCAAAAAAATGACAAAAATAGCGAGCGGCGCCGAAAAATAGTGACCGCCGCCGAAAAAGGCCGAACCGACGCCGAAAAAGGCCGAACCGACGCCGAAAAAGACCAAGCCGACTGTTTGGCTACACTCGTAGTCCCGCCTCCCTGCGCTCGCTCCCGAAACAGCAGGGAGGCGGGACTCCGAGCGGAGCTGAACAGTCGGCTCGGTCTTTTTCGGCGGCGCTTCTGCCTTTTTCGGCGGCAGTTTGGTCTTTTTCGGTGGCGCATGCGCAGACCTCTCGGCGGCGGGAAATTTAAACGTGGGCAAGGCAAATGACGCTGGCAATGCTGCAAATCACACTGGGCAAACTGCAAATGACGCTGGCAAGCTGCAAATGACACTGGGCAAGCTACAAATGACACTGGGCAAGCTGCAAATGACACTGGGCAAGGCTGAAAATGACGCTGGGCAAGGCTGCAAAGGACGCTGGGCAAGGCTGCAAATGACGCTGGGCAAGGCTGCAAATGACGCTGGGCAAGACTGCAAATGACGCTGGGCAAGCTGCAAATGACACTTAAATGTACGGGTTTTTTTTCCCCTAAACTTCTCTCCTAAAACGTTTTTTCCTTACAATTCCCTTCTAAACTTGGGGTGCGTGTTATACGCCGATAAATACGGTAGTTTTAACCCCTTTAATACCAGGAATTTTTTTTAAACGTACAAAGGTTTTTACAGCAGTTCAAAAATCCAGGGCTATACACACAGACATATAAACACAGGCACAATATTAATGGGTAAGCAGGATGTAACAAAGTCTCAGCTTGTTATAAAATTACGCAGTGGACTCACTAATTACATCACCAAAACTAATATAATCAAAAAATGGGATACTGTACAAAAAAAACCTGAATATGCAATTAAATTGTATTAAACACTTCAGCCCCGGAAGATTTTACCCCCCTAATGACCACAGCATTTTTTGCGAAACGGCACTGTGTTAAGCCCCATACACACGGTAGGATTTTCCGATGGATTCTGTCCTATCGGACAATGTTGTCGGAAAATCAGACCGTGTGTAGGCACCATCGGACAGTTTCCATCAGATTGTCTGACGGACAAAGTCCTATCTCCTGCTGGATAGATTTTTTGACAACAAAGTCCGATCACACCAAATCCGATCGTGTGTAGCGAATTCCGACCGGACAAAGTGCTACACATGCTCAGATCACATTACAAGACCAAAGCTATTGGCTACTAGCCTCTACGTAGTCCCGTCGTAGGCAACAAACGTCACCACGTTCAGAATGATCGGATTTTCCGACAACTTTGTCCGACCGTGTGTACGCAAAACCAACATCGGACAAAGTATGACGGACATGGTCTGACGGACCTGGTCCTCGGATAATCCGCGCGTGTGTATGGGGCTTTATTTTAACTGACAATTGCGCGTTTGTGCGACGCTGTACCCAAATATAATTGATGTCCTTTTTTTCCCACAAATAGAGCTTTCTTTTAGTGGTATTTAAACACCTCTGCAATTTTGGAAAAAAATATATATATTTTTTACTTTCTGCTATAATACATATGTCCAAAAAAAATTGTAAAAGATCTAATTTCTTCAATTTAGGCCAATATGTACTCTTCTACATATTTTTGCTAAGAAAATCCCTATAAGCGTATATTGATTGGGTAGCGCAAAATTTATAGCGTCTACAAACTATGGGCTAGGTTTACGGGCTTTTCATTTTTTTATTGTTTTTACTGGTAATGGTGGCGATCAGCGATTTTTAGGGGGACTGCAACATTGCGGCGGACAAATCTGACACTAAATTACACTTTTTGGGGACCAGTGACACCAATACAGTGATCATTGCTAACAAAAATGCACTGTTACTGTATAAAGGACACTGGCAGGGAAGGGGTTAACATCAGGGGTGATCAAAGGGTTAAGAGTGTTCCCTGGGAGTGTTTTCTAACTGTGTGGGGGGTGGACCAACAGGAAGAACACAAAGATCGGTGTTCCTGCTTACAAGGAACAGAAGATCTCTGTGTACTTCCTTGTCAGAAAGGGGATCTGCCTTGTTTACATAGGCAGATCCCCGTTTTGCCTCTCTGTGGAGCGATGGCAGGTGGTAGATGGATATCGGGTCGCGGATTGGCTCCCCCTTCATGTAGCGGGCGCGCACGCCCTCCCACAGTATCTATTGCACAAAATTACATACAAGTATGTTGTTTCGCACAGTAGAGCCATCCTGCCGCAGTATAGATGCGGCGTGTGGTCTTTAAGTGGTTAATTCACCATTTAATTGCATATATATATATATATATATATTAGCAGATAATTACATTGGAGTTCAGATTTAACAAAGGGGAAAAAGGCCTTGAAATAACCATGTTCATAGCACAACTTCTCTTATTATTATTCTTCAATGAGCCTGATCAATAGTATAAAACTGAACAAGTTACTTTTCTGTCAGTCTTACCATATTACGAAGGGCTCTCATAAAACAGTTCATTAGTAATGATTTTCCTGTTCGTCTGTTTCCAATCACGCTAATCACATAGACTGGGCGGTCGTCCCATTCCAAGAAACATCTCTGTACTGCAGATTCGTTTAGATGTAATTGTCCAGTCTTGTTTACCGATACCAGTTGTAGAGGCTGTCCATGGAAATGAAAGAACCAAAGTCAGAAATCTCTGCAAAGAAGTGGATCTGAAGTCAAATAACAAATGCTCATAGAAGGGAATTTATTTTAGCTTGCCATTGTCTGCATTGGGCCTCATTAGGGATGAGCCAAACACACCCCCCCCCCCCCCCGGTTCGGTTCGCACCAGAACACCGCGAACAGGCAAAAAATGTGTGCGAACACTGTTAAAGTCTATGGGACACAAACATGAAAAATCAAAAGGGCTCGTTTTAAAGGCTTATATGCAAGTTATTGCCATAAAAAGTGTTTGGGGATTCGGGTACTGCCCCGATACATGTATCAATGCAATTTCTTTTTTTTAAAACAGTTTTTTTCAGGAGCACTGATTTTAATAATTCTTAAAGTGAAACAATAAAAATGAAATATTCCTTTAAATATCGTGCCTGTGGGTCCCCTTAGTATGCCTGTAAAATAGCGCATCTTTCCCATGTTAATAACAGTACCGCAGCAAAATTAAATTTCCAAAGGAAAAAATGTCATTTAAAATTGCTTGCGGTTGTAATGTACTGCCAGATCCCGGCAATATACATATAAAATCATTGAAAAAAACAGTGTGCGTCCCCTCCCCCTAGTCCATACCAGGCCCTTCGAGGTCTGGTATGGATATTAAGGGGAACTCCACCCCAAAATGAAAAAAAATGGTGTGGGGGTCCCCCCCCCCCAAATCCATACCAGGCCCTTTAGGTCTGGTATGGATTTTAAAGGGGAACCCCGTGCCATTCTGGACAGATGAAGCTACGTTTTTTCAATAGCGAAACGAGTTGACGTCACAACCGAGGACGCTAGCAGTGGTGGGGTGACACCTAACTGTGCACAGCACCCGTCGACTGCACTGTATAACAAACAGATAGCCAGGCACCGGGACCTGTGAGTAAAGATACACCAATAATCACTCAAAGGTAACCTTCACTATAGAACGATTCTAACAAGCCCATATTAGGACAACTCGAACTGCATAATGATCAGGGGCGGACTGACAACTCATGGGGCCCCCGGGCAATAGAAGATCATGGGGCCCCCTTGGTCCCCACACTCAAGGGGACCAAGCGCACACACAGGGAGGGGGGGACACGCACACACAGGGGGACACTGGAGGGAGAGCGCACACACAGGGGGACACTGGAGGGAGAGCGCACACACGGGGGGGGGGGGGCACGCGCACACACAGGGGGACACTGGAGGGAGAGCGCACACGCAGGGGGACACTGGAGGGAGAGCGCACACGCAGGGGGACCCGGGAGGGAGAGCGCACACGCAGGGGGACACTGGAGGGAGAGCGCACATGCAGGGGGGGGGGCACGCACACACAGGGGGACACTGGAGGGAGAGCGCACACGCAGGGGGGGGGGGGGGCACGCACACACAGGGGGACACTGGAGGGAGAGCGCACACGCAGGAGGGGGGGGGCACGCACACACAGGGGGACACTGGAGGGAGAGCGCACATGCAGGGGGGGGCACGCACACACAGGGGGACACTGGAGGGAGAGCGCACACACAGGGGGGGGGCACGCACACACAGGGGGACACTGGAGGGAGAGCGCACACACAGGGGGGCACACACACACAGGGGGACACTGGAGGGAGAGCGCACACACAGGGGGGCACTGGAGGGAGAGCGCACACACAGGGGGGCACACACACACAGGGGGACACTGGAGGGAGAGCGCACACACAGGGGGGCACTGGAGGGAGAGCGCACACACAGGGGGACACTGGAGGGAGAGCGCACACACAGGGGGACACTGGAGGGAGAGCGCACACACAGGGGGACACTGGAGGGAGAGCGCACACACAGGGAGGCACACACACAGGGGGACACTGGAGGGAGAGCGCACACACAGGGGACACTGGAGGGAGAGCGCACACACAGGGGGGCACACACAGGGGGACACTGGAGGGAGAGCGCACACACAGGGAGGCACACACAGGGGGACACTGGAGGGAGAGCGCACACACAGGGGGGCACACAGGGGGACACTGGAGGGAGAGCGCACACACAGGGGGGGACACGCACACAGGGGGACACTGGAGGGAGAGCGCACACACAGGGGGGCACACGCACACAGGGGGACACTGGAGGGAGAGCGCACACAGAGGGGGGGACACGCACACAGGGGGACACTGGAAGGAGAGCGCACACAGAGGGGGGGGACACGCACACAGGGGGACACTGGAGGGAGAGCGCACACACAGGGGGGGACACGCACACAGGGGGACACTGGAGGGAGAGCGCACACACAGGGGGGGACACGCACACAGGGGACACTGGAGGGAGAGCGCACACACAGGGGGGGACACGCACACAGGGGGACACTGGAGGGAGAGCGCACACACAGGGGGGGGACACGCACACAGGGGGACACTGGAGGGAGAGCGCACACACAGGGGGGGACACGCACACAGGGGGACACTGGAGGGAGAGCGCACACACAGGGGGGGACACGCACACAGGGGGACACTGGAGGGAGAGCGCACACACAGGGGGGCACACACACACAGGGGGACACTGGAGGGAGAGCGCACACACAGGGGGGACACTGGAGGGAGAGCGCACACACAGGGGGGCACACACACAGGGGGACACTGGAGGGAGAGCGCACACACAGGGGGGGACATGCACACAAGGGGACACTGTGGGCTGGGGGTGACACTGTGGGCTGGGGGTGACACTGTGGGCTGGGGGGTGACACTGTGGGCTGGGGGGTGACACTGTGGGCTGGGGTGACACTGTGGGCGGGGGGTGACACTGTGGGCTGGGGTGACACTGTGGGCTGGGGTGACACTGTGGGGTAGGGGTGACACTGTGGGGTAGGGGTGACACTGTGGGGTGGGGGGACCCGGGGCCCGTGACTCACCGATGTCGATGCCGATGCTCCCCGCTGGCCCCTCCACTCTTTTCTTCCATTAGGGGCCCGGACTCGGCAGGTTGAAGCGGCTGTATTACATGCTGCGAATACTGCTAACAGCGCGCGGCTCCCCACCGGCCCCTCCTTCCCTCCCGTCCGTCCCAGGTGACGTCACGACGCATACAGTAGAAGCACCTGGGACGGACAGTAGGGAAGAAGGGGCCGGCGGGCAGCCGCGCGCCGCTAGCAGTATTGTTAGCGGCATCGCGGCATGTAATACAGCCGTTTCAAGTGGCCCCTCATGTGGCCGAGTCCTGGCCCCTAATGGCCCCGGGCCCTCGGGCGGCGCCCGAGTCACCGACCTGTCAGTCCGCCCCTGATAACGATATATACCTAGTCCCCGATCCCCAAACAAATAGTGATTCCGTTGATACTACTCTTGCTGCATTACGCTGACGGGACCCGAGCCAAACATTCCATACCAATTTAAGGTCCATACAATTCCAGGAGTATACAGCCATCTACATAAGGATCCATATCCCCGTCACCTGCTATTGCTATCTGGACTTTTCACATGCAAAACTTTGCTACCCCATTGGACTTCCTTTTGGAAAATATATACATATATCTTTTCTATATTCCAGGGTGACGCCATGGTGGCTATTCTCCTGATGGTGTGAAATGGATCCTAGCCCCTCTTAACCATGCTAGCTTTTCACCTTCTGTACCATCTTTTCTCCATTCATCCTTCCGTGGACCCACACACTGGTTAAGGTGTCATTGATCGATATAGCCACTGTTGCTTTTTTCTTATAGATACAACTATCTATGATGAATTTTCATCTGACAACTTACCAGTGTGTTACTTAATGGCGTCCGGACGTTTAACTGTTCTATGTAATGTCTTACGTCAGTGTGTATGTTTGATGAGATATTCATTATTGTCATTTGTTGTTGGCTAATTTTCGCCAATCTGTTTTATACAATATAATACATTTTCTATTTTTCATACTCTAATATGATCGATTTGTGTAGCCATAAGTAACTCTTTTCTGGTGCCTTTCAACCGGGTTCTTTTTGTGTGACATATGCTTTATAATTACGGTTACAGCACCCTACACGGTGAATGATCTATGAGTGACCACCTCATTATTTGAAGTGGAGAATATGTGCCAAGCCTGCTTTTTTGTTTTCTCCTCTCACTGTGTGCCTAGAGCCGGATGTCGCCGGTCACATCCTTAACGGGCTCCCTGATCGTATGGGAGATCCCAGTAATGACAGCGGCAGGAGGTGGGTGGGGTTTCGTAGTAAAAGTAATCCAGCAGCTCTTTAACCACTCAAATTATTTTAACCCACTTCAGAATCGCCGGTTGGAAACACTGCAGCTGTAATGATAAACTGAGATATGTGTGTGTGTATACAAACCATTATAAATAACTTTTTTCTTTTTTTTTAAGTGATCACATAATCTCTGTTCTTAGATTTATAAGAGGTATGAGTGAAGACTACAGGGGTAGAGAAATAGCAACACACTGATCTTCCCAGTGAATGGCTGTGGGCGGTGGAGGGGTCAGTAAAAGTCTGGGGATTGGAGGACAGGCAGGCTGCTCTCCCAAAACAACCAGAAAACTGACCACGCTGAGATGGATGTGCTCAGATGCCTATTGTAGTCGGTTTCAAATAGGGAAGCAGTATCACTAGTTATTTTACACAAAGGAAGCAATACAAAGAGAGCAGGATACTTAAAAGGATAGTTCACCTTTACAAAAAAAAACAGCCTTTGCAGGTAAGGGATGTTTTTGTAGATTAAAACAAACTGTGCAGCTCTGCCTAAAGATGAATAATACCCTTGCTATAGGTGTAGGCCATTTACATACCTTATGAAGCCTGACTGGAATACTCCCAGGACATTGCTAAGTACTCTCAGGACATTGCCAAGTGAGGCTTAGTCGTCACTGTTCACCCCCACCATCACAGGAGTGAGCTCTTTCTCTGATTCAAACCCCCTCACACACTTTTTCTCTCCCCTGATGTAGTAGCTCTGAGCTCAGCATTTGAGAGCTCACTCCTGTGATGGTGGAGGTGAGCAGTGATGACTATGCCTCACTTAGCAACGTCCTGGGAGTACCTAGCAACATCCTGGCAGTATTCCAGTCAGGTTTCATAAGGTATGTAAATGGCCTACACCAGTGATGGCGAACCTTGGCACCCCAGATGTTTTGGAACTACATTTCCCATGATGCTCAACTACACTGCAGAGTGCATGAGCATCATGGGAAATGTAGTTTCAAAACATCTGGAGTGCCAAGGTTTGCCATCACTGGCCTACACCTATAGCAAGGGCTTTATTCAACTTTAGTCAGAGCTGCATAGTTTGTTTTTATCTATAGATGCCCCTTATCTGCATAGGCAGTTTTGTGGTAAAGGTGAACTATCCCTTTAACATCAGTACATGGTACAACAGACACATGTTAAGAATATGAAATGTTGGAGTAAGAAACACTTCAGGCCTCATGTACACTGGGCGTTTTTTCAGCTGCTCCTAGGGGCGTCTGGCATTTTGTTTTTCTGCCTCTAAACTCCCCTGCATGTTAGTCTATGGTGTCCATGAACACATACGTTTTTAGAGGAGTTTAGAAGAAAAAAAAAACCCACTGCCAGTGCGTCCAGGAGCATCAAAGTCTTGACAAAAAAAATGCTTGACGCTTCTAAACGCATCCAAAAGCGTGTTAAAGCTAGGCGTATTTAGCACGTGAGCATTAATGTATTTGGCTAGAATAATTATTATTATTATGGCCATTTAAAAGAATGGCCTAGGTGCTTGACGTCTGTAAACACGCCTCAACGCGTTAGACACTTTTACAAGCATCAGCCCCTTTTTCTGCCAAAACGCTGCTACCAGGAGGAATGACTTCTAGGAGAGTTGGCAAAATGTCCTGTGTACATGAGGCCTTAAAACCCCACGATCTTTTCCAATAGAAGTAAACAGTCTAATGTACATAGTGAATCACATTTCATATTTGTCCATTCACTATGGCTCCTACCTGGTTGAAGTAACATGTCGGGCATTTGTTTTCAGAGAAGGATGGTGTAGCTCAGTATCTTGTGATGCAAGGCCAGCAAAACACGTGTTTACATGGGTTATAGATATAATCCTCCACCTCTTCAGCACACAGGTCACAGGTAACAAGGGCTCCAGCTCTGATTGGCACAGACATGTATTAAACGTAATAAAACATGAGGTAGGAATTCATTGAATAACACATAGTTACTTAAAGTGTTATTAAACCCAGAACCTGCATTCACTATATCTGGTCTCCCACAGTACACAGAACATGGAAATGCAATTATTTTAGTAAATATAAACTGATAAATGCCTTTTCTCCTCAGCAGTATATAGCAGTCTTGTGACTTCTATCAGTTCTTAGTAAAGCTTCTAGGAGAAGTTTTTATTCTCCCCTGATCCTCTGTCTGGACATGTCTGGACAGTGCTGATTGGCCCTGTGCTAATTACATGTACCCTCCCAAGAAAAAAAAAAAACTCTCTAGCAATACACACCAAACTGAGCATGTGCAGCCCGTCTCCTGGCTCTGTAAATATCAGGTTATTTTTTTGAGACAGTGGAAGAAGAGGAGGATCAGAGAAGACAGGGTCAAACAGCCACTATACACAATGCAAAGGATTAACACCGTAGGTTCAACAGTATAACAAGCATGCTTTACTGCATATACAGACTGATTTTACTGTTGTGGGTTTAGTAACACTTTAACAATTTATGATTTTGTTGTGCTTTTAGGACCATCCAATATCTTTGAGACACGAATACCAAGAATATTTTCACTTATTTTGGATTCCCTTATGGACTGATCACTGTTTATTTGGAACTCTTTATGGACTGATCACTGTTATATAAATATATATCACGTTCTTTTGGTCATATTATTTTATTAGCGCGGCAATCTTTTAGTTTTTATAACTTGATTTATTCCTATCTTTTGGGAAATCTTCCTGACTATACCTTTTATTATGTCCCCAGACCCAGAGTCCTTTCAGAAATCCTCCTCTATTCCTAATATTTTTATTTTTTATTTTTTATGGTTTACTTTGGATATGAGCAATTTGAATAAATATTTTTTGTAAGTATGTACTTTTAGTTTCATAATTTTTTGGGGTGGATGATTGATTGAATAATGTGGGTTTACTCTGAGAAGTATCCATCCCTGATGGGCTAAATTGTCATCATTTGGAGGCCGCTTTATTGGTTCTGCCGAGTCAGAGGGGATGGAGGGGTGGACAGAGGCTCTATCCCTTTCTATACTTACCCTCCCCCCCCCCTTTTTTCCTCTTCACCAATTCTGTCTTTCCCACTCTCCTTCCTTCTTGAGTTTAAAACACAGGGTACTTTTGCATTTGTACGATTTATCTATCTCCGTTTTGGTTCTCGCTGCTTTGATGGACCTTTTGTGATGAATCAAAACCTGACTATGTTGGAACAAGGTTCTCTCTTGTGGAACCCCTGCATGGGCATGTTGTCACTTCTAATGTTTATGCTATATGTTCTCTGTATTGATGGAAAAAAAAATAAAAAAAATAATGTAAGTTGATTATATCTTTATTTATAGTGTGTGTGTGTGTATATATATATATATATATATATATAAAGCGAGACCCTGTCACTGTGGAGAATATGATACAGTATTCACTTTAAGGGTTAATGCAAGGTTTCCAGACTATCGCTTCTGAGCGGAGAAAGCTGTGTTTTTGGTTTGCCCTGGATTCTGTAGTTCTGGATCAGAAGCTTCAATACTGTCTCTGGATTTAACCAGGTGCCTGCAACCTTTCTGAGTACACAGGTGTGCAGGGTCGATATATATCCAAACTTGAGGATAGTTCAGAGCTCCCAGTTTGGAGGCAGTGTGGAAGACAGAAGGTTTCACCCAGATGTCAGAGCTGCCCAAGCCAGTAGCCTAGAGACAGGAGATCTCAACCAGGGATCCGGAGAATGCTTATCCAGAGGCCAGGATGGGTTCATGCAGCAGGGCGCTGCAACTAAAGACTAAGAGATCCAAGTGAACCAGGAGAGCTGGACAACACAGTCAGAGGTGCTGCCAACAAGGGAGTCAGGTGGCTGGCTATTTTTGTTTGACTGGTCATATTGATGTGGAAAAACCCCTGCATGAGCAACTGATATCTATGTGAATGTTCTGTTTTATTTAACCAGATTTTACCCCCTTCCTGACCAGAGCACTTTGCGCAAAAGTTATAGTGTCTACAAACTTTAGGAAAGATTTATGGCATATTATTTTTATTACTAGTAACGGCTGGTGATCTGCGATTTTTAGCAGTACTGCGACATTGCGACGGACAGATCGAACACTTTTGACACACTTTTGAGACCTTTGACATTTGTACAGCGATCAGTGCTATAAATATGCATTGATTACTGTGTAAATGTCATTGGTAGGGAAGGGGTTAACACTAGGGGTTAAATGTGTGTTCCCTCAGTGTGTTCTAACTGTATGGGGATAGGACTGGGGGAGGAGACATATTGTTGTTCCTACTTTGTAGGAACAAATGATATGTCTCCTCTCCCCTGACAGAACAGGGATTTGTGTAATTTACACAAATCCTTGTGCTGGCTCTCGTGCACGCGATTGCACGTGGCCAGCGGGTCCCCCCGCCATGCAGCGGGCGCGCGCACACCTCCCCTCTGGCAGCTTCTAAAGGGAAAGCCATACCCGTATGGGGTTTCGCCCAGCATAGCCTGTGTAGCTAATTGGGACAGCTGAGAAGCGACCCCACTCAGCTGTGGTCAGTAAGGCAGAGTATTGTGCCATGTTGGCCGCAATCATCTGCCTAAAAATTCCCTTCACAGGTCTATTAGTTTGAATAGCCTATGTGGCTAATTATAGCAGCTGAGAAGGAGCATGAAAGCAACCCTGCTCAGCTATGGCCGATGAGGCAAAGTATTGCGCCATGTTGGGTGCAACCATCTGCCGCAAAGTTGATGGGAATGGCGCGCAGCGCCAGCCCCACCCCCAGAAAGCATCAACCCACCATCAGTGCGCGTGTGGGCAATCTAACTGCGCTCCAGGTTGGGACGCAAATAGGAGGGAGCAAAGCCAAAGGCAGAACTCCTATTGGGCATTGAGACACCATTCTATTTTTAAAGATTGTTTCCGATTCCCATTTATTTAATGTTATATTTGCCACACTTGGGGCATAACGTGCCCCCATAGAAACGCCCCCTGTTTGGTTGTAATAATCATTAAGTGCCCAAAAATAATTATTACCCATGGCCAAAGCCAATCCTTCCACCAAAAAATTGGTTTGGTTTGAATGAATGAATGATTTGTATAGCGCTGCAAATGCGAACTGAATCGCATTTTAGGTTGATTTTGTCATTTTAGGTTCCTTTGACAGAGCCCATTTTACTGCCTCCAGTGCATCCATATGGCGTATATTTGTGTATAGAGACTCGATATCTACTGTAGCCATTAATGTGTTGTCAGTTACAGTAATGGTTTGCAAAAGCACAATTAGTTCCCTACTGTATTTTAAGTAGGTTTGACTTTGTGTAACTAGAGGCTGGAGGAACCTATCGAGATATTCCCCCAGCCTAGAGTACAGAAAGCCAATCCCACAAATAATGGGGCGGCCCGGTGGATTTTCTTTATTCTTATGTATTTTGGGTACTATATATAGCACTGGAATTTTAGGTGCATGTAGAATAAGGTAGTCTGCTTCTTTTTGGTCAAGTATTTTCTTTAATAGTCATTTTTCTACCCATCTCATTAATTCCGTTTTATATAATGATTAGTGGCCTTTTTCGGATTAAAAACAGAATTATTTTTCAACACGCTGTGTAGGAAGAGGTCATCAGCCCTCTTTCTTACAAAAGAGGGCTGATGACACCTTCCTACATAGCGGGTTGAAAAATAATTCTGTTCTTAATCCGAAAAAGGGCACTAATCATTATATAGAAGTATTCAGGAATATGGTACAAGATGAAGTTCGACAACTAGAAGTAAAAAAACGCCAAACTAACCAATCAACCAGACTATTAAAGAAAATACTTGACCAAAAAGAAGCAGACTACCTTATTCTACATGCACCTACAATTCCAGTGCTATATATAGTACCCAAAATACACAACAATAAAGAAAATCCACCGGCCCGCCCCATTATTAGTGGGATTTGCTCTCTGTACTCTAGGCTGGGGGAATATCTCGATAGGTTCCTCCAGCCTCTAGTTACACAGAGCCAAACCTACCTAAAAGACAGTAGGGAACTAATTGTGCTTTTGTAAACCATTACTGTAACTGACAACACATTAATGGCTACAGTAGATATTGAGTCTCTATACACAAATATATGCCATATGGATGCGCTGGAGGCAGTAAAATGGGCTCTGTCAAAGGAACCTAAAATGACGAAATCTCAAACCAATTTTTTGGTGGAAGGATTGGCTTTGGCCATGGGTAATAATTATTTTTGGGCACTTAATGATTATTACAACCAAACAGGGGGCTTTGCTATGGGGGCACGTTATGCCCCAAGTGTGACGAATATAACATTAAATAAAAGGGAATTGGAAACAAAGTCGCTTCTTTTTTATAAAAGGTACATTGATGACGTCATCATGTTATGGGAGGGCTCTCACACAAGTTTTTTAGATTTTTTGGGGAAAATTAATAGCAATAAATATGGCCTAAAGTTCACGGCAGAATGCAGTCTAGTGACTGTTAACTATTCGGATCTCATGCTCACTAAACACCAGAATACCATTGGCTCAAAGACCTTCTTTAAAGAGACTGATAGGAATGCCTTTGTGCCAACTCACAGTTGCCACCATCCACAGTGTATAGGGGCTGTCCCAAAGGACAATATATGTGCCTTTGGCGCAACTGTTACAACGATGTTGATTTTTTTTCTACAGGCAGAAGTACTCACTATAAATCAATAATACACACTCTCGCCCTTACACCTGTGTATAACCACTGCGCTTATTTAAAAAAACCTAAAACAAAATAGTGTACAATATTCCTAATAAACAGTGTGGAACAAGCGGCGCTGAATACTATGTGGGTATAACCAATACCACACACTGTGAACACCAGTGTATCTAATATATGAATACAAGTACCGTATATACTCGAGTATAGGCCGACCCGAATATAAGCCGAGGCACCTAATTTTACCACAAACAACTGGGAAAACTTATTGACTCGAGTATAAGCCTAGGGTGAGAAATGCGCAGCTACTGTAAGTGGAAAAGAGGGTCAACGATGCCCATTTGCAGCCTCACTGTGCCCATGCAGATGGACACAGTTGACCGATTTGGGGCCCTGTATCTCAGGGTCACTTAGTGCTAGGAACCCCATCTTTAGATATGTTGTAGTGCTAATTCCACTGGGTTGGAATACAACATTTGGGGTTCCTAGCACCAAGTGTCCCCGAGATATGGGGCCCCAAATTCGGGTCAGAAAATCTCAAGCACTTTTCTGCAGCAGAGAATGACATTTTCTGAACCGACTTTGGGGCCCTGTATCTCGGGGCCACTTAGTGCTAGGAACCCCGTCTTTGGATATGTTGTAGTGCTAGGTCAACTGGATTTGAACGCCAAATTTGGGGTTCCTAGCTCCAAGTGTTCCCGAGATATGGGGCCCCAAATTCGGGTCAGAAAATGTCAAGCACTTTTCAGAGAGAATGACATTTTCTGAACCGACTTTGGGGCCCCGTATCTTGGCTAGGAACCCCATATTTGGATATGTTATAGTGCTAGGTCCACTGGGTTGGCACACCAAATTTGGGACTCCTAGACCCAAGTGGCCCCGAGATACGGGGCCCCAAAGTCGGGTCGAAATTTATTTTTTTTGCTGCAGAAAAGTGCTTGACTCGAGTATAAGCCAAGGGGGGCACTTTCAGCACAAAAAAATGTGCTGAAAAACTCGGCTTATACTCGAGTATATACGGTAACAAAAATGTTCAGTGAAATGTAGCAAATCAAACTATTAGTCACTATCTAGCGCCCTCTATCACTCAATTGCTTTTTGACCACATTGTCTCAAATCAGGCGAGCAGCTTATTTTCACTACTTGATTTATTATTATTCTCTTGGCGCGGAGTTCACACATTTATTATACAGTGAGAGAGAATTACAGTAAGTAAATAATTGCGATAAGCAAACTGAACCGTTCTGGTGTTCTCAAGGGCATAAGCATAGTTGTCAGTAGTAACAAAAAACAAACATAAGGACTAGAGGAGGCCAAGCTTTAAAACTGTGAGGAGATACGCTGAGCTACAGCACATTCTTGGCTGCTAAGGCAGGGTGGGGTGTCAGTCAGTTGAACTATAGAAAGAGATTGGGAGTGAAAAAGACCTTCTTGACTGAATAGGAGAAGGTTGAAGATGCCAGAAAAAGGGAGAACGCAATAAAGAATAGGGTTAGATTAAAGCCTAATAGCAATTTAAACTTGTCAGAGCTTTTTCAGTGTCTGCCCTTGAATCCATGTTAAGGGAGGATGATCCTCAAAACCTTTATCTGCCGTCTATAAGTTTCTTTTCTAACCGACTAACCGACACTTGAGTGTGTGTAGGTCCAAGTGAGAGTCGGTAGTCCCTGATTTGGACACGGAATATTGGGAGGATGTTTGGGATGCACCCTTTACCAGGCTAATTTCAGCCTGTGACCAATTGATTCACTACAAATTTCTGCATCGTATATACATGACCTCGGCGAAGATAGCTAAAATTTTTGGTTCAGTCACCTCTTCCTGCTGCCGTTGTACTGCAAGGGGGGCTGACTTTATGCAGATCTTCTGGGATTGTCCTGATATACAGAAATATTGGAAGGCTATTTTGATGTGTGTACAGGAGGTGACCACTATCTCTTTAAGTCCTTCTATAGGGCATTGCATGCTTGGGTTGGTGGATAATTTGGGCCCTACTACAGCTATATGGACTCACTTCATTTTTTTTTTTTTTCATGCTAGAAAACAGATAGTCCTGTCTTGGAAAAGTTCTACTTCTCCATCTGTAGCGTCCTGGAAGGCTTTGGGGAATAAGACCTTACCCTTTTACAAAGCCACATATTTGAACAGGGGGGGCACCTCTTAAATTTGATAAGGTCTGGGGGGGGGGGGGGGGGTGGATGGCTTCACCTCTTACAGTAATGGACTAGTTTCAACCTTTTTTAATGTTATCCTTTCTGTCACATGATTTTTTTCGATATGTACCCCGTTGCCTCTGAGAGGGCAGGTGAATGGTTCTTCTGCAATAATATATGGTGGGTCTCATACCTTATATCTCCTGGACAGTGTGGGGTGGTTCTCTCACATGGATCCCTATGTTTTTGTTGACTATGTGGGGGGTTGTGTCTCGGCTGAGGAGGCGGGGTGGGTCAGGTTGGCAAGCTTCACAGGCAATGTTCGCGTTTATGTCCTAATGTAAGGCACTTTTTCTTTTTGTGTAATACTTTTTTTGTTTTTTTGGGGGAGATGGCTTTAACCGTATTATGGTGAGCGGTTCTTAATGTTTGATTGTATACTATACGTGTTTGTGGAAAATAATCTTCCAAAAAAAAAAAGAGCCTAGAACACACGGGCGGAATTGGCCGGTTCAATAGAAACCAGCCGACTTTCGGCCCGTGTGTACGGCATCTGGTCTCACAGAAGCCGGCCATGCCAAAAAAAAGTCGATGGCTGAGCGAGCTGACCAGAGTGTTCGGGCTGTCGGAACAGAATAGTACAGCACGGGAGATCATGGTACTAACATTGGATTGTTAGTATATCGTCTCCAACCTGAGCAGTCAGTTTTTTTTCGGGATGAAAAAAAAACAGTTGTGTGAATGAGGCTTAAAGCGGTGCATCTAATGCCGCATATACACACGTGCAGACTTTTCCCGGCGGACCTAGTCCAGTGGACAATCCGCCGGTCTTTCCAGCTGGCTTCGCCGGACTTTCCGAGCGTGTGGACTTGCCCACACACGCGCGGACTTGCCCACACACGCGCGGACTTGCCCACACACGCGCGGACTTCTCCGGCGGACAATCCGCCGGCCAAACTCCGCGGGACTTTTGAAAATGAACGGACTTGAAGAACACGGAGCAGTCCGTTCATTTAGAACGTAACTTCAGGTTACGTAGCTAGCGTAGGCAGTAAATGCCGCCGCGCTAGCTCCGTAACCTGGCATGGATTTAAAGGGACTTCCTACGCCAAAAAGCGGCGTGGGGGTCCCCCCAAATCCATGTCAGACCCTTATCCGAGCACGCAGCCTGGCCGGCCAGGAAAGGGGTGGGGACGAATGAGCGCCCCCCCCCCCTCCTGAGCCGTACCAGGCCGCGTGCCCTCAACATGGGGGGTGCCCTGGGGAAAGGGGGGCCGTGCGCCCCCCCCACCCCAAAGCACCTTGTCCCCATGTTGATGAGGACAAGGGTCTCTTCCCGACAACCCTGGCCGTTGGTTGTCGGGGTCTGCGGGCGGGGGCTTATCGGAATCTGGGAGCCCCCTTTTATAAGGGGGCCCTCAGATCCCGGCCCCCACCCTATGTGAATGAGTATGGGGTACGATGTACCCCTACCCATTCACCTAAGGTGTAAAATGTAAAGTAAAAAAAACACCCACACTTTTGAAAAAATAGTTTATTGCACTGCTCCGGGGGTCTTCTTCCGTCTTGGGGGTCTTCTCGCCGGACTCCTCCGCCATTTACCAAGCTCTTTTACCGAGCGAAGAAGTCCGGCTACCTTCTTCGTCGTCGCCGCCGTCGTCTGGGGGTCTCGATCCGCCTTCGGGGGTCTTCCGGGGGTCTCTTCTGTTCTTGCGGTGGTCGTCGTTTTCCGCGCCGCCGGCGCCGCCTTCTTCTTCTTGTTCTTGTTCTTCTTCTTCCGATGTTGACACGTCGCTCTCTCTGGCCGGAATGGGAGAGCCGCGCTGTGCTGGGACTTATATAGGGACATGGGGACAGGGTCACATGCTCATGTCACATGGTGACCCCGCCCCCTGTGATGTCACAGTCCCAGCATCCTCCGGGACTGTGACATCACAAGGGGGCGGGGTCACCATGTGACATGAGCATGTGACCCTGTCCCCATGTCCCTATATAAGTCCCAGCACAGCGCGGCTCTCCCATTCCGGCCAGAGAGAGCGACGTGTCAACATCGGAAGAAGAAGAAGAACAAGAAGAAGAACAAGAACAAGAAGAAGAAGGCGGCGCCGGCGGCGCGGAAAACGACGACCACCGCAAGAACAGAAGAGACCCCCGGAAGACCCCGGAAGACCCCCGAAGGCGGATCGAGACCCCCAGACGACGGCGGCGATGACGAAGAAGGTAGCCGGACTTCTCCGCTCGGTAAAAGAGCTTGGTAAATGGCGGAGGAGTCCGGCGAGAAGACCCCCAAGACGGAAGAAGACCCCCGGAGCAGTGCAATAAACTATTTTTTCAAAAGTGTGGGTGTTTTTTTTTACTTTACATTTTACACCTTAGGTGAATGGGTAGGGGTACATCGTACCCCATACTCATTCACATAGGGTGGGGGGCCGGGATCTGAGGGCCCCCTTACAAAAGGGGGCTCCCAGATTCCGATAAGCCCCCGCCCGCAGACCCCGACAACCAACGGCCAGGGTTGTCGGGAAGAGGCCCTTGTCCTCATCAACATGGGGACAAGGTGCTTTGGGGTGGGGGGGCCGCACGGCCCCCCTTTCCCCAGGGCACCCCCCATGTTGAGGGCAGGCGGCCTGGTACGGCTCAGGAGGGGGGGGGGGCGCTCGTTCGTCCCCACCCCTTTCCTGGCCGGCCAGGCTGCGTGCTCGGATAAGGGTCTGACATGGATTTGGGGGGAACCCCCACGCCGTTTTTCAGCGTGGGGAGTCCCTTTAAATCCATGCCAGGTCACGGAGCTAGCGCGGCGGCATTTACTGCCTACGCTACCTACGTAACTTGAAGTCACGTGCTAAATGAACGGACTTGCCGATGAGCGGCAAGTCCGTTCATTTTCAAAAGTCCGGCGGACTAGCCTACTAACGGCGGGATTGTCCGCCGGACTGCCAAGTCCAGCGGATAATTTTAAAACCAAACTTAAAACTTTGGTCCGCCGGACTTTGGCGCCAAAAAGTCCGCCGGCGCCCACACACGAGGGGATTGTCCGCTGGACTTGAGTCCAGAGGATAATCCCGCGGGATAGTCCCTTCGTGTGTAGTCCCTTCGTGTGTACGCCGCATAAGCATCACAAACCAAAAACACAATTTCATTTTTTTTTTTTTATATTCAAAGCAAACTCCCCCATCCATCCATATCTCCATGCTATATTTTGTTGAGGTATCACTTTGAAAAACACCCCTAGCATTTCTGGCCATGGCCAACTTGAGTAAGGGCAAATGATTCATGTAGCATTTACTTCCTGGAATCCATCTGCCCTTAGCACAAGCATGCATGCAGGAGGGTGTGCTTAGCTGAGAAAACCCCTCCTCCCCCCCTGAAGACTCCTGAGATGCATGACATAATTTGCATAGGCAAGAAACCAGGAAGTAACAGAAGAAATGTTGAAAAAAACGTTTAAAACAGGGAAATCTGATATACGGTACTTTCCTATCTATTTACTAATGCTAGCAGCATGAGGATTAAAAATAATTCTGATTGGGAGAGTAAAGTTTCTCTTTAAGAAAGAGAGGAAAAGAGTGGGTGGTCTTAGAGGACAATGTGCCTGAGGGTATCATAATGTCAGTAAGGTACGGTCAAAGTAAAAAGGATGAGCGTAGGATATTCAGGGTTGCCAGACTTGCAGAAACTAGTTTTGTATCAAGTATCATAGGTATATTTTCTCTCTGCATAACAGCTAATATATGTATAAAACATCCCACATCACAAAGTCTTTTTTTTTAAAGAACATAGTTATGCCCCTTATAGAACGTTTTGCTAAAATAAATGTCACCTACACACAACTAAGTTGTGGGACATTGCTCTTCTCCCAGCCATGGTCTTCAAGAATAAAATGATCAGAAATTACTAGATTTAAGATTAACTAGACAGTTTCTTTCAATCCTGATAGCCATTTGTTTTTTCCCCAGTCTTCAAAATGAGATTGCATACTGTTCTTTCTTACCTGGAAGAGTCTTCACTGTCCATGTTTGCCCACGTATAAGACTTCTGTCCTGCTCTTGCTTTCACGGATTAAACTCACCCTTTGCCACGCCTCACCCAGAACAAATTATACAAAATGTCTACGGATTGTGTTGAGTTTCCATTCTGAGGAATAGAAACTGAAACCTGATACTTGCCATATACAAAATCTAAAGTGTTGTTAAAATGGGAGCGGAATTTTTCACGAAACTCAAACACATCTCCTAAACAAATATAGCTCTGCTATTCTTCCTACACACGCAGGACAGGGCTGTAAAGGAGGGCTCCGCTGCCAGGGAACCAGATGTAAAGGAGGGCTCCGCTGCCAGGGAACCAGATGTAAAAGAGGTCTCCGCTGCCAGGGAACCAGATGTAAAAGAGGGCTCCGCTGCCGGGAACACCAGATGTAAATGAGGGCTCCACTGCCAGGGACACAGATCTGTAAGGAGCGCCTCTGCTTCTGGGGGCACCTGATGTAAGGACAGACTCTGCTGGGGCACCTGATGCAAGGACAGACTCTGCTGGGGGCACCTGATGTAAGGACAGACTCTGCTGGGGGCACCTGATGTAAGGACAGACTCTGATGGGGACACCTGATGCAAGGACGGACTCTGCTGGGGGCACCTGATGTAAGGACCGACTTTGCTGGGGGCACCTGATGCAAGGACAGACTCTGCTGGGGGCACCTGATGGCATCTGGTGGCAGACGACGTGGCAGGTGACACGCTTAGGGGTCCCAGTGATTCTGGATTATGGTGAGTTGAATGATTTCACTCTATATTACAATGTAATAATAGTTATAATGCACTTCAATCATCCTGACACCACAACCATGGTGCTGGGATGATTGAAGCGCTAACACCAGGTGTTTGGAGTATCTTTATCTGCTGATTTGTTAAACTCTGGAATACACATTTGTATTGTGGTGTAGGATCTGGGCCTGCTGTCCCTCCACCCCTCTTTCCTTCCGTCTCTCTTCTTCCCTCCTTTCCTTCTTTCTCTATCCCTCCCTCCCTCTTTTCCCCTTTCTTTCTCCATCTCTCATTCATCTCAGACTCTAACCACACCCCCGTGCTCTGCATTTTTCTTTTTTGCTATGTCACGCCTACAAACGCGTGCCCCACCCCCTAATTATAATAAGACTCCGCATACAGCCAAAAAAGTGTCCCTAAATTTTTTTCTAAATGTTGCCAACTATGAGACACCTGGGTGCAGAAATATTTCTGCCCCCCCCCCACATGGGCGTGGTTATCTTTACTAACTCCTCCCCTTTACAAATGTTTATATGGCAATGACTCAAACACAGAGATGCTCCCCTAAGGAGTCTTTGTTACCCTGGGATCCTCCCATGATCTCTTAACAATAAACAAAATACAGGGAAAGAAGCCGAGTGCTCTAATGGGACCTGGAGGGGGTCTCTCTAATGGACACAGAGTGGGCCTCTGTTATGCCCCGTACACACGGTCGGAAATTCTGACGAAAAATGTCCGATCGGACCATGTTGTCGGAAAATCCGCCTGTGTGTGGGCTCCATCGGACTTTTTCTCAAATTTTCCGACAACAAAATCCGATCAGACTTTTTCCGATCGTGTATAGAGAATTCCGACGGGCAAAGTGCCACGCATGCTCAGATCAAATTATGAGACCAAAGCTATTGGCTACTAGCCTCTACGTAGTTCCGTCGTACGCAACGAATGTCACCACGTTCGGAATGATCGGATTTTCCGACAACTTTGTCTGACCGTGTGTATGCAACACCAGTTTCGGACAAAATCCGTCGGAAAAAATCAGACAGATTTTGTGGTCGGAATTTCTGATCGTGTGTACGGGGGCTTAGAGTCTGTTAGAAAGAGCCCGCAGACATACTGCAGACATACTACAGGAGATGGTAAGAGACTGCAGACATGATACAAGGGATGGTCAGAGACTGCAGATATGATGGTCAGAGACTGCAGACATGATACAAGAGATGGTCAGAAACTGCAGACATGATACAAGAGATGGTCAGAAACTGCAGACATGATACAAGAGATGGTCAGAAACTGCAGACATGATACAAGAGATGGTCAGAGACTGCAGACATGATACAAGAGATGGTCAGAGACTGCAGACATGATACAAGAGATGGTCAGAGACTGCAGACATGATACAAGAGATGGTCAGAGACTGCAGACATGAGACAAGAGATGGTCAGAAACTGCAGACATGATACAAGAGATTGTCAGAGACTGCAGACATACTACAGGAGATGGTCAGAGACTGCAGACATACTACAGGAGATGGTCAGAGACTGCAGACATACTACAGGAGATGGTCAGAGACTGCAGACATACTACAGGAGATGGTCAGAGACTGCAGACATGATACAGGAGATGTCAGAGACATGTGAAAATACAAGTGATCAATGCAGCCTCATCAGTGCCCATCAAATGCAGCCTACCAGTGTCCACCAATTGCAGCCTACCAGTGACCACCAATTGCAGCCTTATCAGTATCAGTGTCCACCAAATACAGCCTCATCAGTGCCCACCAATTATAGCCTACCAGTGCCCACCAATTATAGCCTACCAGTGCCCACCAAATGCAGCCTTATCAGTGCCCACCAAATGCAGCCTTATCAGCGCCCACCAATTGCAGCCTACCAGTGCCCATCAAATGCAGCCTACCAGTGCCCACCAAACAGGGCTGGTGCACGGATTTTTGACACCCTAGGCGAAACCTCATTTTGCCCAACCTCCCCTCCCCCCTGGCTCTGCCGCTGACTCCACCTCCTTTGCCCTGCCCATTAATGCCTCGTACACACGTACGGACTTTTCCCGGCGGACCTAAGTCCAGCGGACAATCCGCTGGACTTTCCCGCTAGGTACGCTGGACTAAAAAGCGAACGGACTTGACCACACACGATCACGCAAAAAGTCCGGCGGTTCACGCGATGACGTACGCACGTACGACGGGACTAGAAAAAGGAAGCTCGAGATCCCAAACGACACCCTTTGGGCCCCGTCAGCTAATCTCGTGTGTATCGCGTGTTAGTTGACGTTTGGTTAGAGACGATTCGCGCTTCTCAGACTTCTGCTTAATTCGTTCGCTTCTGCCGTTCAGTTTGTGCTTGTGAGGTTTGTATCTGGCTTTCAGTGCGTGTGGATCAGTTCCTACCTGTTCTCAGGCCGTTCTGGTCCGCTCGTTCCTGTTTTTCAGGTCGTTCTTCATAGGCCTTGCTGTTCTTCAGTGCGTTCTGTTAAGTTGTTTGTTTGATCAGCCGACCGTTTTGAAGCCATGGAGTGTGGACGTACTCGGGAACGAGTTCGTGCTGTGCAGGGGCTCGGTGTTGCGGTTAACACCTTGGCACGAGCCCGGTCCATGAACAGGGTGAGGAGGAGTTCATGGACCAAGAATTGGTTGCGCCAGCGTGACCAATTCTCGCATATGCCTTTGCTCCGTGAGATCCGTGAGAATAATCCTGATGATTTCAGGAATTATCTCCGGATGACGGACCCCATTTTTCACCGTCTGTTGGCTTCGCTGTCCCCTTATATTACCAGGCAGAATACCTGCATGCGGCAAGCCATCAGTGCGGAGCAGAGGCTAGTCGCCACGTTGCGTTACTTGGCGACGGGGAGAAGCTTGCAGGACCTCAAGTTCACGACAGGCATCTCCCCCCAGGCTCTGGGGCTCATTATTCCAGAGACCTGTTCTGCCATTATCCACGTCCTGCAGGAGGAATACATTAAGGTAAGTCTTCTCTTTTAAAATTACCTATGTCTTGTATGTTTGTTAATGTAGTGCATCAATGTCATCATTAGCTAATTACCATGATAGGACTATTCTATGAATGTCCCCTATTCCTTTTATTTTTGGATTTTGTTTTTTTGTCTAGTATTTTATGGTTGACTTATCGAAATAGTTTTAAGAATGTATTATTTAGTGGGTCACATGCATATTTGCTTGCACCAACCTCCCCAGCATGGAAGCTTGGCCCCCTAAACACCCCTAGCCTAGTCACTTTCTTTGGTTAAAAATGTATATTACCAGCTCCATTGTACAGCTTTACTCACCCCCCCTTTCACCCCCCTTGACCCTCAATTTTAAATTGATTGCATGTGGTTTTGGTCAGCTTGTAATTATCCCCCCCCCACACCCCCTGATAATTAATATCATGTGGTTTTGGTCAGCTTGTAATTATCCCCCCCCCCACCCCCTGATAATTAATAGCATGTGGTTTTGGTCAGCTTGTAATTATCCCCCCCCCCCCACACCCCCTGATAATTAATATCATGTGGTTTTGGTCAGCTTGTAATTATCCCCCCCCCCACACCCCCTGATAATTAATATCATGTGGTTTTGGTCAGCTTGTAATTATCCCCCCCCCCCCACCCCCTGATAATTAATATCATGTGGTTTTGGTCAGCTTGTAATTATCCCCCCCCCACCCCCTGATAATTAATATCATGTGGTTTTGGTCAGCTTGTAATTATCCCCCCCCCACACCCCCTGATAATTAATAGCATGTGGTTTTGGTCAGCTTGTAATTATCCCCCCCCACACACCCCCTGATAATTAATATCATGTGGTTTTGGTCAGCTTGTAATTATCCCCCCCCCCCACACCCCCTGATAATTAATAGCATGTGGTTTTGGTCAGCTTGTAATTATCCCCCCCCCACACCCCCTGATAATTAATATCATGTGGTTTTGGTCAGCTTGTAATTATCCCCCCCCCCACACCCCCTGATAATTAATAGCATGTGGTTTTGGTCAGCTTGTAATTATCCCCCCCCCCACCCCCCCTGATAATTAATAGCATGTGGTTTTGGTCAGCTTGTAATTATCCCCCCCCCCCACACCCCCTGATAATTAATAGCATGTGGTTTTGGTCAGCTTGTAATTATCCCCACCCCCACACCCCCTGATAATTAATATCATGTGGTTTTGGTCAGCTTGTAATTATCCCCCCCCCCCACACCCCCTGATAATTAATAGCATGTGGTTTTGGTCAGCTTGTAATTATCCCCCCCCCCCCACACACACCTTTAATTAATTGCATGTGTATTGTGTGACCTTACAATTATTTACTCCCCACCCACATCCCCATTATTATCTTCTCTGGTCCATCAGAGGGGTCATCAATCAGAGATTTGTCCCTTTTATCCTTAATCTTTTGGCTTTATTTCAAGGATTTACTAAATAAATACATATGTTCTTCCAAATTGTTTGTTAATTTGTTGCATTTAGTTTGGTGTTTTGCCTGGTTTATAATTTAAATTGTATCTTTCTGTTTGACTTCACAGTGTCCCTCCACGCCACAGGAATGGCAGACTGTGGCTTCCCAGTTTGCTGCCCGTTGGGACTTTCCCAACTGCGGAGGGGCGATTGACGGCAAACACGTGCGAATTGTGCCCCCACCCCATTCGGGGTCATACTATTGGAATTATAAGGGGTTCCATAGTATCGTGTTGATGGCGGTGGTGTCGGCACAATATGACTTTCTGTATGTGGATGTGGGGAAAAAACGGCCGGATGTCGGACGGAGGAGTCTTCAACCACACGGAGTTCGGTCATCGTCTCCAAACTGGTGGGCTGGAGCTGCCACCAGATGAAGATAATGTGGAGGGACTCCCCTTCGTCTTCATTGCCGACGAGGCGTTCGGTCTGGGTGACCATCTGATGAGGCCATTTCCCCAACGATCCCTCACCCCTGAGAGGAGGATTTTTAATTATCGGTTGGCCAGAGCAAGAAGGGTGGTGGAAAATGCCTTTGGTATTATGGCCAACCGTTTCAGATTGCTCCTTACATCCCTACATCTGGCAGAGTACAAACTCAATACTATTATTCTTGCATGCTGTGTCATGCACAATTATTTACGGAAACATTCAGGAACATACTCCTTACCAATTGGCCCTGAGGCCGGAGTGGAAGGCAACATGACAGGGCTGGATAATCGCCCTCTTGGTTCCGCACCACAATCAGCCCAGCAAGTGCGGGACCTTTATTTACAGTATTTTAATGGTAGGGGGGCCATTGAAATGGCAGCAGACCCTTAAACCATCTTTTTGATTTACAAAGAATAAATACAGTTATTTATGTTTGAAATATTGGTAGTTTCGTATTGTTTTGCTTTTAATTTGGCCTGTTTTATATGTTGTCCTAGTGCACATCTTAATAGTGGCAAACTTGTTTAGCGTTTAGTAAATAAGCCCCTTTGTCAATGAACCACAACATGTTTTTGTCAAACTGGTAGTATTTAAAAAGAAGAAGCCACACATTTTTGAATTTGTGCAAACATTATTTTTTTTATTATAGTGCACATCCAAAACTTTTGTTTTATTTGATTTTTTT
Organism: Lithobates sylvaticus; assembly: GCA_028564925.1. Taxonomy (NCBI): domain Eukaryota; kingdom Metazoa; phylum Chordata; class Amphibia; order Anura; family Ranidae; genus Lithobates; species Lithobates sylvaticus. The sequence continues at coordinate 102,683,330 of CM053029.1, forward strand.
TTTTTTTGTTTTTTTGGTATTTTTGGTTTTATTTTTTTTTTTTTTTTTTTTGAACCAGATTTTTTTTTTTTTTTTTTTATGTTATCTTTTTGACATTTTTTTGGTGTTTTTCTCACAACATATTTTTTTTTTTTTGGGATTGATTTTTTAAAACAAACATAAAAACATGTTTAAAATTGTTAAAAAATTTAGGCTTAGCATTTGAAATTATTTACACAATGTAAAAGTCCAGAACTTACAAAGTTCAACAGGTAACCCATGAACAGAAGAAGCCAAATTTTGAATATGCACACTAATTTAACTGGAAAATGGGTAATGTCAACATGTGCTATGTTCCATCATGGGGAATCAATGGACGTGTTTTGTGTGTGAAACCCCTTCCCTCTCACCTACTAGCATTAGGGGTTGCAAACACCAAATGCGTCCATTGAGATCCCCTGATGGCACATAGCACATGTTGACATACCGTGTGCATATTAAAAATTTGGCCTCTAAAATTAGTTAAACAGCGCATCAAAAGGGGAATGAAGGACATGATTGATGTTAAGAAATGTAAAAGGGGTCTTTAGATTCTCCCCAAAACATCAATCATGTCCTTCATTCCCTGCTGCATGGTGGCCATCTCCTTCTGCATATTTTCCAGCTGCAGATTCCAGGCCATGATCTGGCCAATAAGCCTGTGGGCACTGTCAGTGGAAAATGGCTCCGCAGCTTGTCCTTCCACAAACAGATCAGCATCACCTAAAAGTTGGGTAGATAAAACACAAGAAAAAAAGTGTCAAAAACATGCAGACCTTAATTTATTACCTCAATCTGTGTTCTGAGACACTCACTTGGTGGGGTGCAGATTTGATCGACTTCAACGACCTGTTCCGCCACATCCACGCGCGGGCTTGGGCTAACTGCCCAATTAGTCTGGTGATGCCGGGAGGTCCTCGTAGGTTCGGACTGACGTCTGAGTCTTTTGCCCCCTATGGTAATGGAACACAAAAAGGTACACTTTTGAATCACACTGATATTTGAGTGCCAAAATAGGATTAGTAAACATTGTTTAAAAGTCTTGCCAATTATTAGCAGTTTGTTAGAAGATCCTACTTGAAGACAGAATTGAAATGTCTATCTAATGAAACTCCAATACTTAAACTGCCCTTCAACCCTAAATTTGAACTTCCGCTCATTGGATCCCTGCACCCCTGTGGTGTCTTATTTTGAACCTTTTAGGGGGGATGGGTTGCAGATACCTGTGTAAGGCAGGTATTTGCACACACATCCGGCCCTAGACTCCCACAGAAGTATACGCCACATCCCGTCCCACCGTGCTGTCTGCTGGGACACACAGGGGTCCCCGAGCTCGCGCGGACCAGTCCTATTGCATTGCGCAACTGGCGCATGCCCAATAGTGACCCGGGAAGTGAAGCCGCAAACATTAATTTCATGATTGCAAGATCAGAGATTGTAGCTGCACCATCCAAGGGACAGGTGAGTGTACTTCTTTGAAAAGTCACCACCTACAGTATTTAGAGATGATGAGCATTTTTTGGGAATTGTGAGCATGAGACCCTGCTTAACATATTTATCCCCCCCCCCCCCCAAAACAGCCTCTGGAGTCCCTGTGTAAGTTACCCCTAAAACCCTTACTACAGCAGTAATTGTATAGATAGTGACAATAATAAACAACCTTACAACTCCAACAACCCAAAGCCAGGTAAACTCAATAAACGTTATGAAGACAAACGGAACTTTCATCAAATATGCGCAAGTTTCACGTACGAATGGTAATTACATCTGCGCAAGTTTTAGGTACGAATGGTAATAACATCTGCGCAAGTTTCACGGACGAATGGTAATTACATCTGCGCTAGTTTCAGGTACGAATGGTAATAACATCTGCGCAAGTTTCACGGACGAATGGTAATTACATCTGCGCAAGTTTCAGGTACGAATGGTAATAACATCTGCGCAAGTTTCACGGACGAATGGTAATTACATCTGCGCAAGTTTCAGGTACGAATGGTAATAACATCTGCGCAAGTTTCACGGACGAATGGTAATTACATCTGCGCAAGTTTCAGGTACGAATGGTAATAACATCTGCGCAAGTTTCACGGACGAATGGTAATTACATCTGCGCTAGTTTCAGGTACGAATGGTAATAACATCTGCGCAAGTTTCACGGACGAATGGTAATTAAATCTGCGCAAGTTTCAGGTACGAATGGTAATAACATCTGCGCAAGTTTCACGGACGAATGGTAATTACATCTGCGCAAGTTTCAGGTACGAATGGTAATAACATCTGCGCAAGTTTCACGGACGAATGGTAATTAAATCTGCGCAAGTTTCACGGACGAATGGTAATTAAATCTGCGCAAGTTTCAGGTACGAATGGTAATAACATCTGCGCAAGTTTCACGGACGAATGGAAATTAAATCTGCGCAAGTTTCACGGACGAATGGTAATTAAATCTGCGCAAGTTTCACGGACGAATGGTAATAACATCTGCGCAAGTTTCACGGACGAATGGTAATTACATCTGCGCTAGTTTCAGGTACGAATGGTAATAACATCTGCGCAAGTTTCACGGACGAATGGTAATTAAATCTGCGCAAGTTTCACGGACGAATGGTAATTAAATCTGCGCAAGTTTCAGGTACGAATGGTAATAACATCTGCGCAAGTTTCACGGACGAATGGAAATTAAATCTGCGCAAGATTAGACATATCAAGTATAACCATAGTAGCGCACGTGCTTGACTTACTTTTTTTGATGGCTTTTCGAATTCTCCTATACTGATCGTGCTCCCTGGATTTGATGTCGGACCATCGCTTGCGCAGTTGATCCTTGCCCCTTCGTACGCCGAATTTCTGCTCCAGGGTGCTGACGATTGTAGTGAGAATCTTGTCCTTGCGCAAGTTGGGTCGAGGGTACGGGCCATTTTCCCCGTCGTAATCTTCCCTTTGGAGGATGTCCACCATCTCCACCATCTCTTCAAAGGCCATATTGGTGGCCTTATATCTGCTGCTGGATGCAGATGTGTTGGCTTCTTGGCTTTCCTCCGCGCTACTGGCTGAGAATGTGTCCGCCATATTCATGAATTAATTCACCAACAATGCAACGAGGGGAAGCGGGGCGGGGAATACTCGTCATGAGGAACGTCATGGGCGGGCGACGCGGAGGACGCAGGCGGACTTCGACGCGTGCGCAGTGTATATAAGGCTGTTTGAGGGGCCCACGTGTTCCCGAACGGAAGTAGCGAGCGCTCTGTACGAAGGTAAGTGTTTTCTAGGATGCATTACTGTGTTTTTTTTGGGGTTTTGGGCCAGCATTTTTTAAGGATATGTGTGTGTTGCTGCCTGTGTGTAGGGGTTGCTGCCTGTGTGTAGGGGTTGCTGCCTGTGTGTAGGGGTTGCTGCCTGTGTGTAGGGGTTGCTGCCTGTGTGTAGGGGTTGCTGCCTGTGTGTAGGGGTTGCTGCCTGTGTGTATGGGTTGCTGCCTGTGTGTATGGGGTTGCTGCCTGTGTGTAGGGGTTGCTGCCTGTGTGTAGGGGTTGCTGCCTGTGTGGATGTGTTGCTGCCTGTGTGTAGGGGTTGCTGCCTGTGTGGATGTGTTGCTGCCTGTGTGTAGGGGTTGCTGCCTGTGTGTGGGTGTGTTGTGTAATGTTTGTTAAGAAAAACTGGTTGTGCGTTTTAAGTAACATTTGTGTTTTTGGTCTTTTGTATTGCCATTACTAACAAAACAGAAACAAACATGTCATCACCCCAGTTGAATCCATTCAAGGACCAGCAGTTCATGTCCGAATTCATTGCCCTGTACAGAAAAAATACCAACCTGTGGCAGCTCAAGAACCCTTTATATGGCAATAGGGATGTCCGGAAGGCAACACTGGGGCCACTTGTGGCTTTTGTGAAGACTAAAGTCCCCAACGCAAACACCAAGTTTGTGGAAGCCAGAATTGCAAGTTTAAGGCACATGTACAAGCGGGAGCGCAAGAAGATTGAGGAATCAGTCAGATCAGGAGCAGCAGCAGAGAATGTTTATGTACCCAAGCTGTGGTACTACAACCAACTGACTTTTATAGGTGACCAGATGGAACCCAGGCAATCACTGTCGACTCTTCCCTCCACCCTTCCCTCCACTCTTCCCTCCACTCTTCCCTCCACCCCAGCTGAGGCTTCCACGGAAGGAGAAGACCCCCTCCACCTTGGAGCAGGCTGATGCGCCCAGCTGGAGCCAGGTATATATTTAGTAGCCTAAATTGTGATTGTGTGAATATTAATGCTGTAAACGTTAAAATGTGAAACAATTAACACCCTGAACTCAGAATTGTGAAAAAAACTGACAAAAATTATGCACACTTCTAAAAAGTGTTGGTGCAACATATCGATACATATATAGTGTATACATACATCCAGTAGTGGCAAAAAAAGCGTTAGACAACATTGGTGATCTGCTTGGAAAATGCAGGGGTCCAAATGATAGCCTTTTGGATCTTTTGGAAAATTTAGATGCTCGTTCCTAAGTTTACAATTGGATGATTGAGGAGGCCAGAAACCACAAAACAGGTGTTTGATTTTTGTTTTTATTTGCACACAGGATGAGCTGACCCAGGATGATGCCGGGACAAGTGGTATGGAGGAGGAGGAGGACATGACCAGCGAGAGCCAGGAGGTGGCTGGGCCCAGCACGAGCCAGAGTGACAGCCAGACCCAATTAAGAAGTCTACCTCCACCCCTGCCCTTACCCCCAAGAAGGCCCAGGAGGATGACCATTGTTGAGGAGGAATCACTGCAACTGATTCGGAAGGCGAGTGCGATTCTCGACAAACCCCCCCTTCCAGAAGAGGCCTATGCCAGCTACGTGTCCAGCAGGTTGCTGGAAATGGAGAGGGGCCAACGGCACCTGTGTGAGGGCCTCATTTCTGAGGCAATTAGGGGGGGTTTGAGGGGTGAATTACGAGAATCCACCCGCCTGACCCATGAAGGCCCGACACCAACTTCTCCTCCTCCTCCTCCTCTTCTTCCTTCTTCTCCTCCCTCCTCCTCCTCCTACTCCTCCTCCTACCACAAGTCAGCCTCCAAGGAAGCGTGCAGGGAAGACTGCAGGGAAGAGTGCAGGGCAGCGTGGTGGGAAGAGTCGGAAGTGATTGCCTGGCTTCAGTCTGGTCTCACAGAAGACACAGGCTGTTGTAGTGCCACAGCTTGGGGACATAGATGTCATCTGCTGCTGTTCCTGGTCTGTCTGATTCCTGGTCAATCTTCTTGTGCTCCCTATATTGTATGAAATGTGCCCAAGCTTAATTTTTGGCTTCACAAACTTGGTGTCTGCCGTTGGGGCAAAAAGTCTTCACAAAATCTACAAGTGGCTCCAGTGTTGCCTTCCTATTTTGTTTTGCCTTGTTTGTTTTAACCAGAATAAATGGTCATTTAATTTTCATCAAATAATGATATACGTGCTTGTTATTCAAAAACATAGTTTCTTTAGGAGTAGGCAGGTACATGTCTAAACATTCATTTGACAATACAAGTGTAAAGTGCAACTTCAATGGAACTGCAAGTGCAGTCGCTGGAAAGGTGAGGGTTAAGATCTGAATTAAGGGCAAGCTCTGCTGACTCCACAATTGTATCATGTGTAATAACTAATCCTTTTGATAACCAACAAATAATAAAAAATATCTATATAGAGATATATGTACATATATAATATATATATATATATATATATATATATATATATATATATATATATATATATATATTTTTTTTTATACACGTATAGATCTATATATCTATATATATTAATATATATATATATATATATGTAGATATCGATATATATTTTTTTGGGCTTATTGAGAAATATAGATATATTTTTCATTTGGTGATTTGGATATCTATATCTATATCTATATCTATATCTATATATATATATATATATATATATATATATATATATATATATATATATATATATATATATATATATATATATATATATATATATATATACAAATATATAACTTCACTAAAGAATGCTGAAGAAAAAACGTTCGGGAGTACTCTGCGTGAATATACAAGCAGCAAGGCAAAATCATTCTTCAAGTACGATAACATACAAATCCCGCTGTCAGAAAAAAAAAAAAAAAAAATTTCAGCAGCGTGACGATTGTGCGAGCTTCAAAACGAAGGCTAGTTTTACCAGACCGAGCGAGTCCGTGACATAATAGCTACTGAGCATGCGTCCTTTTTGGTACGCCGGACCATACTACACACGACCGGATTATCCGCTGGACTGCCAAGTCCAGCGGATAATTTGAGAACAAAACCTGAAACTTTAGTCCGCCGTACTTTGGCCAAAAAAAGTCCGCCGGCGCGCCCACACACGAGGGGATTATCCGCTGGACTTCGGTCCAGCGGATAATCCCGCGGGATAGTCCCTTCGTGTGTACGCGGCATAAGGCTACTTTTACATTGGGGCGCTGAGTGTGCTGGCGGTAAAGCATCGCTATATTTAGCGCCGCTTTACTGACGTTTTACCGGCGCTTTTCGGCCGATATCGGGGCAGTTTTAACCCCCGCTAGCGGGCGAAAAAGGATTAAAACCGCACGCAGGTTTGGAGCGCTGCCCCATTGTTTTCTATGGGAAGCACTCTAAAGATGTGGCTTGCAGGACTTTTTGGACCGTCCTGCAAGCGCACCGCTCCAGTGTTAAAGCCCTCAGGCTTTCACACTGAAGACACAGCAGCGGCTATTTCAGTGCGCTTTGCAGGTGCTATTTTTAGCACTTTAGCGCCTGCAAAGCGCCTCAGTGTGAAAGGGGCCTTAGGGAGAGAGAGAGAGGGAGAGGGAAGAATTACTGATATATGGAAGAAAGTAAGGGGGGACACTATGGTACATGGAAGGCAGGAATGAAGGATCACTATGGTACATGGAAGAAAGGAAGGAGGAATCACTATCGTACATGGACGAAAGGAAGGATGGATCACTATGGTACATGGAAGGAAGGAGGGATCACTATGGTACATGGAAGGAAGGAGGGATCACTATGGTACATGGAAGGAAGGATCACTATGGTATATGGAAGAAAGGAAGGGGGAACACTATGGTACATGGAAGGCAGGAAAGAACGATCACTATGGTACATATAAGGCAGGATCACTATGGTACATGGAAGGCAGGAAGACTATGGCACATGGAAGGCTGGAAGACTATAGGACATGGAAGGCTGGAAAACTATGGCACATGGAAGACTATGGGACGTGGAAGGCTGGAAGACTATAGGACATGGAAGGCTGGAAAACTATGGCACATGGAAGGCTATGGCACATGGAAGGCTGAAAAACTATGGCACATGGAAGGCTGGAAAACTATGGCACATGGAAGGTTGGAAAACTATGGCACATGGAAGACTATGGGACATGGAAGGCTGGAAGACTGGGACATGGAAGGCTGGAAAACTATGGCACATGGAAGGCTTTCAAAACGATGGCACATGGAAGACTATGGTACATGGAAGGCTGGAAAACTATGGTACATGGAAGGCTGGAAGACTATGGCACATGGAAGGCTGGAAAGCTATGGCACGTGGAAGGCTGAATGATTATGGCGCATGGAAGGCTGGAAAACTATGGCACATGGGAGGCTGGAAAACTATGACACGTGGAAGACTGGAAAACTATAGCACATGGAAGACTATGGGACATGAAAGGCTGGAAGACTATGGCACATGGAAGGCTGGAAAACTATGGCACATGGAAGACTATGGCACATTTGGAGAAGAGAGCGGGGGGAGAGATCACTCACACAGGGCTGCATTGTCTTCAGAGGAACAGGCACTCAGGCAGCGACATCAAGCAGGATTAATGGCTGGTTTGAAATCTCCCGCCCACACCCCCTTCCCAAGCACAGATTGGCTGCACGGAGGGATTGTGGGCAGGCACAGGAGGGACATGGGGAGAAGGTAGGGCAGACCTAGCCTACCTCCTCCTCCCTCCTCCTCCCTCCTCGTACAGAATATACAGCGGGCTCCTGGCAGAGGATGTGCAGCAGGCACTCGGGAGAGGAATGTGCACACTGCCAATGGCGCACCGGGGGCGGGGAATGTGCACACTGCAGCGGCGCACAGCAGCACACTCGAGACTGATGATACCCTGGCACCTTGTAGCCCCCCGCTCTGCGGTGCACCCCGCACACCCGCCCAGGATCGGTCCTGCACACATTAACCACTTGACCTCCGGGAGACTTACCCCCTTCATGACAGGCCATTTTTTGCGATACGGCACTGCGTTACTTTGACTGACAACTGCACGGTCGTGCAGCGATGTACTCAAATAAAATATTTGTCCTTTTTTCCCCACAAATAAAGCTTTCTTTTGGTGGTATGTGTTCACATCTGCGGTTTATATTTTTTACGCTATAAACGAAAAAAGACCGTCAATTTTGAAAAAAAAACTATCTTTTTTACTTTTTGATATAAAACATACCCAATAAAAAAATTTAAAAAATCTAATTTCTTCATCAATTTAGGTCAATATGTATTCTGCTACATAATTTTGGTAACAAAAAAAACCCCAATAAGCTTATATTGAGAGAGATTTTAACACTTTTTAGGGACCAATAACACTAATACAGTGAACAGGGCTAAGAAATATGCACTGTCACTGTACTAATGACACTGGGTGGGAAGGGGTTAACATCAGGGAGTGCTTGTCAACTGTGGGGGAGGTGCTTTGACACAGGATCAGTAGATTCCCCTCTCACAGAACAGCGGTCTGCCTTGATTACATCGGCAGACCACCATTCTGCCTGTCTCCCAAACGATTGACGGGTCCGCCAGACCCACTGATTGGCTCCCACCATGTCCAATCACAGCAGGAGAGCGCACCCCAGACCCGGAAGTGTCAGACTACGTACTAGGTACGTGATCTGGCACAGAGCGGCAGCCCTGCCACAGTACTTGGTACTTTGCAGTGGGGGATTACAGACAAAGGAGCATTGGGGCAACACGGTCTCCTGGCCAATCTCCTGCCAATCTGTGTTATGGGCAGCATTTATCACTATATCCATATTTTCTGTAAATACAACTACCCTGCAGCATATACCAATGTCTCTTCAGCAAAGATGTCCATCATGAAAAACAGTTTAAAGAGTGATGTGGAAGGGGGGGGGAGGGTGAAGCATGCTGCAGCAAAATGTGGGTGTTTTTAAATTTTCGGTGGTTAATATACACCAATTCAACAGGGGGTTGTTGAGCATACCTAAGAGGTTGTGAAGTGCACTTGGATATTTTAACAAATGGCATGCTGCATGTAAGGGGGTTTAGAAATGGCTGAGCGTTGGCGCCAAAGAGTACAGGTCCTTGCTCCGCTTCTTCTTTCTAGAACAACACCCCACCTGCTTGAAGCCCTAAACCTCCACCATCTTGTGCCCAACTCCCTGCCAAAGACCCCCAGTGAAATCCCCAGCCATTAGCCTTTATATTTCCGAAGAAGTGAATATACACAAGAAGTGCATACATGCCAACAATCCCGATTCCTGGGAAATTGGCTTTGTCCCTACTCCCGGTGTATTGCCAGAGCCGCCGCTATATAGAGGTCCGGGCCGGCACTGGAGATTTCACTCCTCCACCATTTTACAGAAGACCAGTTCTCGTGGAGGCTGAGGGGAAGAAACAAGAGGCAGAGCCAGGGTGGCTGCCAATAGAAATGGAGCTGCTACAACCTCCCGCCCCGCAGCCTGCTGCTGGTCCGTGACCTGTTGTGGGAAAGGCCGTGGGGTGGGGGGTTGGCGGCAGCTCCCTTTCTATTGGCAGCCACCTGGGCTAAGCCTCTTGTTTCTTCATCTTGGCCTCCTTGAGAGCTAGTCTTCTCTGTAAAATGAAGCCCTAAAGATCAAATCACCAGTGGCAGCCCCTGGTGACAAGCTGAATTCTGGTGAAAAGCTGCATTCTAGTGACAAGCTGCATTGTAGTGACAAGTTGCATCAGGTGGCAGGTAGAGTTGCCACCTCATCCCTTTAAACCCAAACACATATTAATTCTACAGGTTCTGTGGCTGATTAAGGTGGTAATTAATCTCACTTGGTGCCTTATCTGCATTAAATTAGTCTCAGAACCTGTGTAATGCATATTTGTTTGGGTTTAAAGGGATGAGGTGGCAACCCTAGTGGCAGATGACGTGGCAGCATCTGTTGGCAGGCGACATGGCAAGTGACAAGTTGCATTTGGTGGCAAGTGACAAGTTGCAACTGGTGGCAGGTGAGGTGACAAGCTGCATCTGGAGGAAAAGAGATTTCATCTCCAAATACAGAAAGGTTTCTTCACAGTAAGAGCTGTGAAAATGTGGAATAGACTCCCTCCAGAGGTGGTTCTGACTAACTCAGTAGATTGCTTTAAGAAAGGCCTGGATACTTTCCTAAATGTACATAATATAACGGGGTACTAACATTTATAGGTAAAGTCCAATTGCATCTTGGGGGATCAGGAAGGGATTTTTTTCCCCTGCTGTAGCAGATTGGAGCATGCTCTGCTGGGGTTTTTTTTCCTTCCTCTGGATCAACTGTGGGTATATTGGATTGTATGATATTTTTTATTTTTATTTATTACCGGTATTTCTTTTTTTTTTTTTTTAGGGTTGAACTGGATGGACTTGTGGCTTTTTTCAGCCTAGCTAACTATGTAACTATGGTGGCAGGTGACATGGCAAGTGACATGTTCAGGGCTTCCACTGATTCTGCATTATGGTGAGTTGAACTATTTCATTTTATATTAAAATGTAATTGTAGCAGAATCTCTATTGTGAAACAAAAACAAAAAAAAGAATCTCTAACCTCTTCCAGTCTTATGAGAATCTTCGAGGCCACAGACCACTGACATCCTTCAATATGTAGTGGGTTGTGAGATATAGTGGGTGTAAAGATGGTGAAAGTCATTGGGCGCCAGACACTTCTTGGATGCAAAAGAGGTTTTATTTGTTTTAACAGTCCTTTTTATATTTTACAAGGGAAAGAGGGTTTGGACCAGGACACCCTTAAGTGGTTGCAATTTCAATAGGCAGACTCGGAGACTTCAACAGGAAGACAGTCCTACAGAGAAAGGCCCCAGCAAGGTGCCACTTCTGCACATGCAGGTTTGCTGTCTCCTATGGCAACAGTATTTAACAGTTCCTAACACAAATTTCAACAGTTCTCTCAGCTTCACTACAACGTCCACGTCCACTAATTCTTCAGCCCCTTGAGCTCCTAGTCTCTCACTGGACTCTCTGATTCACTGTCTCTAAATCCCGTGAGCTCCTCAAGGCTTTTGCGGTGGTATCTCCCTCAAGCGTCATCCACGTTTCCTTGCTGGGTTCCTAGATTGGCACTCCAGATACCTTTCAAGCTTCACCCCCGCTGACCGGCTTGGTGCCTGGCTTGACACACAAGGCTGCTCTGCAAGCATCACTTCCGCTGGTTGGGTCCCTGACTTGATCACCACCTAAAGTTTCCCGTTTCTCTACCGTGCCCATTTGGTGAGAATGTTACTCCGGTACTTGCTTCAGTTACTCACTGTGGTCCCTGGTAAAGGTGGTTGGTCCCTTAGTGGTGACAGCTTCCCTTCTACCTCCGACCACTATAGGTTCTCCGGCCTGCAAAATCGTCACTTTTGGTTGGACTGCAAGCCGCATTCCCAACCTGCGCTGTCCTCTCACTTCTGGATAGGCCCTCACACAGCCTGGCAGCCAGATACCTCGGGATAGCCCCAATCTCTGGCCTAGTAGCCCGGGGCAGACGACACACATCCACCCAGATGGCAGTCCGGGTGGCACAGAACATAGATCACCTGACTCCACCCAAATATATAGGTACTCCCAACAGGCTAAGCAATTCAAGAAAACCCCTGCCCATTGGCTGAGATATCCCATATACCCATAACTTGACCTTGAAATGTCCTTATCACATCTAATGCCACTAAGTGCCCAGCCACCTAGTGGCAAAAGAGAAAAGTACAACAAGGCCAAACTTAGGGAGAAATCAATGGACCTCTAACAACTTATCTACAGTAGCTACTCCAGACAAGGAATTTGGTGAGGAGCTCCCTTGAATCATCCTGACACCATATCAACCAGGGTGTCTTGATGATTGAAATGCCAACATCAGGTCTTTGGATTATCTTTATCTGCTGATTGTTAAACTTTCTGGAATATTATTATTATTATTATCATACAGGATTTATATAGCGCCAACAGTTTACGCAGCGCTTAACAAAATGAAGGCAGACATTACAGTTATGTTACAATTTTGTACAAGAGGATTCAAAGGGCCCTGCTCATTAGAGCTTACCATCTAGGAATACACATATTGCTATTGAGGTGTAGGATCTGGGCCTGCTGTCCCTCCATCCCTCTTTCTTTCCTTCCTTCTCTCTCTTTCTCCCTCCATCCCTCGTTCATCTTAGACTCTAACCACACCCCTTTAAGCCACGCCCAATATTTAGTTTAAACCAAGCCCTTTTCTTGCCACCATGCTATCAGGGGAGTACTTACCGAGGCCGAAATGCCGAGAGTGGTTCACCCTTGCGACTGAGCGCAGTCCGCCCCCTGGAGGTGAGACAGGGGGTGAATAGCACAAAAAGGCACAGGCTACCCAACCAGGGGATGGGAACTGGAGCAGGAGCCAAGTTCTGGATTAGGAAGATACTGGAGAGTCCAAAACACGGGTGCAGGTACTGGGCTGAAGATAAACAGGTCCGGGTCACAAGCAGAGATCACAGGGAAGGAGGGTCCATGGAGACCCCACCTGTAGAAATGATGAACCCCAAAAATTGCACCGTGGATTTCTCAAATTCGCACTTCTCTGCCTTAAGGTACAGTCTGTGGCTTCTAAGAATGGTGAGTACTTGTTTCACGTGTACTCGGTGAAGTTCAATGGAGTCTGAAAAGATAAGGATGTCGTCCAGATAAACAACAAGGAAGTCGTCAAGGTGTTTGCGGAAAATATCATTCGCCAGGTGCTGGAAGGTTGCTGGGGCGTTACACAGTCCGAAGGGCATTACCAAGTACTCATAATGCTCGAATCTGGATCTGAAGGCTGTTTTCCATTCATCCCCTGCCCTGATTCGGATGAGGTTGTAGGCCACACGAAGGTCCAATTTAGAGAAGATTCGGGCAGACCTGAAGCGCTGGAAAAGCTCTGGGATCAAAGGCAGGGGATACCGGTTTTTAATTGTGATTTTATTTAATTCCCTGTAATCGATGCAAGGCCTTAGGGAGCCGTCTCTCTTTCCCACAAAAAAGATGCCAGCTCCAGCTGGTGACGAGGAAGGGCGAATGAACCGCTTTTCCAGGTTCTCGTCAATGTAGGCCTTGAGGACCTTTAGTTCCACTTCGGACAGGGGAAAGATGCGGCCAAAAGGGATCTCTGAACCAGGAAGAAGGTCGATGGGACAGTCATACGTCCGATGAGGCGGTAAGCAATCTGTTGCTTATCGAAAACGTCTTGGAATTCCAAGTAAACTGGTGGTACATGAAGAAGGTTGTCTGGTATAGATGAAATAGTAGAGCAGGTGGCCACAGCCTGAGTGAAGCAATGTTGGGTGCAGTGAGGTGACAGGAAAGAAACCTCTTTCTTCCCCCAGTTGATCTGGGGTTCGTGGATCTGTAGCCATGGAAGCCCCAAGATGATGGGGAACATTGGAGACGGGATAATGTCAAATTGGATAAGCTCCTGGTGACCAGAGTCAGTAGTAACACGGATGGGTTGGGTCTCATGGGTAATGAATCCTGAACGAGGAAGAGAGCCATCAGCCAGATGTACCTGTAGATTTTGTTTCTTCGGGACAAGAGGTAAGTGCAGTTTGGTAGCTAATGCCGCGTCGAGGAAGCAGCTGCAGGCTCCGGAATCAATTATGGCTGATAGTCGGGTTTCCTTTCCCGGTAGCTGTAAGGAGACAAAGAGGGCGACATAAGTCTGGGAGAACTCAGAAGATTGGTAGTTCATTATACATTGTTGGTAGGACTTACTCAGTCTTACGGGACAGGTGCTGAGAAAATGGCCCGAAGCCCCACAATACAGGAGCCGTTCTTCTGACGTGAGAGGGGCACGAACCAGACCCAGCTGCATGGGTTCCGTCTCCTGGGTAACTACTGCTGGAACTGAGGTGGTGGGTGAAGACAAGGTAGGTTTAGGAAAGTTCCAATTGGTACGGGGAGACTGAAGGCGCTCGGAACACCTCTCACGCATGCGGCGGTCCAACTTGGTGGCGGCTTGGATCAAGTCCTCCAGTGTGTCAGGAGTTTCAGATCTTGCCAACTCATCTTTCAAAGTCTCAGATAACCCCTGGCGATACTGGTATTTAAGAGCTGGTTCGTTCCACCCGGTATCAGCTGACCACTTCCGGAATTCAACGGTGTAATCCTCCACTGGTCTGCGTCCCTGAAGTAGATTATGTAGCGTGGCTTCAGCTGTAGCCCCACGTTGAGGGTCATCGTACAATTGTGCCATTCTCTCAAAAAAGGTCTCCACTGCATTGAGTGCTGGGCTTCTCTGCTGCATCAGGCTATGGGCCCATGCCTGTGGCTCCTCAGCCAGGAGCGAGATAATGAAGCCCACCTTTACTACTCCGGAAGCAAAAGTCCTGGGCTGGAGGGCTAGGTAGAGAGAGCAGGCGTTTTTAAAGGCCCGGAACTTTTTACGGCCACCTGTGAAGCGTTCAGGGGTCGGGACCCTGAGTTCGGGAGATGCCATGATCACAGTGGGGTTGGCTGATCCAGGAGGAGCGGATATTCCACTGGTGGCGGCAGGAGCTGCTAAGGTGGGTGCAGCTAACCCGGAAAGTTGCTGCAGGCGACTGTCCACTTGGGTGTACCCCTCTTGCAGTTTTTGCACGGCTTCAGTTAGTGCTGAGACTTGTTGGCACAAAACCTCAAGGGGTGAACGCACTCTGTCGGCCTCAGACATGGCTGGCTTATACTATCAGGGGAGTACTTACCGAGGCCGAAATGCCGAGAGTGGTTCACCCTTGTGACTGAGCGCAGTCCGCCCCCTGGAGGTGAGACAGGGGGTGAATGGCACAAAGAGGCACAGGCTACCCAACCAGGGGATGGGAACTGGAGCAGGAGCCAAGTTCTGGATCAGGAAGAGTCCAAAACACGGGTGCAGGTACTGGGCTGAAGATAAACAGGTCCGGGACACAAGCAGAGATCACAGGGAAGGAGACAGAGGCAAATCCGGGTCACAAGCAGAGGTTCAAAAGGGCCAGAGGCAATCAAGCAGGTAAGTCCAGTACACAGTCCAAAGGTCAAGGGCAGGAGAAGGCAGCAAGGTCAAAGGCGAAATCTGGGTCAAAAACAGGCAATCAGATCAAACAGAAAGCAGGAACAGATCTTTGGCAGGAAGCTGAAGACAAGCCAGTGCTGGACTGGTCTCAAGCACTTCCTTAAATGGGCGGTGTGAGTGGTCACGTGATGCTATGACGCCCAGGGACGCTCAGGCGTGCGCCGAGCCGCGAGTGCGCATGCGCCGGAGTGCCATTCCGCCGCGCATGCGCACAGGCAATCGTCGCGCAGCACTCAATTGTAGATTATCCTGATACATGCACTACACGCACCACATTTTTCACCCCCTGCTACACCATGCATACAAATGAATGCCCCACCCCCTGATTATAATAAGACCCCGCCTACAGACAAAAAAGTATCCCTTTACATTTTTCCATAATGTTGGCAACTATTGAAGTATAGTTGCTGCACTGTACTGGTGTTACTTCATAAGATGGCAATTACAGTCACATCATATAGACATACTATTCGGGTCACTTGATGACAGTACTTTGTCAATCACATATAGTTGATGATCAGCAGCAATCAAAAGTGAAAGCAGGATACAACACTTCACCCTTAAAGTGTTACTAAACCCAGGAGCCTGCATTCATTATATCTGGTCTCCCGCAGTACACAGAACATGGTAATGCAATAGTTTTAGTAAATATAAACTACTAAATACCTTTTCTCATCAGCAGTATATAGCAGTCTTTTGACTTCTATCAGTGTCTGGTTAATGCTTGTAGGAGAAGCTTTGGTTCTCCCCTGATTACCCTGAGGCTGCAGGACCCCTGACCCTCTGTCTGGACAGTGCCGATTGGCCCTGTGCTGATCACATCACCCAAGAAAAAAAATCTATAGCAATACACACCAAACTGAGCATGTGCAGAGTGCCCCCAAAGCTCTGTACTATAAGAAGATGGTTTGGGGACAGTGGAATAAGGGGAGGATCAGAAAAGCCTTTTTACACAATGCAGAGGATAACCCCTTAGGTTCCAAAATGAGTATAACAAGCATGCTTTACTGCATATACAGACTGATTTTACTGTTGTGGGTTTTGTAACACTTTAAGCCATTTTCCCTTTTCATAGTCTCTCTCCTTCCCAGGGTTATTAGTGCTCTCTCAGAGGGCTCTGGCTTGCCTTAGGCCGGCTTCACACTGGGGCGGTGTGGGGCGGCGACGGTAAAGCAGCGCTATATTTAGCGCTGCTTTACCATCGTTTTACCCGCGGTATGCGGCCGCTAGCGGGGTGGTTTTAACCCCCCCGCTAGCGGCCGAAAAAGGGTTAAAAACCTCTGCAAAGCACCGCTGCAGCGACGCTTTGCCGGCGGTATCCCAGCGGTCTCCCATTGATTTCAATGGGAAGGAGCGGTATAGGAGCGGTGAACACACCCTCAGGGCTTTCACACTGGAGACACAGCAACAGCTGTTTCGGGTCGGTTTGCAGGCGCTATTTTTAGCGCAATAGCGCCTGCAAACCGCCCCAGTGTGAAAGCAGCCTTAGGCAATCTTTGTCCAGCTCACAAATCTCTGCTTGTTGTTCCAGAGATAGGAACACTGCCATTGCACCTCTAGCTCCAGTACACTTCTCCTGGGACCTTTTTGGGGATAGACTCACTTCAGAGAACACTTGGCCTGGCCTGAAAGGCCCACTCTAGCCTCCAGCACCAAAAGAGATAGGAAGACTACAGTTGGCTTTTCTGGGTGCAGAACTATCTCACCCTGTCCTCCTCTGCCATGTTCAGGGCCCCAGCACTAGGTGACTACATATGTACACTGTGGGTATCTGGCTCTCATGCCCCCAACTGCCCTGAGGCTTATATATGGGCACTAGGGATGAGCTGAACACCCCCCGGTTCGGTTCACATCCAGAACATGGACCGAAAGTTTGCACGAACATTTGAACACTGTTAAAGTCTATGGGACTCGAACGTGAGAAATCAAAAGTGCAAATTTTAAAGGCTAATATGCAAGTTATTTTCCTAAAAAGGGTTTGGGGACCCAGGTCCTGCCCCAGGGGACATGTATCAATGCAAAAGAAAGTTTTAAAAATTGAATTTTTTTCGGGAGCAGTGATTTTAATGATGCTTAAAGTGAAAAAATAAAAGTGAAATATTCCTTTAAATATCGTATCTGGGGGGTGTCTATAGTATGCCTGTAAAGTGGCACGTGTTTCCCGTGTTTAGAACAGTCCCTGCACAAAATTACATTTCTAAAGGAATAAAAGTTATTTAAAACTGCTTGTGGCTGTAATGTAATGTCGGGTCCCGGCAATATGGATGAAAATTATTGAGGAAAAACGGCATGGGTAACCCCCCCAGCCCATTACCAGGCCCTTTGGGTCTTGTATGGATATTAAGGGTAACGCAAAACCCAAATTAAAAGAAAAGGCGTGGGGGCCCCAGGCCCTATATACTCTGAACAGCAGTATACAGGTGGTCCCCGGGTTACAAACAAGATAAGGACTGTAGGTTTGTTCTTAAGTTGAATCTGTTTGTAATTTTAAACCGGTACAATTTTTAAGTGTAGCTTCAGCCAAAAAATCTATTTTTAAGCTTTTTGGATAACATAGGGAAGGGTTATCATCACCCTTGTAACATTTGTTTTGCTTTCTGTGCCCCTGTTCAGAAGATTTCACCTCACTTTCTGTCCCAATGACAATTGGATTTTGAAAATTTGGGTTTTTTAGGGAAACAAGGATTGGTGATAAAGCATCAGTGGAGACACCTTTTTCTTACAGGAGAGAATTTCCCTTCCTAGGGGTAGATTTCATCTCACTTCCTGTTGTCTCCCTCCGTTTGTAAGAAGGAGTCGTTTGTAAGTCGGATGTTTGAAAGTAGGGGACCGCCTGTATATACTATACGGCCTGCCTTATATACTCTGCAGAAATTTGGGCCTTAGGTGTTGGTGGTACCATAACACTGTAAGCCCTCACAGTTACACTTGGTGGGCACTAGAACGGGCCCTGCTGTGAAATATATCAAGAATTGTAATTAGATGCCCCTGTTGAACAGGGGCAGAAAAATTGGTCCTTTGGTGGTGGTGCCACAACACTGTAAGTCCTCACAGTTACTCTTGGTGGGCGCTGGAACGGGCCCCACTGTGAAATATTATATCAAGAATTGTAGTTACATGCTCTTGTTGAACAGGGTCAGAAAAATTGGGCCTTTGGTGGTGGTGTGGTGGTGTTGCCACAACACCGTAAGCCCTCACAGATACTCTTGGTGGGTGCAGGAATGGGCCCTGCTGTGAAATATTAGATCAAAAATTGTAACTATACACCCCTGTTAAACAGGAGCAGAAAAATTGGGTCTTAGGCAGTGGTGGTGGTGCCACAACACTGTAACCCCTCACAGATTCTGTTGTTGAGTGCAGGAATGAGCCCTGCTGTGAAATATTAGATGAAAAATTGTAATTACACTCCCCTGTTAACCACTTCCCGACCGGTCCACGATGATGTACATCGGCAGAATGGCACGGACAGGCAAAAGGGCATACAGGTCAGACGGGACCCCTGTGAGTTTTCGATCGCCGCGGGGATACCCGTGATCGTCTCACGGAAGGCTGAATGGGAGATGCGGAAGTAAACAGCATCTCCCCGTTCTGCCTAGCAACTAGTGACACTGATCTCTGCTCCCTGTGATTGGGGGAGAGATCAGTGTTCACTAAAACACAGCCACGCCCCCCACAGTTAATAACACGCCCCTAGGAACACTTAATCCCTACACTACCACCCCCTGGTTAACCCCTTCACTGTCAGTGTCATTTACACAGGAATCAGTGCATTTAAATAGCACTGATTGCTGTATAAATGACAATGGTCCCAAAAATGTGTCAAAAATGTCTGATGTGTCTGCCATAATGTCGCAGTCACAATAAAAATCACTGATCGCCGCCATTACTAGTAAAAAAAAAAAATTATTAATAAAAATGCTATAAAACTATCCCCTTTTTTGTAAACGCTATAACTTTTGCGCAAACCAATCAATAATCGCTTATTGCGATTTTTTTTTACCAAAAATATGTAGAAGAATACATATCGGCCTAAACTGGGGAAAAAAAAAAAATTTTTAATATATTTTGGGGGATATTTTATTATAGCAAAAAAGTAAAAAATAATGTGTTTTTTTCAAAATGGACGCTCTTTTTTTGTTTATAGCGCAAAAAATTAAAACCGCAGGGGCTATCAAAATAAAGCTCTATTCGTGAGAAAAAAAGGACATCAATTTTGTTTGGGAGCCATGTCGCAGGACCGCGTAATTGTCAGTTAAAGTGACGCAGTGCCGAATCGCAAAAAGTGGTTTGGTCTTAAGCCAGCAAAATGGTCCGGTCTGAAAGTGGTTAAACAGGGGCAGAAAAATTGGGCCTTAGGCGGCAGTGGTGGTGGTGACACAACACTGTAAAGCCTCACAGATACTCTTGTTGAGCGCAGGAATGGCCCTGCTGCAAAATATTACAGCAACAATTGTAATTACGCACACCTGTTAAACAGGGGCACAAAAATTGGACCTTAGGCACTGGTGCCACATCACTACAACCCCTCACAGATACCCTAGTTGAGCGCAGGAAGTGCTCTGCTGCGAAATATTACAGCAAAAATTGTAATTACGTGCCCCTGTTGAACAGGGGCAGAAAAATTGGGCTTTAGGCACTGGTGGTGGTGCCCAGTACCAAAAATTTTCTTAGAAGCTATCAACATGAACATTGAAGATGGTCACTCAGCATGATATAGTCAGATAGTCAGCATCAGCATAGCCAGTCTTCAAGGGATCTCACATTCATAAAAAAATTCATCGGTTACATCAGCATTAGGTGCTTGGTAGCTGGTGATCCAAGAATGATTCATTTTTATGAAGGTAAGCCGATCAACCAAGTCTGTGGACAGGCGCATTCTGTGATCGGTTACAAAGCCTCCAGCAGCACTGAATGTGCGTTCAGATAGAACGCTGGATGCAGGACAGGCCAGTAGCTCAATTGCATACTGTGCAAGCTCTGGCCAGTGATCCATCCTCAAGACCCAGTAACCCAGTGGATTTTCGGTTAGAAAGGTCTCCAAGTCTGCCCTTGCCCCAAGATATTCCTGAACCATGTAAATTAGACGCTGGTGATGGTTGTTGGAACTGATTAGACCTTGGGGCTGCAGACTAAAAAATTGTCAGAACGCATTGGACAGATGGCAACCTTCTCCACTGCTCCTTCTGTGACTGACCGAAGCCTCAGCAACACGTTGTCCAGGAGGACCAGGAAATTTCTGCAAGGCCTCCCTAAGATGTTTCATCCTCTGCTCCCTCTGCGAAGGCTGGATAAGTTTCCGTAACCTTACCCTTGTAACGTGGATCAAGAAGGGTTGCCAGCCAGTACTAATCCCTCTCCTTGATACCATGAATCCGAGGGTCCTTTCGCAGGCTTTGCAGGATCAGGGAGGCCATGCAGCGTAGGTTTGCTGAGGCATTCGTCCGGAGTCCTCTGGGTCACTAAGGATGACATGATCCGCAGCCACGTACAAGTCCATGGGTTTCTGGGGACTGAAAATGATCCCTTGAAGACTGCTGCTGATGCTGAGTGCCAGGCTCCACCTCCATGCTGACATAATCCTCCTCCTCCTCCTACTGTGTGAGAGGCAGGCCTGCAGGAATACTGTCTGGATAAAGGGGGCCTTGAGAGGTAAGGAAGTCCTCCTCTTCCTCCCTCTGTTCTGCCTCAAGTGCCCTGTCCATTATTCCACACAGTGTGTGCTCGAACAGAAACACAAGAGGGACAGTATCACTGATGCATGCACTGTCACTGCTCACCTTCCTCGTGGCCTCCTTAAATGGTGACAGGACAGTGCATGTATCCTTGATAATTAGCCACTGGCGTGGCGAAAAAAATGACAAGCTCTCCTGGTGCCATACTCGCACAGGTACTCATTGATGGCCCTCTGCTGCGTGTGCAGCCGCTGCAGCATTGCCAATGTTGAGTTCCACCTGGTGGGCATGTCACAGATGAGGCGGTTCTTGGGCAGGTTGCATTCCTTTTGAAGGTCAGCCAGCCGAACACTGGCATTATATGACTGGCGGAAATGCCCACAAACTTTCCTGGCCTGCCTCAGGAGACCCTGTAAGCCCGGGTACCTGCACAAGAACCGCTGCACCACCAAATTAAGGAGGTGAGCCAAACAGGGAACATGGGTCAAGTGTCCCTGTCGGAGGGCAGAGAGGAGGTTGGTGTTATTGTCCCAAACCACCATTCCTGGCTGAAGCTGGCGTGGCGTCAACCACCTCTGAACCTGCCCCTGCAGAGCTGCCAGAATCTCTGCCCCAGTGTGGCTCCTGTCCCCTAAGCAGACCAACTCAAGCACCGCATGACATCTTTTTGCCTGAGTGCTTGCGTAGCCCCTAGAACGCCTACGGAGCACTGCTGGAGGAGGCCATAGAGGAAGAAGAAGAGGAGGGGTGGAGGAGAGAGGTGTGGCAGAATCACCACTACCAGCATTTTGGAGGCGTGGTGGCGGAACAAGCTCCAACATTACTGCACCCTGTCCTGCATCCTTCCCAGCTGCCAGCAGAGTTACCCAGTGCACCATGAAAGAAAGGCAACGTCCCTGTCCTGTCCATGGACCATGAATCAGCGGCAATATGCACCTTACCGCTGACTGCCCTGTCCAACGAGGCCAAGACATTGCCTTCCACATGCCGGTAGAGAGCCAGAGTGGCCTTCCGAGAAAAAAAAATGGGAAATTTGCCTGCTATAATCTGATTTAGGTGTACCGCTAGCAGATTGCCCGCAAGTGCTTGGGACACCTAATTCTACACCTTCATTCCTCTCAGTGCAGGTCTCTGAGAGGACTGAAGGTATAGTGGGGTTGGAGATCCCAGCTGATGAGGTTTGCCTTATTCTTTGGTGTGGGTCTTTTAAGTACTGTTGCCAACGGACTGCATGGGAGCTCGACATATGTCTGGTCAAGCATGTGGTGCCCAAGCGGCTGCTGTTTTGGCCAGGCTTGATACGCTTCAGACATATGTTGCAAACAGCAATGGTGTGATCTGCTGCACGTCTCAAAAAAGGCCCACACCAAAGAACTTTTGAAAAAACGTGCAGAGTCGGCAGCACCCTGCACATGCGGAGCTCTGCGGTCTGATGCAGTTGGTTGGCTGTCCTTAAGCTGGCCCCTGGAGGGCATCCTGCCTCGTTGGAGGTATGCCTCCTCCTCCTCCTCCTCTCTTCTATCAGGCACACACGTAGAGTCAGTGACCTCATCATCTCCTCCCACCTTGTCCCACTCTTCCCCTCCCTATCGTCGCCCTGTTTATGAGGTGTTTGATTACTTGGAGTTGTGCTTTGCTGTTTATGTTTGCTGTCCCTTTGTTTTATTTATTTTTTGAACAGAAGGTGTCCCTTTGTTTTATAAAAAAAAAAAAAAAGGGGGGGGCTGTTATGTTGATTTAAAATGTTAGCTGAACTATGAATATGTTTTATTAACCACTTAAAGGGGTTGTAAAGGTAAACGTTTTTTCACCTTAATGGCTCGCGCTGCTGTCAATCACATCCAATGACGCGGCGCGCCGGGGGGGGGGGGAGTGATACAGCGAGCAGCTATAGCCGCCAGCTGTATCACGGGAGAGTGCCCGCAAGTACCCCACACCATGCGAGGGAGCTCGCATTTAGGTGAGAAGTACTTGAGAGGGGAAGCCGAGACAGCTGCCGAGGGACCCCAGAAGACCAGGTTCGGGGCCACTCTGTGCAAAACGAGCTGCACAGTGGAGGTAAGTATAACATGATTGTTATTTAAAAAAAAAAAAAAAATTCTATTTCAACCCCTTTAACTACTTCCCACCCGGCCACTGCACATATACGGCCGGGTGGGAGCCTTCTACTTCTGATAGGACGTTCCTGAACGTCCTTCAGAAGTAGGGGGATCGCGCATGGGCGTGCCCGCGTGGGCGTGCCCGCGCAGCGGCGCGATCCCGATGCGCTCGTGTCACACGGACACGGCGCATCTCGGATCGGCAGGAGGGCTCTGTGATTGGCCCTCCTGATCACATGACGGCCGTGTCCAATCACAGCCGTCATGTGATGTAAGCAAACAGCCGGTTGTTAGGCTGCTTCTCCTCACACGGAAGTCGTCGCTGAGGAGAGGAGAGCGGATCGCTGCAGCCGGCTGGTGATTAGTGAGTATTAGCTGTTTTTTTACAGCTTTTTACTCACTGATCACCAGTCTAGTGTAAACACACATGTCCCCACACATGTCCCCAAAACATACATGTCCCCAAAACATACATGTCCCCAAAACACACATGTCCCCAAATAATAAAAACACATGTCCCCAAATAAAAACACATGTCCCCCACATATGTCCCAGTAAAATAACATGTGCCAATGATTATCTGCACACATATGTCCGTGATCACCTGCACACATCTGTACATGATCATTTGCGTACATATGTCCGTGATGACACAAACCAATTATTATACACTTAACGGAATTTTTTTTACTAAAAACATGTAGCAGAATACATTTTGGCTTAAATTTATGACAAAATTTGATTTTATTGGATTTCTTTTAAAAAAGGAGAAAATATAGTTATTTTTCAAAATTTCCGCAATTTTTTCGCTTATATCGCAAATAATAAAAACCGGAGTCGTGAATAAATACCACCAAACTAAAGCTCTATTTGTGCAAACAAAATGATAAAAATGTCATTTGGGTACAGTGTAGCATGACCGCGCAATTGTCAATGAAAGTGCGAGAGCGCTGAAAGCTGAAAACTGGTCTGGGAAGGAAGGGGGCGAAAGTGCCCAGTATTGTAGTGGTTAAGGACCGAGCCTCTTTTTTAGATGTGCTGTTTACAAGTTAAAAAACATGTTTTTTTGCTAGAAAATTACTTAGAACCCCCAAACATTATAAAAAAAAAATTCTAACACCCTAGAGAATAAAATGGCAGCCGTTGCAATACTTTCTGTCACACCGTATTTGCGAAGCGGTCTTACAAGCGCACTTTTTTTTTTTTTTTAAATACACTTTTTTGAATTAAAAATAAGACAACAGTAAAGTTAGCCCAAGTTTTTTTATATTGTGAAAGATAATGTTACGCTGAGTAAATTGATACCCGGCGTGTCAAGTTTCAAAATTGCGCCCGCTCGTGGAATGGCGACAAACCTTTACCCTTAAAAATCTCCATAGGCGACATTTAAAAAATTCTACAGGTTGCATGTTTTGCGTTACAGAGGAGGTCTAGGGCTAGAATTATTGCTCTCGCTCTACCGATCGTGGCGATACCTCACATGTGTGGTTTGAACACCATTTTCTTATGCGTTCGCTTCTGCATGCAAGCTCAGCGGGATGGGGCACGTTTAAAAAAATAAATGTTTTTCTTTTTCTTATTTATTTTAACTTTTATTTTTACACTGTTTTAAAAAAAAAAAATTGTGTCACTTTTATTCCTATTACAAGGAATGCAAATGTAGCGGTGACACTTTCACAAATGTGCGCTATATGTGGAAATTTAGTTTTTTCCCTCAGAACAGTAATGGGGTTCTGAGGGTTAATTGTGCAGGTTAAACTTTGGCATCAGTTTGGCTGGGATGTACTAGGGTTCTGCCTGGTCATGGGTGCAGTGAGGTACACATGACAGGCCTAGAACCAGGCCTGGTTGGACATCTTAGGAGCCAATCAGTGGGTATGTCTGGCCCCGCTGTGTAGTCTGTGGGGAAGTGTACTTAAGGTGCTGAAGTCACGTGTTCGGGGTTCGGCCGCAGTCCTGTTTCCTGGTTCTGGACCGGGGTAGCCCCGTGAGGGGTCCCGGGCCTGGGAGCGTTTGCCGTCCCGCAACATGGTCAGTTTGACTAGCCCCACAGACCCGCATGGTCAGGGGCAGGGATCCGTCTGTTCCCAAGTCTCGGAGCCGGTTAGCCCGAGGCCCAGTAACTGGAGGATTCAAGGTGTCCCGGTGTGCTCTCATTATTGGAGGGGCACCACAGCTCATACAAGCGACCAGGGAGGACTCTTCGGAGGAGGGCCATTAAGCTGGCATCTCAGGATGAGCCTGGGAGCTGAGTTGCATGGACACTAAAGAATCCACACTTCCACGGTACTGCCAAGGGGACAGAAAAGGTTCCAGGTACTGGGGAAAGGTTCCTATTCACCTTCGGTTGCAAGTTTATTCTGTGTCAGAGACTTTTTTGCAAGTTTCTGGATCACATTGTTGGCTGCCAAACCTCTGGCTAGAGGTCTGTCCAGCATTGAAGTACCCAGCTGCGAGTGGCTACTCTCTGGGTTTGATTAAAGACATTTGTGGATGTCAGCAGTTCAAGGTGCCTTTCTTCACCCTTGCCCTCTATTCCTATCTGGGACTGTGTTTTGTTGGATGTTACCTCTGCAGAATAAAAACCTTCAAAAGGACTTTTATTGTGTCAGCATCCAAAGTTGTTGGGTACTAACCCTGGGAACCCCTGGACATTCACCAACAAGCCAAGCGGAGGTAACCGGTAAGCCCAAAAGTCAAGGCCGCCCCTCTGTGGGTTATGGCCGCTACATAAACATCCATTGTAATAGAAAAATATGAGATCTGGGGTCAAAAAGACCTCAGATCTCATATTTACACTAAAATACAATAAGCGGTGGAGGGCACCGAATCGCGGCGCCACCGCCGATAAAAGTGATCTTGCGGTGAATCCGCTGCAGAGACCACTTTTATCTATTAGCGGACCACTGGCCAAACACGGGGATACCGGGGTTATGGCAGATAGCTGCTGCCATAACAACGATATCCGTCCTCAAAGTAGGGACGTACATTGGCGTGCGGCGGTCCGGAAGTGGTTAATAATTTACTATATGATATAAGTACTGAGTTATCAAATGTAATAATTTTAATGATTATTTATGAATTATTATTATACCTATAATAAAGGGCACGGCCTATTCAACCCACAGGTTTTTGAGTCTTGAATATTATTTGGTTTTAAATATAGAAAGTTCTATCTATGATCCCATAGCAGGAATCAGTTAAATGGTTTAAATCAAGCAGTGAGGAGGCAACATATCACCTCTCTTCTACCTGTCAAACACCCTCTTTTTTCTAGAGAGATGAACGAGTTTCCTCTCAGGTTATAGCTCCACAGCATCCTATAGATCCCATTCATATACTTATAGGTTCACAGCTGCTTATCGCTATATCGATGGCTCTACTCGCTACTTCCACCAGATGGCAGTAACCACCCAGGCACCACCCACTCACTGCGTCGTTGCCCAGGTCAAACGAGTCCGACGCATCCTAACCAGCCGCCATTACGTCATCACTATCACAGCGGAATTACGTCGTACGCCACGTCCTGCGGCCTGAATGGAGAGTAGGATCCGCGGCCTGTAGTGATTCCTGGTACCGGTATCAGAGCCTCCCGAAACGGCCTAAAAAAATGAGTAAGAGGAAGGCACCCCAGGAGAGCCTGAATGAGGGAATAACCGACTTCCTCGTAGGTGAGAGGACGGAATGACCGTTTATATATCTGTATGGAGATGACAAAGCCGGGTGGGCAGAGCAGTGTATGTGGGGACACTTGGGGTGGGCAGCTCGCCCCTTTTCCCTGGGCTGCTGACAGACTCCGGGACAAGTCTAAGCCTGGCAGGGAGATGGAAGAATACAGACCATGGCTGCACACCCTGCCCATGGAAATATAGGGGATGATATGTGTGAAAGGAAGGAAGACAGTCTTCTGATTGGTTGCCTCCGCTTTGGGGCCCAGCAGATACAGCGGAGGGGGCGCTTCCTGCATACGTGTGGGGGGGGGGGGGGGGCGCTTCCTGCGTATGCGTGGGCGCTTCCTGCGTATGCGTGGGGGGGCGCCTTCTGCGTATGCGTGGGCGCTTCCTGCGTATGCGTGGGGTGGGAGGGCGCTTCCTGCGTATGCGGGGGGAGGGAGGGCGCTTCCTGCGTATGCGTGGGGAGGGAGGGCGCTTCCTGCGTATGCGTGGGGAGGGAGGGCGCTTCCTGCGTATGCGTGGGGAGGGAGGGCGCTTCCTGCGTATGCGTGGGGAGGGAGGGCGCTTCCTGCGTATGCGTGGGGAGGGAGGGCGCTTCCTGCGTATGCGTGGGGAGGGAGGGCGCTTCCTGCGTATGCGTGGGGAGGGAGGGCACTTCCTGCGTGCGTGGGGAGGGGGGGCACTTCCTGCGTGCGTGGGGAGGGGGGGGCCCCTTCCTGCGTGCGTGGGGAGGGGGGGGCCCCTTCCTGCGTGCGTGGGGGGGCCCCTTCCTGCGTACGTGGGGGGGGGGGCGCTTCCTGGGTATGGGGGAGCCCTTTGTACATACGTACGTACGTACGTGCGCGGGGGAGCCCTTCCTACATTAACTTTTGCAGGATATTCTAATTTTTCGAGGTGTGTGTGTGTGTGTGTTTTTTTTTTTTTTTTTTTTTTTAATTTGTCAACGCAACACAAATCATTTTTACAGCTGTCACTAGAACAGGAACAGAGGGGGAAATCTTTCAATGGGACCACCTGTTTTGGTAACAGTTACTGTAGGGATTTTCAGTGTGGAGAGAATTTCTTGCACTTCTTTTTGTGTCTTTGAGACAGGAACTAAAGGCCGGTGTCCCCGATAGGACACAGCAAAAAATGATTATAACAATTAATATATCGAACTTGCACATTGATCCAAACAATTACATTACCCTATTTCCGTTAGAACCACCGTTCAGTCACTCCTTTAGACATATTTGGTCTAAATTGATACATGTGGTAATAGCATGGTATGATGGAATTATTACAAACTTTATAGCAATGACATGCAATTTATTATAATATCATTTGTTTGTATTTTTAGAACTGGCTAATTATGAACGGAATGTCAATAGAGCCATCCATAAGTACAATGCCTACAGGTGAGAACATTTGTGTCATTCACTGAACTACTGCTTTTTGGGTAGTTGTATTTGAAGTGGTTACAACATAGCTGTGATTTCTGATCAGATATACTGGCATCCATAGGCTTTTCCAAATCTAGATGGCACATAATCAGATATTTTAAGGCCTGTTTAATGAAAACCTGAGCAGAAGCAGAGCTGGCGCCTGAGGCCCCTTTCACACTTGTGCTGCGCACAGAGCGACCTGAACCCTCTCTTCTGGGGTCCCCTGCCAGACATCTTGGCTCCTTCTATTCTCCGAGTGCCCCCAGAGCGGACCGCTGTCTATGGGGGCACTCATGTGGACTCGATCCCTAGCCGGGCTGTGTGTGTCCATTTTTTTTTTTTACTTGCTTTAACTGACAGCCTGAAGATCAAGTTCTACCATTTTGATCTGCAGATGAATGAGACAAAGTAGAATAGATACAAAAGCAACAATGAACAATCTTACTTTGTATCTTAAACACCAAGTCAGATGGTTCTTTTTTTTGGCAGCTGCAGCTGCTAAAGCTGTTGTATGTACACAGCAACTACTGACTTAATTTTCAGAGCTGAAAATTAGGTGTAACTAAAGGCAATTAAGGTATAACTAAAGGCAAAGTTTATTTTAATTTTTTTATTATTTTTTTTCAGTTTTGGCGTCCAGAGGGATTAGAATGCTTGTCAGTTTTTATAGCTGTGCCCCCATTTGGGAGTTTCACCCTCTCTATTTGTCCCATTTACCATTGTAATTGAAAGTGAAAGTAAAAGAAATGTCACATTTTGAGTTGTCCCCAGAAAAGTAATAGAAGGGAAATCTTCCAACTGGGTCACCTGTGGGTCCCACAAAAAAAATCCTTAATTTGCAGGGATTTCCTCTCACTTGCTGTGTGGCAATGGGACAGGACATGAAGGGAAATCTCCACAGTGGGACACAGCTTGTGGGGGGGAAAAAAAATGACAGGGATTCTACCCTCTTGCCTATAGTATTAATTTAAGGCCTCAAACGCACCCGCTCCCACATGGATGTCATATTGGAATGCAGCAGCTGTGTCCGTGCAGCTGCGCTTCCCAATAGACATCTGTGGAACTGCCAGCATCATGGGGTTGTATGCAACACCTGTGCATCCCTGTGTCGGAAAAACACGGGCCTGCATGGGGCACGCAAGTAATCATCCATGTGAACAAGACCTAATGGCAGTTGACTGCAAGTACTACACACGTCCTTTGTACTTCAATGATGTTTTTTGGGCATGTGTAGCACATCCAGTGTCCTCAACTAGTTGAGCGATTTGAATGACTTGTTTAGCCATTGAAAGAATGGTTGTACTGGGCAGTTGGTTGGCATGTGTATCTTCATAATTTAGCTCCTAGGAAAGAACACAGACAATACCATATGGGGCCTATTAAAAAAAATGCTAATAATATGCTAAGCATATTAATTTATTTTATTGTGCCATATTCTTACAAGAATGAATTGAGCTGTATACTGTTTAATAACTACTTTGTAACCTCATCCTTGCCTTTGCAGGAAAGCTGCCTCTGTGATTGCAAAGTACCCCACAAAAATCAAGAATGGAACAGAGGCAAAAAAATTGGTGAGCGGTAATGTGTGTACAGATGCAGGTCTGTGTTAGTCATTAATTTGATGTTTGATCCTTGGATCCTAAGCCCAAGCTCACCATAGGGTTGTGACCAGTGCCAGGACAAGGTCATCTAGCACCTAGGGCGAAGTAGCCAAACGGTGCCCCCCCACACACACACACACACACCAAAATGTATGAGCATTATGTGTGAGCAAAAATTCTCTCCCTCCTCCCAAAACAAATAAAAATGTAGACATTAAGCACTAATCTTTATACTTACCCCTAAAGCATAATTCCCTTTGCAGGCCAAAATTCTCCCTCAAGCTAAAATTATTTCCCCTCTTCCGGTACAAATCCCCCTCCCAGCTCAAATCCTCTCCTAGCCAAATGTTGGCGCCATTCCACGAGTGTGCGCAATTTTAAAGCTTGACATGTTGGGTATCTATTTACTTGGCGTAACATCATCTTTCACATTCTACAAAAATATTGGGCTAAATATTTTTTATTTTTTTTATTCATAAAATTTATTTTTCCCAAACAATCATGTTTTGAAATATTTTTGTGCAAATACCGTGTAAAAAAAATTGCAACGGCCACTATTTTTTTTGCCCATTTAAAAAACATATATATAATGTTTGGGGGTTTTGAGTAATTGTCTAGCAAAAAAATTTATGATTTTTACATGTAGGAGAGGAATGCCAGAATTGGCTTGGCTGGAAGTGCTTAAAGTGGTGTTGCCACCAAAAAAAAAAAAATTTGCTTAAAAAAAAATAATTGGAAAAAAATATTTTTTTACTCACCTCTAAATGCCTGTTGCTAGGGGGTCCCTCGAAGTCTGCCACCTTTTAGTGCCCGGGAACTGACATCACTTCCCCTTGGCACCGCACAGTCATCTGGGACCTGTCACGTGTCCCAGATGACTGAGCGTCGTATCACGGCGCACAGCGCCGCTCGCGCATGCACAGTAGGTGCCCGGCTGTGAAGCCACAGCCGGGTGCCCACAGTAAGAATGCCGGCGCCACAAGCGGAGTGGGAAACGAGGGGGGGGCTTCGTTCCCCTGCATTGCTGGACCCTGGGACAGGTAAGTGTCCGATTAAGTCAGCAGCTGCAGTATTTGTAGCTGCTGACTTTAAAAAAAAAAAAACTTTTTTAGTGGGCCCTCCTCTTTAAATTGTATATTTAACAAACCAAAGGTGAGCAAATAAGAAAAGTACATTTTTAAAGGTTTACACACACTTTATTACTATCAATTGGAAACTGAGAGTTTGAATAAGATGTTGGCTACATAGACAGTTGTAATTGAGCTTCCAGCAAAAGCAAAAAGGTCGTATTTACTCAATGATTTATGTCTGTCGGGCCTTGCAAAGCTTTGCTTATATTTAAAATGTTTTCCTAGTCTGTTTTTATATCGGTAGACATGACAGTGTGCACTTTTATTGATTAGTTTATGCAATAATTTTTATTTTTATTTTTTTTCAGGATGGTGTTGGAGCCAAAATAGCAGAGAAGATAGATGAGTTTTTGGCTACAGGAAAATTGCGCAAACTTGAAAAGGTAATGAGCTGTTCTTAAACCTCGACTCATAATCACATTGATCCAGCTTGGACCAGTGTAAATGTACATATTATATACCTATGGGAACGCTGTGGAAACACTACTACAGCGATCAATGCAGTCTTTTGGGTTACTATGCCGAGCAGCTGCCCTTCTGCATAGTGACGACCAATTACAGAATACCTTGTATCTTTTCCAGTGAATACAGGGAGTGCTCTGATCAGACGATGTAGAAATTGTGATATCACCAATCCATCTCTCCAGTTATTTTTCCCATTGCATTCCATTCCAAAATTGCATTAGCATCTTGATGAGCAGGGAAGGAGGAACCAGGAAAGGCAATAAGTAGATCTTTAAGTAGATTAAACTTCAGCTTTAAAGGTTAACACTATAAATAATAAATACTACATTTATAAATAATAAAATAAGTAGCCCAATAATAGTAAAAAGAGAAGAGATTTTTTTTCTGCACTAATTTTCTATCCTAAGCTGTCCCCTGTAGTAATGCTTTTCCCTTACTTGATTTCCCCTATGTCCATATCATTATATACAGTGGGTAAAATAATTATTTGATCCTCTGCAGATTTTGTAAGTTTGCTCACTTACAAAGAAATGAAGGGTCTATCATTTTTTTTATCACGTGTATTTTAAATGATAGAACATCAACATAAAATCCAGAAGAAAACACATAAAACAAATGCTATAAATTTAAAGAGGAAGTAAACCCTGGTGGGTTTGTCTTCCTTTCTAATTCCCTGCAAAGTAAAGGCATAATGTGCTAGTATGCATCGTCTACTAGCACATTATGTGACACTTACCTGCAAACGAAGCCCGCGTCGTCCCCGCTGCAGGCTGTATCCATCTTTGCCCGACTTCTTTCCGGGGGCCGCGGACTGGCCGGAGCCGCGTATAGTCAATCCCACGCATGTGCGCGGGAACCGCCGGTCACGGCACACTCGCCTGAAGAAACATTCCTTTAGAGTTCATGCGCTGATGACATAATTGGCGCAGTAACTATCTCCTAAACAACACATGCTTAGGAGATATTTACAGTACCTATAGGTAAGCCTTATTCTAGGCTTATCTATAGGTAAAACTTACAAAGGGAGGTTTACAACCTCTTTAAGTTGCAGTTCAGTGAGTAAAATCTGTATTTGATCCCCAAGCAAAACATGACTTGGTACTTGATGGAGAAACCCTTGTTGGCAAGCACAGAGGTAAGACATTTCATGTAGTTGGTGACCAGGTTTGCACACATCTCAGGAGGGATTTTGGTCCACTCTTTACAGATCTTCTCTAACTCCTTAAGGTTTCTTGGCTGTCGCTTGGCAACTGAAAGTTTCAGCTCCTCCATAAATTTTCTATAGGATTAAGGTGTGGAGACTAGCTAAGCCACTCCATGACCTTAATGTGCTTCTTATTGAGCCACTCCTTTTGTTGTCTTGGTATGTTTTGGGTCATTGTCATACTGGAAGACCCATCCATGTCAAAGCGCAGGACTAAAATTGTTCTCTGAATGGTTCATAGATTCGACAAGATGACACCAGCTCCTCGATCAATTTCCTCACAAGGGTTACTGGAATCGGGTGAGTTAGTTTTGAAGTTTTTAACATATTATATTTTTACTATTATTCAGCTAATGGTGTAGTGGGCCAAAGGAACAGAAGTACAGTATGCCTTCATAAAAGAAATGTATTGGCATGTTGTCTCTTCTAATACAAATCCTAAAAACTAGGGGTATATTCCTCTTCATTGAGAGAGGACCTTCACAATGCAATTATTTTCATCACAGAGGCACAAAATACCTCTAATTGTGTAGAAGCTGATGTGTCACCTTTGCTGTAAGCAGTCTCCATAGCATTGTGTACAAACAAATTGTATGTAATTTAGTCACACATGTGTTTCTTTGACCTAGCATGACTTCTGTTACAGGCCGGCAGCTGCTCGCAAATTAGTAGACGAAGGAATAAAGACTTTAGATGGTGAGTCTCATTGCGTATATTTAATTATTTTTTTTTAAATCCTAACACAAGTAAACAACCGTCAGCTTAACCACTTCCCGACCGGCGCAGGCAAAAGGGCGTACAGGTACGTCCCCTTTAAGATTGCCATCACGTGCGTGCCGGTCGGGACCCCTGTGAGTCCGGTCGCGGGTCCCGCGGACTCGATCGCCGCGGGGATCCCCGCGATCGTCACGCGGGAAGGCTGAATGGGGAGATGCGGAAGTAAACAGCATCTCCCCGTTCTGCCTAGCAACTAGTGACACTGATCTCTGCTCCCTATGATTGGAGCAGAGATCAGTGTTTACTAAATCACAGCCACGCCCCCCCCCCCCCACAGTTAGTAACACGCCCCTAGGAACACTTAACCCCTACACTGCCACCTAGTGGTTAACCCTTTCACTGCCAGTGCCATTTACACAGGAATCAGTGCATTTAAATAGCACTGACTGCTGTATAAATGACAATGGTCCCATAATGTCGCAGTCACAATAAAAATCGTTGATCGCCGCCATTACTAGTAAAAAAAAAAAAAAAAATTATTAATAAAAATGCTATAAAACTATCCCCTATTTTGTAAACGCTATAACTTCTGCGCAAACCAATCAATAATCGCTTATTGCGATTTTTTTTTTTTTATTTAATTTTTTTTTTTTTTACCAAAAATATGTAGAAGAATACGTATCGGCCTAAACTGAGGAAAAATATTTTTTTTTATCTATTTTTGGGGCATATTTATTATAGCAAAAAGTAAAAAATAATGCTTTTTTTTATTTTTTTATTTTTTTTTTTTTTAAATTGTCGCGCTTTTTTTTTTTTTTTTTTTGTTTATAGCGGAAAAAAATAAAAACCGCAGGGGCGATTTTGTTTGGGAGCCACGTCGCACGACCGCGCAATTGTCAGTGCCGAATCGCAAAAAGTGGTGTGGTCTGAAAAGTGGTTAGAGACACTGTCACCTTGCCCATTCAGAGCAGCATCTGTTTAATGTGCCTCCCAAACCATTGATACTTTGGCAGTGCTCATCTGCTGCTCTTTCTGCTGCCTCAGCCAGCAGTAATAACCAGTAATTCTGGGTATGGAGGAACATGTGACCTCCGCTATTGTGACTAGTGCTTGGATCTAGAGACCACGAAGCTAGGCCCAAACACTGTCACGTGGCAGAGGGAGTGATGTCACCACTGCCCTTGGCATCCCAAGACCAACAGACATTGTGTATTCCACTACTAAGGAGGGAGTGGCGCAGGACTATTGGAAAGTTGAGTATCAATAAGTTATTATCAGCTTCCAGGTTTTTTGTCAAAGCTTAAGCTGAAGTTAGAAGCTGATTGGCTACCATGCACAGCTGCACTCTCCAATTTAAGTAAATCACCCCCACTGTCTCTTTTCACAGAATGGGCAAAGTAAAAGAGTCTTCTAAATGGTGGCTTCCTGCAAATTTATAGTAGTTTTCTATTGCTTCTGAGACATTGAACAGGGCCCTACCCTATGCCCCACCCCCCCCCCCCCCATGTTAATCTTCCCTAACACAAACACCAACCTTCCCTGTAACCCTAACACTAACCCTCCTTTACACTTTATTTTTTAAGGTTTACATATTTTTTATTTGCTCCCTTTTGGTCTGTTAAATATACCAGTAAAAGGACTTTGTTACACATGTTCAATAAGTGCAAAAAAGATGCAGTACAATGAGTGAGCATTGTCACTCTAGGACAGAAAATGTGTTACTAGCATAATCACCAGGTGAAAATAAAATGAGGAGCCTTGAAAAAAGACAAATAATGCAGCCACCACATCTAAGGCATAGTAAGCTGCAGTGTGTATTATAGTGTCCTTCCTATGGTGAGATTGTTAACTCACTTTTATGTGACTAATGCTTTTTAAGAAAAAACACACTTCAGAGCAAGATACTTAATCCCACCGACAATTTGTGGAACCTTTCGTGTTGGGGCAGCCAGAGCAAAGCTGCCAGCAGAATCTTCAAATTTGGATGCCTATAGCTCTTGTATTTACAAACAGCTTTTCTTTACTATGGAGTCCTCAACAAAAGAGATTCTATATTTGAGAAATATGCCTACAGATGCAGCTATAAATGCAGAAGTTTGATGAGATTCAGCTTCTTTTTATTTTTTACTTTTGTTTGATATTTTTTAAGACGAACCTCATTAATAAAACCAAAGGATGGAGGTGGTGGGAGGGGGACAGTATCTGCTGTACTGCTGGACTTCGCTTAGTGCAGGCATGTCCAAAGTCTGGTCCACGGGCCAATCCCGGCCTGCGTTCCGGTTTTGAACGACCCGCCTGGTTATCTGGACATGTATATCTTTGGTGGCCCCCAACGATCTCCCAGAGCAAGGGCCACAAAAGATCTATATGCTGGCTGCCTTGGAGGGGACAGGGAGGAGGTGGGACAAGTACCGTACACACAGGAGTATTTCCTGTTTACACGGCAGCCTCTGTTATAATAGGAAGTTCCATCTCCGGCACTGCCATTGGACGACTGTTCTGTCCATCGAATGAGGCGGGACTTTCTATTAAAGAGGCTGCAGAGAAAACAGTTTTTCCTGTATGTAATCTTTTGGCACTCGTCCAGCCCCCCTCCACCATTGACATTGTAAAGGCCGGTGCCAACGGACTTTTGTTCATGTAAGAGCTGCTTCTCTTCCTTACAAGTCTATGGGAACGCACAATTAGTTTATTGGAGGTCAAATGCCCCTTTTTTTTTTGTATGAATTTTGGAATGATCTCAGAAGCATCTCTTAACCTTGCATTCATTCTAACAATAATAAGTAGTAGTTAGTAGTAGTGTTGATCTGATACATAATCATTTTTAAAATAACGGATCTGTCATTCTAAATTGAAAAAATGACAAATTTATCAGGACTTTTAGACACTGCATTTTAGACACTTTAGACACTGTTCTGGGTGAGATGCATGTGTGACTAGCAGTCAGACATAGGAAGGGCTACCTGAAGTCCATGTATAGCATTTGAGTTCTGGTTTTCAAGAGAATACATCACTTTTTTTCTCTCTGCAGATCTAAGAAACAATGAACATAAATTAAATCATCATCAACGGATTGGTTTAAAGTGAGTAACCTTGAATAATATTGTCGTGGGTCTCTAAAGTTGGGTATGATGCTCTGGACTCTACATAATGGTTGTACAGAATGCATCTCATGTGTAAACTATGACAGTTGTAGATCTATTTTACAATAGTATGGAGATGGGAGGACATGTTGCTGTTTACACTATCAAAGCGGGAGGCCAAACTCAATATAAAGTATAAAGGTTGGAGACCAGACTCCACATATAGCAAGGAGATGAGGCCAGGCCATTGTATATGCTATGGAAGTAGAAGGCTATGCTCAATGTACAGAATAGTGATGGAACCGGCTGCTGCTTATACTATGGAAGTGATAGGCCAGACTTCGTGCATAGTAAGCTTGGGCTCTCCCCTCCATATTGTGTGTGGAATGGAGACCAGGATTAGTATACCGTATATAGGGGTGGGAGGACACACTCAATGTAAAGTATGAAGGCAGGATGACTTGCTTAATGTGCATTAAAGTGGTTGGAGGACAAGCTCAATGGATATTAAGGTCAGAGATGAGGCTCAATGTATAGTATTCAGGTAAGAGACAAGATTCAATGTATAGTATGCAGATGGAAGGCAGCTGTATATATTTGAAATGGTAAACCAGGCTCAGTGTATAGTATGGAGGTTGGAGACTACAGTGAGGGGGAAAAAGTAATTGATCCCCTGCTGATTTTGAGAGAGACAAAATAACAACAAAAAAATCCTGAAAAACGCATTTCAAAAAGTTTATAAACTGATTTGCATTTTAATGAGTGAAATAAGTATTTGATCCCCTATCAATCAGAAAGATTTCTGGCTCCCAGGTGTCTTCTATACAGGTAACGAGCTGAGACCAGGAGCACTCTCTTAAAGTGGTTGTAAACCCTTTTAAAAAAAAAATAAGAAAAAAACCCTGCAAGACAAAGGCATAATGAGCTAGTATGCATAGCATACTAGCTCATTATGAATTACCTGAGAGCAAAGTCCCCGCAGCGGTCCTCGATCACCGATCCGGCGGCCGACATCTTCTGTAGCTGTAGAGAAGGATATCCTTCTTCTTCTTCTTCTTCTTCTTCTTCTTCTTCTTCTTTTTTTTTTCTTCTTTTCTTCTCTTTTTTTTTTTTTTTTTTTACCAATTGCCCACTCCATGTGGAGAGCGTAAACTGCAGTATATTACATTTTTGGGGTTAGCTACACTTTAACCGCTTCCCACCTAGCCACTGTATATAAATGGCCAAGCAGGTGCTCTCTAGTTCAGGAAGTATATACCTGTACATCCTCCTGCTTGCATGCCCCCTGGGGTGCACAGCAGTGCGATCTGTGACTGCTGTGTCCACCAGACACATCAGATTACAGTTGTCCATGCTGGGCCGCTGTAATTGGCCCAGGTACCATGTGATCACTGTGTCCATTCATGATAGCATTGTTTACTATTGTGATCTCTGTGGTCACAGGGTCAGTCACAGTGGTCATGTACTATATGATGGCTGTGGACAATCGCCCCCTGCTTTCTGCTCACAAAGAGAGAGGGGAGAGAGCTGCTGCAGATGGGCACAGCATTGAATCAATAAAAGACTCTGGGAAGTATAAGGGGGTAAGAGGGCGATAAACGTACATTTTTTTTTTTTTTTACCTTGCTGCAGGAAATTCAGTAAGGTAAAAAATGTCCAGATTTTACAACCACTTTAACACATTTGAGCACCACAAACGCTATTCATTTTTAACATTCAAAGCAAACTCCCCCATCCATCCATGTCTCTATGCTTTGATTTGCTGAGAAACCACTTTGCAAAACACCCGCTAGCATTTCTGGCCGTGGCCATTTTGAGTAAGGGCAGACGATTCATGTAGAACTTCTTGGAATCCATCATTCCTTAGCTCAGGCCTGCTTGCAGGAGGGTGTGAAAAATCCCCGCCTCTCCTGAAGACCTCTGGGATGTATGACATAATTTGCCTACGCTTGGAATCCAGGAAGTAACTGAAGAAATGTAAACATTTTTTTAAAAAAAAGCAAGGTAAATCTAATATACTTTCCTATCTATTTACTAATACTAGCAACATAAGGATAAAAAAAATAATCGATGTTGCTTGAGAGAGTGAAGTTCCACTTTAACGGAAGTTAAAGTAATTGTGGTCAGCGTGAATAGATGAAAAATTTAGTCTCCCTCTTCTTTCTATTCAGATACTTTGAGGATTTTGAGATGCGGATTCCCAGAGACGAAATGTTTAAGATGCAGGTAACACTCTGTTTATTCTGTGAATATTATACATGTGGGCAAACCTTGTTTATGACATCATCACCGTGACTACCCCTAAATATATATTTTTCACGTGTAATGAAACCTTACCATTTGCATTTGAAGTTCTGACTAGGTCTTTCTACACACACAAAACACACCAACAAATGGATAAGAGATTTTTTGTGGTACGCCTATACACAAGGGATCCTGGTTAGGAAAGTAACCCGTCAGTTAGGCCCCTTTCACATGGGGCGGATCCACTGGATGGACTCTGCTAGCTCAGCGGGGGATTGCTCCGTTGATCCCCGCTGAGCAGGCGGATGACAGGTCCGTCTCTGCTCACTGTGCAGAGACGAACCTGTCAGAGCCCCGCTGTCCTCTATGGGGAGATCAGATGAAAACGGACAGTCTATCCGTTTTCATCCGATCCACTGGACGGATGGCGAACGTATCACCATCGGTCTGTTTTGAGCGGATCTTATTGGGTCGGATGGCAGGTGGGTGTCAGCAGACACATCTCCGCTGATATCTCCCTGCCCATAGAAGTCAATGGGTGGCCCGCTCGGATCTTCCTGAAAAATGGACAGGTGGATCCGAGCGGGCCGATCGTGTGAAAGGGGCCTTAAAGTCAAAGTAAACACTCTAATCCACCAAGAAAGGTGCCATCTTGGCCTCTGTTTAGATCAGCGGTTGTCATGATGCTGCACACATGACTGGCTATGCCACCAGCCATTTCGGAGCTTGAGAGCCGACATAACCACCCTGGCAACTGTGACCGTTATCATGAGAGGCGTGCTTTGTATGTAACATACACTGTGCATGTGTTAGTCGTCTGAATGTAAATGCAGAAAATAACATTGGTATGTTTAATTACATATTTAATAACTTTTATTGAACGTTTCTAGCTCAAGCTTTCTTTTGAGAAACGGTTAAATTGGTGGGTTTAGTAGTTCTTTAGGGTTAACAGTATGATTTTCCTGGTGATTGCTCAGATGTGAACAGGGGCCATTGAAATGAATGTGATTTGTCTTGTTGGGCGTTTTTTATAGCTGAGGCTTACAGCAGAAAAACGCCTAGATGTGAACAGAGCCTAAACTATGCAGTCAAATCGTATACAAACAAGAAAGCCTCGTACTACATAGTGGATCTAAAAAAATTGTAATGTGTGTGGTGAGTTATAGAGAAGAATAGCATAAACTCTTACCAGAGTCGCCATCAGATATCTGGGCGTAGTTGCTTACTACAGAGGTTAATGCTGCACACAATATGGCTTAATAAAGTGCCATTCTCTGTGCTCTTTATGTCACTATAATTTATATATATTTTTTTTTTTTTCTTTTTAGGAAATTGTTCTTGAAAAACTAAATACTCTGGATTCAGAGTACATCGGCACAGTATGTGGTAGCTTCAGAAGAGGTATTCATCCATTTTCTTTGTTTTTTTTATTGGACATATACACCAGTCCCTGCCCCTGATGGAGCATACAGTCTAGTATCCTAATACACACAGCAGGGCAAAATTTTGGTGGAAGTCAATTCACCTATCAGCATTGAGGCAATAAAAAAACGGAAT
Source organism: Lithobates sylvaticus (assembly GCA_028564925.1). Classification (NCBI taxonomy): domain Eukaryota; kingdom Metazoa; phylum Chordata; class Amphibia; order Anura; family Ranidae; genus Lithobates; species Lithobates sylvaticus. The sequence goes on from CM053029.1 coordinate 102,723,508, forward strand.
GCAATTCATGGCTTTAAGGACACAATCCAGTTATAATGAAAAAATATGTACAGGTAACATGTCAGCTTAATTCTTCAGTTTTCATCAATGAATAAAGTATATATGTGAACCTTCACTATGTAAAACAATCCATTTAGTTTAACCATTTCCAGACGGCCCGCCGTCGTTATAAGTCGGTACTTTGACGTTAAATACCGAAAGATGGCTGCCATAACCCCGGTATTTTCTTAAACGGCGGGCTTTACGATAAAAGTGGTCTCTGTGAGATCACTTTTATCGGTGGCGGGAGAGGTGCCCCCACCCCCCCCTCCCGCCATGTTTTGGTTGTCTCAGTCACTTGTCTCCGCCGCTACCGACGGCTCCGGTAATCCGATCCTTTCCCCTGCTTGGCACTAAGTCAAGTGAGGGAATGATGGCCCCCACTCGACTCAATGACGTTGGATGACGGATTTGCACCCACTTACGGGAATAGACTTCCGCTGTCTCCTGGGAAACACACAGGTCCCAAGAGATAGCGGGGACCAGTTAGCCCGCATATGTGAACAATGTTCAAACCACACATGTGAGGTATTGCCGCGATCATTAGAGTGAGAGCAATAATTCTAGCAAAAGTCCTCGTCTTTAACTATATAGATTTTTAAGTGTCAAAGTTTGTTGCCATTCCACGAGCGGGCGCAATTTTGAAGCATGACATGTTGGGTATCAATTTACTCGGCGTAACATTGTCTTTCACTATATAAAAAAAATTTCAGATAACTTTACTGTTGTCTTATTTTTTTAATTCATGAAGGTGTCTTTATTCCCAAAAAATTGTGTTTGAAAGACCGCTGCGCAAATACCGCGTGACAAAAAATTGCAACCATCGGCATTTTATTCCCTAGGGTCTCTGCAAAAAATATATATAATTGTTTGGGGGTTCTAAGTAATTTTCTAGCAAAAAATACATATTTTAACTTGTAAGCAACAAATGTCAGAAATAGGCTTAGGCATGAAAGGGTTAATCACCACTGTGTTTTTTTTATTTTTATCATCAGTAGTTATCACTAAAAAGCCAACCGCTTGCTTTAAAAAATGGTACCGGGGTGACCTCTGCAAGCCGAGAATGCATATTTGCGTACAGTCGGCGTTAAGGGGTTAAATACCACCAAAATAAAGCTCTGTCTAAAAAAATTTATAAAAACGTCTTTTGGTTACAGTGTTGCATGACTGACTAATTGTCATTCAAAGTGTGACAACTCTGAAAGCTGAAAATTGTCCTGGGCAGGAAGTGGGTAAAAAAAAGAGGGGATTAAGTTAATTTTAATGGCAAAGAGGGACTTTGCAATTAATTGCAATTCATCTCATCACTCTTCTGGAGTATATGCAAATTGCCATCATAAAAACTGAGACAGCAGACTTTGTAAAAATGAATTTGTGTCATTCTCAAAACTTTTTGCCACGGCTGTATACATTGCGGTTTGCAAATGTACAGAAGATATATCGGCCATAACCCCGGAACCCTTTTTTTCTGCAGGCGGCCGGCTTTCTTATGGTCCGAGTAGCTCCTGAGCCGCTGGAATGGTTTCTGAAGCGGTGGGAGATCGCCAGAAATACGATCTGGCGGTGCGGCCGGCTGCTCCCATAGATGACCAGAGAGTTAACAGTCTTTGATGGACACTGTGGCCTTGGCAGATCGGAGCTTCCGGTCCAGGCTGAAAGAACTATATATACATTTTTTTTTTTTTTTTTAAAGCGAAAGATCAAAAGCTTTTTATTTTTTTATTTTTTTGATCTTTTGCTTTTAAAGGTAAAGAAGAGTGTTTGTTTGTTTTTTATTTTTTTTACCCCAGATCTCTCCATAAAGAGGACCTGTCATCCTTATTTGTATTACAAGAGATGTTTACGTTCCTTATAATAGGAATAAAAGGGATCAGAAAAAAAAATATTAAAGGGACAGTGTAAAAAGTAAAATAAATAATATAAAAAAAAAAAATAGACAGTACCCCCATCCCTCCATGCTTGTGCCTAGAAGCAAACACATACATAAGTCTAACACACACATATGTAAACAGTATTCGAACCACGCTTGAGGCATCGCCAAGAACGTTAGAGTGAGAGCAATTATTTTAGCGCTAGACCTCCTCTGTAGCTCTAAACAGGTAACCTGTAAAGGCGTTTAGAGCGCCGCCTATGAAGATTTTTATGTACTGTAATTTGTCGCCATTCCACAAGCGTGCGCAATTTTAAAGCATGACATGTTCGCTGTCTTTTTACTTGGCGTGACATCCATCTTTCACATTGTACAAAAAAATTGGGGTAACTATTGTGGTTTTTATTTTTTTATTTATTTTCTCCAAAAAAATTACGCTTGCAAAATCGCTGTGCAATTACCATGTGACACAAAAAATTGCAACGATTGCCATTTTAAACATTCCCCCCCCCCCTCCCCTCTTTTTATTTTTGCACAGGAAGCTTTCTGGTACCTATTTGTAATGCAGCTAAATTTACATATCCTGAAACATTGCTTATTTTGTTTCCTTTAGGTGCAGAATCTAGTGGGGATATGGATATTCTCCTCACTCATCCTGACTACACCTCAGACTCTACAAAACAGGTCAGTAATTTAGCAGGTTTTCCTTAGATGCAATGGCTCCTGCAGACTCTTAGATAGACAGATAGCTGTCTTCTCATACGGGAAGGCAGTTACTTGAGAGCAGGAAAAGTCAATGACCTACTCCGGGAGCTCACCAGTGCCTTCACAGTTCATTGAAAACTACAAGCCATCAGCCACAATGGCTGACGGTAGTTATAGTCCATTCACAGGAGACTGTGAATGAATGACGTGGTCATGTGGGTGGAGCCTCGTATGGCCACGTTCTTTTCAAAAAGTGACAGTGCGCGGGGGGAGCAGATTCTTCTAATTTTAATGGACATGGTAGGGCTCTGTGACAGAGCTGTCATTGGATATTACAGGCAAAATGCACACAGCCAATTGGAGTGGCTCTACGATCCCTGTGATGGCCAATCACAGTGATTACAAATGGAAACACTGCCTGCGTTTACATTTGAGATCCCTCCACTTCCTTTGACAACAGAGGAAAGGGATGAAGAGGAGAAGAAAGTTGGCAGCAGCAGGCTAGGCTTGGGATTCACCCCCAATAAATTTGGTATCATGTTTCAAAGGTGGGGAGGGGGGTTTTTTAACCACTTGCCGATCGCGCTATAGCCAAATGACGGCTAGTTCTGGGAGGCCATCATATGGCACGCTCTGTGATCAGTGTCCAGAGGACATGACCGCATCATGAGGAGAAGAGAGCCGATACCAGGCTTTCCTTAAAAGGGACTTGTACACTGATAATCAGGGCACTGATTATCGGTGTCCTGATTATCAGTGCAGTGCCCCCTCATCAGCGTCGCTCATGAATGCAGCCTCATCCGCGCACATCAGTGAAGGAGAAAAATTGCCTGTTTGCAAAATTTTATAACAAACTATGAAAACATTTTTTTTTTTTTTTTTCAAAATTTTTCAAAATTTTCAGTCTTTTTTCGTTTGTTTAGAAAAAAATAAAAAACCCAGTGGTGATTAAATCCCCCAAAAGAAAGCTCTATTTGAGTGAAAAAGAAATTATAAAAATGTTGTTTGAGTACAGTGTTGCATGGACCGCGCAATTTTCATTTCAAGTACGACAGCGCTGAAAGCTAAAAATTGGCCTGGTCAGGAAGGGGATACAATTGCACAGTGGGCAAGTGGTTAAAGTGCCACTGGCCCCCAATGATTATGGGATTTTTCTTATTATAAGCTTCCTGTTTGTCTGTATTCTTCTTGCAGGTGCTTTCCTTGGGTAAGACCCTGGAGCCAGAGACAGGCATTGCATTACAAAACAAAGCAGATGTGTCTCCTTTCTAGCTGTGGTGTCAGGCATCCAAGAAAGGGGTGCCCTTTCCAACGGCTTTGAAAAAGTATTAATACCGCTTGAAATTTTCCACATTTTGTCATGTTACAACCAAAAACGTAAATGTATTTTATTGGGATTTTATGTGATAGACCAGTGGTCTCCAAGCTGCCGCCTGGGGGCCAGATGTGGCCCATTGCTTGCTTTTATCTGGCCCTTGGGGCACTATTTTATCCACTGATGCCAACCATGGGGCAAAATTCTCCCTACTGACACCAATGAAAGATGGGGCACAATACCTCCAACTTACACCAATAATGAGACGCAATTACTCTCAGTGAAACAAATGAAGGGGCATTATTTTTAGGACCTTTTCTACTCCCACTGGCCACAGTCCGACCCCTGTAAAGTCTGAAGGGCAGTAAACTGGCCCTTTTGTCTAGAAAGTTTGGAGACCCCTGTGATAGACCAACACACACAGTGCAACAAAATTGTAAAGTGGAAGAAAAATGATAAATGGTTTTCAAACATTTTTTACAAATAAATATGTGAAAAGTGTGGTGTGCATTTGTATTCAGCCCCCCTGAGTCAATACTTTGTAGAATCACCTTCACTGCAATTACAGCTGCAAGTCTTTTTGGGATGTCTCTACCAGCTTTGCACATCTAGAGAGTGACATTTTTGCCAATTATTCTTTGTAAAATATCTCAAGCTCTGTCAGATTGATGGAGAGCATCTGTGAACAGCAATTTTCAAGTTTTGCCACAGATTCTCAATTTATATTTAGGTCTGGACTTTGACTGGGCCATTCTAACACATGAATATGCTTTGATCTAAACCATTCCATTGTAGCTCTGGCTGTATGTTTAGGATTGTTGTCCTGCTGGAAGATGAACCTCCATCCCAGTCTCAAGTCTTTTGCAGACTCTTAACAGGTTTTCTTCTAAGATTGCCCTGTATTTGGATCCATCCATCTTCCCATTAACTCTGACCAGCTTCCCTGTCCCTGCTGAAGAAAAGCATCCCCGCAATATGATGCTGCCACCACCATGTTTCACGGTGGGAATGGTGGGTTCAGGGTGATGTGCAGTGTTAGTTTTCCACCACACATAGCATTTTGCTTTTAGGCCAAAAAGGTAAATTTTGGTCTCATCTGACCAGAGCACCTTCTTCCACATGTTTTCTGTGTCCCCCACATGGCTTCTTGCAAACTGAAAACGGGACTTCTTATGGCTTTCTTTCAACAATGGCTTTCTTCTTGCCACTCTTTCATAAAGGGCAGATTTGTGGAGTGCACAACTAATATTTGTCCTGTGGACAGATTCTCCCACCTGAGCTGTGGATCTCTGCAGCTCCTCCAGAGTTACCATGGGCCTCTTGGCTGCTTCTATATTTAAGGCTCTCCTTGCCCGGCCTGTCGGTTTAGGTGGACGGCCATGTTTTGGTAGGTTTGCAGTTGTGCCATAATCTTTCCATTTTCGGATGATGGAATGAACAGTGCTCCGTGAGATATTCAAAGCTTGGGATATTTTTTTTTTTTTTTAATAACCTAATCCTGCTTTAAACTTCTCCACAACTTCCCTGACCTGTCTGGTATGTTCCTTGGTTTTCACGATGCCGTTTGTTCACAAAGGTTCTCTAACAAACCTCTGAGGGCTTCAGTGAACAGCCGTAATTTTATAGTGAGATTAAATACACACAGGTGGACCCTATTTACTAATTGACTTCTAAAGGCAATTATTCCCACCAGATTTTAGTTGGGGGTATCAGAGTAAAGGGGGCTGAATACAAATGCACGCCACACTTTTCACACATTATTTGTTGATAAATGGTTTTACATTTTTAATTGTCCTTCCACTTCACAATTATGTGCCACTCTCTGTTGGTCTGTCACACAAAATCCCAATAAAATACATTTTTTACGTTTTTGGTTGTAATAAGACAAATTGGAAAATGTCAAGGGGTGTGAACACTGTACTTATAATACAGTTGCTGAGCTCTGAAAAAGCATTGCAGTCTGTAGAAAAAAGTGTGTCACATAGAGGGCAGTAGTGAGCTGCTCTAGGGTCGGATAACATGAGCCTGTCATTGAGATCTATGAAAACAATCAGAGCACATCCACAATCTACATTATATTCTACTGTAGGGAGAAAAGCCAAACAAGTGATTCTTCCTTGTTTATGACCAAGAGAAGGAGACGATTGATTCATACTGGGTTCTGACAATCATCCAACAAGACACATAAAAGATGCGATGAATCCATTTAGCACAGGCATCATGCTTGTGCTAGAATGGGCTAATGCAAATCTGGGGGCATATTAATATAATCTATATTAAAATAATTGCATGGAGAATAATGCTTGCCAGGAAAAAAAAGCTGAATGTGATTGGTTGTTATGGAAATTGCCATATTTTCCTCCACGTTTACCTGTTTTTGTAAATTTTCCCCACCAACACTACTCCTGTGCAGCGGAACTTCAGACAATTGTCTGCCCCTCTGCTACAAAATTAGACATGATGGACTCTTCCATGTGGGCTGTTTACATTATGCATGACAAGTCACATCCTGACAGAGCAGTGCAGTAGTATTATGGGTTCAGCTTCCAAAAGTATGAACCGTTCTTCAGGCAGCTCTGCTGGGTCTCTGGCAGGCCTCCATTCCATAGTAGAGGTCAGTTGTTGGTCTTCAGCATGAGCCCTCAGCTTCCTGTTAGGAGAACTTGGGGTTTTGTAGTGAACTCAGCAGAAGCTTTGCAATTCACTGGAACATCTACATTAATATTATATAAACTTAAATCAGTATTGCAACACTATGGGGCATTGTTATGAAGCAGGGAATGTGATTTTTTTTTTTCCAAACATTTACTTCACTCACTGTCACTGAATCAATCACTGTCATTTGAAAATACATGCACTTGGAAGATTTACCTGCAGTGAATGTTTGGCAAATGTCAGCTTGACTGGTTTATAAATATGCCACTATATAATGTGTGTGTGTATACAGTATATTTTATGAGTGTGTATATACTGAATGCAACAGTTTGTGTCCCTTCCTTAAATGGTTATTTGGAATAGTGTCGTCAATGGAAATATGCCGCTTGGGGCAAAGGACAAATCAGGGTGGACACTTGCATGGAACAATTAAAAAATGGCACCTCTAATAGTGCTTTTTAGAAGCATTACATTTTTATTTGTTTGACTGCATTCAAACTATAGTTTTACATGTGCACAAATGCGTGTCGCGTTTGTGTTGACATTCATTGTTAATCGCACCCCAAATGCAGTAAACTCTGCTTTTTGCGCAATGCCCTAAGCTCAAAAAGGTGCATGAGCTACTTTGTTGCACATAGGATAGCCCATTGAATTGAATGGTTTACTCTATGCATGTAGCAAGGGTGTAGCAAGACATCGATTTTGTGCGCTTCAATTGTGCCAGAAACATGAGAATTGAGGCAGGGGAATCTGCCAGATATATAACTGCACAAGAGAGGTTGTCTCTTCAGCCTTTGTTCACCAGGTAGCTGCAAGTAGAGGGAGGGGAAGAGAGAAATTGGGGGTGAAAGTTGTAGAAGCTTTGATTGCATAAATATTCACCTCCTCTGTTGCCATTAAATTATCACACAATCTCAAAATACACTAAAGCCTCGTATACACGATGAGATTAATGGACACATTTTTTTGCATACTAGTCTCATATTGAAAACCAATAGGTTACTAAAGTCACTAAAATTTTCGTAAGGCAGAATACAACTTTGGAAGTGATGTCATGTTGTATTGTATTATTTTCATTTCCAAGCATTCATGGCCTTGGTCTTACAACTTTTTACGGACAAATACTGTACTGATTAAATGAAAATCGTTCGTTCTGTTACCGTATGAGAAAAATTTTCTTGTTTTTCCCTTTGGATACTTTTGCATGTCATGATTGGCTCTCGAAAGCTCTGTACTAACAAATGTACAATCACTTCAAAAGCGGTATTTTCTGTCCGATTTTCTCATGTGTACTAAGCATTACCCTTTTTTTAAAGGCCCCAGAATTTAAAGCAGAGTTGCACCCAAAAGTGGAAGCTCCGCTTGTCTGCCTTCTTACCCGCAGCCCCCCTCCCCCTCTGGTGCCATTTGGCACCTTTCGAGGGGAGAGCGGATACCTGTCAAAAACAGGTACTCACTCCCACTTCCGTGTAAGGGCGCCGCAGCAACATGCGTCATTTACAGCCCCTCCTCCTTCCCCTGCTGCCTTTTGGGAGACACACAGAGGTCCCAGAAGACAGCAGGACCATTCAGAAAGCGCAACGCGACTCGTGCATGTGCTGTAGGAGACAGGCTGTGAAACCGCAAGGCTTCACTTTCTGTTTGCCTTAGTAAGAATGCTGGTGCCTGCACACGAAGCCGATGGACGGGTAAGTTTGAGGTGCCGACATCGCAGGCTCCCTGGACAGGTAAGTGTCCTTTATATTAAAAGTCAGCAGCTACAATAGTTGTAGCTGCTGACTTAAAATTTTTTTTTAATACAGGCTGGAACTCCGCTTTAAGTACATATCTTTTATGTCCGAGTTATCAGAAGAAGTCGGGATTTAAAAATCATTCCAAAATCTGATCACTTCCATAGTTGTGACTTCCCCCCCCCCCCCCCCCCCCCCCCCCCCAAAGAAATCCATCCACCAAAACTCAGTGATTATGGAAAGAGTGCTTTATGCAGGGTATAAGTTTGTTTTTTCATTCACCCCCCTTCCCTCTGCCAGGACACATTGTTCAGCGTTTGCAGCCATGGCTACTGATTGGATGCCAGTTGGCTTCTGATTTTCCAGCATGCCGTTCAACAGAAGCCAGACAGGATGTAAACACTGGCCAAATGTCGGCCGGTTTCTGTTGATTCGGCTCCTGTGTACCAGCTATTAATCAGAGAAGCAACAAAAGGAAAAGGTAACTATGAATGAACTGCGGAGATCCTCAACTTAGGAGGGACGAGCTGGATTTCCAGAATTCTATGGAAGTGTGGCAAGGGTAAAGCCAGTGCTAAAACAAACATCTAATCTTTACACAAAAAAAAATATTTTGCAAGTTAAAGGCTTGTGTACATGAGAGCTGTTTACTTGCCTTTGACCTGCATTTGAAATGCGGTCAGCAGATTCCCATTTAGTTATAATAATGTAGTATGACATCATTTGTCCTGCTTTGCACATCTCTAAACACAGCATGTCCTAGTGCAGACAAAGCGGGTCAGATGCAGCAATGAAAGCGTTTAAACTGCTGTGCTGCATTTCAACTAAAAATCCTGTGTTTGACACAACAAGCCCTTAAAGTAGTACATATCCTGTGTCAATGAGATGGTAAACTTTGCAATTGCAGCCATTATCCAAAATTATTTTAGTTTGTAACAATCACAAAATCCAAGGAAATTATTACTTAAGCAGAGGCTTGTATAGATAGCAGTAGGATGAATCCGCCCGTGTTAACTGAAAATGGATACTCTTGTTTACCAAAAACTGGAGACTTTATCTGGTGCTGTTTGCAGAGATTGTTTAATAAATGTTTTTTATCTGTTGTTACCATTTCCTGATTTGTCAGTATTGGCCTCTAACTATATACTGTGCTGATTATATATTCACAGCCACACCTCTTACATCAGGTATTGCAGAGTCTGGAAGACTGCAAATTTATCACTGACACACTAGTGAAGGGAGACACTAAATTCATGGTAAGATATCTGATCACAAAGGAGTTTTGTGATGCTGAGCCTTTTCTAAAATTTTGACTGCAGACAATTTTATTAATCCTTAACCCCTTTGCGCCTAAGGGTAAAACACATGTTAATGCCCAAGCACAATTTTGCAACTTCGACATGTTATTAAAACCGTACATATCATCACAACTACTTTGTGCATCCAGTTGGCTTATATACCTCTCGTTTTTTCAGGACAATTTGGGCTCTCTTTAGGTGGTAAATGGTAATGGATATCTTTTTAATTTTAGCTGTATATTTTTTTGCTATTACCATAACCTTCCACCAAAGAACAATAGAAAACAAATTCTCTCGCTCCTGACTATCACAACAATACCACATGTGTATGTTGGTTGTATGTACCCGTAGTACAGCCCAGAAGCATTCGTGCGCATCTTTCTTTATATATATATATATATATATATATATTATATATATATTTTATTAAATTTTTTTTTCCTACCTAAAACACACTGATGCTAATTTAAAAAAAAAAAAAAATACTGACCCTGACCTGACTCAAACACTAACCCTGGCATTGACCTAGATAAAACTTGTATGTATGTAGGTTTTTTTTTTTTTTTTTTTTATCTATAATATTTATTTTTTCTCTCTGCAAGGACAGAGAGAGATAAAATTTCAGAGACAGAAAACACAGGGTTGGGCTTCTCAGAGGCTATCACAGTGATCGGGTGACACAGAATTGGGCTTTCCAGGTCCTGATTGTTAGAACGGTGGCCCGGGGGCTCTTGGTGAGACCCCGGTCACTGTGCAGGGAGTGGGCCACGCGGCACGCTCCCAGTACAAAGGGAGAGACGCAAATATACAGCCCTATGGAAAAAACCCCAGTCCAGTGAGGCTGCATTTTTGTGTTACATTGGCGCCAAGGGGTTAATAGCTTTCTATATTCCCACAGAGCCCCATGTGATCTTGAGCACATTTATTTAAAGTCATAGTCCACTTTTTGCAAAAATATAGCAAACGTACCCACATTAAATAAAGAAAAAATGGGCATCAATTACATTTTTGTATTTAAGCCTGCAGAGCATTGCAAATGTGATCAGTGTGTCATGGATGCCGTGCACAGGCTTCTACATGGTGTACATCCCAGGCCCATACAGAGGCACGGACCTACCATTATGGGACTGGAGGAAGTAATCAGTGGATTATAAGTGTGGTGATGTTGCCACAGTTGTGCTCCATTAAGATCTGTAAATCTCTGTGGCACATCCGTGAATGGATGAAAGCAAATCTGAGCGCTGCAGAGAGAAGCACCTCACAATTCAAGTAAGTGTAAGGTCACAGAGGTGGACTAAGCCTTTAAAGAGGTCTTTTTAATACAGCCAGTAAAAAGGCTCTTAAATTGGTTTGTTGATTGGCTGGGGCAGTGTTGGGAATGCTGACTCAATTCAGAGTTGGAACAGAAATGCGCTGACTAGATTTGTGCCTGGGCTTCTGGGCCACACCGCTAGATCAAATCTTCATTTTCTTCTAGTGTCCCACCTTCACTATCGAATATTGCTTGTCTGTATACTTTTGCTATGGAGCTCATGTTGTGTCCTTTTGCAGGGTGTGTGCCAGCTACCATCTGAGGGAGGCAAACAGTTCCCCTTTCGGAGACTTGATATAAGGTAATGGAAATTCAGTGATAAACCCGAGGTGGGAGCTCTGCTTCCTTCCTCTAAATCAGGGATATGCAATTAGTGGACCTCCAGCTGTTGCAAAACTACAAGTCCCATCATGCCTCTGCCTCTGGGTGTCATACTTGTGGCTGTCTTGCTTTGCCTCATGGGACTTGTAGTTCTGCAACAGCTGGAGGTCCGCCAATTGCATATCCCTGCTCTAAATCTCATATATACCCTATCTCTATCTATCTATCTATCTATCTCTATCTATCTATCTATCTATATATATATATATATATATATATATATATATATATATATATAAAATATATTCTATATTCTATAGATATAGAGAGAGAGAGATTGTTATCTTCAGACTGATTCAAAGTAGACCAATTACTACAGAATTTAGAAAGCCGGTAATCCAACATACAGGAATGAGTTGGAGCTATTAACTGTCACAGCTAAGGGACTCCATGCTAAAGGCTGCCGCTGACCAACTCTTGGAAGCTTGCTTTGTTCCTTGATTATGAAAAGTGTTCTGGTACCACTCCAGGACAATGGCGGTCTTCAGTGGGAGTCTGGACCTTTCCAAGTAAGGGCTGTCCTTGCAGCTATCCATCTAAAAAGATTAGTGCCCTTTATGTAAAAAAGTTCACTTAGGCTCCATGCACACTAGACTCTCAACAAAACGCTGGATAAAAAGCATTTAGCTTTTTTGCAGTGTTTAGTAGGAGCGTTTTCAAAATTGGTTTAGAGGTGGTAGCATTTTTGTTAAGGTGCGGCTGGCGTCCTTAACAACCAGTGAATAGCTGGTTGTTAAGGAGCGGGCTGGGAAGACAGCCGCTACATCCTTAACAATGGATGTCTCATCAGGGAACCCTTCTGTTAGCTGAATGGAAACTAAACAATTTCTAGCAATAAAAAAATTGAGAAAAAAACGTGGGCCCTCCTCAATCCATACCAGGCCTTTCGAGTTCCCCTTAAAATCCATACCAGACCTAAGGGTCTGGTATGGATTTGGGGGGGGGGGGGAGCCCACACTGTTTTCTTTATTTTCTCAAGCATTATTGCTAGCAATTGTTTTGTTTACAATCAGCCGTCAGCGGGTTTCAGATGAGTCATCGGTTGTTAAGGATGCAGCGGCCAGCTTCCTGGCCCGCTCCTTAACAACCAGCTATACACTGGTTATTAAGGACGCCGGCGGGCCGCTGGCTAAGGGAAAAAAAAATAAAATGTGCTGTAAACTGGTGCTTGGCAGTGGTTAACAGCATTTAGGTGCTTCTAGAAGCTGTCGGCTTTTTTTTTCCGGCTGGCAAATCACTTTTTTTTTTCCCTGCTCCTAGAAGCCAAAGCTTGAAAGAATGCTTCTAGCCTAAAATATTGTGCATGGACACATAGGATAACACTTCTAGCGGCTGAAACAAAACCGCTCAAAGCAGCTGCTAGGAGCATAAAAATAAACTAGTGTGTCATCATTGTTGACTTCTTGTTCACTGTTTATATGGTCAGAGCCATTTTGCACTATTTTTTGTATTGCATTATGTTTTACTGTAATTCAGAAAATTCTATTAAAAATATTAAAACAGAGAAATAAGCTAGTGTGCATGGAGCCTTATTATTTCTGCCTAGTGCCACCTGACCTGAAATAATACTTCCCTCCCCTGCCCCAGGCATATACTTATATATTACTGAATCCCGTGGCTGTGGCCTGATGCAATTTTTACATCCTGGTGCTCCATGCCTCAGGAGATGGCCCTATGGAATACTATAGGGATCAACTGTGCAGGTACAGGTAGTGAAGAGTTTTTTTGTGGCACGATATAAAGATTGTGGCAGGCAGCTGATGTGAGATTCAGGTAAGAGTACATCTAGAGCAGGGAAGGGTGGGTTACTTTAGTTCAGGATGTAGGAGGAATATGTGAACTTTAGGGCCTCATTCATACTGGCAATGACATCAAGTGTTTACACGCATTTATTGGATATTTGTAAATGCATGTAATGGCTTTAAATGATATAATGCACACTGTATGTTTACCTTGTTTTGGTGCATTCAGTTCAGCTGTGTTTAGAGAAAAATAAATTCTGTGCATCAAGGAGCAGATTAGACAATCTAAACACATCTAAATGCACATTAACAAATGGAAATGCATGTAAACACAAGTGCCGGAGAACCTGGTCTGGGAGAACTAAAGTTCTTCCCAGATAATTTCTCCTGTGTTTCAATTAAAGCGGAGCTCCACCCGCACCAAAAATATTAAAAGTCAGCAGCTACAAATACTGCAGCTGCTGACTTTTAACAAATGGACACTTACCTGTTCCTGGTTCCAGCGGTGTCGGCAGACTGTGACGAGCGAAGGCTCGTCTCTCAACTGCCCCGCCGCCATCCTCTGTCAGGGAATCAGGAAGTGAAGACGCAACATCTTCACTGCCCGGTTCCCTACTGCGCATGCGGGAGTCGCGCTGCGCTTCTCTATTGGTCCTCGTTGTGTCCTGGGAACTGTATTTCCCAAGACACAACGGGGCATCTCCGGATAGGGGCAGGACAGCCCCGGATAATTTGTCACGGAAGTGGGTGCAGATACCTGTATTATACAGGTATCTGCACCCCCCCTCCCCCTGAAAGGTGCCAATTGTGGCACCGGAGGGGGGGAGGAATCCGATAAGCGGAAGTTCCACTTTAGGGTGGAACTCCGCTTTAAATAAAGCATGAGGCTAATGTGAATGTAGCCTAAAGTGAAAAAAAAAAAACGCAGTTCACTCTGCACTACATGAACATTTCCCCATGTGTTCTCCTCTTAAAGTACAAGTACAGAAATATAGGTGCTGGTCTAGCAACTCTCATTTTCTTGTTGTGAGCAGACAGCACGCTGCTCTGAATTTCTGGTATGATGAACAGGTATGTTTTTTGCATTTGTCAAACAAATATAACCGACTAAAAAGCAGCAATTGAGAGAAGTGTGTTGTTGGGTTTTACATACACTTTAAAGGAAAATTAACTTAAACTTTAGGAAATCATAACTGTTAGGCTGCATTCACACCCTGCGATTTCAAAGTGCCGAGGTGTGAATGACAAATCACAGAACGCACATTTGAGATGTGGTGCGGTGTGGTTCTGCAATGATAGCAATAGCGGCGACCCACATCGTGTGAAGCATGCTGTCAAAAAGTAGCTCCTGAACTTTTTTGGAGAAAGTTTTTTTCTTTTTTTTTTGAGACAGCCAGCCATGTACATGATTTGTGTAGAGTGTAAAAAAAAAAGAGCGTCGGGATTGTCGTATATTGCCTGGTGTCCTGCATCATTTCCATTACACTCATAGATTGGCATGTGGGTTGCCTGTAGGGTTCAGGAAATTCCATAACCAATGCCAGGTTAGTTCCCTTTGCACTGCAGTATACTGAAGGCAGACTTGGCAGAAAATGCCGTACTATAACATAAAACTGGCCATGCACATTACAATTTTGTACAGTCGTCTTAAATATAACAACTGTATTGTAATTTGGATCTAAAGGTTATGCAGCCAGATTGTAACATATGGTCAGCTTATGTCAGGTGGCTTGTGACGCTCTGGCATTCAATTGCCTTTAATTTACCTCAGAGGACTTCAATTCATGTTTAGTTTAAAAGACTAAATGTATGTAAAGCATGATGGACTTTTGAGTTTTGAATTCTTTCTCACTCCAGGCTAATCCCCAAGGACCAGTATTACTGCGGAGTTCTGTACTTCACTGGCAGTGATATCTTCAACAAGAACATGCGTACCCATGCTTTGGAAAAAGGATTTACCCTGAATGAATACACGCTGAGGCCTCTGGGAATCACAGGTCAGCCATGTTTTCTGGCTCACATGTCTCTTGTTCACCTTATGATATACAGTGGGTATAGAAAATAATCCCCCCCCCCCCTTTTTTCAAATAATCACATTTTGTTGCTCTGCAGCCTGAAATTAAGACACAGTTTTGGTTTCATCCAGCTGTATTTACTCAGTACAACTTATAACATCCAAGTGAAAGATATAACACCAACATGTCAGGAAAAAAAAAAATTCAAAAACGGGAACACTGAGTTGGAAAAAGGATCACCTCCTCCTAATAATGACTAGCTAATCACCTTTTCAATGGCACACAAAGCCATCTGACTTTCAGCTTTGATCAGCTGTGTGGTCATTTTGATTAGCTCAGCATGAAATGAGCTTTCCTGGAACATTTCAGTACCTAGTAGTGTAATTGCAGCAAACAATCGACTATGGGTGGCAAGGCACTGTCAAAAAATGTCCTGGATATGGACAGGCACAAATCAGGAGATGGATATAAAAAAAATTCACAGGCTTTATCAATGCCTAGAAGCACAGTGACATCTGTTATTAAAGCGGAGGTCCGCCAAATTTTTTTTTTTTTTTTTTAAGTACAATTTTTTTTATTTTCTACAAATACTGCAGCTACTGACTTTTAAAATAAGGTCACTTACCTGTCCGTGGCTGGTGCAGCGCAGCGTACCTTTGGCTTTCCTGCACTTTGCAATAGACTTCTATTATATTCTGCAGGTTTGGTGCACTTTCAGAAAGCTCACCAAACTCGAAGGTAATAACAGAAGTCTATGGCTCAGTGCAGGTAACCCGCAGGTGCACTGCTCTGTACCTGCGGATCAGTTTGGAAGCAGCTCAGTAACCACTGCAGAATAGATATTCCCATATATACACAGTGATTTTATTAATAAAACTGACCTTTAATAACGGTACTCCTATTCTATTTTATTCCAGAGCAGGAGGTCGCGGGCCACATCGGAGGGCTCCGCGGGCCACATCAGAGTTGGGCACCCCTGCTTTGGGGAATAAAATGTCAATTGCTGCAATATTTTATGTCGCACTGTATTTGCCCAGCGGTCTTTCAAACTGAATTTTTTGGGAAAAAATATACTTCAATGAATAAAAAAAAAACAACAAACGAAACAGTAAAGTTAGCCCAATTTTTTTTGTTTTTAATGTGAAAGATGATGTTACGCCACAAGAATTGTGATCCATCTTCTAAGCAAAAAAAATCGTGATTCTCATTTTAGCCAGAATCGTGCAGCTCTAGTAAACAAAACTAGTGGATTCTGAGAGTTTTTCAGCTGTAAAAACACTCTAACGTCAAACGTGGCTCACCAGCGATTATTTTTTTTTTTTAATGTTTTTGATCCTATTGAAAAAAACGCTATTGCAAAAAACGTTGAACAACGCACTGCAAAGCTACTGGAATTTTTATAACCTTATTATAACGTCCAGTGTGCATGAGGCCTTAGAGTTGCCCCTCACAGTTCAGGTATTTTTTACAGGGTGCCTCTTTTTTGTTTGTTTTTTCTCGCAGCATTATTGTTGGTATATAGTGATTCCTGTTGTGTCCTGTGTTGCTTTGGACCTAGCAATATCTTTTTGTGGCAGTAAAGTATATGTGCATCTAATCCTTTTTTTGTTTTTTCCACAGGAGTAGCTGGTGAGCCTCTCCCAATAGACAGTGAGAAGGACATTTTTGACTACATCCAGTATAAATATCGTGAGCCAAAAGAACGGAGTGAGTGAGAAGAGATGGTCAGTCTTCATTACAAGCTGCAGTGTTATCCATCCATGGCCACGTCCAGAGGGAGCATCACCAATTCATGGACGATCTACAGAATATAATGAGATACTGTGTACAATTTGTGTGTGTTAATGAGGTCATACTGTGTGTAGGTTAGGAGTGTTCTGGATAAATAGTAATGTAGTAGCAACTCAGATAATCAAGATGTAGCAAAACTGTTTACATATGAATTCTTTTATTTAAAGGTCATTTTTATTTTGAAATTTCTCAGCATTGGGCATTTTGGCCTGTTTTAGTTCTAACTGGGAAAACACTTTTTGCCAAAGGAAGATTTTGTTTTCAGAGAGACGGTCACCTTGCCCATTGGGGCATTTCTGGCCACGTTTTTTCCTCTGTCACTGCTTGGTCTGAGCACTGAATAATGCAAGGAGGTCGCCGGCTCCTAATATCTGGGTAATTTGCAATGTTGTGATGGAAAATTGAAACTTTTTAGTAAGTGTATCTGGGGCTTAAATGGGAAAAGTGACCGTCTCTTCAAAGGATAGGTGCAGTTTTAGCTTAAAAGAAAGTAGTCTAATTTATTAAGTTACATGAGGGTAAACAAACCTCAGATGCAGACAGCAACATGTGTGTTCATGGTAATATGCATAGCAACCAGAGCCACCTGGCCGTGCGTTTGTCCATGCTCCCAGAGGATATGGCTGCATTTTTTTTTTTTTTACATTTTAAAAACCATTGGCTAGTGGTGTGGCAGATGGTACTTACAGGGGTTGGTCAGCGTAAAAATACCACTGACCCAAACTTGCATTTTGTATAATGATTACTGGTGTTAAAGCAGAACTGCAGGCATAGGCATTTTTTTTATTATTTATTTTTTTAATTTGGGGTATGTAAACATTATTTGCCTCTTCTGAGGGGCATCCCTTGGATAAACTGCTGTGTTAATACACAGTGCTTTGTGAATTGCCAAGGGAAGGGGGGGTATATAAACAACACGAGCCCTTCTATGTATGAGAGCTACAGTGGCTGGAAGTAAAACAAGTTGTACTGTCTCTATTCTAAATAAAAATTCAAGAACAAAGACGCAATGATGTACATCTGATATGTTTTCAGAAATGTGCCTGGACTTCTGCTTTTAAAGAGTAACTCCACTTTTCTTGATGGGGAAAAAAAAACCTTCCCCTCTGGGATCTGATCAATGTACATTAGAAAGGATTTTAACAAACTTAGGTGTAGATTCCTACCTTTTGTTATTCTGAAGAAATAGATAGATGTTTGTTTGTCTGTGTCCATGTGCTAAGTGAATCTAATGGGAGTGTCTTTCTAATTATAAATCAGCTGCTGCCCCTGCAGGGCTCTGAGGAAAGTTGCAGGGTCTACATCCCCTTTAGATGTGATTTCCCTTAAGCCCCTTTCATTTCATCAGTTCAGTCACATTTTTGCAAAGTAAAACGGATGAAGTTTACAACAGTTTTTTTCTTCAGATTGTCATCTGTTTTTTAATAGCCTTCAGCTAGAGTCCTTAACCACTTAAGTCCCAGAGCCATTTTTTCCATTCAAAAACCAACTATTTGTCAGTTTACATCCGTTCTTCGTCTGATCTGTTTTATTAATGGAAGAAAAATAGGGCTTTGCTCCATTCCAAAAAAACAGATGTTGATGGAAGTAAATGGATGATCATCTGTTTTTCTATTGAGATGCATTGATGTTCATTTTTCATCTGTCACCGGATGGATGAAAAACAGACAAAAGGTCTGTATATGTGAAAGGGGCCTTAAGGAGTGTCTCACCAAAAATCTGACTTGTATCTTAGTGTAGACTTCTGGGAAAATCAGTGAGCCAATCACACAAGCAGGAAATGACATTTCCAGGGGGTGTTCTGTATATCATATGTGTACAGAACACCTCCAGGTAGCCATATTGCATTTTACAGAAAATTACAGCGGCTGCCGATTGAAAGGTAATTTTTAGTAACATTCCATTACAATATGATTTGTGTCACAATTTTATATGCTATATTATTGTTTTTATTCGCTATTTCTTTTCCCCCATAAAAGTGGAATTACCCTTTTAGACCCCTTTCACACCAAGGCCATTTTGCAGGCGCTATTGCGTTTAAAAATAGCGCCTGCAATCCGCCCTCAAACTGCTGCTCCATTGTCTCCAATGTGAAAGCCGGAGGGCTTTCACACTGGAGCGGTGCGCTGGCAGGAGGTCAGGAAAAGTCCTGCCAGCAGCTTCTTTGGATCGGTGTGTTTACCGCTCCTCCCCATTGAAATCAATGGGGCAGCACTGCAATACCGCCGGCAAAATGCTGCTATTGCAGGCGGTTTTAGCGCTTTCTTGGCCGCTAGTGGGGGGGGGGTAAAAGCGGCCCGCTAGCGGCCGTAATGCGCCTCAAATCCGACAGTAAAACGCAGCTAAAAATAGCTGCATTTTACCGCCGACGCTATGAGCAGCTTGGTGTGAAAGCCATCTTAAGTCCAGCTCCAAACAAAATTGAGTGACGGTTGGAAAGTTGGGTCTCATGCTGTGTTTATCAGTCTAGCACAAAAGGCGTATTATTTCCAGTCTGTGCCAGAACTGCAGCCAAATTATTGTGTCCTCAGTCCCCTTCCTGATTCTTCATAAGGTAGAATAAGTGACTAAAGGGAAGTTTAGCAGCAGGAGGGTGCCAAGCTAATAATTTCCTGGTGAGGGGTGTCTGATTTTACTCCTGGAGTCCCTGAGTCCCCAGCATACGATCTGTCCCACAGACACCCACCACAAATTAAAACATGCTGTAGCTGGCTTTGTGTGATAAAGTGGAGGTAATATCCTTGGAAGTCAGTATGATGTCTTTTTTAATATTTATATTTTTCTTTAAGAAAAATAATTAGGATTCCATGGCAAATCTTTTACTGAAACTGCTAGTTACAAGTATGACAGGCACCTAGTATGTGCAGAAATAGGCCAGGTATAGAAGCCTACATATTCCTTTTAAAGATTTTTATCATAAGAAAAAGGAATACTTGCCATTGTGTTATACAGAGTACAGTTCTTCCAATGTTTCCCAAGGCATATTTTATACTGTAGCAGCAGTAACAAGCAAAGGAGAACAGGAAAAAAAAGATTGTATTTATAATGATGTGGCTACCCTGACACTACTTGTGTGATTGTAAAATACATGGACTAGATGCATGTGTGTGTGTATATAAGGATGGTCTAGAATGTGATGTGACAGCAAAGATACAATAAATCCTGTCATGTTAAACAAACAGCAGGCCACTGTCATTTCTCTTGGTTAAAAAAATATCTACGGTAAATGTAATATATTACAGCTTACCAGTTGTTGGCGGTAGTGGCTGCAACACTTTATTCTTTTTTTCACCATGCTAATCCTGTCATTAACCACTTCAGGCCCGGAAGAATTTATTCCCCTTCCTGACCAGAGCACTTTTTGCGATTCAGCACTTAACTGACAATTGCGTGGTCGTGCGACGTGGCTCCCAAACAAAATTTACATCCTTATTTTTCCACAAATGGAGCTTTCTTTTGGTGGTATTTGATCATCTCTGCGTTTTTTATTTTTTGCGCTATAAACAAAAAAAAAAAGCGACAATTTTGAAAAAAAAAATTTTTTTGCTATAATGAATATCCCCAAAAGAAATATAAAAAAAACATTTTTTTTCCCCTCCGTTTAGGCCAATACGTATTCTTCTACATATGTTTGGTTAAAAAAAAAGAAAATAAGCGTTTGGTTTGCGCAAAAGTTATAGCGTCTACAAAATAGGGGATAGTTTTATGGCATTTTTATTAGTAATGGCGGCGATCAGCGTTTTTTTTTTTTTTTTTATCTTGACTGCGACATTAGGGCGGACATATTTTTGGGACCATTGGCATTACTACAGCGATCAATGCTAAAAAAATTGCATTGATTACTGTAAAAATGTCACTGGCAGTGAAGAGGTTAACCACTAGGTGGCGCTGTAGGGGTTAAGTGTGTCCTAGGGAGTGAGTCTAACTGTGGGTGGGGGGGAGGCGCTGTGTCTGACACATCACTGATCACCGCTCCTGATCACAGGGAGCATGATCAGTGTCATTAGGCAGAACGGGGAGATATTTGTTTACATTAGCATCTCCCTATTCTTCCTCACCGTGAGACGATCACGGGTATGCCCGCAGGACCCGTGATCAGTCACAGAGCTCCCGGCGGGTGCCTACGAGCCGCCTCTTAAAGGGCAACGTACAAGTACGTTACTCTGCCTGTACATGCCCTTCTGCCACAGTATATCTGCAGGAAGCAGTTAACACACTTCTGTTCCTGGGTGACTATGCTCACTTACCCCACTAGATCGAATTCTGGTTGTCACATAGGGGTTTATTTACTAAAGCTGGAGTGTACAAAATCAGGCTCACTTCTGCGTAGAAACCAGCTTCCAGGTTTTATTGCCAACGCTTATTTGTAGGGATGCATTGAAACCATTATTTTTACAAGTACCAATGTTTTTATTTTTAATTTATTTTTTAGTACTTGCCAATACCTACCGCAACTGTTTTTTTTTTAATTTTGCACTTTTTTTCAATGTAAATATTAAAGGTGTAAAAATATTTATGAAAAAAAACTGTTTATAAAATAGAAATGAACCCCAAAAAAAAAATCAGGAAAATAATTAAATGAAGGAGAAGTTAATTAAGACCAATTAGAGTAAGTTAAGGGTTAATCAGGAACATTTCTTTCTTTTTTTATTACACACACACACACACGACGGGTTGCTTTAAACTGTTTTCATCATGCAGCTGAGCAATGTTAATAAACATTGCTTTGCAGTTTTTTTTTTTTTTGGCAGCGCCAAGGGACTCTTCACACCTCAGAGACATCTAAAGCACCTTGCATCCAAAGCTGGCATCAGATGGACAAAACCCCTAGTAGAACATGTGAACAGAAGACTAGGTTGGCAGCATTACAAATTTTGGAAACAGTTGCTTGATGCCAAATAAAGCCCACACAAATCTAGTGGAGTGGACCTTGACAGAAAAGGCTGGAGCACAATCCTTAAAGTGGAACTACACTGCATCTAAACACCACAAACGCTATTTAATTAATTTTTATTATTCAAAGCAAACGTCCCCATGCTTTATTTTGCTAAGAAATCATCTTGAAAAACACCCCCTTGAATTTATGGCCGTGGACATTTTGTGTAAGGGCAGGTGATTCATGTAGCATTTACTTCCTGGAATCCATCTGCCCTTAGCTCAGGCATGCTTAGCTGAGAGCCCCTCCTGGGGAGTATGACAGCATTTGCCTAGGGAAGAAACCAGGAAGTAACTGAAGAAATGGTTTAAAAAAAAAAAAAAAAAAAAAGGCAAAAGTAACTATAATATATATCTTTCTATCTATGTGATAAGGGTAGCAGCATAAGGATTAAAAAAACGTAAATGTTGAGAGAGTGAAGTTCCACTTCAAGAAGCTTAGACAATGTCCTGCCCAAGCCAGATGGTGAAACACTGCATCGTTATATGGTCCATCCAAGTTCACAAAAAGGAAATCCATTTTCCGGAAAGAAGAATTGTCCTAAACTCCATCCAGACAACATACAGAAAGTTCCTTTTGGAACTGCAGAGGGCAGAAGACTGAGGTTATGGTTGATGTGAAGACTTTTGGTTTATCTGTAAAATCCTTTTCTTGGAGTACATCAAATAGGACTCTAAACTTCCCTAAATCTATGAACCTTGCTAGAAGATATAAATTGGGATAAAAACAAAGAACACAGAGGAGAGATGGGTTTGCTTTAAGAGCATATTAAATTAGGATACATTGGCTAATGCCCTTTTGAGAAATAAATTTAAAAGAGCGAACAAAAGTCCTGGATAGCTTACAGTGGGGATCGAAAGTTTGGGCACCCCAGGTAAAAATGTGTATTAATGTGCATAACGAAGCCAAAGAAAGGTGGGAAAATCTCCAAATGGCATCAAATTACAGATTAGACATTCTTATAATATGTCAAAAAAAGTTAGATTTTATTTCCATCATTTACACTTTCAAAATTACAGAAAACAAAAAATGGTGTCTGCAAAGGTTTGGGCACCCTGCAGAGTTAATATCTTGTACTGCCCCCTTTGGCAAGTATCACAGCTTGTAAACGCTTTTTGTAGCCAGCCAAGAGTCTTTCAATTCTTGTTTGAGGTATCTTTGCCCATTCTTCCTTACAAAAGTCTTCCAGTTCTTTGAGATTTCTGGGCTGTCTGTCACGCACTGCTCTTTTAAGGTCTATCCATAAATTTTCAATAATGTTGAGGTCAGGAGATTGTGAAGGCCATGGCAAAACCTTCAGTTTACACCTCTTGATGTAATCCCCCATGGATTTTTAGGTGTGTTTAGGATCATTATCCATTTGTAGAAGCCATCCTCTTTAACTTCAGCTTTTTCACAGATGGCATCAAGTTACCATCCAAAATTTGCTGAAATTTTATTGAATCCATTTTTCCTTCTACTCGTGAAATGTTCCCTGTGCCACTGGCTGCAATACAACCCCAACGCATGATTGATCCACCCCCCATGCTTAACAGTTGGACAGAGGTTCATTTCATTAAATTCTGTACCCTTTCTTCTCCAAACATACCTTTGCTCTTTCCGGCCAAAAAGTTCTATTTTAACCTCATCGGTCCACAGAACTTGTTTCCAAAATGCCTCAGGCTTGTCTATATGTTTATTTGCAAAGTTCAAACGCTGATTTTTGTGGTGAGGACGTAGAAGAGGTTGTCTTCTGATTACTCTTCCATGAAGACCATATTTGTACAAGTATCTCTTTATAGTCGAATAGTGTACCACAACTCCAGTGTCTGCCAGATCCTTCTGGAGGGATCGTGCAGTCAGACGTGGGTTTTCAATTGCTTTTCTCACAATCCTGCAAGCTGTTCTGTCTGATATTTTTCTTGGTCTTCCAGATCTTTCTTTAACTTCCACTGTTCCTGATGACTGCCATTTCTTAATTGCATTCCGAACAGAGGATATTGACATCTGAAACCGCTTTGCTATCTTCTTATAGCATGGGTCTCAAACTAGTGGCCCTCCAGCTGTTGCAGAACTACAATTCCCACGAGGCATTGCAAGGCTGATAGTTACAAGCAAGACTATCATAGGCCGAGGCATTATGGGACTTGTAGTTCTGCAACAGCTGGAGGGCCGCCAGTTTGAGACCCCTGTCTTATAGCCTTCTCCAGCTTTGTGAGCGTCAACTATTTTTAGTTTCAGTTTTCTAGACAACTGCTTAGAAGAATCCATGGTGCCGATTGTTGGGGCAAGGTCAGATGAGTCTGGCCATTTAAAACCTTTGAGATTGACATCACCTGGTCTTCCCAGACGATGATTGAGAACAATCCATGACACTGGCCGGTCTCAGCTTTGCAAAGGGGGCAGTGCATGCTATAAATTCTGCAGGGTGCCCAAACTTTTGCAGACGCTTTTTTTTGGTTTCTGTAATTTTTGAAAGTGTAAATGATGGAAATAAAATTAACTTTTTTTGACATATTATAAGAATGTCTAATCTGTAATTTGATGCCATTTGGAGATTTTTCCATCTTTCCTTGGCTTCGTTATGCACATTAATACACATTTTTACGTGGGGTGCCCAAACTTTCGATCCCCACTGTAACTCCAATATAAAAAGCAAAGGAGAAGGCCTTCAAAAAATGACAAGGCTCATCACCAGAATTTAGACGTTCCAAAGAAATGCAACAAGATATACAAGTATTCAATTAGGGCAGCTAAGATAGAACACGTAAGACACAGCAGAGGAGAGCAAAAAAAAAAAAAAAAAAATCCCAAGAAATTCTTTAAGTATATAAACAGTAAAAAAGGAGGACAGACCATCATTTGCTATTTTTGGAATAAAATCGTTGGACTGTTCGGTGCAGCTGTTCTTTTCTTCCTATTGATCATCGGTGGCTTGCACCCAGTGTATCCGGACTGACTGCTCACCTGGAGCGGCGTCTTCCTTGTGTGATGCACCTGGAGTATGCTGTCCAGTTCTGGGCACCAGTCCTCAGGAAGGATGAAATGGAGTGAGTACAGAGAAGGGCAACAAAGCTTAGAGAGGGTCTGGGGGATATTAGTTATGGAGGAAAGGTTGCGAGCACTGAACTTATTCTCTCTGGAGAAGAGGCGTTGAGAGGGGATATGATTTTAATTTACAAATACTGTACTGGTGACCCCACAATGGGGATAAAACTTTTTTGTGGAAGGGAGTTTAATAAGACACGTGGCCACTCACTAAAAGAAAAAGAGGTTTAATCTTAAACTGCATAGAGAGTTCTTTACTGTAAGAGCAGCAAGGATGTGACATTCCCTTCCACAGTCGGTGGTTTCAGCAAGGGGAAAATTGATAGTTTCAAAAAAACTATTAGATAAGCACCTGAACGACCACAACATACAGGGATATACAATGCAATACTGACATAATCACACACATAGGATGGACTTGTGTCTTTTTTTTTTTTTTTTTCAACCTGACCTACTCTGTAAAAATATACATGACTAGTTGGGTTATGCTGCCACCTTCAGGTGAATGGGCACTAACCAAAAAAGGCAGGGGTCCCCACCCTGTCATAGCTAGCTGAGAGGGGCTAACAAGTAATGGGGAACACAAGAAAAATGGGAGAGATCTTGTGTGCAGCAATGTACTTCAAGAAAAGGATTCCATGGAGGGATAGGCATCTACCTGGAAGAATTTGGTAAGGGAATAACAGCCCTACAAACTTGAACAGAATCCTAATGCTGAATAGTCCAGTAATTCCTCCTGGTTAAATATGACTTGACTTGTAAAAGGAGGAATCTTGACCTTGAGGCCGTAGGCCTGAGAAACAACCTGATGATTCCACCTTGAAAGTGGACCGAGAAGCAGCCTGACCCTTGCAAGGACCCTCAGACATAAGCAGGGAATTAGGCTGTTTAAACAAAGCTGTAGACTTCAGATAATCTAAATCACAGAGAAACAACTAGGTTTAAGACCCTCTATGAAGGTCTCAAACCTTGTCAAGCCTGTGTCTACCAATTACACTTATATGATAATAGAAGACATTCCACATACTGTAGGTACTTAAAGCAGAGTTCCACCCAAAAATGAAACTTTCGCTTTAAGAATAGGTGACCCCCCCCCCACCCCTGACATGCCACATTTGTTTTTAACCACTTCAGCCCCAGAAGATTTTACTGCCTTCCTGACCAGAGCACTTTTTACAATTTTTGGCACTGCGTCGCTTTAACTGGACATTTGCGCGGTCATGCAAAGCTGTACCCAAACTAAATTTGCGTCTTTTTTTCCCCCCCCAAATAGCTTTCTTTTGGTGGTATTTAATCACCTCTGCAATTTTTATTTTTTGCGAACAAGAGAGCGACTATTTAAAAAAAAAAAAAAAAAAAAAAAAAAAAATTTTAACTTTTTGCTATAATAATTATAAATATCCCCCAAATTAAAAAAAATTCTTCATCGGTTTAGGCCAATATGTCCTACATATTTTTGGGGAAAAAACTAATAATCGCAATAAACGTATATTGATTGGTTTGCGCAAAAGTTATAGCGTCTACAAACTATGGTAAAGATATATATATATATATACACACACACACACACATTTTTTACTTGTAATGGTGGTGATCTGCGTTTTTTTTAGCGGTACTGCGACCATTCGACTGACAGATTGGACACTTTTGACACATTTTTGGGACCAGTGACAGTTCAACAGCGATCAGTGCTATAAATATGCACTGATTAATGTGTAAATGTCACTGGTAGGGAAGGGGTTAACACTAGGGGGCGATCAGGGTCCCCCCGCAGTGCAGCAAGCACGCACCCTCCGACGGCTCTAAAAGGGAAGGACGTACCCATTACGGGGTTTCGCCCAGGAGAGTCATTGTGCCACAGTAAATAGACGGGAACCGGTTAAAATCACCCAGTTCCCACTTCCTCCCTGGCAACGGAAAGAAGATCACCTCTCCCCCTCTCTTCCTGCAATCTTCTGGGACACATCACAGGTCCCAAAAATTGCCCGGCCAATCGCAGCACGGCTCACCCACAGTAACAATGTCGGGGCCGCGGAGAGGAGCGGGGCTTTGTGCGCCCCCATCTCTGGACCGTGGGACAGATGAGTGTCTAAATTAAAAGTCAGCAGCTGACTTTTAAATGGGTGGAACTCCGCTTTAACCACTTCTTGCCTATATGACGCCCTTGGGTTAAAGTGGTTATATTGGGATGATGCCTGCGCCCGCAGGCTTCATCCCGGTATCAACATTTCCAGCCAGCGAGCGATTTGAGAAATGATCCCACCTCTGCCTTTTCCCTGCTCTGCCTTCTGATCATGGAGCCCGGGGAGTGATGCGAGTGGCAGCACTACACAGAGAAGAACTGACATTGTTCCTCCCTCTCTGGGACCCCGGAAGCGATGAGGATTTTGTCACTTTTGGTTTTCGGTTCTTTGTTTAACTGGCATTTATTGGTCAGGAAAGCAGCCGATCAGACCGATCTGTGTCTGATTGGCAGCATTGGATAGATCTGGGGTGTAATACACCCCAGATCTGTCCCTAACGAGGACCTGTCACAGCCCATGCCTTCACAAGGGATGTTGTTCATCCCTTATGAAAAGTAAAAAAGTTCACCAAAAATAAAAAAAACGTGTAAAACAAAATAATTTTTTTTTTTAATTTCAAGCACCCCTTGCCCCGTGCTTATGCGTAAACGCGCGCATATGTAAATGGTGATCACATCACAAGTGAGGTATTGTCATGAGCATCAGAGAGCGCAAAAATTTTAGCTCCTCGCTAACTCTAAACTGCTAACCTGTAAAGGCTTTTGAAGCATCGCTAACAGAGATTTTTAGGTACCACCGTTTCCACGGGCGTATGCCATTTTAAAGCGTGACATGTTTGGTATCCATTTACTCGGCGTAACATCATATTTTAACAAAAGATTAGGTATTCTATAGTGTTTGTGTGTAATAAAATTCATTTAAATGTATCCCCCCCCCCCCCAAAAAAAAGATAATCACTGCACAAATACCGTGTGGCATAAAAAATTGCAACACTCACCATTATATTCTCTAGGGCCTCTGCTAAAATGTTAGAATATATATTATAATTTATTCTATTTTCTAAGTAATTTTCTAGTAAAAAAAAAAAATACAGATTTTTACATGTAGGGGAGAAATGTCAGATATGGCCTGAGTGGGATATATATAATTAGAAGTGTTGGTACTGACCGGAGAATGCAAAGAACCTCCAAATATCTGTAAACGTTAGTTTTGTACCTAAAACCGAAATGTTTTTCCAGCATGCCATAATCTTTCTATATGACAATACCAAACCCTGAGTCACATCGAATACATTATTTAACCTCAATAGAAACACAAGTCACCAACAGACAACATTTTCCAATGTGCAGGTGGCCATCTTTATTACAATATCTCAAATTTTAAATTACTTGATGAGAACACTCTGGACAATGGGGTGTGCATTGTTGGGACAGTAGTAGGATGAGCACTATTGTGATTATTATAGACAGGACCCTGACCAGAATTCCTGCCTTGCCCTGGACAAGGTGCTACAACTTCCAAGTGAAAGCAACTATCGGGAAAGGGGGGGCCAAGACCCACTTACTGCAATCAGACAACTAGCTCAACACTTATGTGGAATTTCCTTGAAACTATGAAAATGGCTTCTGATGGTAGACTGTAGTGTACATTGCAAACAGCCTGATACTGCTGGAATACAGATCAGAGGAATGGGGTAAATTATGATCTCCATAGAGCTACTCAACACAACCAGCCTAATTCCCTAGAGGGAAGTCAGGTGATTTATGGCCATTTCTACATCTCGAGTGTCAGAGAAGGATGTTGAGGTGACAACCTTGGAGAAGTATTACCCTCTCCTGAAGCCATGGGAAGGGTAACACTACTCCACAATCTCCGCACGCAGCTTCTGGAGAAGGGGCGTTGGCACTGCTCGTACATCTCATGCTCTGTGCGAGTGAATCACATCTGGTTCGTGGTCGTCTCTGGTGGGCGGAAGGGCTGGGGCTCCAGGATTTTCACATGACACCAAACACCTCATTATGCTTCCAGCTCAAAGCCCAAGCCTACTTTGTGACCTCCGGCACTAAAGTTCTTCGCGTTAATCAGAGCAGAGGCGGTCAGCTTCACACCTGTAAATAAACAAGACCATCATTTATGGTTAGAATGGAAATCTTCTGTGGACTATACTCAGGTGACAGACATCAGTCCCTCCCTCACACATCTCCCAGGCTTTTACCAGAATTGGGTGCTGCGGTGTCACTTGCTAAAATCTGGTATCAAAAGTGACCATAATGTTTGAAGAGATAACAATGTATGTTATGAAAAACTAGTATTTTTGAGTCTTCATAAATTTTTATACTGGAATAATATTATAACATAATATTGTAGCTCACATATTTGTTTTTTCACAAAATACAGAGCAAATAATTCAGTCATAGCCCCAGGTGGTATTTGATCACTTATGCGGTTTTTATACATTATATTATACATTTTTTTTTAGAACCGAAAAAAAATAAAAGTAAAAATTGGATTTTTGACTTACCGTAAAATCAATTTCTCTGAGTTCATTGACAGACACAGTGCTCCATTATTCAGAACCATAGGGTTATACCACCCCCTACAGGAGTAGGACACTAGGCAGAAAAAAGAAGAAGACTTGGCTACACCTATGGTCAGTCCTAGGTGGTATACACCCCGATCTCTGCTATAGGCCTTCAATTTAGCAAGCAGTGCCATAAGTATTAAAAACTCCTTAGAGGGGTGGGTGCTGTGTCTGTCAATGAACATAGAGAAAAGAGAAATGAATTTTACAGTAAGTCAAAAATCCCATTTTCTCTTTCGTTCACTGACAGACACAGCGCTCCATTATTCAGAACCACAGGGACGTCCCAAAGCAGTGCCAAACATGTGGGGTGGGACAACGAAAAATCCCAAGGCTAGCACAAGAGCCAACCAGGTAACAGGAGCTCAACAGAGAACAAGCTGGAGCCCAACCTGAACAATACCCCTTCAAGAGGGAATAGACCCTCTAAACAGTAGCCTGCAAAACCTTGCGGCCAAAAGAGGCGTCCGCAGATGCCAACATATCCACTTCGTAGAAGTGGATGTGTGGCCGCCTTGCAAACATGCACAACGGACGCTGATGACAGAAGGCCCAAGAAGAATGCGCTGCAACAGGGAAAGGAGAAACCCGATCCCAGACACAATAGGCCAGAGTCATCATCTGATCCATCCAGAAATGGTTGCAGAAGAAGCAGACAGACCCTTTCTTGGCCCTTCGTGATCACAGCGAGTCTGACCTCCTAAAAGGACTCAGTGGCTGCTAAATACACCAGAATCCCCCAAACCACATCCAGGGCAGATAAAGAAAATTCCTTAGGATGTGTTGACCAGGGACACAAGGAAGGCAACACAACGTCCTTATTCAAAAGGAAAGCGGAACGATGGAAAAGAGGGCGAAGAACCACTTTAACCTTGTAACCCTGGGTAAGGTGTACATCAAGATAACGCCACCATTTCCGACACCCTGCGAGCAGAGGTGATAGCCACCAAGAGGCCACCTTCCGAGAGAGTAAGCAGTGGAATCTCCAGAGTATTTGAGAGAGAGGCTTTGGCGCCACTGAGAAAGAACGAAGATGAATGCCCGGTGACTCACACCAGGATATATGTGCTTTCCACATCCGGGAGGTAGAACCTCCTAGAGCAGTGATGGCACCCCAGATATTTTGGCACTACATTTCCCATGATGCTCATCTACACTGCATAGTGCACGAGCTTCAAGGGAAACGTAGTTCCAAAACATCTGGGGTGCCAAGGTTCGCCATCACTGTCCTAGAGGTTGACTCCCTAGCCATCAGCAGCGTTGGAACTGCAGCAACTTGCTAATTGCAGCCAGGCCGTCAAAACTAGCGACTCTAAAGCAGGATGGAAGAACGGCCCTTGGGACAGTAGATCCTCCACAAGAGGCAGTCGCCAAGGAACGTCGGCAACCAGGCACACCCAGTCGGTGTACCCAGACCGAAGGGACCCATTCGGAGTCAATAGAGTGACCGGAATCCCCGCGGTCGTGATACTGCACAAAAGCCACAGCAGAAGCAGGAGAGGAAGAAAGGCATAGAGCGATTGAGGTGCCCACCAGAGGATCCCGTGACCTTGCCAGAAACCTTGGTACTGTCCTGTTGAGCCAGGATGCAAACGGATCTACCTCAGGAGTGCCCCATCGGAGACATATCCGATGAAACAAGGCCTGGTGAAGGGCCCACCCTAGGGTCCAACCCTAGCCAACTGAGGCATCCAACTGAGGCAACCGTTGCATTGTTCGACTGTATCCATACTGGGAGCCCCGGAAGTCGATCGTCCATGATACAGACAGTCTGATCGCTCAAAGTTCTAGGATGTTGCTTGGTAGTCCGGATTCCACCAGCGTCCCACGACCCTGAGCAAAGCTCAGTGCCAGGACATCTCCCCACCCGGACAGACTGGCATTGGTGGTCACCCTGTTCAATACAAGGGGAGAAAGTATTTACCCCACCAGACAGCGAAGCCACCAGACCAGGGAACCTCTGGTTTCCTGGCTCAGCCGAATCCGATTGTCCAGAGACCTTGGGCACTTGTCCCATTATGCCAGGATCTCCCTGAAGGGAGCTTGTATGGCACTGTGTAAATGGAATCGCCTCAAAAAAAGTAGATATCATCAGACCCAACACCCACATGCAGGTCTGCAGGGAAGCCCACCTGTCGGAGAACAGTAAATGAAAAAACGCAGCATGCTACTTCTGAAGTTTGTCCATAGGAAGAAACACTCTGGCCAGAGCTGAAGCCCGGGTCAGGCTCAAATAATCCAATGTTCTGGAAGGGTGCAAAGCAGACTTCAGGCAGTATACAAGCCAACTAAGGACTCGCAGAAGATCGTCCTGGCAGCCCAGGACCTCAAACCCCCACTGACGTAACCACGCCAGATCCAGGGCCAACACCTCGTGAACAAATGGTGGCAAGACCAAAAGGCAACACTAAGCGATAATGATCAGCACCCACAGCAAAACAGTGGTAGTGCAGGAGTTGGGCACATAATGGAATGGATAAGCATTCGCAATGTCGGTAGAAGCCAGAAAGTCCCCATGATAAAGGGGTGCAACCTCCATGCGGATGGACTCCATCCTGAAATTCTGTACACCCACAAGGCAGGTCAGGGCCTTGATGAGGTCCAGAACTGGACGTACCATCCCCTCCATCTTTTGGGCTGTGAACAGGTTTGAATAAAACCCCTGAAACTGTTCCTGACAGGGTAACCGGGACAATCACACTTTGAAGCAACAGGGCTTGCACAGCCCCACAGGGAGAACAGAAAACGGTCCGGCAACAGATGCACATTGGAAGCAAAAAATATTTTTGGGGAACAAGGCCGGAAAACCACCTTGTAACCATACAAAATCAAGACGCTTAATGATGTCATCCAGGGTAGCCCCCCCACAATACATGTCCAACCACCACTGCGCAAACAGAACTCATTAACCAGGAAAACTGCGGCCAAGAGGCATATAAGACAAACTGCAGCGCCTAGACCAACAGGTCCGCCAATGCAGAAAAGGCAGGGGGATTCGGCTCCCCCTCTAGATATGTTAGCTGGATCTTTAGACGCCAGAGATTCCTCTTTTGGAATCATGGTTGCCTTGAGCAGCCTAGAGACAGGGGGGTCCACAACTGGCAGAACAGTCCACATCTGAAGGAGGGATTCCTCAAAGGGTACCTCACAGCAAGCGTTTTTTTCGGAAGCACAAAGGGCACTTTGGACACTCCCAGTCTTCATGGACAAATTAGGAAAAATAAGAGAACGCAAGATGGCTTATGGGTGCCAAAGAGGAACCAGCCCTCCACCGCTGCATCCCCCATTTTGAAAGGTTCCTGCACAGATGTAATAAGTGCGACAACGGCGCCTTTTCGTGCACCACAGCAGTTGTGAAGGAATAATCCTCACTTCTCGACAGGACAGGGTGGCCACCAACCCCGCAAGGTGGGCCACATCTGTGGCAGCAGAGCCAGATATAGGATCGTTCGAGACAGATGAGGTAGAGGAGGTAGGGGAGGGCAGGGGGTGGCATTTACTAGGCTATATGCCCAAGCCCACCACAAAAAAAACTAAAAAAATAAAAAAAAAAACTCAGGAGGGGGCCCCTCACAGGGGGCACAGACCGAGGCAACTCACAGGGGGCGCAGACCGAGGCCCCACACAGGGGGCGCAGACCGAGGCCCCACACAGGGGGCGCAGACCGAGGCCCCACACAGGGGGCGCAGACGGTTGTCGCCCACACGGTAAACCACTAAGGCCCCTAATAGGGAGCGCCAGGAGCACCCACGCCGTGCCGAACTAAAGGACCCCCAAAGCGAGATCACCCTCAGAGCCCCCCCTCTGGTAGGGGAGCGGCCACGAGGCCTATCAGGCCGCGGTCTAAAATTTTGGCCGCCTGCCGCGAGGGCAGACACCCAAAAACAGAAAGCGGCGGCCTCCACCGCAGGCTGTCCACCGATCGCGGATGTCCGGTCACCTGCCTCCCAGGCCCAACCACTGCAACAGGTGGGCCCAAAGGATACCCCTTTTACCCTCGGGGTTGCTACGGGGGGGACAGTGTGTCCCAAAAGCACCTAGGCCAGAAGCCTGGGAGGGAGGGGGGTGGAGGAGAACCCTGGAGGGACTGACCACCCCCCAGGGAGTACCTGCGCCCCACACCACATCCAGGGAAGGAGAGGAGGGGGCCCCAGACAGATCCCCTCACCACCCAAGTGGGGGGAATGTCGGCCATGAGAAACGCTGCGA
Organism: Lithobates sylvaticus; assembly: GCA_028564925.1. Taxonomy (NCBI): domain Eukaryota; kingdom Metazoa; phylum Chordata; class Amphibia; order Anura; family Ranidae; genus Lithobates; species Lithobates sylvaticus. Next base: position 102,757,138 of record CM053029.1, read on the forward strand.
CTGAGGCCGAGACCCGGTCGTATGCAACTTGCGAAACGTTTAACTTGTAGGACCAGCCTCCGTCCAGTGGGGCTATGTCGCTGCCAACCTAGCGCGTAGCTGCGGTCTGCACGCGCTTGCTGGCAAGACTGGGGAGACCACTGGATCTTAGTCTCCAGCCCGGCAGTTGATTGTAGATCTCACCGGAGAAAATCCTGGAAAAAACTTTTTTTTATGGTTGAACTGGATGGACTTGTGTCTTTTTTCAACCTGACTAACTATATAACAAACAGAAAAATTCCCAGGACTAGAGATCCCAGCAGGGAACGAGGTCCTTACTCCTGACTAGGCAGGAAAAAAAAAACCTGAAGGCCTATAGCAGAGAGGGGGGTGTATACCACCTAGGACTGCCCATAGACATAGCCAAGTCTTTTTTTCTGCCTAGTGTCCTACTCTTGTAGGGGGCGGTATTACCCTATGGTTCTGAATAATGGAGCACTGTGTCCGTCAATGAACGAAAGAGAAAATCTAATTCTGCTACATTTTTTTGGTTAAAAAAAAAAAATCATCTCAATAAGCGTATAGTGAGTAGTTTGCGTAAAGGTTATAGCATCTACAAACTATGGGATATTTTTAAGTATTTTTTTCTACTAGTAATGTCGGCAATCAGCGACTTATAGCGGGACTGTGATATTGCGGCAGACAATTTGGAAACTGACACTTTTGACATTTTTTGGGGACCAGTGACACCAATACAGTGATCAGTGCTAAAACATATGCACTGTCACTGTACTAATGACACTGGCAAGGAAGGTGTTAACATCAGGGGCGATCAAAGGGTTAAATGTATGTCTAGGTTGTGCTTACCAACTGTGGGGGAGGTGCTATGAGCAGCGAAAGGCAGAGATCCGTGTCCCTGCTGAACATAGGATCCATGTCTTCCCTGACAGAACGATGATCTGTCTGGTTTACATTTCATTTTGAACAATTGGCAGGTGCCGGTGGACATAAGAGTACACAGTACCTGCCTCTGGGCTCCCGCTATGTGCCCATACTCAGATCACGTATATGTACACACGATCCGGCGCACAAATGCCACCCTGTAGCAGTAAAACTGCTATGGGGCAGACCTAAAGAGGTTAATCAGCTTTTGTGTATTAATATTTTAGGTTTGCTAAATGCCAACGATGAACAACAGAAATTCTGACAAACACAAAGCCCCGCTGGTACCAGCACAACTACAACAATCTTTTTCAATGAAAACCCCAGTAAATGTTCCAGTGTCCTCAATTATATTATTCTAGCGCAGGCCAAACCAATTCAAGCCATAAGATTACTTCATAAACACATGACTGAGGATGAAAATGGCAAAACCAACACATACCAGGCCGCAGGGTCTGTGTGTAGCCCACTCCAATCAAACTGGCATTGTTAACTTTAGCCTAGAAAAAAAAAAAATTATAATAAAAACACACAATTATGTCATTACCAATTATGTACACAATTTGTAGTAGGTTGGGGTTGAAGTTATATTATAAAAAAAAATAAAAAAAAAGTAGTCTTCACCTCCTGTCCCATGAACATATGAAGGCTTCTGAGACACATCTGCTTGGTATATATTACAAAGCAAACACTGCCAGGGCTGCAGTAGAAAGGCTGAGTTATAGAGGGGAACTCTGGAAGCAAGCAGTGGCCAAAGCACTAGTCATCAGTATTGTCTTGGATCTCCCTGAGTTTTCTCCATCACTCATCTACCATGCATACTTCTGCACCGGGTGAGTGGCCATCTTGGTATAAGCAGCACTGCTTTCTGCTGTCCCCAAGCAAGGCGAGCAGTATAGTAGTGATATCACTAAATCTCACAGCAAATCAAGACTAGCAATCAGAGAAAAAAGTGCCTTAAGCTTGGTACACATGACGAGAATATGGACGAACGATCGTCCAATTTTTTTTTCCCATGCTAGTCTCATATCAAAAATGAATAGCTTACTAGAGTTACAAAAATTATCTTAAGAATATAACTTCTCATGATGCTTTATTGTAATGCAATTGCAATGCATTCTTTCGTTCCCGAGCATGCACAGTCTTGGTCACTCAATTTTTTACGGACCAATAGTGTACAGATTAAACAAAAATTGTGCATTGTTATTGTATGAGAAGAATTTTCGTGCTTGCCCCTTCCGATTATTTTGAATGAACAGTCTTGATTGGCCCTTGAAAGCACAATCATTATCGGACTGCTCCAAAAGCAGGATTTTTCATCTGATTTTCTTATTGTGTATACTAGGCAATTGGTCTCACATAGAAGGAAATACAGCTATGAGACTGTAGGCGCAGTTGTACCTAGGCACACTTACATACCAGCAAGTTTTTAGGGTACTGCTTAAGGGAGTTGTAAAGTCTCAAGGTGCTGCCCCAGAACCCCCCCTTTTCTTACCTAAACCCATCTATTCCAGCGACGAGCACGAGCCCAGCAGCTCCAGCCGATGTCTCCATCCTCTTTGGATAGATTGATAGCAGCAGGAGACATTGGCTCCCGCTGCTGTCAATCAAATCCAGGGACACACAGTCACATGATCAGTGTAGAGGAGGGACAGCCGACAATGAATGCCCCATAGTAAGCCTATGGGTGACATCTTCTCCCAGGCAATCTCTCCTCTACATGGAAGCCGGCCGCTGAAGAGATCATGTGACCGGACCAGAGAGGCGTCAGAATAGGCAAGTATACAGATCTATTCTTTACAGGGTTAGATAGAATAGTCTTAGAATAAGGGTGGGAGTAGGGTAACATTTTAATAATGAAGCAACCCCAGATGCACTGGAGTTGTAAAATCACTACCATCCCATTTTTCAGCCAAGAACCAGACAGCAACTAACTGTAAAGTCCTGGACTTGGAAAACCACAAAGTAGTTTATTCTAGGGATGTCAATATTGAAAGTGCAAGCTTGAAGGATTATAGGAAATGGCAGTAGCCACACAAAGTCAATAAGATACTTACAGAAAGGGTGGTGTTTGAATCCAGCTGGTACTTGGCTCCAATGCCAAAGCGTGTGTTGTTGCTACCTGCACTCCATGCCAGGCTCACAGAGGTCTCCACATCCTTATTGACCTTTTGATAGATAGATCCTCCAAACTCAGTGCCATCATTCCTGGGTAACAAAGAACCAGAGGACTGTCATACAGCACAGACATTAACAACTAAACTACTAAAGGTTCATGCCCTATAACGCAGTGTTCACATGCAGCAGTGAATAACACTCACACATTTGTATGAAGTTGGAAGTCTCCTGCCATGAAACCCAGGGCAAAGTTATTCTGTGCCAATCTGGATTTGGCAGTGTCGAAGGACATCTGATAGCCAGCCAGCCAGCCTTGGTAACCCAGGACTCCCCAGCCAGTGATGGTAGGACCAGCCAGGTCCAGGTCAACATCCATTCCCAGATTAGCATAGTCTCTCTTGTAGGAGGTCTTCAGCTTAGCACTCTTCTTACTGGAACACACAAAACAGTTAACTAGATTGCACATTGCCTGTACCTGCTCACAACACAAGCAGACATTGTGTAGAACAAGCAACTCTGTATGACTGACACAATCAGGTATAAATATACATCAATTCTGAACACCACCTGCCTCCTACAATGTTCCCTTCAATTTAGTCTGGTCATTAAACAAAGAGAAGAGAAAATACTCTTACCTTCAAAAAAAAAATAAAAAAATATGAGAGACATTGACAGGATGCCATGGACAAAAGGGAACGTCTATTGTTGAGACACTTACATACAGAATCATTTTTTTTTGGGCATTTTACAATAACAGTTATAAAAAGAAAACAGTTGTAGCTCCCTCACATAAAAAAAAAAAAAAGAAATTCCATGCCCCGCAAACACCTAACCAAAAACAGCATACATACCGTAATACATACTGTAACTCCCAATACATTTATTATTATTGCACAAGACCTCTAGCATTCAAGAGCTGCAAAGATCGAGGAAAGAGGCTATTCTGCATGCTGGTAGTAAGAGTCAATATTTCTAGATCACCTACAGATGGTAGCAATGTATAAAGAGCATTACCAGGATGTGAAGTGTCTTCCAATATATTAATCACTCTCCAAAGACAACTCTCCTGCCCCAGCTCATTAATACATGGTAGACTAATTCCTGCAATAATCTTCTGGGCAGTTTTTATTACACGCTGCAGGGCATTTCTGTCATGGATTGTGAATGATCCTTGCCACAAAGAAATGTGATATGTTAGCACACTTTTAATGGCAGCTTTATAGACGCTAAAAAAGGACCTGCTCTGAAAAGCCTGCCCTCCATAGCCTTCTCAAAAAATACAGTCTCTGATGAGCCTCATCCCATTAATCACCACTGGCTCATAACCAATCTCCTGTACTTTACTAAAATCAATAATAATCTCCTTTGTCTTTGCTACATTAAATTGTAAGTTTTTCTCTTTGCACCATCCAACTAGATTTTCAATATCCTGGTGTATGCAGACTCGTCGCCGCCCCTTATTTTCCCCAATAACGTGGCGTCGGTTGCAGTTTTAATACCGAGTCCACCTCGGAGTGAGAAACACAATCATAAGTGTATAAAGTAAACAGAAAGGGGCTTAGCACACATCCCTGTGGCACCCTTGTACTAAGGGACAGCATTGAGGAGTAACAATTACCAACTGTTACCCTCTGCTGCCTATCAGCCAGGAAATCCAAAATCCAGTAACAAAGCATTGGGCTCAATCCCAAAAAGTCACTAAAATCAATAAAGAGCATGCAGGCATAACTATTCTCATTTTCTAAAGGAAACACAGACTGCAAGACCATTGCAATGACATCCTCTGTAGATCTATTTTCCCTAAAAGCAAAACTGGTACCCATCTAACCCCGGGTGAATATGGTTTTTAATATGATGTAAAATTAATATCTCAAAGCACTTCATTACAATGGGAGTCAGGGCCACATGGCGATAATCATTAAGGCAGGTAATAATGAATTTCTTTGGAGTTGGAACAATTATTGATGATTTCAAGTAAGAGGGCACTACCCCCTGCTCTAGAGAAACATTAACCGCATTCTATGCATTAAGATAAAAAGCCTTTTGTGTACAGCAGCCCCCCCCCCCCCCCAATACTTACCTAAGCCCCATCTCTGTCCAGCAATGTCCACGAGTGTCTTGGCCATCTGAGGCCACCCTCCTAATTGGCTGAGACACAGCAGCAGCGCCATTGACTCCCGCTGCTATCAAAGTCAACTAGCCAATCAAGATAGAGAGGGGGCAGGGCCAGGGCGCTGTAACTCGGCTTAGGTGCCCCCATAGCAAGCTGCTTGCTGTGGGGGCACTCAACAGGAGGAGGGGCCAGGAGCTCAGAAGAGGGACCCGAGAAGAGGAGAATTGGGGCTGCTCTGTGCAAAACCACTGCACAGAGCATGCAGGTATGACATGTTTGTTAATTTAAAAAAAAAAAAAAAAAACACAAGACTTTACAGTCAGTTTAATTTAGATCTTTGCTTAGCCTCCCCTAATCTTAACCTTCTCCTTGCTGCCCTAGATACCTCCCTATCATCTGATATAAAAGACAGTATTCCTGTATTATCTGAAGTGCCACTTACCCAGTATTGGGTACAAACGCAGTATCCAATGCCAGCTTCAGACCCTTAGCCAACTGTATAAATACAAAAAAAAAAAAAAAAGGCAAGGAAGACATTAACCATTTGAACTCCTCATGTAACACTTTCCTACTCTGTAGACAGACATGTTGTAGCTTACCTTGTCTTCCAGGGAAACTTCAGTGCCCAGGGTGTTGTCCGTGTTCCACTTCTGGGTAAAGGTGATCCCTGCCTCTTGTAGTTTGTACTTGGTTTCCAAGTTTCCAGATGCTTTCCCTGTGTCAGTGTTTGAAGAGCCACTGCTGGTAAACTCCTAAAAATATGGGACGACAAGGCAGGTGTTACTTGTGACTGACCAGCATCCATTTCTGCAGGCACTTTGAAAACAGTCCGCTACAATCACCTGATATAAAGCAGACTTCCCACATTTATCCAGTAGTGAATGTGTAAAAACAATACAGGGGTCATAAGAGCAATGTAAATCTAATGAGTAAGTTAAAGAAATGTCTCTCTGATAGGACAATCACTTGTACAAATAGTAGCTGGCTGTAAATGTAGAGACAGTAAAATGTACTAAAACTGGAAGCGAAACTATTCCATCTATAAAGAAAAATAAAGTAATCTTGGCTGCTGCGGGGCCTCAGTTCTTTTTTACTCTGCAAAACAAACAGCTTATCCAATCAAGCAGTGTCCTGAGCAATGATATTAAACCATAGCAACCAACAGAAACTATTACTTGACTGACTGCGGTAAACTACAATCTGGATACTATTGGCTGTTGCCTTTGTACAGTCATTACAATTTAAATGGTTTTATTAAGAAGCCTCCAAGACTTTGTAAATCTGCTTGTATCTGTAACCCAACTCTACTGGCAGAGTTTGTACTTCCAACTATAACTGATGCCAACTTGTACTCCTGACATGTTGTAAGAGCGCTGCCACAATACAGGGGACTTGTTATTAGGATACCCACCAGTCCTCTGTACACAGCTATAGCGGAAAAATTAAAGTGGAAAGCCCTGTACCCTTACTAAAAACAAGGGATTTTTTGTCTTACCATCTGTTGGTGTTCCAGGCCGCATGGAAAGGAGAAGAGTTCATATTACAAATAAAACATATTGACAGACATACATAAAACGGTATATAAATATCCACGGAGCCACTTACAACCCCACTGGAGGACTTCGTCTTCAGCTCCAACTTCACAAGGCCAAACCCTACAATACAAAGTCATCACAACAGATGTTAATTTGTCTTTTGACTCTAACTACTCATTGATCTACAACATAATGAGCTGGTCATTGCAGCTTCAGGTCTCAGTTCCATTTCAATAGTGGATTACATATACATGAACACATGTAAGTATGCACTTAGAGATTCTAAAGGGTTTTTTTTGTATTGTTTTTTTATAACAAACATGTTATACTTACCTGCTCTGTGCAGTGGTTTTGTACAGAGCAGACCAGATCCTCCTCTTCTCGGGGCCCTCGTCGCCACTCGTGGCTCCTCCCTTTTGACCAGTGCCCCCAATACCAAGCCACTTGCTATGGGGGCACTGGTGCATGCTCGCTTCCGAGCCCTGCTCTATGCGTGCATAAGACACACAGAGCCGTGTCTCTGCCCCACCCTCACTATTTTTTACCTTCATGCATTAAAAAAACCTTTAGCCTGTACAACCAGTTTAAATACTAAAGGTCCCCCCCTGCATTACTGTGTATAGATTGTTGCCATCAACTGCAACCATGGTTTAAGAGTTGGGATCAGAACACACAGTGGTGATTTAGGGACCATAGATTGTAAGCTCCTTGAGAGTAGGGTCTGATTTGAATGTACAATATATAGGTGTAAAGCACTGCGTAAATTGATAGTAAATAAATTATAAATGAATGTCAGTACTGATTTGTGTAAATTTACAAGTGTAAATATATGTCCCTGGTCTCATTATTAGGGATCTGGCAGTTCAATAATCCCACATAAAAATGTGACAGAAGCCAGACAAGACCCATTCGTGTTTTTTTGTCAAATGTTTATATACTGGAAATGCAAAACATCTGAACTGGATCATGCCAGAAAGAATTCACTGCATTAGAATTGTGAAAATCAAATAAAAGGAATAAATGCTGTGCCTTTTAATTACAAAACAGGTTAAAAAATAAAAATAATCGCTGTACCTGCACTATATCGTAAAAATACATCTACCCCATCTATGCAGTGCTAGCGGACTATAGGCACTTCACAATGAAAAGACTTACCATAGCCTTTGTTAAAAACATCACGGGCTGCCTTGCCCAGGTCTGTATAGTTGGGTGGTACGGCCATGACTCTGTAAAAAGAAATAATTACAGTTAACTCACTTTTCTCTTTACCTGTTTTCGCACCCTTCTTCTATTTTTCACTATAGAAAGATATCCAAACAGGTCCAATAGAGAGAAGAATGTAACCTTATGTTTACTGTATCACACCAAGGCCTCTACCTCCTTCAACAGCTTGACGTTACAGAAAATGTTGTCACCTCCCCCTGGTGGCCATTGTTGCTGGTACTGGAAGGGAAAACACAAAAGTCTGCCTCATCAGTCTTTCTTAAAGGGGTTGTAAACCCTCATGTTTTTTCACCTTAATGCATTCTATGCATTAAGGTGAAAAACCTTCTGTAGTGCTGAACCCACCTGAACCTGATCTTTCTCCGGCCGGGAATGAGCACACCAGCTCTAGCTGGTGTCTCGTGTCCTGATTGGAAAGGTTGATAGCAGCGCAGCCATTGGCTCTCGCTGCTGTCAATCAAATCCAATGACACAGACGCCGGGGGGCGGGGCCGAGTCCTGCATTCTGTGTGAATGGACACAGAAGCAGGACTCGGGAACATGCCCGCACGGGTGTCCACCTTAGAAAAGCCTTCTCCAAGGTAGGCACTCGATGCAGGGGAGGAGCCACCAGCACCGCTGGGGGATCCCAGAAGGGGCAGATTGGGGCAACTCTGTGCAAAACAAACTGCACAATGGAAGTATAACATTTTTATTTTTTAAATAACAGAGGGTTACAACCCCTTTAGCCTTTTTAATATGGAGGAACCCTTGAAATAAATGTAAGGTCTCAGGAAACCCCTTTCAATCATTACACCTACATCTCAGGGCACAACTAATAGTATGTTGGAGGCCTAAAAATAAAAAAAATTAAATATGGTATACTTGGAGTTAGACCTCATGTACAAAAACGCTTAGTAGGTCCTGTGTGCCGAGATGTAAAATCTTCAGCATTTTCATGGTACCCAAGGTTTCCGAATCGATGTTTACCTGCGCATGCACATATGGCTCTTCTCTCTGAACATGAATGTGCCATGTTTCAGGAAGACGTGCCATAGGCACATGTGCAGGTAAGCGCTGATGCAGAATTCATCAGTGTTTACCCAAGTATGGCTGTATACAGCTTTTTTGCAGTATGGAAAATGGAAGAAAGACTAAAAATAAAAATGCTCTTTTCTTACTGCTATTAAACACATCCAATACAAAAAATAAAAATAAAAAAAATTAAATTTCCTCATAAACTTAGGCCAAAATGTATTCTGCTACATCCCAATAAGTGCATATCAATTGGTTTGTGTGAAAGTTATAGCGTTTACAAACTATGGAATATATACTGGAATTTTTAATGAATAAATTTTTTGTTGTTATACTAGTAATGGCGGTGATCAGCGACTTATAGTGAGACTTAAGCCCCATACACACGGTCGGACAATCCGCGGACCAGGTCCGTCGGACCATGTCCGTCATACTTTGTCCGATGTTGGTTTTGCGTACACACGGTCGGACAAAGTTGTCGGAAAATCCGATCATTCTGAACGTGGTGACGTTTGTTGCCTACGACGGGACTACGTAGAGGCTAGTAGCCAATAGCTTTGGTCTTGTAATGTGATCTGAGCATGCGTAGCACTTTGTCCGGTCGGACAACCGTACACACGATCGGATTTGGTGTGATCGGACCGTGTTGACGGCAAATCTTTCCAGCAGGAGATAAGACTTTGTCCGTCGGACAAACCGACGTACACTGTCCGATGGTGCATACACACGGTCTGATTTTTCAACAACATTGTCCGATCGGACAGAATCCATGAAAAAGTCCGACCGTGTGTATGGGGCTTAATAGTGCAGCGGGCAATCTGACATCACCAGTGACACCAATACAGTGATCATACTATACACTGTCACTGTACTAATGACACTGGCTAGGAAGGGTTTAACATCCCCGGGTAATCAAAGGGTTATGTGTGTCCCTAACGAGTGTGAGTGTCAGATATGTGCTTCTTTTTACTACAAAATTGTTTGTTCCTTCTCCCTGCTTTGCACTCTGAACCTGGAAGACTGTGCCGGCGTACAGGTACGTGATTTTGCCTGCAAGAGTGGCCGGCAAGCTGTTAAATAATAATAAAACTCAGAAAAAAAAATGCAAGCAGTGAAAAATAACATGCCCTCCAACAGTGGGTGGATGGGTCAAGGGATGCCCCCCCCCCCCTTAACACTACAACCCCCCTTTATATGTGTCCTCAGTTCCTCTTCACATCACAGCCCCCTTTACATTAGTGTCCCTTTACAGTGCAGTCCCCTTTACATTAACCGCTTGCCGACCAGCCATCATACTGCGGCAAGTCGGCTCGTTACCGTGAATCGGCGTAGCTGTACATCGGTCCCAGCCATAGCAGGCGCACGCGCCCGCTGCACGATGTCCGCCGGCCACCAGCGATCGCTCCACAGAGAGCCAGAACGGGGATCTGACCATGTACACAAACAGATCCCTGAGTGATCGTCTGTTCCTAGTGATTAGGAACAGTGATCTCTCTTTACTCCCTCCCCCCACAGTTAGAAACACCTCTCAGGGAACACATTTAACCCTTTGATCAATCCCAGTGTTAACCCCTTCCCTGCCAGTGTCATTTATACAGTAATCAGTGCATTTTTATAGCACTGCTCACTGTATAAATGTCACTGGTCCCCAAAAAAAAGTGTCCGATCTGTCTGCCGCAGTACTGCTAAAAATTACTGACCACCAACATTACTAAAAAAAAAAAAAATTTTAAAAGAAGATAATAAAAATGGCATAAATACATCCCCTATTTTGTAGACACTATAACTTTTGCACAAACCAATCAATATGTATGCTTATTGCGATTTTTTTTAACCAAAAATATGTAGAATACTGATGAAGAATTGTGTTTAAAACGGCCGCACAATTGTCACTTAAACTAACGTGGTGCCGTATCACAAAAAATAGCCTGGTCATTAAGAGGGGAAATCTTCTGGGGCTAAAGTGGTTAAAGTAATGGGGACTGCTCTGTAAAGGGGGCACTATGATGTAAAGGGGGGCTGTGGTGTAAAGGGGGCTGTGATGTAAAGGGGACTGCACTGTAATGAATACAGTGCAGTCCCCTTTATATTATAGTGCCCCTAGCAATCACAGCCTCCTCCATCACAGCGGCCCTGCAGTCTGCTCCTCTTTCCTCTCCAGCATCCCACATCTCTAATCACTGCCCTGTGCAGACCGCAGTCGTTGCTCACCTCCAACAGACCATGGTTGCGGACCCCTTTGTTAAAGGATGCTTAAAATTAACATAATTACTGGCCAGATTACCAGGTAAAAATTAAGAAAAAGCTGAAAAAATAAAATAAAACAAAATGCAGCCACCACATCCAATTATTGGTAAGCTGCATAATAATACATTTTTTTTTGTTGGGTTTAAGATCACTTTAATTTCTCATTGCTGAACCATTAACTGCTAACCACAGTTTAGTGAACAGAATATCAGAACTCACAAAAGGCCTCGCCTATCATTTACCCAATTAAAAACAGCCTCTACTATCAGTCGGTGTCTTCCATCCAGAATGCCTTAAGGCGGAAGTAAACCCATCGATTTAACAGTCTAAAAAAAAAGGCATGCCAGGAATGCTAACTGCACATTGGCTGTGCTCTCAACCAAACAGTCAAACCATCCAATGTCTGGTGTCATAACAGATCACATGTGCAGCACTGTGGCAGTTGAAGATTAAACAGAGGCAAAGATGGCAGCTTCCTTGGCTGAAAACGATAGGGGGGTTTACTTCCACTTTAACAAAAAGGAAAGGCAGAAGCAGCTGATTGGTTTTATTCAAGATGCCCAAAATGTCTGCCTCTCCTCCACAGATGTGACCCGTCTACAGTGATGGATAATTTATCTTCCCCATCCCCTAAAAATTATTTCTCATACGATCAACAGGCATAGCTGTGCATGTAAAGCTGTGGTCACATGACCACTTAAAGTAATGGCATTCAGTGACAGACCACGGCTTCCATTGTACAGATATGTTATCCCTCCTCGCCACATGAGATAGTCTGGAATGATCTGATCCATTTAAAAGATCAGAGTCCACTCAGCAGGCATACAGTACAATTTCTACACAAATCCGACCAGAGGAAATATGGCCTCATTCACCATTAACACCTCCGAGAGGTCTGCCTGTGCGCCTCACTGCAGCCAACCAGATTAACTCTGTAACCACTTGAGCTCTGGAAGGTTTTACCCCCTTCCTGACCAGGCCATTTATTGCGACTCTGCACTGCTTAACTTTAACTAACAACTGTGCGGTCGTGCAACGCTGTACCCAAAGAAAATGTTTGCGTTTTTCCCACAAATAAAGATTACTTTTGGTGGCAGTTGATCACCTCTGCGGTTTTTATTTTTTGCACATTTTTATTTATCTACTAGTAATGGCGGCAATCAGCGACATATCGGGACTGCGATATTGGGGCACACAAATTAGACACCTGACACTTTGAGGACCAGCGACACTAATATAGTGATCACTGCTAAAAAATATGCACTGTCACTGTACTAATGACACTGGCAAAAGGTTAAATGTATGCCTAGGTTGTGCTTACTGTGGGGGAGGTGCTTTAACTAGGGGAAGGCAGAGATCCGTGTTCCTGCAAGAATGATCATACAACAGGAGGGGACGTCCCCTCCGCCCGTCGGTGTTTCTCCAGGCTCTCCTGTGCGATCGGGAACCCAGAGAAGGAATCCACTGGCGCCGGACAAAGGCATAGAAATTTCTGAGGGACAGATGATCCCCGGCAATCTTTATGACTCTCAGAGGCCCGGGCGCGATGTTATGACACCATGCCTGAAGGAAACAAAGCCGTTTATTCAGCTGGAAAGCGTCAGATCGTTCATTTTTATTGTTTTATCTGATTCTTTCCAGCCTGGAGGAGAGATCTTATAGACCCCCCATATCGCTCCATAAAGAGGACCGATCACGCACTATTCCCATTACAAGGGATGTTTATATTTCTTGAAATAGGAATGAAAGTGCTAAAAAAAAAAAAAAAAAAAAAAGGAAAAAAAATAAGTGTAAAAAAATAAAAGCGCCCCCATTCCCGCGAGCTCGCACGTAGAAGCGATCGCATACGTAAGTCACGCCCGCATACGTAAACAACGTTCAAACCACACATGTGAGGTATCACCGCAAACGTTAAAGTGAGAGAAATAATTCTAGCACTAGACCTCCTCTAACTCTGAATATGTAACCTGTAAAAAATGTAGTTTTAAAGCATCGCCTATGGAGATTTTAAAATATCGAAGTTTGGCGCCATACCACGAGTGTGCGCAATTTTAAAGCGTGACAGGTGAGGTTTTGTTTTGTTTTTTTTTTACTTGGCGTAACATCTGTCACATTATACAAATTTTTTTTTTTTTTTTTTAAATATATGAAAAATGTCCCCCCCCCCCCCCCAAAAAAAATAAATATTGCGTCTGAAAAATTACTGTGCAAATACCGTGTGACATTATTCCCTAGAGTGTCTGCTAAAAATATAAATATTATATATGTTTGGGGGTTCCGAGTAATTTTCTAGGAAAAAAGAAAAATGATTTTTACATGAGTGCTGGAATTTGTGCGGTATGGAAGTGGTTAAATGATCTTTTGGATCATGAGACCCAATAAACAGCTCTACAATCTAACAAAGAACCTTGGGAGTCTTTTTCTTCCTTTGAAAATGGCATATCAGGTATTTTATCAGAATTGGTTGGCAAGAAGCAGTGATGATTCCTACAACAAGTATTCAGAACTCCTTCACTTTTATCAATATTGTTAAGTTGCAGACTGATAATACAGATGTTTAAATTCATTTGTTTCTCATTAATCTACACGCAATACCCCATAATGACAAAGTGAAAACAGAATTTTAGAAATGTACTGAAATGTCACATGTACTTAAAGGGTAACGCCATTTTTGTGGGCAAATAAAAAAAAAAAAATAATAATAATATAGTATATAAAATTGCGACAAGTCATATTGTAATTGAATGTTATTAAAAATGACCTTTCCTGTTTCAATCAGCAGCTGTCATTTTCTTTAAATGCAATTCAATATGGCTACCCGGAGGTGTTCTGTACACATTCTGTGTACAGAACGCCCCTAGATATGTCATTTCCTGCTTGTGTGATTGGCTCACTTATTTTCCCAGAAGTCTGCACTACGATACAAATCAAATTTCAGGCATCCCCTGCAACAAAAATGTCCTTTTTGGTGAGATCCTCCCAGTAGGAAATCACATCTAAAAGGGATGCTGATCCTGAAATATACCTCATTAGAGCCCTGCAGGTGTTGCAGCGGATTGATAATTATAAAACCACTCCCATTAGACTTACTTACCACATAGACAAATGCACATGGATTTCTTCAGAATAACAAAAATGTAGGAATCTGCAACAAAGTTTGTTAAAATCCTTGTAATGTACATAGATCACCCAGAGGGGAAGGTTTTCACAAAAGTGGGGTGTTGAAGCACCTTTGGCAGCAATTACAGCCTCAAGTCTTTCTGGGTATGACACAACAAGCTTTGCACACCTGGATTGGAGGATGTGCTGCCAATCTTGTTTGCATATCTCATGTTCCGTCAGGTTGGATGGGGACCGTCGGGGGGGGGGGGGGGGGGGGGGGGGGGGGGGTCTCTCCAAAGATGTACAATAGGGTTCAAGTCTGGGCTCTGGCTGGGCCACTCTAGGACATTCAGAGTTGTCCCTAAGCCACTCCTGTGTTGTCTTCTGTGTGCTTCGGGTTGCTGTCATGTTGGAAGGTGAACCTTCGGCCCGGTCTGAGGTCCTGAGAACTGTATATCTCTGTACTTTGCTCCATTCAGCTTCCCCTCAACCCTGACTAGTTCCCCAGTCCTGCTGCTGAAAAACATCCCCATAACCTGATGCTGCCACCACCATGCTTCACTGTTGGGATGGTATTGAGCAGGTGATGAGTGGTGCCTGGTTTCCTCCACACATAACATTCAGAATTGAGGCCAAATAGTTCAATCTTGGTTTCATCAGACCAGAAAATGTTGTTCCTCAGTCCTTCAGGTGCTTTTTTTGCAAACTCCAAGTGGGCTTTTGTGTGTTGCACAGAGGAGAGGCCTCTCTGCCATAAAGCCCAGATCTGTGGAGGGCTGCAGTGATAGTTGTCCTTCTGGAACTTTGTCCTATCTCCACGTAGGATCTCTGGAGCTCAGTCAGAGTGACCATCAGACGAAGGCCCTTCTCCCCTGATTGCTCAGTTTTGCCAGGCGACCAGCTCTTGGAAAAGTCCTGGTTGTGCCAAATTTCTTCCATTTGAGAATTATGGAGGCCACTGTGCTCTTGGGAACCTTTAGTGGCTTCAGTGCAGTAGAAATATTTTTGTAGCCTTCACCAGATCTGTGCCTTGAAATAATAGTCTCTGAGCTGTTACAGGCAGTTCCTTTGACCTCATGGCTTTTGCTCTGATACAGTATGCATTGTCAGCTGTGAGGCATTTTAGCCCTGGTTCACATTGCAGCAATATGGCACGCAATTTGACATGTACTACTTTTGGCGACTTCGGGGTGCGATTTCAATAGACATCTGTGCAGAAACCCGCACGAATGTCTCTGAAATCGTGCCCCAAAGTCAGACTGACACGAGGGAATGAAATTGTACGAGTTCAGCTGAACTTGCACGATTTCATTTCCGCTGTCAGTGTGAACCTAGGCTAAGGCCCCTTTCACACTTATACGACTTGTCCCACGATTTGGGACTGCAAAGTAGCATGACAAGTCGTTCCCCATGATTTCCAATGACAGCCATTCATATTAGTACGACTTCAAGTCATTCCGAATTCAAAGTAGTCCCTGCACTACTTTGGTCCGATTTTGATGCCACTTACACAGGCATTCCTTGAAATCGCGGTGTAATTGCGGTAAAATGGCGGCAAAATCACGCGACTTTGAAGTCGCACAAGTGTGAAAGGGGCCTTATAGAGAGGTGTATGCTTTTCCAAATCATGTCTAATCAACTATATTTAGCACAAGTGGACTCCAATCATGGTGTAGAAACATCTAAGCAATGATCAAGAGAAATGAGACACCTGAACTAAATTTCAAGCGTTGTTGCAAAGGGTTTGAATATTTATGCCAATGTGATATCTCAGTCTTTCCTTTTTCATACATTTGCAAAAAATTCTGTTTTCACTTTGTCATTATGGGGTACAGAGTGTAGATTTAAAAAAATAAAAATAAAAAAATTCTCATTAAAGTGGTGTTTCCACCAAAAAAAAAAATTGCTTAAAATTCATAAAAAAAAATAAAATAAAAAATAATTGGAAAAAAAAACAAATTTTTACTCACCTCTAAATGCCTGTTGCTAGGGGGTCCCTCGTAGTCTGCCTCCTTCAGTGCCCGGGCACTGTGATCACTTCCCCTCGGGCATGCGCAGTGGGTGCCTGGCTGTGAAGCCACAGCCAGGTGCCCACAGTAAGAATGCCTGCGCCGCGAGCGGAGCGGGGAACGAGAGGGGGGGGGGGGCTTCATTCCCACGCATCGCTGGACCCTGAGACAGGTAAGTGTCCGGTTATTAAAAGTCAGAAGCTGCAGTATTTGTAGCTGCTGACTTTTACATTTTTGTTTTTAGGGGGCACCCCACTTTAAACAACTGTAGTATCAGGCTGCAACATAAATTGAAAAAAAGTCAAGGGGGTCTGAATACTTTATTCATGCAGTGCATGTGTGTGTGAAATCTGTGCTACTTGATGTTATCCATGCCCATACTGCAAAGCTCCACCATGACTTGCAATATTTTATAACTGTGTTGGGGTGCCATTAAACCAACCCCTTCCCACTAAGGACCCCCACAACAAAATCCCTCCCCCCAGCAACAGACCTCTGCCTGCAACAATAGATCTCCCAGCAACATAAGAACCCAACCAGCAGCCCTTGCCCTTACATATATTCAGTGCTGGAGATGCCGAAACTGTGTTCCCTCGCATTACTGCTGGGAAAAAAAAAAAAAACTCCTGTTTATACATCCAAACAGTACACCGCTATGTCATGCATATGCATTTTAGATAAGTAAAACAGTTTAGAAACTGCATCAGAGATCGGTTGGCCTCCAAAGTCCAGTTTGTTTTAGTAGTATGACCACTCCATACAGTGCATGGCATGGTTCAAGGTGACACCCCCCCCCCCCCCCTCCTAATAACCTAAGGTATGCCAGCCAGTCAAAGCCACATCCATAACATAAATGTATGTGTAATAGGTGAAAAGTCTTTAAAATGATGTGGAATGAAGGAAAACCTGCACTTCTATACTTGGTTTATAGTGTTGTCATAGAACTAAATGACAAGGTTCAAAACCAATCAAATGCTAACCCCTTCCTTCCCCCACCTCCGGAGATTCTGCAGAGCTTCCATTAGCAAGGCATTGATGCCTCCCTGTTCCTGGCCAGAGACAGAATGACAGCGTGTGATCAAGTACTACAGTAATCCTGCCACAAATTGTAGCCAGCAACAAAATCGCAAGTGTGGCATAAGCCTAAGTGATCCAACTAGGAAATACTACAGGTCCGATGGTCCTCATTTATAAAAGTATAAAAAGAAATGTTGTGTTTCCCCAACAATTTTATTTCCTGGTTATGGTTTCAGTACAGGAGGGGATCAGATTGGTCCCCAGGGGTAGCCACACTACAGACACTTAACGTGTATGTAAACCCCAACAATGAACATCTCTTATTTCCATCCCACTCAGCAAGCGGATCCGCTACATGGAGGCGCCTGTGTGAAAGGGCCCAAAGTGTTTTGTTATGCAGTCTTATGTTAAAGTGGATGTAAACCCATCCACTTAATGTCATAATGTAGAGAATAAGATTTCCTTTCATTTGAGTCCAGTCTTGCCACACAGATTTACTCCAGCCCTGAGAAATCCTCTTTAATTGTTCGGTTAGAAAGATCTTGACAAAGTGCTAAAAACGTTGTCAAAAACGCCCCCTTGCTGTGAGTGACAGGTGATTTACATATCTCATGCACTAGCCTGAGACAGGCACCATCCTGTGCAATTATAAAAAGTGAGAAATCCACCCCTCCCCCACATAACAAATCCTGTGATCAATGTATCCTCAGACACACACACTGCACTATAACAATCATCAGATCACTGCATGTTCTACTCTGCCCAGCTTTGACTACATACATCTCCCCTATATTCTTCTTGCTGTTCACTCGAGTATAAATTTATTTTCACTCTGGTCTGTGGATCTGTGGTCTGTGCCTCCTTAGGCTAGTGCATGAGATATGTAAATCACCTGTCACTCACAGCAAGGGGGCGTTTTTGACAAAGTTTTTAGCACTTTGTCAAGATCTTTCTAACTGAACAATAAAAGAGGATTTCTCAGGGCTGGAGTAAATCTGTGTGGCAAGACTGGGCTCAAATGAAAGGAAATCTTATTATTCTCTGCATTATGACATCGGGAAAAAAAACATCCACTTTAAGTGCAATTGTCAGCCCTGCCTAACTCACTTCCTTGAACTACAGAACCCCTCCCCACCTTATGTTGTGGCGTGGAGGAGAAGTTAAGCTTTTCTGTTGTTCATCAGAAGACAACTGGGCAGTGCTGACACCATTCCCTGCAATTTCAGTCCAACAAAAGGATGTTAGGAGCCGAGCACCATTTCCGCAAGAATCAAACAGAATTTCTCTGTACTACAGGTCTGTAACAAGATACAAAACAGGGAAATGTGCGTGTTTTACAAAGATGTACTGCATTTTTTTCCTGATACACACTTTAACTGAAATGCTTACAGGCTTGTTTAAAAACATCCCTACCGGTGGATCTTCAAAAAGGGCGGAGTGGTGGACATGAATTTTCAGAACACACACAGGTGGTCAAGACAGGTGGTCGAGGTGCCCACCATCAATGACTGTGATCCAAGCCATCATTGGACGACTCCAATCACACACACACACAGTGTACAGAGCTGTTTGGAGTGGCTCTATACCTTGTGACTGCTGTGATGTCAAAAACGTCAGTATTTGAGAGCCCTTCCCTTCCTGGCACAATGAAAGAAAAAGGAGGAAGTATTTATCAATGAGGTATGCAAAAATGTGTACCAAAAAAGTGGCACCTTGTGGGGATGAGAACATACAAACCAACAGCTGCCCCCTTTAAAGTGAACAAATCACTAAACTGTATGAAATTATAAAATAAAGAAAAAGGCACTACACATGTTCATAAAAAAAAACTGTCACAAAGAAAACACTGCATCAAATTTAAAAGCGCACATTAATGAAAAAATAAGCAAGCATAAAGTCCATCAGTGAATGAATCCCAACACCAAAACTGGATACTCTGAGATAAAACTTCTAGATCTTCCACCATGAGTGCTCAATATGAAGATGGCCACTCACCAGAGCCGTTTGACCCCTTTTTACAGGATGGTCAAAAAACACTTTGGGAACACTAGATGTTGAGATGGTTCCACTAATGGCATAAATCCACTCCAATGGCCACTCAGGAAGGAGCTAGAAAGTAAAAAAATTACTCCACAGGAGTCATTCCACAGTAAACAGTTTGTGTGAGGCAGCTGATCCCTGGGGGAAGTGTGCGTTCCATGTCTCGCTTCCAAGGTGCAAAGCCTGGTGTGGGGCATCACATATGGACCCAGAAATGACGGCTCCTCCACTCTGACATATGTTTCGCCGTGAATGGCTCTTCAGGAAGTCTTCCTGAAGAGCCATTCACGGTGAAACATATGTCAGAGCGGAGGAGCCATCATTTCAGTGTCCATATTTGTGTTAAACCCTGTACACACAGTCGGGAGACATCATCCGTTAAAAAAAAAAGAAGGCCAACATTCGGCCCGTATGTATGCCACCCTGTGCATTAAAAGACAGAAGCCAGCCGAGCATGCTGGAATATCAGCAGTCGACCGACTTCCAATCGGCACTCTCAGCCAAGGGCAGAGAACGCTGAACGGCGTGTTCTGGTGGGGGGGGGGGCATCCCCCTGTCAGAACAGCTCAGTGGGGGAGATCGCTGTACTAACTTTGCATAGTTGGTACAGTGGTTCAGACAGGAGCTGACAGTTTTTTTTTGAACATAAATAATTTGTAACATTGCACATTTGCATTGATACGGCTGTCAAATTGGGAGCAGTGGTTGTGTCAATGCAATTGTTGCATCCAGGGTTGCACCGATACCACTTTAAGGCTGCATTCACACCTGAGCGTAGCTTTTCAGGCAGAAAATCGCGCGAATGGCGGCGGTTTTTTGCGGCTTTTTTTACCGCGATTTTCCGCAAATTTTGTGCAGAGCAAAAGGTCACCAATGTAAAAAGAATAAAAACGCCCAAATCTGCCCGATTCGGCTTCAGGCGTTTTGGAGTGGAGATGTGAACCATCTCCATAGAGAATAATGTATTTTTTCCCCCTCTAGCGTTTTGTAGCTTCAGGCTTCAAGGTACAAAACGCTCAGGTGTGAATGCAGCCTTAGACCCGCGGAGCACAGAGGGGGACCCAGAGAACAACAGGGACTGGAGGAGGACCAACAGAGGGGAGGACTGGGACCGCAGGAGGACCCGTGGAGCACAGAGGGGGACCCAGAGAACAACAGGGACTGGAGGAGGACCCATAGAGGGGAGGACTGGGACCGCAGGAGGACCCGTGGAGCACAGAGGGGGACCCAGAGGACAACAGGTACTGGAGGAGGACCCACAGAGGGAAGGGCGGGGACCGGAGGAGGACCCGTGGAGCACAGAGGAGGAGAGAGGGAGGAGGACCTGGAGAGCTGGAGGAGGATACAGGGGGTCAGTCTGGGGTAAATCGGAGTGGCGGTGGGGGGAGTTACAAGCACCGACCTCCCCGTTTAGCCTTTAAATAAAGCAGCTGACAGTTGCGGGAGGGAGAAGCGGCTGTCAGATGCTTTATTGAAAGGCTATACGGGGGGGGGTTTGTGGGAAATCGGTGCTTTTAACTCGCCACACCGATCACATCCAAATTCAGATCAATTCTGATCCTTTTCTATTAGGATGTTCATTTACCTAAATTTTACCTCCAACCCACTCAGTCTGGGAATGACATTGGGCCCTTTGAAATGAGAGACCATCTGGGGTATAAAAATTGCTCCCTGACCTCATACTGATAACACACATAAAAGATCCATTCACAAGGCCAACACACCAACATACTTATTTGATAATAGACAATTATTTTAAATGGAGTCCAAACGAGGTGAAAATAAAGATCCTGATCCTCGTGTTATGTGAAAGGAGTCGAATGTCTCGTAAGTGTGCATAACAGCATCACATAACAGAGCCCTATAGCCAAGAACAATGTAAACAACTGCAGGGCCTGGTTTTGTCTGATCTGGTTATGGTTACCTAGTAGCTAGATGACAGCGTATGATATCAGCGTGAGTTCAAGGAAACTGTCAGACCTCATAAGAAGTCACTCATCGCAATAAGAGAGCCCCCCCTATCCAAACAGAAAGCAAAGTTTCAACCCGTGGATGCAGGAAAGAAATTTGACCATTGGCCAGGGATGACAGGGGAATCCCTCCCGCCGAGCCAGAACAGTGATTCTGGGGAGGGAGGGGGGGGGGGGCGGTGACATGACCCGCCTCCAGCGTCCCCTGCTCTAGGTGTCAAGCCACACAGAGAGGAGAAAAAGCTTTGTGATCATGTGACCGCATAGAAAAATTATTTTAAAAAAAGGAATTTATATTGAAGTCGATTGCAGAAATGCATGCAGGTCGAAGTTAAGCAATGGAATGCCGACAATTAAAAATCAGTTTATAGCTTAGCCTTTCCTTCTACTTTGAACTCTTGCCATCCATGTAATGCATATGTGTGGCAAGAGGGCTGGACTTTAATGTCCATGCACTGTACACGTGTCCATTTGGTGGCAGAGCTTTCTGCACTGATATTGTGCTCACTGAATTTACTAGCACAATAACTGAGCTGTCCAAGACAGCTCTCAATCCATACGAACGATCATTAGTTGATGGAACCAGCTTTAGATCTAGTGACAGCTAATCACATTGCTCATGTGATCATCTGATCCTTACAGACCCTGTTAAAGGGACGCTGGGGGTGGGCAGAAGGGGGTAAGGACTTCAAATTCTAACATAAGCACAATTGTTATGGTTATTGCCTTCTAAAAAAATAAAAAGACACTGTCCCTGCAAAATTAAAAACAAGACGCAAAAGAAAAAGATACTTACCTGACTGGCAGGTGGTGCCTCTAATCTTAGCTTTTGTTAAGATTTAGAGAATCTTTAACATAACACATATGGAGTTTCAGATGCCAGCCCTCCCCACTGACCTCTGTGGTTCCACCCACTATGTCACTACTGTGTCCTGTAGTACCGTTGAGGCCGGAGCTGGAACTACAACACCCAGGAATCTAAAACTCTCTAGATGCGATGCTAAAACTTCTTCATTCATCCGCCAAAGATCTTGAAGAGAACAAAGATCCGAGGCACCACCTACTGGACAGGTCAGCATTGTTAATTTTATTTTTTCATGCAGTTCTTTTTCCTTCCATTTCAGAAAGAGTTTTGTGTTAAAGTCAAACACCAGGAAACTTGAAAATGATTCCTTGCATTGGGGCTGTGCCACCATTGCATGGGCTGATTGTTCCTTTAGATTTAGTTAAAGCGGTTCTGCACGTTTTTTTTTCTTTGTACATATGTTTTTTCCAAGCTGTAAATAGTTGCCAATGCCCCTTTATTTTTATTTTTTTTGGCTCGTACCTTGCGCTGTCTGCTGTTCTCCCTTATCTCTCCCTGCGTCTAAGGGCGGGGTTTCTGCGGAGATCAGCATCATTTCCGCTGATCTCCGCACTGTCTCCTGGGATATCGTACAACGGGGGCGGTAACTTTCTAAGACACCGCCCGTTGTCCTGGCAACATTGCAAATTACAGAGCTCGTAGCTGTAGCTACTGAGCGTGCGCGGGAACCAGCAAGGAATGCTGGTTCCTCAGAAGCGACGAAAGGAGGAAGTGATTGCTTGTGGGCTTCAAATGCCCACAAGCAAAATTACATTGGCTGAAAGTTAGTAATATAAAACAAAGATTTCACTGAAAAACGGTCATGGATAGCGGGAGAAGGCAGGAAATCACATCTATTTTAAAGATTAAGCAAAAAAAAAAAAAAAAAGTCTTCAGTGCAGAACCGCTTTAAAGAAGATTTACTTACCCAATCCTCCACAAGGCTAGACCAGAGCATTCTCTCCATGCAGAGTCTTCTCCCCTACTCCCCAATGGTCTAAGGTCCTGACATCATCAAGACCAATGCAGGCACCACATCCCTGCACTAGACGTGATGAAACTAAGGAATAGTCCACCGCTGGCGCATGGGGGAGCACCATTTCCCATGGGAGTGGAGGATCGGGTAAGTAAAAGTGCTTCTCAGCTCCACTAAACTAAATAAAAGCTATTAACCCTTGCAGTGAAGGCACAGCCCCACTGCAAGGGATCATTTTCAAGTTTATGGGACTTGGGCTCCCCCCCCCCCCCACAAGGAAACTGCCCAGGAATCCAGCCCCGCCATGTCCCACCTACAGCAATAACCATAAACAGAGGTATTTCCCACACTTATCAAATCACTAATTCCTGAAATGCATCATTAAGCATGTCACACATCCAGGTCACATGTACAAGATTAGTGCCAAGATCTCATACAGCATACCCCTCCCCCCTCAGCTCCAGACATATACCATTCCTACAATAAAAAGAATAACTTACACTGACTTCCATCTGTCCCATATACAAGGACTTGTTCACACTTGCAGTGCTCTCTGAAGAGCAATCTATGTTCAGATTGCTCTTCAGAGAACATTTGAAAGGTGGTGAGGCGGTGCTGTATCACCCCCTCACCTTTTGTTTTAACCCCTTGATCACTACATTGCGCGCAGTTGCAGGGTGCTTTTAGAGTTGCCCCGTTCATTTGAATGGGTCGCAGTAAAGAAACAGGGGGTATAACTCCTGGCATGGCCGCTGCAATGGTACCAGGATATTCCAGCAGCCGCACACCATTCCCAGACATAGGATCACCAAATAAATGCAGCCTCAGAGTGCTCCATCCAAGTCACAACCCCATAGCGGTAAACCCAGTCCCTGGGGCTTAATCATAAAGGTGCAACGTGTATACAGAATGTGTACACCCCCAGCTGCTGCAGCTAAAGTGGGTAGCGGTAAAAATTAAGCTCAACTACATGGTTTCACCACCCCCCAACCTCACACAGTCCACCTTTTGTAACAATGTAATAAAAGCACTCACAATCATAAGCAAAAGTGTATTTATTACATGTTTGCACTAGAACCTGCAGACTCTTGCCCCAGCCCCAGGTTGTACAGAGGTACCAACCTTCTATTATGGGGCTGGAGGAGGAGTGGTCTCCAAACTGCTGCCCTTTGCATGCTTTTATCTGGCACTTGAGGCATTATTCCCTCCCATAGTTCCAGCCACTGACTCCCACAATGTGGCACAATGTCCCCCACTTACACTAAAAACGGGGTGCTATTCCTCCCATTAATACCAATGATGGGGCATTGTTTACTCCCACTGACGCCGGGACGTTTTTCTTTCCCCACTGTCCACAGTTTGGCCCCCCTAAATTTTAAAGGACAGTAAACCGGTCCTTTGTTTATAACGTTTGGAGACCCCTGGACTAAAGCTGGCCATACATTATACAATTTTCTTATTCAATTTCCAGATTTTTTTTGTGAACTATGCAGTGCAAGGGCCTGCCTGATTTCCCACAAATTGAAAGCATTTAGGTTTGACCTCATATTATATATCTAAAGGAAAATTGTACAAGAAAATTGTATACTGTATGGCCAGCCTAAGGGGGATGCAGGTTTTCCCCATTGCAAGTTATGCTGCCATTAAACTCTATGAGAACTCACATTTTATGAAAGGCCGTCATGAAAAATGCACATTCTAATAGAGTTTAATGGCAGCCGCAGCACACCTATAAAAAAAAAACAAGTATAGCGCACGGCAGAGCTGTGTGCAGGGCCTAAGGACACATTCACAATAGCAGTTAGGGGGCAGTAAAGCCCTGAAGTTGAGTTTAATTTTTACCACTCCCTCTTCAGCTGCAGAGGCAGCAGCAAGGGGCGCACACATGCTGCAAAATGATTTATACCCCCTGCCACTTTCAGCAGGCAAGCTCAAACCATTCATGTGAATGGGGCCACCCTGCAAGTGTGTGTGCAACGCACGTGGTTGTGACACGCTAGTGCCGGGTTCAAGAGGTAAAGCAGGTGGTGATGACACAACGCGGCCTATCAGAGATCAAAGCAAGTGTGAGCGAGCCTCAAGGTCTTGTTTATACCTGCTTTGCTGTTTGAAATGTGATCAGTGCTCAGAACACTTTTTAGAGAGCAATAGACAGGAGGTGAGAAGACCTTGTAACCCTCTAAATCAGGGATATGCAATAAGCGGACCTCCAGCTGTTGCAAAACTACAAGTCCCATCATGCCTCTGGGTGTCTTGCTTGTGGCTGTCAGAGTCTTGCAATGCCTCATGGGACTTGTAGTTCTGCAACAGCTGGAGGTCCGCTAATTGCATATCCCTGCTCTAAATCCCGGGCAACCGCGCCACAATCACGCCCGGTTGTGGGGAAGTTGCAGCACGGCCCCATTCACAGTAGCACACGCATAATGTGACGAGGAATAATTCCTGCCGCATCCAGGAAGCAAAGCATAGTGGTCGCAGCATGTCTACACCCCGGGTCAATGCCTTGGCAGCAAAACAGGAGTGGTTGAGTGGAGGTAAAAATGTAGCTCAAACCTGGAGTTTTACCACACCCCCAAATCGCGAGTGTAAACGAGCCCCGAAAAGATGTGTCTTGCGGCAGCACAGGGCAGACCGCTCACTGGTATGGGCTCCTCTTCACACGCCTAAGCAGTACCTAGTGTGGCACTGAGTCAAGCATTTTTCGAGTTCTGCACGTTGCCAAGCAGAAAAAGCAGGTTTACTACCCACATTTGAGATGCCATTAAGAAATATGGGCGCTGTGTTGTGCTTTTAAGCACATTCCCGGAACACTCAGGCGTGAATGCGGCCTAAATATTGGGGTATGGTCAGAAAGGTGGAGTATTCCTTAAAGGCAGCACTGTCTGCAAATCAGCAGCTTTGTGATACCCCAAGATGACCCCACCCACCTCTATACACTGACCCCTCCCATATTACACATGTGTAACACCCCCCCCCCCCCCCCATATCCCTGGACACTCCTCCCCAATGACAGGCCCCTCTCCCCCATAGATAAGGGGCCCCTCTCAGGCCTGTGGCCCCCTCACACTCCCCCCCCACCCCTGTACTCCGCTATAGTCCACCATGACATATCCTATATCCGGCTGTGAGGGGACCACAAGTCTCAGCATGTCCAGCAGCACAGGTCATTGTGGTCCCTCCACAGGTTGCCTAGAGCTGAGTGCTCATCCCCCATCCCCCCACTCTCATTGTTTCCCCCGAGCGACCCCGGCCCCGGTCACCTGTCCCCAGCTGAAGGTCTCTGCGTCTCTCACCGTCAAGCGCATGCGCGAATCCCCCAACACTACTGTAGGACCTCATGACACGCCCCCCAGTGCTTGCGACCAGCCGCACTCTCGTCTCATTGGCTGACGGGGAGTCGGAGGACTTCACGGCCCACCGCAAGATGTTTATCATCATAGAGTCTCGCGTGGTGTGAAGAAGACGCTCCCTCTCTATCTGTGTTGTGATCTCTATGGTGCTGACAGTTTGCAGTGAACCAGAGGCTTGTGTTGGTTAACATGGGGTTGGGGTATGGCTGTTAGAGTACTAAAAACAAGCAGGCCACCCCCCCAATTAAGGAAACAGTTAAAAAAAAAACAACAGATACACATATCCTTTAGATTGTAAGCTCTTATGAGCAGGGCCCTCTGACCCCTCCTGGATGGGATTGTAACAAGGGAATCGCCAATATCAGTTTTTAAGTAGCGATACTTCTCACGTACTCGCCGATACCAATTACTGATACTTATTTTAACCACGTAAAGGGGTTGTAAAACCCTTGTGTTTTTTCACCTTAATGCATCTTATGCGGTGTCGCACCGATTAGGAAGGTGCCATTGACGGCAATTGCTGCCGATTTGACATGTCTCCAAAACGCTCCAGTGTGAACCAGGGCTAAACATTGAGCTCAAAATATGCCTCTAATTGTCCTAATGTGCATGGACACATAGGATAACATTGGGCTGCTTGAACATTGAACACAAAACTCCTGTAGAAGCAGAGATTGTTAAGCCCAGTGTGCATTGGAGCCTTATTAGTGTCAAGTGACAGGTTTTTTTATGGCTCATTCACACCATACATGCATGAAAACTGAAAGGAAAACCACCCAGATTTGGCAGAGACATCCATTTTTTATGTGCGTTTCAGTGAGTTTTTACAGCCTGTTCACATATGTGTGGGCCGGTCGCAGTGCCCATGAAAAAGAAAAAACACCTCTGCGTTTTTTATTCTTTGCGCTATAAACAAAAAATGAAAATGTAGGGAAAAAAAATGTACTTTCTGCGATAAAACATATCCACATTTTGTTCTTTAAATAATCAAATTTCTTCATAATTTTAGGCCAAAATGTATTTTGCTACATATTTTTGGTAAAAAAAATCCCAATAAACATATGCGGAATTTACGACCAAAAGCTCACATTGGACTTTTGCTGGCGGAATTTATGATCGTGTGTACGGGGCATTAGGGGTTTATTTACTTAGACTGGGTTCACACTTATGCAAATTGGATGTGGGTTTCTCCACATCCAATTCTTATGACAGGAGATTGTGACCGGCTCTCAATGGAGCGCACTGCACAGGGTCCTGTGTGTTTTTTGGCTGCATTTCAGGCAAAAATTCAGGCCTGATTCGTCCCTGAAACAGAGAACAGGGATGCACCGAACCCCTACTGTGAGCCGCATCCGAATTAAGTGTGCACCCAGCCTAAAGCTGGAGACTGCAAAATCAGTCACACTTCAGCATAGAAACCAATCAGCTTCCAGGTTTTTTTTTTGCCAAAGCTTAATTGAACAAGCTGAGGTTAGAAGCTGATTTTCTTCTCTGCAGAAGTGAGCCTGGTTTTGCACTCTCTAGCTTTAGTAAATGAACCCCTAACTGACACTTTTGAGACTTTGTGGGAACCAGTGACACTAATACAGTGATCAGTGCTAAAAAAAATATGCACTGTCATTGTTCTAATGACACTGGCTGGGAAGAGGTTAAACATCTAGTGCGCTCAAAGGGTTAAATGTGTGCCTAAGCAGTGTTTATGTGTTTACTTTGAGGTGTTTCACTAAGACCCCTTTCACATTGGGGCCATGGCCACGTTACCGCGCCGCTCATTTTAGCAGCGCTTTAGCGCTGTTTAAGTGCCGCTAGCGGGGTGCTTTTTACCCCAAAGAAAGGGTTAAAAACTCCTGTGTTGTGATGCTTCACAAAACGCTACCCATTCAGTGCAATGGACAGGGGCGTTTTGGGAGTGCTGTGGTGGTGGGAGTGTCATGGTCTGGGGCTACATGAGTGCTGCTGGCACTGGGGAGCTACAGTTCATTATGGGAATCATGAATGCCAACATGTACTGTGATATACTGAAGCAGAGCATGAGCCCCTCCCTTCAGAGACTGGGCCGCAGGGCAGTATTCCAACATGATACCGGCCCCAAATACACCTCCAAGATGACCACTGCCTTGCTAAAGAAGCTGAGGGTAAGGGTGATGGACTGGCCAAGCATGTCTCTAGACCTAAACCCTATTGAGCATCTGTGGGGCATTCTCAAATGGAAGGTGGAGAAGCGCAAGGTCTCTAACAACCCCAAGCTCCATGATGTCGTCATGAAGCAGTGGAAGAGGACTCCAGTGGCAACCTGTTCCAAGAGGGTTAAGGCATTGCTGGAAAATAATGGTGGCCACACAAAATATGGCGGTGAGGGAGAGATATGTGTATTTAGGGTGCTAGGTGGGGGGGAAGCTTTGTGTATTGGGGGTGCTAGGAGGTGGGAGGTAGCTCTGTGTATTGGGGGGGGGTGCTAGGAGGTGAGAGGAGCTCTGTGTATTGGGTGTGGTGAGCTTTGTGTATTGGGGGGGGGCTCCGTATTTGGGGTACTAGGAAGTGGGGATAGTTCTGTGCATTGTGTGGTAGGAGGTTAGGGGAACTGTGTATTGGGATGTGCTAGGAGATGTGTATTGGGAGGATGCTGGGAGGTGGGGGAGCTCTGAGTATTGAGGAGGTGCTACAGAGTGGGGGAGCTCTGTACTGGGGAGGATGGGTGACCTCTGTTCTTGGGGGGCTAGATGTGGGGGGAGCTCTGTACTGGGGGGGGAAGGGTTAGCTTTGTGTACTGGGGGTGGGAGAAGGGGGAGCTCTGAATCTACGCAATGGGGAGTGGGGGCACAGTTTTCCATCTTCGCCCTGGGCACCGGTTGACCTGGTCTCAGCACTGCCTATGTGAGAAAGCTCATATATAACCTACATATGTGGTAATCAAGGATGAACAGCAAACAATGCACATCAAGTTTCCATTGTCTTCAATATTTCCAACTTTTTTGGTATGCATTTCTCCAGTGTGAGCCAGAAAATCACTAAGAAGGTCATGAACGCTCTTATGCAAGAATCAAAGACTTTGTGAATGAGGCAGGTTAAAATACTTACAGAGAAAGTAATGGTAAATTGACATTAGTTATTAGGTAGTCCATCTCCCAAAAGTAGTCTCCATATGGTTTTCACAAGTCCAGTGTGCCATATGTATCATACTAGTAGAGGAGACGCAGCTGTTGTAGTCATATAGTCAGCTCACCTCCAGACAACAGTCTCCACACCAGAATGACCGCCATGTTGCATATATGACTTGGAGGCTTGTCCATGCATCAGAGCATGACATTCAAAGCAATGACCTTGTGATACACATCAAACCAGCCGAACAGGGCTGACATAGCTCAAAATTAGGCAAACTTAAAAACATCATGATTTGCAGGACTTTCGTTCAAGCTCATCACAAGTTGGCATATTGATCACACATAATTTATACTTATCAGTTCTTTGTTTCAGGTCCAGAGTAGGGGAAGAATCAAACAAAAAAAAAAGGGTGACAAGATCAATGCATCTAGCCTGACGGGTTTCATTGGTACTTTCAGCTGCATCAGAGGCTTCAATGTACCTGCCCTGAAATGCCCAATAGATGGATGCTGTCTGATAAAACCGGGAGTGCAAGATGAGGTTACGTTCACCATGATGCAAACGTGATGAGGCTACCATCTTAACTCACGGCGTAAAGATAGCTTTTCATATGTGCCATGTTTGAAAGAGTAGAGTTCTAAAGAGGACCTGAAGATGGGATAGACTCTAAGACAGGGGTGTCCAAACTTTTTTCAAAGAGGGCCATATTTGATGAAGTGAACATGCATGAGGGCCGAACATTCTGCCTGACATTCTCTGAACCATTAAAATTAAATGCAAATTAACCAATACACTGTCCAACAAGAACTCTCTTGCCTTTGTGGCTGTGTGTGGTGAAGAGTCTAAGGATGAGCTTGGGCGTGTTATTTGTATATACCGTATTTATCGGCATCGAACACACACCTTCACTTTAAGAGGGAAGTTTCAGGAAAAAAATACAATTTTAAATAAAGGACTGTGGAGCAAAATAACAGTCAGTGCCCATCAATGTAATCAGTGCCTATCTAAAGCCTCACAAGTGCCATGAATGCAGCCTCACCATTGCCACCAGTGCAGCCTGATCCATGCCCATCTACAGCCTTGTAGGGGGGCAGGACGCGCGTCAACAGATTACATACATGAGAATCTCCTGTTTACTCGGCAGCCTCTTTAATACAAAGTCCCACCTCCTATGATAGACCGTCCAATGCCAGCCCAGAAGACTTCCTATTACAGAGGCTGCCAAGTAAACAGGAGATTCTCCTGTATGTAATCTGACAGCACTCTTCCCGCCACCCTCCGAGGCTGCCAGAACTGAAATATATATAAAAATATATGGTATATATCCTTTGTGCCCCCCCCCCCCCCCCAACAAATCCCTGAGTGCCATGTGGCGCTTGGTGGATTTGTTGGGGGCCACAAAAGATATATATATCCAAAATTACCAGTGGGGCCGTATTAAACCGGAATGTGGGCCAGACTTTGGACATGCCTGCTCTAAGAGCAGAGAACAAAATGCCAGGTTGCAGAATTTGGCCATATTAGTGAACATGTTGCAGGCTGCACCGAAGCTGTTAGGGCTCTTTCAGACAGGTGCTAATGCAGTTGCTAGCATTGGCTTCCGAAACCTGTTTTTTTATTTCATTTTTTTAAATTGCCAAAAGGGTAATTTTACATTGTGGAACCACTTCGTAAATGTGAGTCAAGCGTTTGGCTTGTGGTTGCAATGTGGCTCCATTGATCTCAATGGGGGGGAGTTTGAGAAGCAGTGCTGCCTGTCAAACTCTGTAGCTCGAGTTAAAATTGTGCAGCCGCAAAGCACTGCAGCATGCATACAGCCCTTTTAGGTTGTAATGTCTGAATATCCTTGACTTTCTGCAGGGGAGGCGTGATGAAGGGGCGTAAAACTGCAGCTCACCTGCTTATTTTTACTGCCCCCACCCACCAGTGTGCAAGAGCCCTTAGGGTGTGAATTAAACAAGTTGTGCCATATAACTGAGAAGACAAGTCCAATGGTAGCAACAAACTATTGCAAATCAGGGGCTATAGGGTTCCCCCTTAAATCAGGGCTTAAATTGCTGGATTTGTTGGACACATGGCGGTTAAATCAACTCTGGAATTAATTTGTTACTTAAATCCAAAATATTGCTTAAGCTGCTGGCTGTGAGAAAGTCTCTTATAACCAGCTGCTAAAGCATGTTTTTGTATTTTAGCAATTTAAGATACATCTACCTAGCACTCGCAATCTTCAAATAATTTTGACATATAGCTTTTATTTTAGTTAAAGTATATTTATAAAGCTAAAAAAAATAAAAATTGGGAATTTCAATTTAAAGCAAATCTTCACCCTTTCACTCGACTTGGCTCCTCTCTATTCTCAACAACCCCCCAAATCTACACATATATCATTTTTATTTTCAACTTTTTTTTTCAGGATTACATTTTGGCCCGACCCCCACTCTCAGTCAGTGGCCCCGGTGTGATGTGCATATCCCAGGAGGCATTAGGAGCCCTGCATGTCACCCTATTCACTAGCCTAGCAGCTTGTCATCAGAAGGCTGTACCAGAAACAAAAAAGCTGGCGCAGCCTCCCGATGACGTAATGGAGGAACATGGCAGCACGTGACTTGGGGGGGGGGGGGGGTAGCGACGTTTTTCTTCAACTGTAAATGCCATATCTTGGAGTACAGTACAGGACTTGTAGTCATAGACCATGGGTTACATGCTGGTACCTTCAGGTGATTGGACACTGGCAAAAGCTTTGCCGGGAATGACTTCAGTGCACCAGCGATTAATAATTCCGGTGGGACTCCTGTTTTGTAGCAAGCAGTAAGACACAAAGGACAGACGGCAGCGATCTACAGTATGTCCTGTACTGTACTCCATGATATACAATTTACAGGGTCAAAATTCCCATAATTTTTATTTTTTTTTATCATCTTGAAACAGAGGTGAGGATTCAACTCGTAAAAAAATAAAGTTTTGACTTTTCATAATCTTTAGCTGAGGTTTATGTATTTGTTCTATATCTTGGATCCTTTCTAAATTGGCCCTAGTAAGTATGAATGTGGGTTAGATTCTAAGCGCCTTGAGGGCAGGGACTGATGTGAATGTACAATATGTGTAAAGCGCTGTGTAAATTGATGGCGCTATATAATAAGCTGTAATAAATAAAAATGAAATATATGTTTAGTTTGAAAGGCTCAGGTTTGTAACAGGTATACTTACTGTATATTAACTACTTCCCACCCGGCCACTGCACATTTACGGCTGGCTGGGAGCCTTCTACTTCTGATAGGACGTTCCTGAACGTCCTTCAAAAGAAGGGGGATCAAGCCCGCGCAGCGACGCGATCCCGATGCGCTCGTGTCACCCGGACACGGCGCATCTCGGATCGGCAGGAGGGCTCTGTGATTGGCCCTCCTGATCACATGACGGCCGTGTCCAATCACAGCCGTCATGTGATATAAGCAAACAGCCGGTTGCTAGGCAATCGGCTCTCCTCTCCTCACACGGAAGTCGTCGCTGAGGAGAGGAGAGCGGATCGCTGCAGCCGGCTGGTGATCAGTGAGTATTAGCTGTTTTTTACAGCTTTTTACTCACTGATCACCAGTCTAGTGTAAACACACATGTCCCCAAATAAGAAAAACACATGTCCCCAAATAAGAAAAACACATGTCCCCCACATATGTCCCAGTAAAATAACATGTGCCAATGATTATCTGCACACATCTGTACATGATCATTTGCGTACATATGTCCGTGATCACGCAAACCAATTATTATACACTTAACGGAATTTTTTTTACTAAAAACATGTAGCAGAATACATTTTGGCTTAAATGTATGACAAAATTCGATTTTATTGGATTTCTTTTAAAAAAGAAAGGAGAAAATATTGTTTTTTTTCAAAATTTCCGCTATTTCTTCGCTTATATCGCAAAAAATAAAAAAACGGAGTCGTGAATAAATACCACCAAACTAAAGCTCTATTTGTGCAAACAAAATGATAAAAATTAAATTTGGGTACAGTGTAGCATGACCGCGCAATTGTCATTGAAAATGCGAGAGAGCGCTGAAAGCTGAAAATTGGTCTGGGAAGGAAGGGGGCGAAAGTGCCCTGTATTGTAGTGGTTAAAGAAATAGCATGTGGTGTAGACATTTAAAAATGTGCCATTTCACTGACCCATATTAGGGATAAGCTCAATGACCAAACCCATGCTGCAAAGTATATGGGTTTTGGCTTTTACCTTTGATTGGCAATCTGCTTTGACAGCTTCCTGGTGAGATAGCTCAGGTGGGTTTGGAAACATATCCAAATACACCTCATCAAGCCCATCACTGCTCATAATTAGGATCCCATGAATAAAAGTACCCGGCTATCAGTGCACTATGGCGTCTGACATAAAATAACCACCCTTAGAAGCAGTACCTGTAGCTCCTCTTATAATATCTTCTCACAAAAACAACAGTTCTGGAACCAAGTGAAAAATTTGATATGCAGACATTATGTTTAGGTTCTAGTTACCATCAATCTGAAATCAATATTTATATAAAAAGGACACAAGCACTTATTAAATCAGTTTAATTATCAATAGTAAAACACTGTAGTGCACTTTGTCACTACAGAGCGTAAAAGGCAATAATATTATATTAATATTAAAATGCATTTATTCAAAGACAAAAATATACATTCATAAAATAAAATATACTGTAAATTCCAAGTACAAAAATATTTGACATTTCTTATTATTTCCTGAATATAACCATAACCAACTTTTACAGTTAAAACTTCTTCAGTGGTTTTGAATTCTGAAGCATCATAAGGTTTGACTTGAAGGAAACTTGTAGTGAAAGAAAATGAAGGTTACCAATGTTATACTGTCTTAAAATGCTAGTTGCCTGGCTACTACAGCAGCCTCTTATGGCAAGATACTTCAATACCTTCCGAGGGACAGAGCCACTACATGTACACTGGTCAGGTGTTCAAAATTCAATCAGACTCTTCAAATCTATAGGTTTACTCTTCAAGCCAGTCATGGTGCCCAAATCGGAGCTCCAGGCATGGGTATAAATACATTCTGGTGATGTCACAGGTCTTCTTTATTCTTAGCAGTGGAATTCAAATTGTTAAAAAAGTGGCACCATGTAATGACATAATGCCATCCTCGGAGTCCAGGCCAGAGGGCGGGCCTTTGATGCTCCAGGCTTACAGAAGTGGGTTGCATGACACAGGGCATCATTTAATTCAGAAGAGGAGTGGCGCTTGATTGGTGAGTCTGTGGGGTGACAGCGCCAGATATAGGGTGATATTGCAACTGGAAATTTTTTTTTTTTTTTTTTTTTTTTTTGCAAATTTAACTGGTACTGGGCATGTCATTTTAAAAATTTTGCTATGCTGGCAAAGCCAGAGTAGCCAGGTAACTAGTATTCTTAAAAGAAGGCCAGAATTGGCAGCCCCTAACTTTCTCTCAGTACTGGTTTCCTTTAGTATAAAAGCATCCTAAAATATAATAACCATGCTGCACTACCTGTTTACAGCCTGCAGGTAGCATTTTACATATCTGCACGCTCAATTAAAAACACAACACTAACTTACATGTACGAAAAGCCAAAAAGTATTAAATGGCCTGCTTACATCTCAAGGTTTAAAGGATGTAGTTCTGTGTAGCTAACATGTTTGGATGCTTTTGGCGAGTGAAATCGCCAATCTTCTTGCATCTTCTGGGGATACCTGCTGGCAATTCTCTGCACCTTTCCCAGTGCCTCCTATCTGCTATCACAAAGATGTCTTGGTGTTGCTGTGTGAATATTAATATATGCACTTATTTATCATGAATACAGCAGGAGGTGCACAAACCCCAGTTTGGCCTTATAATAGTCTTGGTGGATAGACAAAGCTAGGAAATTTGAAGAAAAGAACTCACCATTTATAGCCTCAAAAAAATATGAACTATCAAAGCTTTGGCTTCCAAGCGATCTATCAATTTAGGATGAACTCAAGCTGGTGGCCCTCCAACTGTTTGTGAAAACTACAAGTCCCATCATGACTATCTGTGGGAGTCATGCTTGGAACTGTCAGCCTTGCAATGCCTCATAGCCTGGACTTGTAGTTTTGCAACAGCTGGAGGGCCGCCAGTATGAGACCCCTGATGTAAGGCGTAGTCACAATATCCCTTTTAGCATCTAATGACATGTGTAGAATATATTTGATATTATGCATATCTATTCTGTGTCCTGAATGTCTCCAAAAATCAGTAGAGGCTATTGGTGTCACTATGGAGCAGGATACAAAGTGAAACAGGCATGTTTGGAACTGTGTACACCATTTAGTTCAATGAGTGATTGGTAATATTGGGGGGGGGGATAAGGCAAGTCCAGCATTTTAGGAGTAAACGGTTTATAGTTTTTCCTTCAGACAGAGCAGAGAAGGTGTAGAACCCCTGTAAGCAATTTATTTTTGACTGTGACCCCCACATCAAGATGTTTTGCCTATAACTGTGACACCAGAAAAAGAAAGGTTTGGTGTTATTAGGACAGTAAAAAGCCAAGAGCAACAAAAGTCTGGCAAAAGCTTTAACTGTTCCATACTAACTTCCTGTCTCTCCAACCCTAGAGCAGAAGCAATGGAAACTATCAACACGGGGAAAAAAGGTTTTGGCTGGCTTTGGACTTTAAGAGTTAGGGGTTTAGGCTCCAATTGTGTTGTATGGAGCTTTTTGTTCTACTTGGACATTAATATTTTGGATTAGGTTAAGGAATTAAGTGTTAGTTCACCCCTACAGAAAAAATGGAAGCATGAACTAACCCCAGACCGATCAAACAACCCCCCCCCCCCCCCCCCCCCCCAGGTCCCTGCTGTACTTCCCTCCGGGGTTGCCCTGCTGTCAGAAAACATGCAGCAGCTCTGGCGGTCAAGGGATCTGAAATTCCAACTCTTCTTCATCAGTCTTTCAGGGACAGACCAGATTGATTTTAATTGGTCAATGCCATGACTACGTTTTTTTCCCTGTAACTTTGAACTAACACTTTAAGGATAGTGTGAGGTTAAAATTCCTTTTGGGTTGGGGAGTATGCTTTAGGGTCAGCCGCGAGTTAAAACATTTTTTTTTTTTAGCACTGCAAACCCTGTGGCAAACACTATCATTGTCAGGTTTGGAGCTAAACTCTACTGTACAAAAAGAAAAGGGTTTGTATAAAAACCTGCCTGGGTTTTCCATTGCAATTAGATTTTCACTTTCTTTGTCTTTAACATAAGATAGCATAAGCCGGTTGGTTTGTGAATAACTGATAGGCGAAACCTTAGATCTAAATGCCTGCCTTGGCTATCCAAGATAGGCATGTACATGTTAAAAAGGCACAAGTGTCTGCTTGTAATTCTTTGCTGTTGCCGGAGAGCCTCACGTTGCTGCGATTTGACATCCACCTCCTGATTCCTCTTCCTGCGGAGGCAGCCAAGACCAATCAAATGACTGCAAAAAATAATAAATAGATGAACAATGCAGAACAAAATGCATTCCACGTGTGATCAGATAATACAAAGCATGGGACTGGGGAGGGGAGCCAGATGTGGGATCCAGGCTGTGTGTATTGTTGGCAATGTTATGCAAGAGTTCATAAATGTTGTGGAAAGTTTGACCATCATTTAACAATGTATACTGAGCAGAAGTAACAGACTGTCACTAAGGAATATTTATATCACTACCCTTATTAGCAGAGTAGCAGATACAAAACACACATTTAAGCAGGGCCGTCTTTAATATTGTTAGGACCCTGGGCACAAATTTTCTTGGCATCGACTGTTATGGGTTGCCAGAGGTTACAGCATATCATTACCACTTACTGACTGGTTTCTAGAGGTTACAGCACATGATTTCTGTTTGTTGATTGGTTGCTAGAGATTACTGTACAGTAATACTGCTCACTGATTGGTTGCTAGAGGTTACAGCACATCATCTCCTCACTGCAGAGGGGCATATGAATGCCGCCGGCCTCAGTTATTTACATAAAAATGCTGCCGCTATTTACATATAAATGACGGTTATTTACATGTAAACACAGGGTCTGTAGGTGAGTCATCTGTACACAATAGGGCAGAGCTGGGCAGCATTAGTAGCAGCACTTCACGCTGAAATATTGGGACACAGCACAGGACTAAAATTTCAAGGGACAAGGGAATTTAAACAGGGGTAGTTGGGCAAGTATTAGACAGCTGCTTTGAGCCCCACAACAATGACAGGGCCCAAGGCAGATGCCCCTTTTTCCCTGCCTTAAAGACGGCCCTGCATTTAGTATGCTACAATTGTCCTGGTCAGAATCAAAAAGGAGAATTATACGTTTAATGAGAAGTTAACCAACAACATCCCTAGCTCTCTTAAACAAATCAACATTAACCACCATGACAAGCAATGATGTGCCTGCGCTTCCTCTGCAGAGATTACTCACCATTAAACTGGAGTCTGGCTCGGTTATTAAACTTGTCACAGAAGATTCCAAGTCCCCACACAACCTACGGGACTCTGAAAGAAGATCCTCACTGTGGGCAGATACAAAAATGAAGCATTAGAAAAAAGAAAAAAAAAACTGTGCAAATTTTTTAATGATTTAAAATGACGATCTATTGGGCTTTGTCTACACAGGGAAAACTAAAGAGTACATGTTTACCCACACAGGGATGCACAGATGTTCAGTGGAACCCCGAGCAGGCAGTCCCATTGATACCGTCTTTTTGGGAAGCAGTGGCTGCATGGACACAGACACTGCTCCCAAAAAATAAGTGCCAAATGTAGCAAGGGGGGGGGGGAGAGGAGGCAAACAAGCAGGACTTCCCCTTTTGGGTGAAGTTCTGCTTTAATACAAATTCTGTTTACTTTAGCCATATCATCTAGAACTTACGCTACATGGCCTAAAGGTTGTGGATACCTCACCATCAAACCCATTCCAAAACCATGGGCAATAATATAGAATTGACCTCCCTTTGTGGCTATAACCATCTGGCTTGACATTCCAATTCATCCCAAAGGGTTAAGGTCAGTGTTCTCCCAAAGCAAACCAGGTATTATTGAGCTTGATTTTTGCACAGGTCACATTGGAACAGAAAAGGACCTTGCCCATACTGTTAAAACAAAGTTGGAAGCATACCGTTATATAAAATGTCTGCATTTTGTAGCATTTACAATACCTTTTAATGGAAAGGCCTGAACTCAATAACTTGGAGGGGAGTCTACTTAATTATTGCCACCATATACTGTATCTCTCTGCATCAAGGAGACTGCCGTCCAAAGGTCAGAGTGGTGTGGCAAATTAATAATCTGTGCTTTTTAGTGTAGAGAACAGCAAACAAGAAAACACCACAAAGCAGCAATCAATGTCTGGACCAGTTTCGGAGGACTTTCCATTCTCCTCATTTTCCACATACACTTTCCCCCGTTACAGACCATCAGTGATATTACCTTTTCTTCACAGTCTCCTGAACAGGAGGGGTGATTCCTGGACCCCGAACTTTACTCTGAGCAGAAAAAGACAAAAACATCAAGACAGGAAAAAAATAAAAAGGGAAAATCTACTGTTTTTATGTATATATCATTTTCTGTAAAACATTAGCTGATCTACTATGAACATATGACAATTATACATGATAATGCATCCATAACCTGACAGTAAAATCTGATGTCTGTCAATGAAAAAAAGGTTGCCAATTTATGCTCTACGTTGTCTTTTTTTTCATGCTCAGGGAGGCCCCTGCATTCCGAATCAATAAGATGGCAAAAGGATTACTGGTTGGTCAAAATAATTTCTTTGAAAGCTTTCATCTGAACTCCAGGATACCATTATATATATATATATATATATATATATATATATATATATATATAAAATTTGAAACTTCAGCTCCTGCCAATATGTGTTTACAATTTAATCTAAAGTAGTTACATTTGTTAAGTCACTCAGTGCTCCATAATTCGCTCTTTAAAACCTGATCACGTCTTTGCTGTATCTATGGGGGGGAAGTACATTATGACAGTGTTGGGGTGACAAGCATTATTGTACATATCAGAGCTGCACAGAGAGGTGGTTACAGTGGTACAAGCAGGCATTTTCTATCAAAGAAAAAGCAATCCAGCAGTCAAGACAGCTCATTTTACATTTCCTCTGTCTTTCAAGAAAAAAAAAAAAATACTGCAAAAGTGTGCTGGTAACTGTTAGACCTTTCTATGTCCCCTTGAATGTCACTCTGCCACAGTCTGACAAAGGCAGGGCAGTGTTCACAACCTCTGTGAGGGCAACGATCTGAGCACCACTGCATATGTATCCACAGAGATGAACGATCTTGTCCCTCTCCACAGGGTTTTAAGGGAGGGCAATTAGAAGTACAGTTATTCTAAGGGTTGTCTACATGGGCATTTTTGCTGTTTTCTGCTCATGCAGCTAAAAGTAAATAGATCTCTAATGCATCAGGAGTGACACTGTGGCCAAAAAAATGTGGAGGTGGGTAGGTACTCTATCAGAATAAATTCACCAGTGGAGTGTCGGATCCATTTCCACACAAAACGGGATTCTTAGTGTGGGTAGACTTTGCTACTAAACCCAAAAAAGAGGGCTCCATGGGTAAAATCATAAGTCATATAAAGTACGTCTAAACTGGTAGATAGATGAAAAATTGTTTATTGCGCTGAGAAGATGAACAATCCCTGCACAGTTCAGTATAGGATTGTGGGATATAAAAAGACAAATGCAGCAGTCATACAGCATAAAGCATCAAAATAGGGATACGTTTAAAATGTTTAAAAAAAAAAAAAGCAAAGCGGTACCACACAGAAAAACTTTGTAGGGAGGATGGTAGTATAGTCCAGGTTGCTTGCTGGTAAGATGTCAAAAGAAAAACTACCTGACCCATATGGAGAACGGTGACAGCCCAGTGGAGAGAAGATGATATCCAGCCCGATGGCAGCACACAGGAGACTCAGCTCCATGGGTCTGCTAGTTGGAAAACTGCACTTGCAAGAAGACAATCAGCTGGCTGCTGGTGAGGAGCTGGGGCTGATCGTGAGGCACGGCCGTGTGAAAATTACCAGATGGAAACACCGTAATCCACGCTGGAACAGTGGAGCCAGGAGAACTGAACAAAGCACCGAGATCCGGGCAGGCTGGTGACGTCAACAAGCTGCGTCCGGATGTGGAGAGATGGAAGCCTCGTTTTAGGGTGGTGAACCTCAAGCATTGGTTGCCGTGACTGACATGTATTGCGCACATGCGCTTTAGTCCAAGTCCATGTCAGAAACATGTCAGTCACGGCAACCAAAGCTTGCGGTTAACTGCCCCCCCTTAAA
Organism: Lithobates sylvaticus; assembly: GCA_028564925.1. Lineage (NCBI taxonomy): Eukaryota > Metazoa > Chordata > Amphibia > Anura > Ranidae > Lithobates > Lithobates sylvaticus. Next base: position 102,798,029 of record CM053029.1, read on the forward strand.
ACCCTGTGCACCTAGGGAGAGGGACAGTGTCATTCATCTCTGTGGATACATATGCAATAGTGCGCAGATTGTTGACCTCACAGAGGTTGTGAACACTGTCCTCCCTTTGTCAGACTGTGGCAGAGTGACATTACGGTGGATTACGGTGTTTACATCTGGTAATTTTCACAAGGCTGTGCCTCACGATCAGCCCCAGCTCCTCACCAGCAACCAGCAGAGTGTCATCTTGCAGGTGCAGTTTTCCAACTAGCAAACCCACGGAGCCGAGTCTCCTGTGTGCTGCCCTATCGAGCTGGATATCATCTCCTCTCCACCGGGCTGTCACCGTTCTCCATATGGGTCAGGTAGTTTACTTTTAACATCTTACCAGCAAGCAACCTGGACTATACTACCATCCTCCTTACCCAGTTTTTCTGTGTGGTACCGCTTTGCTTTTTAAAAAAAAAAATTTTTAAACGTATCCCTATTTTGATGCTTTATGCTGTATGACTGCTGCATTTGTTTTTTTATATCCTACAATCCTATACTGAACTGTGCAGGGATTGTTCATCTTCTCAGCGCAATAAACAAATTTTCATCTATCTACCAGTTTAAATGTACTTTATATGACTTATGATTTTACCCATGGAGCGCTGCTTTTTTGTTGCTACATATACATACACACACACATACATAGGACTGATAGCTCTTAGCACTTGAGAACTTGGTGTGTATTAGACTTTGCTACTAAGAGTTAAGCCTAGTACACATGGAGTTTTTTTCTTCGTTCAACTCACCGGTAAGTCTAACTATGTCTTTTATCAAATCGCCTTTCAGGACAACCTTGGAGAAGGATAACCGAGAAACTTACCCTGGGGTGGGATTACTGCCTGCAGTACCTTCCTGCCAAAGGCTTGATTTGCGGCAGGACAGTAAATTCAAGCCTATAATGTCGGAGAAATGTCGAGTAGTTGTCACCGGACATGATGTCACCCGCCGGCCGGAACCGACATGCCACTAACCAGCAGCAAGACCCGCCCGGCCACCAGGGCCATGCCAGCGGACCCTGGGCACATAGACGTCGACACCTCCTGCGGGCCCTTGCATCCCCTAAGCTGGAGAGACCGGGGACTCCGGAAAAACCCCCACCCGTACCGGGGGGGGGGGGGTGCTGAGATGGTCACTGCACAACAAATCACAAAGGTAAGCCTTCTCCCTCCACCTTGGAGAGAGCGCAGCTCCCTGGTTCCAGCATGCGCTTTCAACATGGCGGAGCAAACACAATAACTGAGGCCATGGTGGAAGAGGAGGGATTTAAAGGCTACATGTGTTTCCTGGAAAATATGCGGAGCTGCGCTCTCTCCAAGGTTGTCCTGAAAGGCGATTTGAGAAATCACAACTGAAGTTAATTTCCTTAATGAGAAGCTGTACTGTGCAATGAACAAAGTTCGCTTTACTGCAGACATTGTAATCAGGTTTTGTTTAACTTCCATTCTCTCCCCTGCTGCCAGGATCCACCAACCTATAGAATTACATGGGACTATCAACCTAAAGAAGTACATGTGACTTTATGCCCCCACCCCCTCCACACTTGAGAGGCCAATCGCTAGCTTTGAGCAATGTCATGTGGAAGACTGCATAGCCTTAAAAAAAGAAGTACAGCCATCGGTCTGCACTCTTGTGACCAGTTTTCAGCAGACAGCTGGCTGAATCCCGCTCAGAAAAGATCGCGACCATATGGTCAGGATCTGCCCACATGCCTGGAATGGCACCCGGCTCAGGCTCTCAGCAAGCCGCTGAGAGCCTGAGCCGGCTGCTCCCATCCCATTCACAGCATCACAGCCTAGTGCTCCAGTGAGTGTGGGGGGCAGAGCAGACAGTGGTGACTAATAGTCACCAGCTCTCTGCTCAGGAAGCCCTGAGAACCGAGCGCTCAGCTGTGTTCGGTTCTCAGTGTTAGAGCCGGCAGGGGACCGATTCTGCATCCACCTAGGCAAGTATGATAAAAAAAAATTTTTAAATAAAATTTTAAAAATCCTATACTTGCTAGGAAAAATTTGCACAGCAGGCAAGAGTGCAGTGGCAGTGGATCAGGTCAGCAGTGGATTAAATAGAAAGAAAGTAATTCTGCTGACAATGTGGCTCCTTAATTTTCCCTACATGTTTCTCGATTTACATGTAGATCTGTCAACCAGCAAAACGATGCATTCATAAAAATCGCGATCACAAGATATGAAGTCACTGCAATAGGAAAGATACACAAATGTAAAATCCTATTCATCATCTTATATGCATACTTCATCAAATCAGATAGTCAGAGGATGCAAGGATCTCTGTCTGCCAGAGAGCTTCCTAATGGCTATAAACAGGCCAGAAGAGTAGAATCCAGTAGGTTTCTCCTTACACAAGCAATCCTGAGTAGGTCCCAGAGCTCCTGCTGCCTCTTCTCTTGTCTTTTTACCACCTTCTTCTCATCTTCTCTCATTAAGTTCATAACCTCCTTCACCCGGGGAGAAAGCTCCAGAGCTTTTCTCTTACACAGCACTGTCTTACTGCAGAAGAAAGGAAAACCATACATGAACAAACAACTAGAGCCAACGGCAAAACTGACTGTGCATTAAAAGCATAGTTTAAAAAAAAAAAGTGAAATTATATTAGATTAGATATTAGATAATTAGATTATATATATTAGTAAATGCATATATTTTTGCAGTCAAATCCATGTGCATTTAAATTTTGTTTTTTGTTGTGGTCTGTGTAATAGAGAGGGATTTACTCCTCTTCTGATGGCCACTGTCACGTAGACTAAAAGTGAAGGAAAATTAAAAATATGGAGTTGTCAACAAAACAGAAATATAGGGGAAATCTTCCAATAGGGACACTTGTTCAGGTGACAACTGTTTAACAAGGGTTTCCATCACTTTAGAACAATATGCTCTCACCTTTCACAGCAACTAGTCCATGCAAAGTTCACCTTTTACAGTCCATGCAGACAAAGGGCCCCAGTAGTTTTAGATGCCCTGTTGCAGTTGGTTTAATGTGTGACATGTTGGGTATCCATTTACTTGATGCAACCTCATCTTTTATATTTTACCACAAATTGGGTAATTGATTGCGTTCGTATGCCCTAAAATTAACTTTAGTGTACTTTTTTTAAAATGTTTAATTTCCTAGACCTCTGCAGTAGTATTGTGTGAAATAAAAATTGGAATTACTACCATTTTATTTTTTAGAGTGTCTGCTTTCAGAAAATATGTTTTGGGGGTTTTATTGTAATGTTTAGGCCTAAAATGATTTTTTAAACGTACACAAAAAAATTCAAACACGGCTCTGGCAGCGAAAGGGTTAACAGGGCGGGGGTATAAATGTTGGCACTGCTTTTTATCAACTTATAGTATGTTAAAACAAGTGCAATCAGCCGCATTACTCTGATAAATACCTGAGCTGGTCGTATATTAAAATGACTCTCTTCTCAAAGCTCTGAATAGCCTGGAGAAGCAGGCGCACCATCTCTTGGCTGTCCCCTACGGTCCTCTGATCTGAGGAAATAGATACATCATGATGGAAAATGATGTCCCCGCTTCTGAAGATCAACAAAGCAACATTAACAGGTACTCTACATACCTCTTGGCCTCTCTCGTAGTTTCTTGTAAAGTTCTTTGGCCTGCTCCTCTCTGTGAATGACAAATAGAATAGTTTTTAGCATCTAACACCTTCAATGCAAGAGCCCCCCATCCCCTCCGTCAGGCATAAAGAGTATCTTTAAAAACAGTTGTGAAAATTTAGAAAAACCAGCATAGAGACAAATATGTAGAGAAAATGCTACTACAAGTCATTTATAACCAGAATTAATGCTACTTTTCTTTGATATTGCCATGTTTGTTCCTGTAAACCTTAAAGTGGAAGGCAAGTCAAACCCTAAGCAAGCTTAAATCTACTCCCATCCCCAAGCCTATTCCATCTACCCTGTAAAAGGAAAAATGCCTCTATACTTGTCTATTCTGAAGCCACTCCAGTCTGGCCATGAGATTGGGTCCCAAAGCCAGCTTTAGTGTGGAGGAGGGACAGCCGACAACGTAAGCCTATGGGTCACGTCTTTACCCAGGCTCTGCTGCTGTTGTCCGCAATCTCTCCTTTCCATTGAAGCTGGCCACTGGAGAGATCATGTGACTGGACCAGAGCGATTTCAGATTAGGCAAGTATAGGCAGATAGAATATGCTTAGAATGCTCTTGGGATTAAATTTAAGCTTAGTTAGCATTTGCCTTTTCTCTTTACGGGCCAATTCACACTGCAATGCACATAAGGGCCCATTCACACTATATGCAGTTTCCTGCGTTTTTCCACATTGAAAAAAAAAATGCAGGAAACTGCAATGACACACAGAAAAGCAAAGTTTTCCGTTTGTCATGTTCAGACCAGAACACAGTGTTTCACTGCATTGCAAAGAAATGTGATGTTATGCAACATGTTTGCATAAAATTGCACTACTCTGCATGGCAACTGCACAGTGTGAACGTTTCCTGAGTCAACCCTTTGCATATTTGCAACCAAAGTATTTCAGCAATTGTGACATTTATTCAGTTCAAAACATTAAAAAAATAAGTGCATTCTAAAATAATGTAATGCTATGTTTGACAGTTAGAGGGAGCTGTACAAACCAAGCAGCATGCAATTTCACAGATAGACTCCCTCCCTGCTTTAACCACTTCAACACCAGGCACTTTCCCCCCTTCCTGCCTAAGCTAATTTTCAGATTTCAGCGCTGTCGTTTTTTAAATGACAATTGCGCGGTCATACAACACTGTACCCAAACTAAATTTGTATCATTTTGTTCCCACAAATGGAGCTTTCTTTTGGTGGTATTTGATCACCTCTGGGGTTTATTTTTTGCCAAAATAGAAAAGACCAAAATGTTTGAAAAAAAATATGTTTTTCTTTGTTTCTGTTATAAAATTTTGTAAATAAGTAAGTTTTGTCCTTCACTGATGGACACTGATGAGGCTGCACTAACGGGCACTGATAAGACAGCACTGATGAGGTGACACCAATGATGGGCACTAATATGCAGGGTAGGGTGGCACTGATGGGTATCACTGTAAAAGAGGTACTGGCAGGCACTGATTGGCATCATTTTAGGGCACAGATTGGCATCCCTGGTGGCCATGGGTGGCATTCCTGGTAGGCATCCTCGTGGGGGGGGGGGAGGGGGGGGCTGCGCTGATAATCTGCGCTGACCCCTTCCCTGTCAGGAGTGCAGCCGATCGGCTCTCCTGTACTCACGTCTGACGCGAATGAGGAAAAGCCGATACACGGCTCTTCCTGTTTACACCGTGATCAGCTGTGATTGGACACAGCTGATCACGTGATAAAGAGTCTCCGTCAGAGACTCTTTACCAAAATCAGTGTTGCAGTGTGTCACCACAAATCGCCTCGCTTAATAAAAGGTGATTTTACGGAAGTGCGGCCATCAAGACTTTCTTCATTATTGGAACTCCTGAGACGTACAGGGCCAGCACCAATGATGGGCACTAATATGCAGAGCGGGGTGGCACTGATCGGTATCACTGTAAAAGAGGTAAAGGTACAGGCCATTACTGATGGGCTCTGATTGGCATCATTTTAGGGCACAGATTGGCATCACTGGTAGGCATCCTCGTGTGGGGGGGGGGGGGGGGGGGCTGCTCTGATAATCAGCGCAGACCCAAATCGCTTTGCTTAATAAAAAGGTGATTTTACGGAAGTGCGGCCATCAAGACTTTCTTCATTATTGGAACTCCTGAGACGTACAGGGCCAGCACCCTTCGGTGTGTGGTGGTGATATTGGTGGAGACTTACATGGAGTGGTAATTAACCTCATGGTGGAGGAGGGGTACTGATTTTGTTCTGGCAGGCTAGACAGTAGTCTTTATTTACATTCTTGTTCTGGATCAGTGTGTAACTAGTAGCTTTATGGGGATTTTATTTTCTCAACTAATCAGTCTTGCTATTCATCTCTGGAACTCACTGCACTTGGCTTTTTAAGTTGACCCCATTAGGTATTATTCAGCAACTGGACAACTGTGGACCCATCTAAATGCTGATCACCTACATGTCATCCAGAGTCCCACGATGCCTCCTGCCCAGAGGATTTCTTTGCAGATCCACACTGTCTGTTTGCAAGGCCATCATTTTCTCCACTAACTGCTGGACTTCCTGCTCCTGTGAATGACAATACATGGAAATTAAAAGTAAAAATAAATGCATATTTAAAAGTAGTGTTTCTGGCTACATGATCTATATGAGAACTTTGATACACCTAAGAATCTCCACTACACACCCAAAGTGCATGAAATAGGGCAGCATGTGAGCTACACGTAGGAGAGACTACAGAGGGGATTTTGTGTCCATCATCTTTGCCCTCCTCTCTCATTTAGGTAACCACAGCAGGTACTTTCATTGTCAACTTCATTTAAGTATAGGGAAAAAGTTTGTTTTTATTATTATTTTTATTTATTTTTTGTTTTAGAGTGGAATTAAAACACCTGTCACGTTTTTTTTTTCCGGACTGTGCCCCTGTAGAGAGATTCACCCTCTCGATTTGTCCCGTTTACCATTATCACCACAAGTGAGAGAAAATCCCAAATGGTGACACTAGTTCTGACACTACCTGGAATTTCCTCTTACTTCTTGTGGCTATGGGACAGGAAATAAGGAGAAATCTCCCCAATGGGGCACATACGGCAAAAAAAAACCCTGACATAAATTTAGAATTCCCCCTTACTCTATCCAAGATGAAAAAAAGTTTTACATTTCAATTAATTAATTTAAATTTCACTCACAGAACAGATGAGGACTTAAATAAGACTGACCGCTAATGACACATGGAATATCTAAGATCATACTAAACGCAATTGATTAAAAAAGGCCAGGTAAGTGCATGCCTATATTTTTTAACAATATTGGCACAAGTCTGGATTCAATAACCTTCTCCTTTAACAATGGAAACTAGTCAGCAACTCTACTTCCTGGAACAGACACAAAATTGCCTCCCTTTTATACCCACATCTGCATTAAAGGGATTGTAAAGTCTCAAGGTTTTTCACCTTAAGGTAAAAAACCTTTGCTGCAGCTGCCCCCAGAGCCCCCCTTTTTTTTACCTGAGTCCATCCGTTCCAGCGATGAGCACGAGCCCATTCGTTACAGCGATGAGCACGAGCCCAGCGGCTCCAGCCGCTGTCTCTGTCCTCATTGGATAGATTGATAGCAGCGGGAGCCATTGGCTCCCACTGCTGTCAATCAAATCCAGTGACACAGGATTGGGGGCGGGGCCAAGTCCTGTTGTCAATGGATGCAGCAGCGGGATTCAGAAGCGCAAGGGTGCACCCATGGAAAGCGGCTGTCCGTGGGGGCATCCAATGAAGGGGAGGAGCCAGGAGCGCCGGAAGGGCACCCCAGAGGATGAGGATCAGGGGCTGCTCTGTGCAAAACCCTTGCACAGAGCAGGTTAGTATAACAAGTTTGGTATTTTTATCAAAAAAAATTTGAACCTTTACAACCCCTTTAAATGAGTGTGCTTTCAGTGCATATTCTATATTCTTAAGCCAACTATAGATGGTTTGAATCTCAGCTGGTTCAGCAGGGACCTGCCAGGAATCAAACCATCTATGGGCAGGTTGATTGTACCCAAGTTGATCCATCAGTTAACTTGGATACAACCAGCATGTCTGATTTTCTACATGCGATTATTGCCAACGGCTATAGCTGCTAGCAATAATCACTGTGATCTCCTGGCAGGGATGGCTCCCCGTGCCCCCGGCTGGGAGAACACAATAGCATGGCAGGAGGGTCTCCCCCTATCAACGCTGACCCATGGTTGCAGGAAAAAACAGTGCATCATCTATAGTCTGCTTTAGTTACTTGGCCCTGCCATCCTGATAAAAAGAAAAAAAAAAGAAAAACAGCAAGGGTATCTTGTTGATACAAGGTAAGAGGTATACATTGCTGATAACGGGAGTTTCAGACACAGCCTAGAAGCAGCGTGTTTATATCCTGCATCAGCTTCTAATGACCACCACTAAGGCTGCATTCACACCTGAGCGTATTGTTTTCAGGCGGAAAGTCACACGTTTTTACAGTTTTTTCCCGCGATTTTGCAGCGTTTTTGTATAGGTCAAAAGATCACCAATGTAAAAAGAAGAAAAACGCCTGTAATCTGCCCCAAAAAAAAGCTCATGTACTTTTTTGAGCTTCAGGAGAGAACCCCAAGATGTGAACAGGGGGTCATTTTAATGAATGGGATTTTTCTTGTTGGGCATTTTGTATCTTTTGAGATGAGCATTTTACAAGCTGAAAACGCTCAGGAGTGAATGGGCCCTAAAGAGCACCCTTTGTGGAATAAATGAGTGGTCTGATTCTTGTCTTTGTTTCAGCCACCTCTAGTGGTGGCCAGGGGCAGCTGCAACATGAAGAGACAACGTAAACATAACCTCTGGCTAGGGGCGCTCGTGTCTGAACCACTCGATTATAACGAAAGAGATTACTTTTTAAAGTGGGGTTGCCACCAAAAAAAAAAAAATGTGGCTTAAAAATCATAAAAAAAAATAAAAAATAATTGGAAAAAAAAAAATTATTTTTACTCACCTCTAAATGCCTGTTGCTAGGGGGTCCCTCATAGTCTGCCACCTTCATTGCCCGGGCTAAATGTCACTTCCCCTAGGTGCCGCACAGTCATCTGGGACCTGTCATGTGTCCCAGATGAGTGAGCGTCGAATCACGACGCAGCGGAGCGTGGAACGAGGGGGGTCTCGTTCCCCCGCATCGCTGGATCCCGGGACAGGTAAGTGTCCGATTATTAAAAGTCAGCAGCTGCAGTATTTGTAGCTGCTGACTTTTATTTATTTATTTTTGTGGGCACTCCACTTTAAGTAGGCTGCAGGAACAAGTAGGAATAAATACATTTTGAACGTACACTTATCCTTTAAAAAAGGAAAAAGAGAAAATAAGCCACAATAATATGCTTGCAGGCTGCAATTCCTCCAGCAGATGGTTATGAAGACAGATAAGTGAATTAATTCCACCTAAGATTGGCCTTAGTGGTTCAGCTATTGCTTGGCAGCGTTCTCATCCCTCATGGATAGTGTTCTCCCTGTCTATGTCTGTACTGCATGGGATTTTGTGTATTCAGCTATACCACCGAGCTTTATTCCTTACACTCTAGCAAGTGTACTAAAAACTGTCAAAGCACTTCTAATTTGTGATGTGGATTCAAATCCAAAATGAGGAAACTTACCCTCCCACACAGCTCAACTGCCTGCTCCATCTCTTTCCATGTAGACAGCAGCTTTTCAGAGGCTGAAAAGAGATAAGAAAATGTGAGGATTAACTGATGAAGAACCAAAAAAAAAAAAAAAACGGGCCGCCGAGGGACTATTGCATGGAATACATAAGGGCTGATTAGAAGCAAGGTATTAGAAATGAAGTTACTTTAAAATACATTGCTTTTTTAAAGGGTCCATGGAAGTTTGTTTTTGCTGTAGTTCTCACAAGTCTACTGTGTTTTCTTTTACTATACCTTTATTATCCACTTACCCTCCAGAAGATTTACCCCCTTCATAACCAGGCCATTTTTTGCGATACGGCACTGCGTTAATTTAACTGAAATTGTGGGGTCATGCGACACTCTACCCAAATTAGATTTATGTCCTTTTTTCCCCCACAAATAGAGCTTTCTTTTGGTGGTATTTGATTACCACTGCGTTTTTTATTTTTTGCGTTATAAAAAAATAAATAAAAGACACAAATCAAAAAAAAAAAAAAAGGAGACAAATCAGATACGGACACTTTTGACAGTTTTTTGGGGACCAGTGACACTAATACAGTGACCAGCGCTAAAGAATATGCACTGTAACTGTACGAATGACACTGGCTGGGGAGGGGATAGCATCAGGGGTGATCAAAGGGCTAACTGTGTACCTAGCTGGTGTTTCCTTACTGTGGGGGAGGTGCTTGTACTAGGGGAAGGCATGGATTGGTGCCCCTGCTTTGCAGAAACACAGGATCCATGCCTTCTGTACTGACAGAGCGGCGATATGCCTTGTTTACCTAGGCAGATCACCGTTCTCCCTCTGCACCGAAGGATCGGCAGGTGCCAGTGGACATCGAGTTTACAGTACCCATCGCTCAGCTCCTGCTGTGTATGATCGGAGCGGGCCGTGCGTGCGCCCCAGACACGAAAGTGCAGGATCACATACTAGGTAAGTGATCCTGCGCAGCAGAGCCACCTTGCCACCGTATATGCAAGTTATATGGTTGGTAAGCTGTTAAATGTTTTACTGTTTTCACCCTTCCAGAGGGCAAAGGAAGCAAAATGGCCAAATATCACAATTTTATATACATACCCAAGAAATGTAATTACACATGGGACAATAAAAATTATGTATAAAAACCCAAAACTATACGTTTAGTTTTTTGGTATCACACAGCCCATGAATACTTTTTTAAAGCTTACTATATACATTGCAATATGTCAGCACAATCTCTGTACAATATCCTTAGATTTAACAAAATTGTGCATTATAAAGACCTAACTGAACTATACAATCAGGAAGGCCTTATCCTATATAATTTTTGACTGACCTAAAGAAAATTACACATTCAGACTGTAATACAAATGCTAAGCTTAAAGGACACTAAGCAAGAGGAAAGTAGCATGAGTGATCAGTTATCATTTGGAAGCAAAGCAGAGGAATGTTACAACTGTGACAGGGAAAGAGCACATCATGAAAGCCGCAGGAGTGAAACCAAAAATGTGCTGGTGGTATTACCCTCGTATAGTGATACTTACTAATGCCAAATTCCATCTGCTCGCTATACTTTTCTAGATCAATCTGAATACTGCTGCGGAAAAAATCCAATTTGGCTTTTAGCTGCTCGCACTCTGAGGTCATCAGATTCTTCTTTTTGGAAAGCTCAGTATTGTATCGTAGTAGGTTAACCCTAAAATACACAGCTTGTTAGTGACAACGCAGAAAATGGAACATATATGTAGCAAACTCCACGGGCTCCCATTTGTTAAAGTGTATATAAACAATACGCTTCGCTTATTTGCTCCCTTTTGTCTGTTAAATATACCACTGTAAGCATTTTAAACATTGTATGCATCGCTGTGGACAACAAAACACCTCTCCCTGTTATGAAGAGAGGGAGGGGTTATGTAGTCCTAACACAGTGTCATGTATTTTTAACACACTTTCTGTCCTAGGGTGACAACGCTGTTCAGTACGGTTTTTACTCAGTACAGAAGGTGTGTTAATGCAGGATTACCAGGTTAAAATAATGCAAAAGAGTTTGCAAAAAATAAATAAGAATAAACTAAAGCAACCACCATATCTAAGAACAGGTACACTGCAATTATATTAATTTTTGTTCATGCATTTAGGTACACCTTAAAGCAGGGGTGCCCAACCAGTGGCCCGCAGAGACCTCTGATGTGGCCCGCGACCTCCTTCTCTGGGATGGCGGATTGGCAAAGCCAGATCATGGGTTGTGGACCCGCCATCCCAGAGCATCTGTGTTGTTAATGAAGCCGGCGGTAGAGAAAGCAAGCGGCTGTGGAGCAGAGCTGTGTAAGCTGATGCTTCCTGTATAGTGCTGGCTCCTGTCACAGGTGGAGTGATACCAAATGTATTCTGCCTGGGATAGCAACAGCAGATGATACCTGAGTGGAAGACTGTTATTAAAGGTCAGTTTATTACTAAAATTGCATGGGCATATCTTTGCAGTGGTTACTGGGCTGCTTTCAAACTGATCCGCAAGTGCAGTGCACCTTCAGGTTACCTGCACTGAGGCATAGACTTCTGTTATTACCTACGGGTTTGGTGCGCTTTCAGAAAGTGCACCACACCTGCAGGATATAATAGAAGTCTATGGCAAAGTGTAGCTAACATGCAGGAAAGATACAGGTGCACTGCGCTGCATTAGTGTGAAAACAGACTTAGGCCCCTTTCACACAATCGGTCAGACCCAATCAGACCCTCCATTCACCTCTATGAAACAGCCGATGTAAACAGATTTGTATCCATTTACACCCGCCTACCTCCAATCTGATCCGCTAAAAAAAAAACAGAAGAGGATCAATCCCCTTCGGTCTGGGTGGATCGGATCGGAGGACCCATAGAGTAGAGTGGGCTGTGTCAGTGTCCGCTCTGCATATGGCATCCAACTGCTCCGCTCATTGTGGCCCGCGACTGGTTACCAAGTCGCTTAAGTGGCCTTCGCTCTTCAAAAGGTTGGGCACCCCTGCCTTAAAGCATTAGCTTGTTGCCCAGGGAAATCACTTTCTTCCTCTCACAGTGCAGTGGGGAATAGTTAAACTGTCTTATGCTCTAGGGTGGGCATCAACCAAAATTGGTTCACAGAGCCCAGTGGGGGATTCTCTGACACACCCTGAAGTATCAAAGAGCAACAGAGCTCAGAGCGCTTCCAGAAAGTGAAGACTCTGTGCGCCACTTGTTGGAAAGGTAAGTATGAAAAATTCTAGTTTGTTTTTCTTGTTAAAAAAAAAAAAAAAAGTATGAAACATTCTTTTTTACAGGGTGATTTTGCCTTTTTATTATGGTGACAGGGTCTTTATAAATAGATGATAGTGCTTCTAAACTTTGCATATTCTATCTGTGTGCAAAAGAAAAAAAAATAAAGATTCTACACCTTAGCAAAATGTATGTATATGAATAGACCAGCTTGGAAAAAAAAAAATTTGGGCTAAAATATCAAAAAGTTATTCCTATGTCTCAGTGATCTGACCCCAATACCAGTTCTATAGATAACACAAAACATGTGTGGAAACATTGAAAATACATGTGTGCATGAACGTGATTCAGCATGTAGTTTACCAACAGGGGCCTAAGGCAAGGAGGAGATGTGCGTATGCCTTACATAGTGGCACGTTGTCCCATCTGCAGCTTGGCACAGTCCTCTTTCAACATTCGTATTGTCTGCCAGATCTGCCCCCACACTCTGCGGAGTTGCACATAGGACAGGGTGTGTTTGGGTTCCTGCACTGGAAACAGATCATAAAAAAGATGGAGTCATTTAAACATCATTGTAGGGGATTGAAGATTACATATTCCCTCACTATAGAATAGAGCTGCACGAATAATCATAAAAAAAGAGCGAGATTCTACCCCCTTGACAAAGCATTTTCCCTATTCTATGCTCACAGCTGTCAAAAAAAAAAAAAAAGGAAATCTTCCAGGACGGCAGGCCTACTTAGGTGTGCCGTCCTGGAAGATGACTGGAGAAAATTACCAGTTACACTTACCGGTAACAGGTTTTCTAGAAAATCTTCCAGGTAGGCCTGTCGTCCTGGAAGATGACTGGAGAAAAATACAGGCATAAAAAAAATAATAAATGCACATTTTATTTTTCTTCCTGCAAAAATATGTGCATTTATTGCTTTTACCCTAAGGAGCCTGGAAAGCATTGCACCTGGGATCAGTGCCACAGCTCACCAGTGACCTGTCCATTGAGAACTACAAGCCATCAACCACAATGGCTGACAGTAAGGGGGGGGGGGCTGCAGCTGCTGGAACATGTTCCACCAAAAGCTGAACTTCTCCTTTAAAGTCATTGAGATACTCACAAACATAGGCAACACTGTCAGGATGAGGTCGGTGTGAAATTTGGGGTTCATACACGGTCTTCCGATTATCAAAGAGAAATATCAAGTCACATTCCCCCTGCCGTCCATCACTGACCTGTAGCAAAAAATAATGTTACATAAGTTAATATTTAGCAGTTTATCTTGTTCTAACCTGCATTTGACCTCCTTTGAAGTTGCATCAATCTGCTTTTGTATTCCCGTTGCCTTATATTGGGAGAGAAGCAGTTCTGATGCAAATAATGACAACTCCCTGTATAAATTCCCATTACCACAAAAACACTTAAAAGCTAAACTCCAGTTGTAATCTTGATGATCTCTTTCAATAAAACTCCTTTAAAAAAAAAAAAAAAAAAAAAAAAGAAGAAGCTAAACTCCAGGAATTCAAACACGTTTGACTATGTGCATGCATACTATGAGTCCAATGAGGTATATACCACTTCCTGGACTTAATTCTGTTATTTACATCGGACAGGTTTATGGCACTCCCGAAAGATACACAAAGGCTCTGAGAGGAGGAAAGCACACACAGCAGCTATGCACTCACCTCTGCTCCCATTCACAGAAGCATTTGTTTCTGAAATTGGGCAAGAGGAAGGGAGGGGTGAGGTAGCAGCTGCATTGACTCTGCACTTGACTTGTTAAAAGACAGAAGAAGCTGACATGAGGATAATATCCTATGTCTCCAGGAAGAATCCCATGGCTATAATGGTTGTGAGCTATGACTGCCTCACCATCATTGCCTTTTGGCGGCCAGCCTCGTATTTTACTACACATCCTCCATACACCTCGTGCAGGAGGGGGGAAAAAAGTTTCTCCTTCACCCAGTCCCTACTGGTTAGAAGGAGGAAAAACTCTCAAAGTATGCCTCGGATTGTCTCCTCCCAGAGGAAACACCAAAACTGAGGAGCCATCAGGGAAGCATGCCTTTTAAACCTAGGCTGGGCGGTGTTTCCTAAGAAGGGAGGAGCCGAGGTCTCTCATAGGTGGCTGTCCTGAAAGACGATATGGGAAAAACCTGTTATATTTACGGTTTCATTTTACAGTTCCAACATTCAAGCTATATTTTTGTAGATCCCTTCAAATGGTGCTGTCACCACTACTTACTACATCAGGTTCAGCCTGAGAGAAGACACTTCGAGTCTGCTATGGTTTGTTTAACCAAAAAATCCTCTTCTGTGTAATTTTCTGGTTTAGTTTCACTTAGCTGCACCACGTCAACTCCCATCCCACTAATGAGACTACCTCAGTGGCCAAATGGATGATAGAGGTTTCCACCATGAAATCAGACAGTCAAGCCCCAGTAATAAAGTGAAACTAAATCAGAGGGGCACAGAAGTAGTTTTCTAGCCAATATCAGTAATAGCAGGTATTGGTGGTCCTTTATTTTAAAAGTTGACAAAAAGGTTTACTTCAAAGCAGAAATGTTCTACGCATGCGAGTAGAATTATAGGGGTGTGATAACGTTGAGAGTGTGTGTGTGTGTGTGTGTGTGTGTGTGTGAGATAGATAGATAGAGATATATTATATATACATACATATATACACACACACACACACACATACATACATATACACACACACACATTTACTGTCACTTTAACAATTTATAATATGCTTGATTTGTTTTTTCCTTCTTAGATGGCTTGTTTCAATTCCTGGGAAATCGAAACTGTTGGATACGCGACGACACAAACTACTGATAAGAACCCAAAAAGCTGCTCAAAAAAATTAGAAAGTAGGCTTTCGTACCAAAACCAGTCTAAACTGACCAGATACTGCGGAAATCTCTTTTTTTGACAGGCACATGATGCAACCACACATTTAACTGTCCCCTTGCTACTAAGAAGATATGAATGCTGATTGGACTAAACTATACAATCACACTTATGCATATTCATACGTATATATTGTTAAACTTGATGTTTGAAAGTCAGAAACACTTTCACTTTACTGCTTTATTGAGAACTGTGTATTGTGTTTCTCCACTGCAGTATATGGAATAAAAGCATAATTTCCTTTTTAGCGATTTGGGCTCACTGTCTCATCAGAAAAAGGTCTTATTTTGGAGACTCCTTAACCGATTTAACACATGTAATGTTTATACTGCCTGGAGAAGGTCTACTAGAGCAACTGGGATGGATGTCCCCATGTCCTTACCATGCTGTCTGCCACATATTGTACGAGAGGCTGGTGGGGATTCAGGGCCAGCCCTGAAGCCTGTAATAGTTCCTGCTCATCCTCTGGAACGCCAGTGTCCTGTTGTAAGCGGGTTTTCAGAGACTGTAGTGTCTCCCCTTCAGCCACAGGATACATGTGTACACGGCCAGTCACCATGTTCAGTACGGAAAGCAGCTAGAAAGAAAAAAAATCTATGCATTAAGGTGAAAAAACATCTGACAATGCCGGCCTCCCCAGCCCCCCCCCGTTTTACTTACCTGACCCCTCGAAAGACCCGTGCTCGCCCCTGACATCCTCTTCGCCGCTCAGCCTGGCCGTTGATTGGTTATAGTGGATGGATTGAAAGCAGCACAGCCATTGGCTCGTGCTGCTGTCAATCACATCCAAAGACACAGCACGCCGGGGGGATATGTTTGTTATTTAAAAAAAAAAAACAAACACTTCCTTTACAACCCCTTTAACATCAGTGTTGGAAATACTGTTATCTGTTGTAACACTTTTTGGACTTAAAAACGTAATTAACCCCTTACCGACCGGCTCACGTACCTATACGTCGGAAGGTTGGCAGACCTGCGCAAAACAACTTACAGGTACATTGGCTCCTTTAAGAGCCTTAGCAGGTGCGCGTGACCCCGCTACAAATTTAATTATAGCGAAAACTAAAAAATATTGTCAGTCTTTTTTTGTTTATAGAGCAGAAAATAAAAACCGCAGAGGTGATCAAATACCACCAAAAGAAAGCTCTATTTGTAGGGAAAAAAAAAAAAAGGATGTCAATTTTGTTTGGGTACAGCATCGCACGACCGCGCAATTGTCAGCGACAAATTGCCGTATCTCAAAAAATGGCCTGTTCATAGGGCAAATCCTTCCGGGCTGAAGTGGTTAAGAAATAAAAAGAATGAAGGGTCCAGTGTGTGTATTGCACTTATATTTCATGAATCCAAACTTTTTTTCTTAGCTAGAGTGATATTACTCATCTTGTGTTGGGACATTTTTATATGGTGGTCACATTTATACAAATTCTCCCATCATATCACTCGCAGCTTGAAAGATGCAGTCATTGCTTACCTTGAGGTTAAGAATGGCATCCAAGGCTTGGAAACAACCAACATCTGGATTTTGAGGATCTGTGCCCCTTTGCCTGGGGTGTCCCATTAACATGCACTGAAGCCAACGCTCTAGTTTACCAGCCAGGATCCTAAGATAGGAAAAAACTGAGTTTTTGACTACTCACTAACTCATAAGTAGCTCTGATAACTCCAGTGCTGCAGCCTTAAAAGCCTTTTCAGCCTTTGACTTTCCTTGAGCGTTCAATGACTGTGTCCCCCTCTGTGCACCGATTTCTTCCTCCGACCCCCTATGTCACTACAGGACTCAGCAATGATGTACGGTGTAGGCGCAAAGAGTCAACATGTAGCGGAGGACACAGGCATCCAAAACAACATGATTCCTGTCTAAGTGGCTACGTTCCCTCACTCCACTGTATCTATGGAGGGAGCCACAACTGCCAACTAGGTTAAACTTCAAACCTTTGTTCGTCTAAGTACAAGGTAGATGTGGCGATTAGAAGTTTAAAAGAGAAAGTTACGATTGTTTCATGTTTCAGTTTAGCTAACAGAAAGTGGTAAGGATACAGCATTTCTGCAAGACCAACAGGTATTTCCTGTACTTGCTAAAAATGTTCTTAGCATAAAAAAAAATAAAAAAGGAAACCAATACAGCCACCACATATAGTAGAAGAACTGGTGAGCTGCAATAATTAACATTTAATTTTTGAGTTTATGATGCAAAGTTGGTATGATAACTTTAAATCTCTTAAAGCTGAAATAAACCTTCAACAGAAAGATCTGCCAGCATTTTGATAGAAATAAATTTATCAGTCTTTGCTGCAAAAAAAACTTTTCTTTGCCTGCTAGTAATTTTTTTCTGCCCCCGACTATATTGGATGTGCAGTACAATGTACAGTCTCTGTATCTTACAGAGGGAAGGAATAAAGCCAGAGGCCAAGATAATATAACTCCAGCGTGCATGCACAAGTCCCATCATTAATCCCTGCCCGATGGGTGAAACAAGAAGATGACAGGCCCAAGAGAAAAATAACATGACATATAGTGGAAGCATGAAGCTAAGGACACATCAAAAAAAAAAATCAAAACATTTGCAACATATGATGATCATTAGGCCCCTTTCACACGGGCTGTACGATCAGATCCGCCTGTCAGTTTTTCAGGCAGACCTTTTCGGACCCTCCATTCATCCCTATGGAGCGGCAGATGTCAGCAGTGGCATGTCCGCTGACATTCCTCATTATCTGATCCTGTCCGCAAAATCCAGACGGATAGTGGTCCTATTTTCCATCTGTCTGGCGGATCGGATTAGATATAATCGGATCAAACAGACAGGTGGTCCATTACACCTGATCTCCCCATAGAGGAGAGCGGGAAAGGGTCTGTTTCCACTCTGCACAGTGAGCGGAGATGGACCCGTCATCCGCATGCCCAGCTGGGATTAGCGGAGCGATCCCCTGTTGAGCAAGCAGATCCCGCAAAAACGGAGGTGAAAGGGGCCTAAGTAGGGAGGCATATAACAGTACAGGAAACAATCAAGCAGGTTCAGTCTTACGTGTTAAGGTTATTCGGTGTTGGCAGAACACTGGAGAACTTCACTGCTCCCAATAGGTCTTCGTACACCACAACGTGTTCATTGCTTTTCTCTCGTACTTTTGCATGCCTGAATAACAATAACATATCAGAAAAACCATAGAACACTAAAGACGACTCTCAAGATAAAAAGGTCAAATCTAGGTTTATCCAAAATGTATAGATTGCATGGGGGATATGCTTTTAAAATTAACCCCCCAGTATTTTGGCCATTACAGTGATAAATTCTTTGCACCCAAGTAGTTACCCACCTACCATGCCAATTACAAGGTGTCCCAGTTTCAGGGAAAAGATCCTCTCTTAATTGGTTGCTCTACATAGCAAGGAGATGTTCTGCAACACTTTGCATAATTTAGGCCCCTTTCACACTGGGGCGGGAGCCGCGGCGACGGTAAAGCAGCGCTATATTTAGCGCTGCTTTACCGTCGTTTTAGCCGCGGTATTCGACCGCTCGCGGGGTGGTATTTCCTCCCACGAACGGCCAAAAAATGGTTAAAATTCCCCTACCGCGGTGTCCCATTGAAATCAATGGGTAGGAGCGGTATAGGAGCGGTGAATACACCGCTCCAAAGATGCTGCTAGCAGGACTTTTTTTACCGTCCTGCTAGCGCACTGCTCCAGTGTGAAAGCCCGCCGGCTTTCACACTGGAGTGAATGGGGCCGTTTTTTTCAGGCGCTGTACAGGCGCTATTTTTAGCGCTGTACTGCCTGAAAAATGCCCCAGTATGAAAGGGGCCTTAGGCCGGGTTCAGACTGCTGCGATGCGGGAGATAGGATATGATTCGCACCACACTGCAGTTAGATAGTATGGCTGAATTCGCATCGCATTCGGCCCAAACTCGCACAGGACCCTTTTTTTGGTCCGCAGCAGAATCGGATCGCATGGGTGTTCTAACCATGCGATCCGATTCCTGTCCGAGTTTGCAGATCGCACTGCGATATGCAAACTGATATGGGGTGTCATTAACATTTCACTGACACTCCCAGCAGCTCGCATAGGGCAGTGTGAACTGCCGGCGGGTGACATGCGATGCGGGAACCCGCAGTAGATTCGCAGCGTTCCCGCATCGCAGCAGTCTGAACCCGGCCTTAAAGAGAATTTGTCACTGGGAGGACAGGGGGAAAAAAGTGCTTTGGGTAAAAAATGCAGGTGAGCAAAAGGTGCAAATACCGGCAGCAGTCTTAGGCCCCTTTCAGACGAGGCGGACTCCGCTTGCACGGAGCTCGCCTCTGTCCGTCGGCTCAGCGGGAGATCTGTCCGTTGATCTCCGCTGAGCCGGCGGATGACAAGCCTCTCTCCGCTCACTGAGCGGGGAGGGGCTTGCGAGCGCCGCTGATCTCTATGGAGAGATCGGATGAAAACGGACAGTGTGTCCGTTTTCACCCGATCTCACCCGATCCGATAGCGACGGATCTGGACGTAGGGCCATCCGTCTGCTTTTGGCGGATCGGACCGGATCGGATGTCAGCGGACATGTCTCCGCTGACATCCGACGCTCCATAGAGTAACATGGAGCGCCCGTTCAGATCCGCCGTCAAAACTGACAGGCGGATCTGAACGGCCCGTCCGTGTGAAAGGGGCCTCAGTGGGGTTGATTTACTAAAGTTTGATTGCAAAATCTGGTGCAGCTGTGCATATAGCCAATCAGCTTCTAAGTTGAGCTTGTTCAATTAAACTTTGACAAAAAAAACAAACTGGAAGCTGATTGGTTTCTATGCACAGCTGCCTCAGATTTTGCACTCTCTCCAGTTATAGTAAATCAAGCCGTGTGTGTCCTGACGTGCACAGCTTTGGCTTTCTCACTCATTCCCACCTCTTTCAGATCCTTTCTGGCCAGTGAGGCTGCCCATCCTAGTGAGGGGCCAATAGGAATGTATAGGTGGGACTTCGTGGCAAGCTTTGACTCCAACCAGATATGTTGGAGCTTTGACTACAAAAATGGACCAGTATTTACCCAAAACAGGAAGAGATTTGGCAGCCTGCTGCAAAGATGCACACCTTTAGGTGCCAACACATCATCATGCCAACAGCAGTTTGCCCCCCCAGTGACGAGGGGGTCAATTCACTAAGAGTTAAATAAGGGCAAATACAATGCGGTAAAATAATGCATGTGGTAAATCAGTTGTGAAAGTTCAATTCACTAATGATTTAGCGTTAGATACTGAATGAATATTTTCGATTGTTCGGTAATGTGATTATGTAATGTCGGTGATTAAGGGTTATTTAAGGTAATTTTCTTATAACATGTTATTTATTTTTTTTGCAAAAAATGTTATCTCTTTTTTTTTTTTTTTTTACAGTAATCTGTATTTGGAGGCATTGAAATTTGAACTACCTTCTCAAATTTACCATATATACTTGAGTATAAGCCGACCCTAATATAAGCCAAGGCACCTAATTTTACCACAAAAAAAAAATGTATTGACTCGAGTATAAGCCTAGGGTGGGAAAATGCAGCAGCTACTGGGTAAACAATGCCCATCTGCAGCCTCACTGTGCCCATTTGCAGCCTCACTCTGCATTGAGGTGAAAAACCTCCTGTAATGCTGCAGCCCCCAAGCCCCCGTTTTACCTACCTGAACCCCCTCTATCTCGTCCCGGGGACGAGAACACCAGCAAAAGTCGGTGTCTCAGGTCCTGATTGGATGGATTGATAGCAGCGCAGCCATTGGCCCGGGGCTCGAGTCATACATTCGGCCTCTATGGACACCGAAGGAATTACTAGGGAGTGCGCCCGCAAGGTAACCCCCTGGGAGAGCGCTTCTCCCAGGGGGTTATCTAATGCGGGGAGGAGCCGCCGGGGGACCCCAGAAGAGGATGTTCGGGGCCACTCTGTGCAAAACGAGCTGCACAGTGGAGGTAAGTATGACATGTTTGTATTGTAATATATATATATATATATATATATATATATATATATATATATATATATATATATATATATTTTTTTTTTTTATATATTTTATTTTGTGTGTGTGTGTGTGTGTACTCACGATGTATAATGCCACATTTGTGTGTGTCTACTGCTGGTGGAATAGTGTCAACTTTCTGTGGGTCCTCTGTGGCTGGAATTAGACCCCTTTCTGCAGGTGGAATAGTACCCCTTCCTGTGGGTGGAATTAGCCTCTCTGTGGGTGGACTGCTCCTTTCTGAGGGTTTGAATAGGTCCCTCTTTCTGGTACCACACTGCTTATGGCCACCAAAAAGGGTGGTGTTAAATATTGTGCCTTTTTTTTTTTTTTTTTTTTGGCGATATTTACCACAATTTTTTTTTTAATGAATTGGACTCTATTTACCACATGCGGTTTATCTTATGCAAATGAGTAACACGATACCCTTACTGCATGCGGTAAAGCTTAGTGAATTGAACCCAAGGTCTCTTTAACCACATGCTGACCAGCCACCGTCATTATACTGCGGCAGGTTGGCACGTTCCCAAGAATCGCCGTAGCTGTACCTCAGCCCTTTAAACAGCTCTAGCAGGCGCGCGCCCACTGCACGGCGGGGGACACGATGCGCAATGTCCGCCGGCCACGCGGGCATGACAGCCAGAACGGGGATGTGTGTGTGTGTGTAAACACACACATCCCCATTTTGTCAGGAGAGGAGAGAGACAGATCATCTGTTCCTACTAGCTAGGAACAGCGATCTGGCTCCTCTAGTAAGTCACATCGCCATAAGTTAGAAACACACCTAGGGAACACATTTAACCCTTTGATTGCCCCCTAGTGTTAACCCCTTCCTTACCAGTGACATTTGGACACTAATCAGTGTTTTTTTATAGCACTGATCGCTGTATAAATGTGAATGGTCCCAAAAATGTGTCAAAAGTGTCCGATCTGTCTGCCGCAATGTCACAGTCCTGCTAAAAATCGCAGATCGGCGCCATTGCTAGTAAAAAAAATTTAATAAATCTATTGCCTATTTTGTAGATGCTATAACGTTTGCGCAAACCAATCAATATACGCTTATTGAGATTTTTTTTACCAAAAATATGTAGAAGAATATATATGGGCCTAAACTGATGAAGACATTTATTTTTTTACTTTTTTTGGATATTTATGATAGCAATTTTTTTTTAAAAAAATTGTCGCTTTTGTTTATATTGCAAAAAAATGAAAAAAAAATAAAAAAAACGCAGGAGGTGATCAAACACCACCAAAAGAAAAAAAGCTCTATTTGTGGGAAAAGGACGTCAATTTTGTTTGGGTACATCGTCGCATTACCACGCAATTGTCAGTTAAAGCGACGCAGAGCCGTATCGCAAAAAATGGACTGGTTATTAAGGGGGAAATTTTTCCGGTCCTCAAGTGGTTAAAAGGCAAAATAACGCAGTGATTTGGGGAAGGAGCACATGTAAATATTAGAAAATACTCACTATTCAAAATTAAATATATATGAGACAAAGGTAGTTCGACAATTGTATTTAAAGTAGAACTCCAGCTATTTATCCTCCCCACCCCCCAAGGAATTTTGTAAAAAAATTAATTATGACATGGCCCATCCATTGTCAATGCCCCCTCCTGTCCCCTGCAGCAGCCGCTCACCGACATTGGGGAGCTGCAGGGTCGAGTGACTGGACCAGATTAAAAATAGGGAAGTACACACAGATCTTTTTCATGCAGGATAGGTAGGAGTAGGAAAGAGGGAATGTTTAAGAATAGACTTTTCTTCCACTTTAGGTCCCTGCATGCACACTATACAAGCAGCATAAAAATAGAACAATTTTCCTTACCACTGCACTGGCTGCCAGTTAGGAAGAAATGGACGAAATCCTGTTATACATTCAAATGCCAGGGTGCCAAAACTCCAGTAATCCACAGTGACAGTGTATTTCTGCTGTTCCAGTAATTCCGGGGCCTGAAAAATGAGGAGTAAATCATAAAATATTGAGGATGGCACTGAGCAACTGTGGGCAAAAAAAAAGAGCAGACAATGAGGGTAAATGGAGGAATAAGATGTGATTATAACACCTATTTGGTTTTTATTGCCATCTGTGCCACTGTATCACCATATTTGCCCTGTTTGCTATTATCAGTGAAAGTGAAATTTAGAAAAAAAAAAACAAACACAAATTTTAGGTTGTCCCCAGAAAAGTAATAGAGTGGAAATTTTCCAATTGGGACACTAATTCTGGTGGTGGGGTATGCTAAAGGAATAATTAATTTGCAGGGATTTCCTCTCACTTCTTGCTTTGGGTATGAGACAGAAAGTGATAGGAAACCTCCCCAATGAACACAGATGTAAAAAAATAATAATAATTATACATAACAGGGGGTTATAACCCTATAACCCTTCCTTACTCTACAGTTCTACTTTAAGCATTAAAGAGGATGTGAACCCCAATGGGTTTTACTTCCTCTTTTGCTCCCTGCAAATTAAAACCATAAGACGCTAGTATGCATTGCATACTAGCCCATTATGTGACACTTACCTGCAAACAAAGCCCACGCTGTCCCCTGTGCAGGCCGCGTCCATCTTCCTTCCGGGGCCGGTGACACCACTCTTGCGCATGCGCACGGGAGCCGTCAGTCACGGCCAAAGCTGGGGAAGAAACGGCACGGTGTTCCATTTCTTCACAGCACATCGGCGCACTACAAGTGAAACATCTTCTACATCGGCGCACGTTTAGGAGATATTTCCACTACCTGTAGTTAAGCCTTATTCTAGGCTTACCTACAGGTAAACGTAAGACAAACGGGTTTACAGCCACTTTAACCAGTCCCTTGGTCTTTTTCTTCCTAAATCCCCTTTAATCCCAGAGTGTTTGCTTCGTCTGTGACATCTTGGTTCTGCACATTATATCTTTACCGTCTGTAGTCTACACGAAAATACTAGAATATATTAGCTTTTTCACGGACTTGCGACTGCTAAAAAGAGGAACATTGTTCTCTAATACACTTTGTGGGCAGAAGGTGTGCCGGACAGCCTTACGCACTTTTACTGCGGCAAGGGGGCCCGGCAGCGCAAAATTACGTACCTGTATGCAGTTTCGTGCAGTGGCCACTGGTTTGCCGGTCGTGCGCTGATTGGCTAGAGGGGGAGCCAATCAGCGGGTCCGGCGGCCCCCGATGTCCGCCAACCACCCACAATCATTCCCGGGAGAGGCAGAACGGCAATATAAACTAGGCAGATCTCCGTTCTGACAGGGGAAAAGATAGAGATCTTGTGTTCCTGCTAACACCGATCTGGAACACCGATCTGTCTTCACCCAGTCAGACCATCCCCCACACAGTTAGCAAGCACCCCCTAGGGACACACTTAACCCTTTGATCGCCCCTGATGTTAACCCCTTCCCAGCCAGTGTCATTAGTGCAGTAACAGTGCATTATTTTAGCACTGATAACTGCATTAGCGTCACTGGTTCCCGAAAAAGTGTCAAAAGTGTCAGTTAGGTGTCCGATTTGTCTGCTGCAATGTCACAGTCCTTTTTTTTTTTTTTTTTTTTTTAGCAGAAGAGATAAAAACGCGGATCGCCGCCATTACTAGTAAAAAAAAAATAATAAAGATATCCCATCGTTTGCAGATGCTATAACTTTTGCGCAAACCAATCATTATATGCTTTTTTTTTTTATCAAAAATATGCAGCGGAATACATATTGGCCTAAATTGGTGAAGAAATTTGATTTATCACATTTTTTTATTGGATACGTTTTATAGCAGAAAGTAAAAAATATATATATATTTTTTTTTCAAAATTGTCGCTCTTTTTTTGTTTATGGCCCAAAAAATGAAAAACCGCAGAGGTGATCAAATACAATCAAAAGAAAGCTCTATTTGTGGGAAAAAAATTACACCAATTTTATTTGGGTACAGCGTCACACGACTGTGTAATTGTCAGAGGAATGCAAAAAATGGCCTTGTCAGGAAGGGGGGTAAATCTTCCAGGGCTGAAGTGGTTAATCTCCACATGTGTGCTCAGTATGGGGATAAAATTCTCTCCTGTGGAGTAGTTTAGTGGGAGGTTATGGAACACCCAGCTTATAGTTCGGATTTAGCTCCACCCAATTTCCACTTTTCTGGACCGCTCAAAGAAGCTTTAAGGGTGGAGAAGATTTTCATGCGATAATGATGTGAAAGCAACGGTGCATCAGTGGCTATGCACTCAATAAGGCTGGGTTCACACTTCTGCGGTGCGGGAACGCTGCGAATACACTGCGAGTTCCCGCACCGCATGTCTCCCGCCGGCAGTTCACACTGCCCTATGCGAGCTGCTGGGAGTGTCAATGAAATGTTAATGACACCCCCATAGCAGCTCGCATATCGCAGTGCGATCTGCAAACTCGGAGAGGAATCGGATCGCATGGTGAGAACACCATGCGATCCGATTCTGCTGCGGAGCGAAAAAAAGGGTCCTGTCCGATTTTGGGCCGAATGCGATGCGAATTCAGCCATACTATCTGTATGGCTAAATTTGCATCGCACAGAGATCGCATATGATTTGAACTGCAGTGCGTGCGAATCATATGCGATCTCCCGCACCGCAGCAGTGTGAACCGGGCCTAAAAAACATTTGCTGATGGCATGAAAAAGTTGGTACGATACTGGGAAAATGCATTGCAAAGGAAGGTGATTATGTAGAAAAGTGATGTCATTTGTTTTTGAAATTCTTAATAAATAAAGAGAGTTTAAAAAAAGTGCAGTGTGTGTGTGTGTGTGTGTGTGTGTGTGTGTGTGTGTGTGTGTGTGTGTGTGTGTGTGTGTGTGTGTGTGTGTGTGTGTGTGTGTGTGTGTGTATATATGTGTATAATATATTAAATATATATATATATATATATACATATACATATACATACACACACACACACACACACACACACATATATACATATATACACACACACACTCCCAAAATCAATCCCCATTTTAGGAGAGGTGTGTTGTGTTCTGGTTGATCCTGTTCGAAATCCAGGGCTGTCCTGTGTCCTATGCACTCTGCTACATTATATCAATGAGTCTATTTAAGTCCTCACAGATCTTAATCTTGAACAAAACAATCCCCCCCCCCATGTTTGCACAAAAGGAGAGGGGAAAGGAATGCCTAATGTAGTCGATTTTTATAGGAAAGCAGAGGGACTGGCAAGATCACCTGGTTCTTCACACAATGAAAGCAATAAAAAACAGGACAAGATACTTTTTAAACACAAATACATGGTACAGCAGGCACATATCAGGAATATGAAATATTGGGGTAACATATTCTTTAAGAGCCGAGAGAATTCCTGCAGATAAGTTTTTTTTTTGTACTTGCATGGATAAACCATGGTTAAATTTGCATTTTATTGCCATAACTTACACTTAAATACTGTAACACCACCAGCCAGTGAGAGGTAGGTGCAGAGGTAAGCAGGCATCTAGTCAATGCAAGTGAAAGTTGTCCCTCCTTTATCAAGAGATTTGCAAGACATATTGACCATGTAGTCGTTAAAGCGTTTGTAAATCCAACATTTCATATTACTGATATGTGCCTGCTGTACCATCTACAAAAAGTATCCTGTTCTCCTGCCAGTACCTCTGCTTTCCTATTAAAAACTGACCACACTAAACAGGTGAACAGTCAGTTCTCTAGCTATGCTAGGAACTCTGCCCGCTCTCCTCTGATTATCAGACTTATCCTCACACCCCCCCCCCCCCCGCACAGCCTTTCACTGAGAAGATCCGTGTGCTGCAGCTTCTCTTCCCCCAGCTCTTGCAGCTGAGAACAGAGATTATGTAATCACTTTTTTTTTTAAATCTATACACAAAGGTTTTGCATTCATTACTTTTTAAATGGAAATGGTTGTTTTACAATGTGAGGGTTTACATACACGTTAAAAGCTGTCTGCAACAGACCTGCCAGCAATTTTCACAGGAATAAAATAATACATATTAATAAACTTGTTCTAGGTCCAGTTCTCACCATCTCTTTGCAGTAACATAGGGTTTGATTTACTAAAACTCGAGAGTGCAAACGCTGGTGCAGCTCTGCATAGAAACCAATCAGCTTCCAGGTTTTATTCTCAAAGCTTAAAGCGGTTCTGCACCCTTTTTTTTTTTTTGGGCTATATGCCAAGGGCATATAGCTCAATTGGGGGACTTACCTGTTCCATCTTCCATCGCGATCGCCGCTGGTTTTCGTCCGATGAAGTTCTTCATCTTCTTCTTTTGTGCTGGGGCCATCTTGCCTGTGGGCATGTGAAACCCCCACAGGCACTTTAGATGGCCCAGCATGCACCGCCGTTACTCACGCGTGCGCAGTAACGGCACATCTGCCGACATCTCACGAGATTTCGGAAGATGTGGCCGAAATCTCGTGAGATTTTGGAAGATGTGGCCGAAATCTCGTGAGATTTTGGAAGATGTCCGCACTGACTCCTGGGAACAATGACACCAGATCCCAGGAGACAGTGCGGCCTGACGACGATCGACGCAGAGACCCCGCCCACCTCCGAAGAGACAGAAGACCGGAAGTCATCAATTACAAGGTAAGTAAAAAAAAAAAAAAAACACATTTCATTTAGTACTCTTTGCCTGATTTGGAAGGCAAAGAGATTTACTAAATGAAATGGGTGCAGAACCACTTTAATTGAACAAGTTGAAGTTAGAAGCTGATTGGCTACCATGCACAGCTGCACCAGATTTTGCATTTGCTGGTTTTAGTAAATGAACCCCACAGTGTGTGCGCTACCACAATACGCAGCAACACACATTAAAAGACATTGGTGCCTCGAGTTGCTACTTATTCTTCATAGCACCCTAACTCAACCTGCCGACAGATTTCCATCGCGACCCACCAACTTCTAAAAACAGTAGAGGGACATTACTCCTCAACTGTGTTTTCCTGCAACGTTCTTGAGAACACCCCCAACCTAACATTACTTCACATTTATTAAATAAAAAAACAAAATAAGCCTTATTTTAACTAAAAACAGGAAGTCTAACGAGTTGAATGTTTCCAAGTTTGATTTACTGTCTGATAAGGGCGACTAAGCTATGAGAAATTTCTCTCTTCAAAAAGGACCTTGCTGCGCTTTTATCTGGCTGGAGTCCATTATATAAATAACCAATCCAGTGTGCGTTTCCTTTCCCACAGAAGCTGTGACAAACATTAGCAGACACATTTACTTAAAGCAGAACTTCACTCTCTCGATCAGCATTGACTATTTTTAATCCTTATACTGCTAGCATTAGTAAATATATAGCAATATTTGCTTGTTTAAAAAATAAAAATAAAAAATAATTCTACATTTCTTTAATTACTTCCTGGTTTCCATGTCTAGGCAAATGATGTCATATATCCCAGGAGTCTTCAGGAGGGGAGGAGGGGTTTTCTCAGCTAAGCACACCCTCTTGCCTGCGTGCCTAACCTAAGGGTAGATAGATTCCAGGAAGTAAAATGCTACACGAGTCATCTTATTCAAGATGTCCATGGCCAGAAATGCCAGGTGGTGTTTTTCAAAGTGATTTCTCAACAAAATAAAGCATGGATAGATGGGGGAGTTTGCTTTGAATATTAAAATTAATTCAATAGCATTTTGGTTTGCGATGCTCAAATGAAGTGTAGGTCTAATTTAACCACTTGCTGACCGCCTAACTATAAATCTACATCATTATATTGATGTTAAAAGGGGTTGTAAAGGTTTGTGTTTTTTTCACCTTAATGCAACCTGGCAATGACGGGCCCCCCAGCCCCCCCCCCCCCCCCCATTTTACTTACCTAAGCCCGTTTACCTGCTTGGCTGGTCCCAGCATCCTCTACTCCACGGAGTCTCGGCATTGATTGGATAGATTGATAGCAGTGCAGCCATTGGCTCCCGCTGCCGTCAATCAAATCCAATGACATGGCCGCCGGGGAGCAGGACCAAGACATGCACTCTGTGTTTATGGACGCAGAGTGTATGAGATGGGAGTGTGCCCGCAAGATAACCCCCTCGGGAGAGAGCTTCCTAAAGGGGGTTAGCTATTGCAAGGAGGAGCCGAGAGACGCTGTGGGGCCCCAGAACAGGAGGATAGGGGCCACTCTGTGCAAAACGAGCTGCACAGTGGGAGGCAAGTATTACATGTTTGTTATTTAAAAAAAATAAAAAAACGAACCTTTTAACCCCTTTAAATACCAGGGTGATGGCAGCAGCTAGCTGCCATAACCCTAATATCATTATTTACAGCAGGCGGCCAGCTTGCAGATAAAGTCTCAGGTCACTTTTATAGGGCCGCGGGAGAGGTACCCCCCACGTGTCCCACTTCTGCCTCTCAGTCTTAAAGGGATGTTTTTTTTTCCCCCCTCTTAAAAGGCAAAATGTCTTTTTTTTTGCTCTTAAAAAGGTAAATGCGAGATCTGAGGTATTTTTGACCTCAGATCTCTCAATAAAGAGGACCTGTTATGCTTATTTATATTGCAAGGCATATTTCCTTGTGATAGGAATAAAAGTGATCAAATAAATAAAATTTAAAGAGGGACAGTGTAAAGAAAAAAAAAAAATAATAATAATAATAATAATAATAATAATAATAATAATAATATAATATATATATATATATATATATATATATATATATATACCCAGTCCCTCCATTCCACAAGTGTACTCATGTTAGGTATGCATTTACTCGGCACAACATCCTCTTTCACATTATAGAAAATTGGGCTACATTTACGGTTTATTTTTTTTAATTCATTAAAACATTTTTTTTTTAAATAAGTTTAAAAGACCGCTGCGCAAAAACAGTGTGACAAAATATTGCAACAAATGCCATTTATTCTCTAGGGTCTCTGCTAAAAAATAAAAAAAATGATATAATGTTTGTGGGTTCGAAGTAGTTTTCTAGCAAAAAATAAAACATTTTTACTTGTAAACAATTGTCATAAAAAGGTCTGGTCTTAAAGTGGTTAAGCAGTGCAAGGAGTGATAGTGATGAAAACGACACTTAATAACCCACAGCAACCAAGACAAAGTTTACTATGATGACTGCTCTTTAGTTGCTATGGGTTACACTCATTCCATATCCCTTTTTTTTTTTTTACATAGGAAGGCCTTACTGAAGAAGTCTCCATTTGGCGCTATATAAATCCTGTATAATAATAATAATAATAATAATTATTATTATAAAAAAAAAAAAAAAAAACACACAACAAAAGGAGTGTGAAAACACACTAATAGAAACCACAGGACAACCATGACCCAAGATGTCTGATAGTACTCTTATCCAGGTCATGATATATCTATAGTAAGAGTTTGTCACATGCAACTGGACCAGTTGTGTAATGTTGAAGACATTACATAGCTTATCCAATCCGTTTCTTCAGTAACGCTTTTAGAATTGAAGTGGCTTGGATAAGCTCGGTAATGTCTTTTTACATTACAGGACAAATCCAGTTGAATGTGACTAACTACTACTAGACATGACCCAGAACTTCAACGGATCTTCATAAAGTGACTTCACACGTCTAAAGCTTAAAACGGTCGAAAGTTTTGGCCACACAGTACCAGCAAAATTCCAATAATCAATTTTCTACTTCAGGCTAAATAAAAGAAGTATCTGACAGTCATTGAATCATTTTTAGTAATAAGGCCATTTTCACATTAGTCTGAGAAGAACGTGGTTGCTTTCAGTGTATGTCTCTGCTTCTGTTACCAAAAACCAGGAGTATAGCAGAAGAGCATGCGGCAGGGTCAAAGGCGGCCACCAGACCAGGAATTCTCACAGAAGGGGAATACTATAACAAAAAGCTATGATGACCCAGAGGCCCTGGACATATAACGCATCCAAGTGGCCCAGACTGAATACAAATTTACTATAGCAATGGCTCCTCCTCTTCTCGGTGTGCCACCATAGGAAGCCCTTCCTAGTGTGGCACTGTGACAGACCTGGCTGGGGCACAGGCTTTTTGAGAGGACTACATGCGAGCCTCCTTCCAGCTGATTACGGGCCCCCCAAGACACACTGTCTATATATGCATTTGGCATTGGCAATAGACTGGGACACAAGCTGTCAGATGCTATGTCGTGAACTCAAGCCACCTGTCTATTGTGTAAATGAGGCTGGTCTGGCTTGTAAGGTGTATTCCACACAATGTTGTTGTGCTAATTAGCCCTGTGTTAATGTTTATGTTAATGGCTGTTGAATAGTCCTTCCAATTAACTAGGAGCCTTAAAGTCTGACCCTGAAAAGTCTTTTCAGCCAGTTGTCAACTAGTCTGGGCAATGATTAAGATAATTAGCTCATGCTAATTAGGTTAGCTTTTAGTCATCTGGCTATATATGTGTGTGAAATGTCAAATAAAGCATTCCTGATATACCTCAAGAACTAGTGCCGTCTAATTCTTGGGGGTTCCTATAACCAGATCCATTGGACTCATGTTCCAGGACTTAGGAAGCATTGAAGGTGGACACCTTGAATACAGGATCCGTCACAGGCACATCTACGGCTCGATCCCGAGCTGTGCTGCCTGCATCCATACACACCTTGTCACAGGATGTGACTGACAGAAGCAGGGGCCTATGGCTCACACTGCCTAAGCAAAGCGTGAGAGAGAGTGGGAAGCACCGCTACAGATGGGCACAGCGCTGCAACGAGTGAAGCAAAAATAAGGGGGCATAATGTTACCTAAACATTTTTTACCTAATGCAGGAGATGGTAAAAAATGCTTAGGCTTTAGAACCACTTTAAATATATTCTTTAACCCCTTAATGACAGAGGGTAAAACAAAATCACTCCTGAACTCAGTTTTGCAACCTTGAGAAGTCTCTCTCTCTCTCTCTCTCTCTCTCTCTCTCTCTCTCTCTCTCTCTCTCTCTCTCTCTCTCTCTCTCTCTCTCTCTCTCTCTCTCTCTCTCTCTCTCTCTCTCTCTCTCTCTCTCTCTCTCTCTCTCTCTCTCTCTCTCTCTCTCTCTCTCTCTCTCTCTCTCTGCCAATCACAGCAATCAAACGATGGGGAAATGGGCATCCCTATTCCTGATTGTTAAAGCTCAATCTCTCAACATAAAACACAGTGGCACATATATGCAGCCCCACAGAAGATGACTCCCCTCCATGAGGCCACATATACCCGTACAAGGGTTAACAGGCACATAGGATGAAATATCCACTTGGTGTGTACCCAAATTCCCTTACAAACTCAGATATCACCTTGTAAAAATAATAGTGACATCACTGTGATGCACATAGCCTGCACAGACAGCACAGTTGAGGGAGGGACCCAGCAGGCCTCACCCACTACAGGCTACTCAAAGAAAACTACAGGAGGGGGTCCAGTCCATTACAGGAAGCTCCTGCACACTGGATTACTACACTGATCTAGTAGAAATACAAAAAGCAAAACCAAAATTCAAGTAATACCACACGACTCTTGCATTTGCTTATACTGGAGTTCAGTTTAAAACTTATAAGTGTTTATGGTCATGTGTAATCAGCCCACTCTCAACTCGCTGTTCTTACGTCTATCATGCTCATTCTTGCTCTTCTTTCTCTCCTCTACTTCTCCTTCCCTCCCTCCCTCCCTTCCTCTCTGCCCCCGCCCCCCCCCCCCCCCCCCCCCCCCCCCCCCCCCCCCCCCTTAAACAGTGTATTGCTTTAACACCAATATTGTAGATTGGATCTACGCTTATTTATACTACTCAGATCCCTTGACCTAGGTGAGTCTTGGGATGTCCACAACTAATTCAATCTATGTATTGATTTTGCTCACATTTGCTTTATTTTATTTCTCTACAAGAAAAGTTGTTTTGTATACCCTGTATACGCTGTTTTTTAAAACTGTTCAATAAACAAAAATTAAACAAAAAAATAAAAATAAGTGTTTATGGATTCTGTTCAGAATATAAAAAAAATTGATTAAATTTATTAAAGGCACCTCTGCTTCCCATTGCTCAGATACATCCTAGAATGCATTTGTGAATTTGGTTACTTACCAGATACTGCAAGGTGCCCACAAAAGAGGTGCACAAACTGCCCTGGTCCAGTTCCTTGGCATATCCCAGGTCTATTATCTTATGAATCAGCTAGAAATAAAAAAAATATACATATAAACAGCTGACAAAAAATAGAATTATTTTGATTCTTTGAAAAATGTATCCTGCCTAAAGTCCTGGGGGACTTTAATGCTTCTGAAGTGAATAGTAAAATTAACATATAATAGTAGAATACCAGTTCTGGCATGTTGGTATTCTCCATAAGGGGTTGTGTGCATGGTTACTTGGAATCGGTGTTGCTGTTGGATATTAATAAAACGCCACCATGCATTTACCAAGCGATGGCTCCTGTTTGTGACGCCTCCAGCAAGAACTTGAGAAGCTTTTTTGATTCCTGTTAGCAACAAGCTGGGGTTTATTTACAAAAGTCGGAGAGTGCAGAATCCGGCTCACTTCTGCATGAAAACCAGTTTCCAGGTTTTATAGCCAAAGCTCAATTGAACAAGCTGAGGTTATAAGCCGATTGGTTTCTATGTAGAAGTGAGCCTAAGACTCATTTCACACAGGACGGATCCGTATTGATCCGCCCCGTGAAGATCCGCTGCTCAGCGGGGATCGCTCAGCTGATCCCCGCTGAGCCGGCTGATGACAGGGCAGTCCCTGCACACTGTGGATGGATGGATGAAAAATGGACATACGGTCCGCATGTGTGAAAGGGGCCTAATTTTGCACTCTCCAGCATTAGTAAATAATCCCCACTAGGGCTGTAACTAACGATTATTTTCATAATCGATTAGTTGGCCGATTATTGTTTAGATTAATCAGTTAACAACCTTAAAAACAAAAAAAAAAGTGTGGTGTATAATTTAAAGTGGGGTTGCGACCAAAAAACAAAAAAGGGGCTTAAAAATCATAAAAAAAATAATTGGGAAAAAAAAATTTTTTTTTTTTACTCACCTCTAAATGCCTGTTGCTAGGGGGTCCCTCGTAGTCTGCCACCTTCATTGCCCGGGCTAAACGTCACTTCCTGTAGGCAACGTACAGTCATCTGGGACCTGTCATGTGTCCCAGATGAGTGAGCGTCAAATCACGGTTGCCAGCGTCGCGAGCGGAGCGGGGAACGAGGGGGGGGTCTTGTTCCCCCGCATCGCTGGACCCCGGGACAGGTAAGTGTTCGATTATTAAAAGTCAGCAGCTGCAGTATTTGTAGCTGCTGGCTTTTAATTTTTTTTTTTTTGGCCGGCCCTCCACTTTAATATGTAAAGTTTAAAAAAAGGCAATTTATTCCTAAATATCTCTATACGCAGGGGTAAAATATAAATAACCAACTGTATGGTTAGGGAGTAAAATCTTTAATCCCCTCTGAGAACAGACAGACAGAAGGGATATACTGTATATACTATTAGAGATTGAATCTGGTAAATATCATCAGACTCAGATCAAATTATTTATTTAAAGAAAAAAAAAGTTAAAGACTGTTTTGCAGATTTTCAAACAGAACTGTAATATATGCTGGCCATACAAAAACAATGTTGTCTTCCTTCAAAAAAAAAAATAAAAAATAAATTTAATTTTAAGAACTTCATTCAATTTTCTAATTGTAAGTGGGATCAAATCAAAGTTTGTTTTCAACCACGGTGACAGGAAAATTTTGAAATAATAGAAAACTTCTTGGTCAAAGGAATTTTCAGACAGTGTATGTGGTTTTCGTTCAGAAATTACATGCATTTTAAAACAGAATGTTAAAAGCAAGTGAAAATTTCAAACATTCTTTCATTCAGCGAATGTACAAAGATTTTTTCACATGAATATTCTCGTCTGAAAATTGATCCGTGTGGCCAGCATAAGGCTCGGTACACACCTATGCAGTTTACTTTTGATCAGTTTATGCAGTGCTTTTTGCGCACACTATTTTGCTGCGATTTGCGGTTTTTGCTTTTTGTTGTTGGGCAGATTAAAAAACACAAATTGCTGCAAAAACGCACTACATGCTTCTCTGCAGCTTCTCCATTGAAGTATATTGAACCAAAAAAGTACAGTTTTGCGTTGGAAAGGGATAAGGACCTTTTTCAAATACACAGCAGCTGAAAAAAGCATAGACGTTAAATGAACTGTAGTACGTTTCTGCAAAAAGCACCAAAAAACACATAGGTGGGAACCAGGCCTAAGACATTTAGTAACATAATGGAGTTAAAAAAAAAAAAAAATGAGCCCTTCATAGTACAAAAAGAGCAAATAATCACTACATGAAGGGTTTTTTTTATTTTTTACTGTGCAACAGGGAAAAGTAATATTTACAGTAGCGATCAATTGCTCTTTTTGTACTATAAAGGGCTACTTTTAGTTTTTTTTAACCCCATTATGTTACTGGCCGATTAATATTTTCATAATCTATTAATTTCATAATCGATTAGTTGTTTCAGCCCTAGACCCCACTACGTCAGCCATTCCTCCAGAATCATACAAAGACAACAACAGACACCTCTGCAATGCAAAGTATCCACAGACTTTCATAGTGCTGCTTGCAGCATCCAAATCACAGCAACCCAAAGCAATGGAAATGCACATGTGAATGGCTATTAACATTAATTTACAAGTTAAACATTAAACGCAGCATTTGGGAAGCGTTTTCATTTCTTTCAATCGCTTACCAAACACCTGTGAACACACATTAAAAAGTACCCCTATAAGTTAAATTCCCTTTCATGATCAGCTAAGCACTGTGCCAAGTCAACCTACCCTGCTCTCCCCCTGCTGCAGCACAATGTTTTCTGGCTTCAGATCTCTGTGGATTATTCTGTTCTCATGGAGATACCGGAGAGCTGAAGCTGTAAAAATAAATAAAATAAGCTGAAAATGTGTAATACTGCAATAATAATAAAAAAGGAAGGGGAAAAAAAAAAAAAAAAAAAAAAAAAGGGAAGAATCAGGCAAGTGTGCACAGGCTTACCATTCTGTCCTACTTCAAGAATGGACAAGGATTAAACCATATCCTATTCAGTGATGTCATGAGAATGCTAGTGCTTTTCTATTTAGTGATCTATATTATTCTGTTTGCAAATGGGAACTGTCCCCCATATATAGTTGTGACGTGCTTTACCATGTGCACACAAAACAGCATTATAAAACCCAACATTTAAGTTGTCACCATAGCGAGATTAGAGAATACGAGAGAAAGTCTGTAGACACTTGTTGCGGTGACATTTGTCTAAAGTGGGATTTTTGCATTTTGGAGATCTTCCTGGAATGCCTTCAGGACAGGATAAGAACGTAAATCTCTCCAGGACACAGGCATTTTATCCAAATTTACAAAAAAAAGTTCTGTCTACTCCCGTAAGCACTGGCATACGACCCACATGAACCTTGCATAAATGTTTTTGACCTTTCACTATATTTAAGGTGATCACAGAGTCCATCAAAGTATAAATAGATATATAGAATGCTAGAAGGATATACGAAGCAACTCACAGGCGGGATGCTTTATAGTAGCATGAAGAAAATTTGTTTCAGGCTTCAAAAAGGTGCAAAGACCCGCACTTCTGTGTCCAGAATCAGATCTAAACACCGGCATGTAAAGGAAAACCCATACAGTCACTGCGTCCCTCCAGGCTGTAATGGATTTTGACAGGCTGGCTGCAGTAACAAACACCTGTCATTTCACAAGACCCTCCGCCCAAGTCTATGCACCTAAAAAATAATGCCTTTGTTTATGTAAGACCTGCAGTTCGCAGTTTACTTAACCCGTTGGCGCCAGCTCCCGCTGACCCTTTAAGGGGTTTGGCATTCCAGAAAGGGGGCGGGGCAGGGCTATGATTGGCTGTCACGTGATCAGAAAACTCCCGATCACAAGAAGCAATCAGGAGCTTTTCATGAGCTGCCGGTCACTGTGTCGGGAGGGCGCGCGCTCTCAGCACAGCTCTAATGCATGCAAATATGGGGCCAAGGCTCGGGCGCCTAGGGGTTAAAGTGGTGGTTAACTCAAGTGGATGATTTTACCTACAGGTAAGTCTAGAATAAGGATTACCTGTAGGTACAGTAAATATCTCCTAAACGTTCACTGTTTAGGAGATATTTACCTTAGCAGCAGGCGGTGATGTCACCAGAGCATGCACACTGCGCCCGGAAGGAAGACTGGGTGAAGATGGAAGCTCCTACATCGGTGTCAGTGCGCCGCTGGAGGGCCTCAATTTCTGATAAGTCCGTAATAAGATAATATGCAGTGCAGTTTACTACCACTTTAAGTCAGCTCAATGAGCAATAAATGCAGATTGGCTTGCTGTAGTTTGTATGTTACATAGTTACATAGTTAGCTAGGCCGAAAAAAGACACAAGTCCAATCATAAAAATAAAAGAAATAATAAATAAAAATAAAATATATCGTACAATCCAATAAACCCCATTCTATACCCACAGTTGATCCAGAGGAAGGCAAAAAAAAACCCAAAAGAGCACGCTCCAATCTGCTACAGCAGGGGAAAAAAAATCCCTTCCTGATCCCCCAAGAGGCAATCGGATTTTCCCTGGATCAACTTTACCTACAAATGTTAGTACCCAGTTATATTATGTACATTTAGGAAAGTATCCAGGCCTTTCTTAAAGCAATCTACTGAGTTAGCCAGAACCACCTCTGGAGGGAGTCTATTCCATATTTTCACAGCTCTTACTGTGAAGAAACCTTTCCGTATTTGGAGATGAAATCTCTTTTCCTCTAGACGTAAGGAGTGCCCCCTTGTCCTCTGTGTTGACCGTAAAGTGAATAACTCAACACCAAGTTCACTATATGGACCCCTTATATATTTGTACATGTTGATCATATCCCCCCTTATTCTCCTCTTCTCAAGAGTGAATAAATTCAATTCCTCTAATCTTTCCTCATAGCTGAGCTCCTCCATGCCTCTTATCAGTTTGGTTGCCCTTCTCTGCACATTCTCCATTTCCCCAATATCCTTTTTGAGAACTGGAGCCCAAAACTGAACTGCATATTCCAGATGAGGTCTTACTAATGATTTGAACAGGGGCAAAATGATATCTCTCTCTCTGGAGTCCATACCTCTCTTAATACAAGAAAGGACTTTGCTTGCTTTGGAAACCGCAGCTTGGCATTGCATGCTATTATTGAGCTTATGATCTACCAAAACCCCCAGATCCTTCTCCACTACGGATTCCCCCAGTTGTACTCCCCCTAGTATGTATGATGCATGCATATTCTTAGCCCCCAAGTGCATAACTTTACATTTATCAACATTAAACCTCATCTGCCACATAGTCGCCCAATTAGACAGAGCATTGAGGTTAGCTTGTAAATTGGAGACCTCCTGTAAGGACGTTATTCCACTGCATAGCTTGGTGTCATCTGCAAAGACAGAAATGTTACTTTTGATCCCAGACCCAATATCATTTATAAAGATATTAAAAAGTAAGGGTCCCAGCACTGAACCTTGGGGTACACCACTGATAACCTTAGACCATTCAGAGTAAGAATCATTAACCACTACTCTCTGAATTCTGTCTTTTAGCCAGTTTTCTATCCATTTACAAACCGATATTTCCAAGCCTGTAGACCTTACCTTACACATCGAACGCTTTTGCAAAATCCAAGTATATGGCTTTTTACTTACTAAATAAGCCAGAAGGTGTATATATTTAGAACGATACTCACAGATATCAGTCAGGAGAGTAAGGATCGCTCCTTCTTTCAGTCCACAACAATTTTCATATTGATTCAAGTGCTATATAGAAGTAAAAATCAATCAATCAATGCAAGAAAAATACAGGAAAATTCAAGTTTTTTCCACTGCCTACATACTGAAAGTTATTATACACTCTGCTACATCACATGTTTCATGTGGGCAGGCTACATCCTGGAGCATGTTCAGCAAGCACAATTTAAATTATGAAGACATCTACTATTGTTATGTGTGGCCTAAAGACTGACAGACTGATCTAGTAATATCTGTGCACAGTACACCTAAACAACTGATAAGATGTAATTTTTCTAGCACAGGGAAAAAAAATGGAAGCTCCAGACTGGCTGCTATGACCAAAGCAACACAAAAGTAGAAACTGCTCCAATCAATTTATAATTAGCTTTTTAAAATAAGGTGCACATGGAAAGGCCAGGTATGCATGGAGTGAGCCCATTTCTTTTTTAACCACTTCAATAAACGGGCACCTCCTTCCTGCCCAAGCCGATTTTCAGCTTTCAGTGCGGTCATACTTTAAATGACAATTGCACGGTCATGCAACACTGTACCCATAAGAAATTGTTAAAAAAAAAAAAAAATTCACACAAATAGGAGCTTTCTTTTGGTGGTATTTAAATCGCCACTGGGTTTTTAATTTTTTGCTAAACGAAAAATTTTGAAAAAAAAACTTGTGTTTTAAAATTTTGCAATAAATAATCTTTCTTTCTAAATTTAGGTCAAAATGCATTTTGCTACATTTCTTTGGTGAAAATAACCGACATCAGTAATTATTTAGTCTGTAGGAAAGTTATACAGTCCACAAACTATCATATATATTTGTAAAGTGATCAATCATGATGTACTGACGGCCTATCTCGGTGATGGCGAACCTTGGCACCCCAGATGTTTTGGAACTACATTTCCCATGATGCTCACCTACACTGCAGAGTGCATGAGCATCATGGGAAATGTAGTTCCAAAACATCTGGGGTGCCAAGGTTCGCCATCACTGGGCCCTCTCTCATTTCTTGAGACCCCAAAACGCCAGGACAGTACAACAAGTACACCTACATGTGTGCATTCATACACGCTGCATGCACATGAAACAGAGGGACCTCGGTGAGGCAGTATGGTGTCCACATATGATTGCAAATGTATGCAACAAAACCCTTTCTGATGCAAATTGTTAAAACAATGTATTTGTTTTTATGCTGGTTAGCTAGCATAAGTGCTGGGGAATTTTGTATTGTATGGTTGCTATGAGCAATTGTACTAAATATTCTCAACTTCAGTGTTGATACAAGGGATAATGTGTTATGGACTAAATGTAGAAGCACAAATGTCCTAGCAAGTATTTGATGACATACATTTTCTACTAAATAGGTATATATGTAAGCTACATGTTGTATTATCTACCTTGCGCAAGTCTCCTCCCAAGCAGAACTCCATAGCCAGAAGAGGAAGATCATTGGGTGCCAGTTTCTGTAAACCTTCAGGCACCTCACGGGCAGAAACCACATTCTTGTGATTCAGTCTGGAACATATATACAGTAGTAATATATAGTAAACTAGATATATGGATCAAAGAAAAGGAAACACACAAAACTGTGCAAGATTTATATATAATATATATTAAAAAAAAGAGATGGTCACGAATGAGAAGGAAAACATTCACCACACATAAATGCCTATTAGTAGCTTTGTCAGTTGGAACTCCATTGCTTTGTGCCCACCAACCAAAACATGTCAGCTAAGGGTGGAGCATCAGGGAAAAGAAAGGGGTTGATTTTAAGAAGGTGTAAACCTTGATCACCTAGCAATGTGAATTTCAGTAATTGAAGATGTGTTCATTTTGAATACCAAATCATGTGCTAGCTGTATAGTTTGTTGATTTATGAGGAAAATAATTAACTTAATCAATTTTGGAATAAGGCTGTTACATAACAAAAATGTGGAATACTTTCCGGATGCACTGTGTCTGCAGCATGATTAAAATCTGAATCCCAAGCAAGTAGCTCCCCCATTCTGGCACCCTAAGCTGCCTTAATGCTCACGCAGGCCCTGGCTGTGCTGTCTCTTAGGCTGGGTTCACACCTATGCGAATTGGATGTGGGCTTCACCGTATCCAATTCGCATGACGGGAGATTGTGACTGGCTCTCTATAGAGCCGGCTTACATATCTCGGCTGCAAAGCGGCTTGCACAGGAACGTGTGCGTCTTTGGCTCCATTTAAAGTAGGGGGAAACCCTAAAAAACAAAAAAGCATTAATATTCTGGAAAAAAAAAAAAAAAAAAGAAAATTTATTTTTTTACCTGATCCGAAATCCCTGTTGCTAGGCAGTCTTTCTAATCTGCCTCCTTTCTACGCCGCGGTGATCTTCGTTCTTCTGCCCTCCACCGCGTTGTGTTCTGGGTAATGGGGCGCACTGTGTTATAGGAACTGTGTGTTCCCTAACACAGCGTGTACCATTCACAAAGTGCCGCGCGACTCGCGCATGCGCAGTAGGAAACGGGCAGTGAAGCCGTAGTCTTCACTGCCTGTTTCCCTTACTGAGGATGGCGGCGCTGGGACCGGAGCACCGATGGACATTTCGGCCTCCACGACAGACATCGCGGGCGCCCTGGGAGGGTAAGTGTACTTATTAAAAGTCAGCAGCTACTTTTTTTTTAGCTGCTGACTTTTAAAACATTTTTTTATTTTTAGCTGAAACACCGCTTTTAGGGCCGAATTCAGCCAAAAATTCAACCCTGATTTGTCCCTGAAATGGAGAACATTCGAGCCGCATCTGTCAGAGGTGTGAACCCAGCCTTAAGGAAAATTTATTATTCACTGTGAAACGAGCTTCGTGGGTGCCCCCTGTATTAAATGTTTATCTATATAAAAGACATTTAAAGATATGTAGGTTTAAAAACATATATTTTTTTTTTTAAATAGGTTTCAAACAAAAAACAAAGTAATGGACTTCAGTCAGAAATGTAAATATATTACCCACTCAAAATTGATATTTCAGCTTTGCAGGATCCCCATCATGCATATATTTCAAGTCTAACAGGATCTACAATGACAACATATGCCCACCAATTTCAAGGCAGCTTTTAGGACCCCCAGTGGTGGTTGTTGTGCAATTTTTTACATATGTACTGTACATGAACTGTATGTGTTTATACATATGCACATATATACAATGCTAATATTTTGGAACTTTGGAACTGCTGCACAGCCCTTGTTATAGAATAAAAAAACTAAATGTAGTGTAGCACAGCCAAAAACAAATACAAATGAATCAAGTCCAAATAATAGAAAATTCCACCGTTGTGCAACTTTCAGTGACTTCAGTGACTACCACCTCTAGCTGGAATGCCTGCTCACCTCCAATAATTGACCCCACTAGAGAATCACACACGCCTGTGATTGAGTCCCTCAGGAAAAAAAAAAAAAAAACACTCCTCCTCCTGGTGTCCCTGGACAAGACAGACCTCCTCCTGGGTTCTCACTATCTAGATCCCACTGTACAGTCGCACACGCTTGGTGTAATATCCCTCAGGATTTTTCGGGAACACGAATCCTCATCACAGTGCACCTAGACAGCTCAGACCTCCTCCCTGGATCTCATTAAGTCAAGTGTGGCCATATAAAACAAAGGCAAACCATAGTGTTCTCTGCTAATAACATTTATTAAAACTATAACTCAGGGATAAAATACTCACATACAAATGTGAAAAACATGCATATCATAAGATAGCTGAGTGTACAGGGGTCCGCACTTATGTGATGACAGATACTAAGGTAGAAGTTTAAGGGCTCTTTCACACGGGGCGGATCAGTGCAGATCCGCCCCGTGGATAGCCGCTTGCTCAGCGGGGATCGCCGGAGCGATCTCCGCTGAGCAGGAGGATGACAGGTCCGTCTCTGCACACAGCGCAGGGACGGACCTGTCAGAGCGCCGCTCTCCCCTATGGGGGATCGGGTGACGATGGACCGTAGAGTCCGTCGTCACCCGATCCGCTCTGCAGATGGATGAAAAAAAAATAGGGTCTTCCTATATTCCTCTCATTTCTGATGGCTCCTCACCTGCTGAAGAAGCTCATCAGAGAGTGTAACACGTTCAGGTGTGAGGTGCCGTTATTCAGGATGTTTTTTCCGTTTACATCATTGATGATATGCATGTTTTTCACATTTGTATGTGAGTATTTTATCCCCGAGTTATACTTTTAATAAATGTTATTAGCAGAAAACACTATGGTTTGCCTTTGTTTTATATGGCCACACATGACTGAATGAGATCCTGGGAGGAGGTTTGAGCTGTCTATGTGCACTGTGATGAGGATTCGTGTTCCTGAAAAATCCTGAGAGATATTACACTAAAGCCTCGTACACACGATCGGATTTTGGGCAGGGAATTGTGTGACAACAGACTGCCTAAAATCCGACCGTTAGTACGCGCCATCAGACAATTGTTGTCCCAACTTTCCACCAACAAATGTTGGATAGCAGGCTAATACATTTTCGGCGGACAACGGTCTGTTGTCAGATTTTCGTATCGTGTGTACACAAGTCCGTCACACAAAAGTCTAAAGTACAAACACGCATGATCGGAATCAATGCTCACCAAACACAACAACATTAGTAGAAGGTGCCCAAAGGGTGGCGCCCAAGAGCTGAAATTCCACGTAGTACGTCACTACGTTCCCGTTTGTTGGCCGACAATTGTGTGCCGTTAGTATGAAGGAAAAAATCCAGGCACATGCCCTTCGGACAAAAGTCTGACGCTCTGTCTGCCAACAATCGGATCGTGTGTACGAGGCTTTAGTCTACATAGTGAGAACCCAGGAGGAGGTCTGTCTTGTCCAGGAACACCAGGAGGAGGAGTTGTTTTTACCGAGGGACTCAATTACAGTAGTGTGTGACTTTGTAGTGGGGTCAACTTTTGGAGGTGAGCAGGCATTTCAGCGGTCACTGAAGTCACTGGAAATTACTGAAAGTTGCACAACGGTAAAATTTTGTTTTATTTGGACTTGATTTATTTGTATTTGGTTGCGCTACACTATAATTTGTTTTGTTTGATATATTGAGAGTCACATGTGGATACACTCTAAGTGG
The DNA here is from genome assembly GCA_028564925.1 of Lithobates sylvaticus. Classification (NCBI taxonomy): domain Eukaryota; kingdom Metazoa; phylum Chordata; class Amphibia; order Anura; family Ranidae; genus Lithobates; species Lithobates sylvaticus. The sequence goes on from CM053029.1 coordinate 102,842,161, forward strand.
TGTGGGCAGCAATCACGTTAAGCCTATCAGTAGGCTAATTACATTGATCAATTTATATTTTTAGATTATATTGAATATTGTGCTGATTATATATTTTTTCACTCGTTATGGCATAGGTACAGACATAACTGCAAGGAAATCTCATCACAGAGAAAAGCTAAGCTACTGCTTAAGCCCCCGGGAGCCCATCCAGAACTCAAATGTATTTTATATTACACTTTTTTTAATGTTTTCGGGCCCTTATCACTGCTTGCTTCTTGCCTACTGAAGCAAAACAGAGTTGGAATGATTTAATTAGTTTCAAAAAATGTATTCACACAACTCAAACTTCATGTTTGCCAAACTCTAACAAGTATGGTAAGAGATGAGAAACTGAAGACAATCTCACTTTTTCATAATCTGAATTTCTAAGCACCATCTCTCCTTATTCTTAGGACTCAGCTCCTGTCGGCATTGTTTGATGGCCACTTCTTCATTGGTTTCCTGTGAAAAAATACAAAGTAGAGGAGATCAGAAATAAACAAAGAGCGAAAGTAGCGCGAAAAAAAAAAAAACGAGATTGCAAGAAATGATCACCATAACCGGATATAATTAGCAGAGGACCAGAAGGTAAGGAAAAAGTGAGAGCAAAGAATGAAGAGGAGGTCACCGTATTCACTTTGTCCATTGCAGTGGTAGGTTCCCCACCTCACCTACCCCATTTTCCCTCCCCCCTTTTTTTATCCTCTCCCTTCTGCCTGATCTCCAATTCTAATCCCTCATACTGTATGTATCATCATGCCCTAGATGCGTTTCATCTGTACTGCAGCATGCAATAATCCATTGTTGGGAGTTCTTTTATTCTCCTCCTAGTCTACAAAATCATGTGTTTCCACCTGTTATCTGATTTGATTTGTATTTTGTAGTCAATACACACTCGGTGGTGAATATTTTTGTTCCATGAGAACATGCCTTGAGGCCCTAGGCCAGGGGTGCCCAACCAGTGGCCCGCGGAGCCTTCTGGTGTGGCCCTTGACCTCACGGGTTGCCGACCCACCATCCCAGAGCAGCAGTTTTGTGAATGATGCTGCTGTGGAGGAGAGCCACATAAGCCAATGCTTCTTGTATAGCGCCCGCTCCTGTCACAGGCGGAGTGATACCAAATGCACTCCGCCTGGGACAGCAACAGCCAGCAATACCAGAATGGAAGACGGTTATTAAAGGTAAGTTTACTACTAAATTCACAGTATTATATATCCGTTTTGCAGTGGTTACTGGGCTGCTCTGTTCGGATTGGATCAGAGAGCCCATAGAGTAAAGTGGGCTGTGTCCATGGACACAAACCTGTCATCCTCCCGCTCCGCTGATTGTGGCCCGTGACCAGTTACCAATTCGCTTAAGTGGCCCTCGCTCTTCAAAAGGTTGGGCACCCCTGCCCTAGGCCCAGTTCTTACTGGTGAGGTGCAGGAACCACAAGTGCGACCGGAATCGCACCGCATTTCTGTTAAAAAAAAAAAAAAGAAGAAGAAGAAGTGATTCTGCAGCAGTGCAATTTAAGCCATTTGTTTTGTATGGCTCAAATCGCACCACATCCACAGCAAAAATCGGGCAGGACCTTTTGCCGCACCAGAATCCAATCTCATGAGGAAAAGGAAGGAAAGGAAAGGAAAGGAAAGAAAGAACGAACGAACGAACAGGGCAAAAGTTTAGAAACAAGAAAAGCTGAACACAGAGCAAGGGAAAGGAAATTAGCAAATTAAGAGCAGGTGGAAAAATAGTGAAAAGTAGAGGAGGAGGAGATGAGCAGAGGGCGCAAGTGTAGAAGGGAGACATATGAAGACAGAGACAAAAGGGTGATTAAAAAAAAAAAAAAAAAGGAGCAGAGAAGAAAACAGCGAGCATAAGGAGGAGAGATGAGAAGGATGAGAGCAAAGAAGTAAGGAATGTGAGACAGCACAGTTGAAGAAAACCAAATGAGGGTGAGCATGCAGAAGAGGGAGGAGGAAAGGAGGAAGGAGATGAGAAGAGGGCGAAAGCAGAAGAGGAAGAAGCTTAACAGAATGTGAGAGAAGCATTGAATAAAAGGTGAGAAAGATAGGTGGAAAAGATAACCATAGGACACGAGCAGAGTAGGAGATCAGTAGAGGATAGGGCCTTATTCACACAGAGCATACTATACTGTACGTCCATGCAAGGCCATGTTTACCTACAAGGGAATGCACATGTTCCATGCATCCCTGTGCAGGCAGTCCCACTGATGTCAATTGGGACACAGCCATTGTGTCCAAACATGACATCTGCATGGGTGCGGGTATGTGCTCCCAAATTCACTCTGTCTGCATTCGGAGGCACGCACATGCAAGAGAAAGTACATTCAATCATGTGCTGAATAAAGAGAGAGTGGGTAATTAGAACTCTCTTTCACATCATATGCAGCCACACAGATGTCATATTGGGAAACAATGGCCATGTCCGTGCAGCCAATTGACATCAATGGAACTGCCTGCACAAGGATGCACGGAACATGTGTATTCCTTTGTAGGTAAACACGGCCCTTCACGGACGTACCGTATAAAACGCCCTGTGTGAACAAGGCCTAAGAATAAGGCACCATTCACAATTGCGATTAGAGGCAGACTGAATTCCTGCAGAAGACTTGGTGTGCTGTATGTGAATAGCTGCATGACGCAAGCTCTGTCTAAGGCCTGGTTCACACCTATGCATTTAACGCATTTTAAGTTTTGCATAAACGCACTACAGTACATTTAACATGGTTTCCTATGGATGTAGTTCACATCTGTGCATTTAATTCAAAGGGCCAGGGACTTTTTTCTGGTTTTTGGTTCCATAGACTGCAATGGATGAAAAGCATGTATTGAAAAACGCAAAATGCACCTGCAATATGAAAACTGCAACTTGCATAGGTGTGAATTAGGCCTAAAGCAATGACTGGCTGCCCGTGCCTGCAGCTGTTCCAATGTAAATCAGGCATGCATCGATTACCTGTGAATGAATGCCCCTGGATGCAAATAGTTTGCTGCAGGTTTGATTTTCCACAGGCGATTGCTCCATTTCTGAATACATGCAAACCGACGCAAATGGCTGAAGGTTCTGTCAGCCTCTCACTGCATTGTATAGAGCTTCCAGTCTGCAGCTGTTTGCATAAACCCCACTGAGTCTCCTGCAGGAATTTGCAGCGTGCCCCTAATCGCAAGAGTGAATAAGTTGTAAACATTAAAGCTGGACATAGACTGTTCGAATCTAGGCCAGTTCAGCAGGGACCGGCCGAGATTCTAACCATGTATGGACAGGCTGAATGTACCAAAGTTGATGGATCGATCAACTTGGGTACAACCAGCCTGTCTGATTTTACATGCGGTTATTGCCAGCAGCTATTGTAGCCGCTAGCAACAATCACTGTGTTCTCCCGGTGGGGGAAGCCATCACTGCCGGGAGAACACAATAGCTCCATGGGAGGGAATCCCCCATCAAAACAGAATCGACTGACTGTGTTATTGGGGGAATCTATGGCCGGCTTAAGGCTGGGTTTTGTGGTGAAGGGTGTGATTTTATCCAAAAGACCCAAAAAATATAGTATGGGACAAAAAAAAAATAAAAAATCTGAAAAATTTTGGCACATTTGTCCCTACCTTATTATGCCAGCGAAGGACATAACCAAATCCCCCGGTGCCCAGACGCTCCTTCATCTCCCAGGGTCCACAGGTCTGTGTTTGTGAAGGCGGAGGCCAGCTGGTCCTACACTGGGGCGCATCCTAAAAATTAAATGATACCAATAATAGTGTTAGTACAGCAGGGAAATAATATCAACATACACGTGCAATACCGGTAGGATTCACCTGGAAATAAAAGTTGATATATGTGAGAGACACCACTCACAGCTTTTCCCAATTTATGGGAAGCAAACGTCCATCTAAATTCAACTTATAATGGACCCTGGGAGTTCCGCCACAGATGTCAGTGTAGTTTTTTTTTTTTTTTTTTACAATATTTGTTTCTTAATTTTTAACTTTTTCTTTAGGGGCCCAGTTTGGGGGGCTTTGGCGAGATATCAGGGGTCTAAACAGACCTCTGATATTTCATCTTTGAGAAAAAGAAAGGCGAGAGGACACAGCCCTCAATCTCCTTCCCTGCAAATTTAGCAGCACAGAATGAATGGACAGAAGTTGCTCTGTACAGAGCTTCCTGTTCAAATACAAACTGAAGCATAGTAAACACAGTTTACTATGTTTCAGTTATGAACGGACAGAGTCAGTGGACAGGGTCATTGATCGGTACGAATCACTGACTCTCCATTCATTCAGAAAAAGAAGGGGTTGGAAAAATTACAAATTTACTGGCCCCTTAGCCATTTTCCATCCTGACATCAGCCAGCGGAAAGAGGGTAGGCAGAGCTGCGGGGGTGAGGCATGGAAAGAGGGGCTGCAGAAAGGAGCTGGATAGGAGAAGCGGTGGGGGTGGCTGCATATAGGAGGAACCGATCTCTCCATTTTCCTCCTGCAGCCGCTAAATTCTGGCTTCTCCTCCTTTCCCTCCCGCAGGCATTTAGTGGCTGCAGGAGGAAAATGGAGGGGGGGGGGGGGGATCAGCTCCTTTATATGCAACCGCCCCAACCTCTGCTCCTATCTAGGCCTACAGGGGGGCCGCATGGGACCCCTGCAGCATGGAGTCAGGTCGCAATTGCGATCCCTGTAGGTACGCCCCTAATGGTAGAAGAGAAGTACCTCATACATAAATTAAACATACAAATGTTTAATTTACATTGTCCCTTCTATTACTGTTTGTCAGGGGTGGCCCGCGATGCCCTTTGATGTGGTCCGCCACCTCCTGCTCTGGGATTTCTAGACATGTGCAATTCGTTAAGTTCCAAATGCGTTTTTCAACAAATTTAGACAAATTCGGAAATGTCCAAATTTTCTAATTTTTCCAAATATTCGAAAATCCAAAAATAAGAATTAAAATCCGAAAACAATGAAATTCCAAATATTCAAAAACCTGAAAATTCGAAAATCTGAAATAACTAATAACTTAACTATTACATTATAGGTATTGCAATTTCCTTTCAAATTTGGCTGTTAGCGAACGTAACAAATAACCAATTTATCCGAAGTTACGAATTATCCATGATAACGAATGCCGTAGCTAAACGAATGGAACGTAACAAATAAATAAAATAATAATCATATATTTATTATTATTAATTATTATTAAGTTCCGTTCCATTTGTTTAGCTGTGGCATTCTTTATTTTGGATAATTCGTAACTTCAGATAAATTCGTATTCGTTAAGTTCACCAACAGCCAAATTTGAAAGGAAATTCCAATAATTCCTATATTTATAATTCCTATAATTTAATAGTTAGTTATGATTAGTTATTTAGAATTTTTGGATTTTCATGTTTTCTAATTTTCCTTTCTTATTTTCAAATTTTCTAATTCCGAATTTACGAATTTATAAATTCCGAAAAAAAACAAAAACGAACAAATTTTTCGGGAGCGCTGATCAGTCACGTGACTCATCGAGGCTCCCTCTCCCGATCTGACAGCTAGAGCGGGAGGAGCCAAGAATCCCCCCCCCCCCCAATGACCTCAGTCGGGAAGAGGTGAGGTGAGGAGAGCAGGTGAGAGCCAAGACATCAGCCGGGGAGGAGGGGAGCCTTGAGGAGTCATGTGATCGGCGCTGTATATTCAGGTAGAAATAGGCATCTTTTTTACAAAGAACATAAACTGCAGCATAGGAGGCTTTAGGGGATTATGTGTAATTTATAAAAAGGTATTCCAACAGCAGTAGGGGGGGGCGGGATTGGTAAGAGCTGACAGGCAGGGAGGGGACGGAGAAGGGCTGTGGGTGACGGAGGCACGTAAACTGAGGTGGTCAGTTTACAGAGGGGAGGGTAGAAACTAAAAAATCATTTTCGGCCTGAAGATAACACAAAACCCACAAATATTAAATATTTTCTGATAGCAGACACTCTACAGAATAAAATAGATTTATGGCATTTTTATTATTTATTTTTTTTTTTTTACTAGTAATGGCGGTGCTCAGATTTTTAGTGGGACTGCGACATTGTGGCGGACACATCTGATACTTTTGTGGGACCATTGACATTTATACAGCGATCAGAGCTAAAAATAGCCACTGATTACTGTATAAATCTCATTGGAGGGAAGGGGTTAACACTAGTGGGCGATCAAGGGGTTAAATGTGTGTCCTAGGGAGTGATTCGAACTGTGGGGGGGTGGGACTGCCTGGAGGAGAAGCCCAATCGCTGTTCATAAGCCGTATGTACAGCAGATCTGTCTCCTCTCTGACAGAACGGAGATCTGTCTGTTTACATTGACAGATCTCCGTTCTGTCTCTCTCAGGAGCGATCGCGGGTGTCTGGCTGACATTGCACACGCCCCCTAGTGCTCTTAAAGCAACCAATGAACCGCTACAGTGATTCGCTCAGGGGAGCCAACCTGCTGCAGTACAACTGCGGCAGCTGGTCCTTAACTGGTTAATCACCACTGTTTTTTTTTTTTATTTTGCTAAACAAATGAAAAAAAAGACCAAATATTTTGGGTAAAAATGTACTGTTACTATACTGTTGGGTCTGCCCCGATTATCAGTGTAGATGTCTCTTTTCACGTTAAATGGTTACCGACTCTCTCCTCTGGACAGGATTCAAGACCCGCATCAACTAGATTATTTTTTTTATTAATTTTTTTGATCACAACTCCTTCTCACACATGGCAATAGAGCTGCACAATTAATCGTCAAGAATCGTTATCGCGATCTTGACTAAAGTGTTTCACAACTTTCTATGCCAAGAATTCTCTCTGCTCTTCTGAAGCCACAGCCCTCAAAAGAAAGGAAGGGAAAAAAACTGGGCAGTCTGCCAAGAATCAAAACATTCTTTATCAGTTGAACTTAAGTATAAACATTGTAACAATTTGTCAATAGAATAGACTGTGTGTGTAAGTGAAAAAAGTTTAACCACTTAAAACACTTGTTCTGACATTTGTTGGTTTCAAGTTAAAATAATTTTTTTTAGCTAGAAAATTACTTAGAACTCCAAAACATTATATACATTGTTTTAGTAGACATCCTAGAGAATAAAATGGTGTTTTGTTGCAATATTTTATGTCACACTGTATTTGCGCAGCAGTCTTTTTTTTTTTAAACAATTACTTGAATTAAAAAGAAAAAAACGAACCAGTAAAGTTAGCCCATTTTTTTTTTTTGTATAATGTGAAAGATTTTACGTCGTGAGAATCGTGATCTTTTTACTCTAAGCAAAAAAAAAATTGCGATTCTTATTTTGGCCAGAATCATGCAGCTCTACATGGCAATGGTTTTATTTTCTGTGTACATGATACAGAACATGGTCCATACAGTGCGAGCTCTCAGCTTGGCTCCTGTAACCCCTGTGCACATGCATTATATCAGAGGAATCCCAACGCCCAGGGAGGGCACAGAGAAAACTAATGACACAGAATTCCAACACCCGGGGGAACAGAGGAATCCCAAAGCCCAGGGAACAGATGAATCCCGGGGCACGTAGGAATCCGAATGCCCAGGGAACAGAGCAATCCTAACGCCCAGGGCACAGAGGAGTCCCCACTCCTGGGGCACAGAGGAAACCCAAGCGCCCGGGGCACAGAGGAATCCCAAACGCCCGGGGCACAGAGGAATCCCAAACGCCCGGGGCACAGAGGAATCCCAAACGCCCGGGGCACAGAGGAATCCCAAACGCCCGGGGCACAGAGGAATCCCAAACGCCCGGGGCACAGAGGAATCCCAAACGCCCGGGGCACAGAGGAATCCCAAACGCCCGGGGCACAGAGGAATCCCAAACGCCCGGGGCACAGAGGAATGCCAACGCCCGGGGCACAGAGGAATGCCAACGCCCGGGGCACAGAGGAATCCCAAACGCCCGGGGCACAGAGGAATCCCAAACGCCCGGGGCACAGAGGAATCCCAAACGCCCGGGGCACAGAGGAATCCCAAACGCCCGGGGCACAGAGGAATGCCAACGCCCGGGGCACAGAGGAATGCCAACGCCCGGGGCACAGAGGAATCCCAACGCCCGGGGCACAGAGGAATCCCAACGCCCGGGGCACAGAGGAATCCCAACGCCCAGGGCACAGAGGAATCCCAACGCCCGGGGCACAGAGGAATCCCAACGCCCGGGGCACAGAGGAATCCCAACTCCCGGGGCACAGAGGAATCCCAACTCCCGGGGCACAGAGGAATCCCAACGGCCGGAGCACAGAGGAATCCCAACTCCCGGGGCACGAAGGAATCCCAACACCCGGGGCATGGAGGAATTTAAATTACATAGAATCGCAAGATCTGAGGCACAGGGGACTCTTAAGACACGAAATCTCAAGACTGGCACAGAGGAATCTCAAGCCTCCCAGCAGCTCCTATGACACACAGCCATCATGTGTTGTGGATCAGAATGTGCAGCCCAATGACAGCTATACACAGGGGGGCCCATTGTGCTAGGGATCAGTGTACCTGGCCGGGAACATTTCCCAGGACACAGACCCGGGCCTGATCAGCTGTGACACAGAGAGGTGGAGAGATGACACTTCGTACCTGGTGTGTCATGTGCGGGGTTCAGCCTGGACTCTCCGCAGCTTCCGGTGTACCGTACAGCCCCCTCCCCCACTCTTCTCTCCCGGACACCGGACCGTACAGCGATGAGTACCCCGTGTGCTTCACTCCCTGCACTTCCTCGTTCACTTCCTGGTCTGACGTCATGGGGGCGGGGCCTAGCGTTAAAGGAGCCCAGAGGTGTGCAGAGCCATGGACGTGCAGTGGGAGGGGAAGGTCTGGGGGGTTCTATAGATAGTGCTGTGCAGCTGTCATTTCCCTTCACTACAGGACACAAGTCAGGGGCCCATCCACACCCACACTCTGTGTTATGGCAGACCATTGTTTTCAATAGGTAGTTTTTGTAGTGTCATATCAGGTCATTTGAAATGGAACCCCAGCACACCTTATGATGGACATTAATATGGTACGGTGCATGGGCAAAAAATGGTGGATGCAGTGCCCTACAGCGGCCAATCAGAAACCTCATTTACTAATATGACTTCAGCTGAGTGATGACTTAAAGAGGAAGTAAAGCCAAACGAAAAAAATAAATAAAAAATACACCCTGCGAGGCAAAGACATAATGAGCTAGTATGCATAGCATACTATCTCATTATGAATAACTTACCTGAGATGGAAGCCCCCGAAGCGACCCTCGTCGTCCTCCTCTGACGCCGCCATCTATCCCGGAGTGACTTCCGTGTTTTACGGCTGTGACTGGCATGCGCGCGGGAGCCGCCACTAACGGCATGATCGCCGTTAGCAGCGGCATGCTCAGTGCGCCTGCGTGCCACTGTCTACAACGCATGCGCCGTTGACAGCGGTGCCTGTCTTTTGCAAATATCTCCTAAACCGTGTAGGTTTAGGAGATATTTCTTGCACCTACAGGTAAGCCTTAATCTAGGCTTACCTGTAGGTAAAAGTGGTCTGTAAGGGTTTACAACCACTTCAAGTACTGTGTAAACTGTTAGCGCCATATAAATCTTGTTTAACCGCTTCAACATCGGGCCATTTTACACCCTTCCTTACCAGAGCACTTTTTGCGATTCGGCACTGCGTCGCTTTAACTGACAATTGCGCGGTCGTGCGACGTTACACCCAAACAAAATTGACGTCCTTTTTTTCCCACAAATAGAGCTTTCTTTTGGTGGTATTTGATCGCCCCTGCGGTTTTTATTTTTTGCGCTATAAACAAAAGAAGAGCGACAATTTTGAAAAAAAACACAATATTTTTTACTTTTTGCTATAATAAATATCCCATTTTTTTTAAAAAAAACTATTTTTTTTACTCAGTTTAGGCCGATACGTATTCTTCTACATATTTTTGGTAAAAAAAAATCGCAATAAGCGTATATTGATCGGTTTTGCGCAAAAGTTATAGCATCTACAAAATAGGGGATAGATTTATTGCATTTTTTTTTTTTTTTTTTTACTAGTAATGGCGGCGATCTGCGATTTTTTTTTCGTGACTGCGACATTGCGGCGGACACTTCGGACACTTTTGACACATTTTTGGGACCATTCACATTTACACAGCGATCGTTGCTATAAAATTGCATTGATTACTGTGTAAATGTGACTGGCATGGAAGGCGTTAACACTAGGGGGCGCTGCAGGGGTTAATGTATTCCCTATATGTGTGATTCTAACTGTGGGGGGAGGGGACTCAAGAGGAGGAGACCGATCATGTGTTCCTCCGTACTGGGATCACATGATCGGTCTCCTCTCCGTTGACAGGACGTGGAGCTTAACGGGCAATCGCGGGTGCCCGGCGGACATCGCGCGCGCCCCCCAGGCGGCCGGGAATGGGAGGACGTCATATGACGCCCACCCAGGATGGGAGATCCACCTTGTGGGCGTCATATGACTATGGGTGGGTAGTGAAGGGGTTAATAATAAATCATTCTGATTGGTTGTTAAATTAACTCTATTAAATAAGTCCAGGTGTTGATCAGCTGTAGTTGATGTGTAGTGCTCCTTTGTCTTTTCTCTCATCTTTCTACCCCCCAGCATTAGGTGCTGGGCACGCTCAGCTGAGAATGAACTGTCTGAGTCAGTATGAGGTGTCAGTGTGAGTCACTGATCTTTTCTTCTTGCCACTGGCCAGCTGTGGCTTTCTTTATAATTCATTTTAGAAATAAGAAGCCTTTTGGAAGTGACAGCCAAGGGTCAGAGGTGATGTGTTAGATGTAATTCAGAAAGTATTCACAACGCTTCACCTTTTCCACATTTAGTTATTTTACAGCCTTATTCCAAAATAGATTAAATTCATACATTTCCTAACAATTCTACAAACAATACCCCACAATGTCAACGTGAAAGAAGTTTCTTTGAAATCTTTGCAAATTTATTAAAAATTTAAAAAATCCTATGTACATAAGTATTCACAGCCTTTGCTCAATACTTTGATGAGGCACATTTGGCACCAATTACAGCCTCAAGTCTTTTTGAGAATGGTGCTATAAGCTTGGCACACCTATTTTTGGACAGTTTCTCCTATTCTTCTTTGTAGGACCTCTCAAGCTCCATCAGGTTGGATGAGGAGCATCGGTGCACAGTCATTTTCAGATCTCTCCAGAGATGTTCAGTCAGGGTCAAGTCTGGGCTCTGGCTGGGCCACTCAAGGACATTCACAGAGTTGTCCCCCAGCCACTCCTTTGTTATCTTGGCTGTGTGCTTAGGGTCGTTGTCCTGTTGGAAGATGAACCTTTGCCCCAGTCTGAGGTCCAGAGCTCTCTGGAGCAGGTTTTCATCAAGGATGTCTTTGTACATTGCTGCACTCATCTTTTCCTCGATCCTGACTAGGCTCTCAGTTCCTGCTGCTAAAAAACATCCCACAGCATGATGCTGCCACCACTATGCTTCACTGTAGGGATGGTATTGGCCAGGTGATAAGTGGTGCCTGGTTTACCTCCAGTCATGACGCTTGCCATTCAGGCCAAAGAGTTCAATCTTTGTTTCATCAGTCCAGAGCATTTTGTTTCTCATGGTCTGAGAGTCCTTCAGTTGCCTTTTGGCAAACTCCAGGTGGGCTGTCATGTGTCTTTTACTGAGTAGTGGCTTCCATTTTGACCACTCTTCCATACAGGCCTCATTGGTGGAGTGCTGCATCTCCGTCCTGCAGCAATGGCTGTTCTTCTGGAAGGTTCTCTTCTCTCCATAGAGAAACACTGGAGCTCTGTCAGAGTGACCATCAGGTTCTTAGTCAGCTCCCTAACTAAGGTCCTTTCTCCCCCAATTGCTCAGTTTGGCCAGGGCAGCTCGCTATAGTAAGAGTCATGGTGGTTCCAAACTTCTTCCATTTACGGATGATGGAGGCCACTGTGCTCATTGGCACCTTCAATGGTGCAGAAATGTTTCTGTACCCTTGCCCAGATCTGTGTCTCGATACAATCCTGTCTCGGAGTTCTACAGACAATTCCTTGGACTTCATGGCTTTTTTTTTGTGCTCAAATTCATTGCAATACTAAGTAGGAGCAGGGATGCTGCTCCTACAGGCTTTTGAGCTCTCATTTTCCTGCCTGGAAACTCCCCTCCATGTTAGCCAATGTGTTCATGCACACTATGGCTATTTCAGGAGTTTACAGGCATATGCTCTTACAGGCAGAAAAAGAAACCCACCAAACTCGTGTTTTTGAGAGGAGCATTCGAGCAGAAAAGATGTCTAAGTGTCCAAAAATGTGCGAAAACGCGCAAAAAAAGCGCGAAAGAGCATGAAGAAGCTTGAAAACACACACACACACAAAAAAAAATAGGAAAAATAAGCTGAGGGGAGTTTGTGAAAAAAAATGCTTATGCTCAAAGAAGATCAATAAAAACACGCAAAAGTGCCCAAAAAAGTACAAGCTTCTTCAAGCTAAAATAAAAGCGCAAATGCCTGTAAAAGCAGCTTTTTTTTTTTTTTTTTTGCTGCAGTGAGCCTTACTGTTTCAAGAACACAAAAAGGAGAGAATGGAAGAGTGCAAGAAAGAAATAAAAAGCCAAAGCAAGAAAGAAAGAACTTAGGAAAGAAAGTGCATATAAAAGAGAGCACAAGAGAGCATAATAAAAGCAAGAAAGAGAGCAAGAGAGAAAGAAAGAGCAAACTAAAGCAACAAAGGAGAGAGAAAGAAAGAGAGCAAAACGGAAAGAGAAAAGGCAGAGCACAAGAAAGAGCAGAGCACAAGAAAGAGAACGCAAGAAAGAAAGAATGGAGGAGTGTAAGAAAGAAAGGCAGAAAAATAGAAAAGGATAATAAATCTGCTTCCAAAAACCATCAAGGTCGTACCCTGCAGTAAATTATTCACCAGCAGGGGGAGTAAGTATAGCGTTTTATAACCTTCTCACTGAAAAACAGAAAATTGTTTCCGCAAAGTAGTAAATACTAAACTCAATGATTCTTGGTTTGCTAAAGCACTGTCATACTTGTCTTCATCTTTATCCCAGTCCCCCGGTCCCTGTCACCTCCACCCAAGGCCAACACAAATCAATGCCTTCCTTGCAGGCAGTCCTGCCCCCGATTACGCCAACTTTCTGCTTGTTACTGACACTAATTATGTAGGAGACACACACTCATAGCCACAATGTCATTTCTTTGAGTAACTGTGCATGCTCAGTAACTAAAATAAGGGTGATGCTGTGACCTCAGGACACAGCCCATAGATGCAGGACTGTCCAGCAAATCTGGGACAGTTGGTATCTATGTACTATGTATCATCAAGAATTGCAATTTTTATTAAATAAAATTCTGTTTTCACTGTTTTTCATTTTTTGCATTTTAGCGCTTTGGATCTCCTGCAGCCTCTTTGCAGCTGCCTCCTGTCTACATGCACTCCAGCGATGGTTGTTTTTTTTTGATGGTGAGCATGCTGTGTAGTATGTGTTGAAAAAGGTCCGTGTTACAGGATAAACGTGTAAGAGCACATTGATATTGTAGCCAATGAGTTTAAATACACTTTAACCACTCCAGAAGATTTGGCTGCTTAATAACCAGGCCATTTTTTGCGATACGGCACTGCGTCGCTTTAACTGACAATTGCGTGATCGTGCGATGTTGTACCCAAACAGAATTGAGCTCCTTATTTCCCCACAAATAGAGCCTTCTTTTGGTGGTATTTGATCATCTCTGTGGTTTTTATTTTTTGCACTATAAACAAAAAAAGAGCAACAATTTTGAAAAAAAAAGAGCACAATAGTTTTCCTCAGTTTAGGCCGATATGTATTCTTCTACATATTTTGGTAATAAAAAATTGCAATAAGCGTATATTGATTGGTTTGTGCAAAAGTTATAGCATCTAAAAAATAGGGGAAAGATTTATGGTATTTTTTTTTTTTTTTTACTAGTAATGGCAGCGATTTTTATCGGGACTGCGACATTATGGCGGACACATTGGACACTTTTGACAAACTTTTGGGATGAATGACAATTATACGGCGATCAGTGCTATAAAAAAAGCACTGATTACTGTGTAAATGTCACTGGCAGGGAAGGGGTTAACACTAGGGGCGATCAATGTGGTTAACTGTGTTCCCTAGTGTGTTTCTAACTGTGGAGGGGTGGGGACTGACTATAGGAGATGACAAATCGTGGTTCCTAGCTATTAGGAACACACAATCTGTCTCTCCTCTCCTCACAGAACAGGGATTTGTGTGTTTATACACACATGTCCCTGTTCTGTCTCTCATGCCCATGATCGCGCGTGGATGGCGGTCAGGAGCATTGGCACCCCCGCAGTGCCTGCTATCCCACTTAAAGGAACCGACGTACAGCTACGGCGGCTTGCGGGATTGTGCCAACCTGCCGCAGTATAATGACGGCGGCTCGTCAGCAAGTGGTTAAAGGACGAGGGTAATTACCGTATTTATCAGTGTATAACACGCACCTTTTCCCCTTAAAATCAGTCCCTGCGATCTCGGCGGCCTTCGATCCGCTCCGCCCAGTCTCGGCAACGATCTTGGTGCGGCGGTGACAATTTTAAATACATGACAAGGCTGCACTGGACTCTGGGGGCAAGGCTGCACTGGACACTGGGGGGCAAGGCTGCACTGGACTCTGGGGGGCAAGGCTGCACTGGACACTGGGGCAAGGCTGCACTGAACACTGGGGCAAGGCTGCACTGACAAGGCTGCAATGGACACTGGGGGAAAGGCTGCACTGGGGCAAGGCTGCACTGACAAGGCTGCAATGGACACTGGGACAAGGCTGCACTGACAAGGCTGCAATGGACACTGGGGCAAAGCTGTACTGACAAGGCTGCAAACGACACTGATAAGGCTGCATTAATGGGCATTTAAATGTAAGGTTTTTTTTTCCTTAAACTTCCCTCCTAAAAGTTTTTTTCCTTAAAATTCCCTCCTAAACTTGGGGTGCGTGTTATACGCCGGCGCCTGTTATACGCCGATAAATACGGTACATAAAAAATCAGGAGATATCTATCCTGCAAATAGCTAAAATCTCCAACTTCTCTTCTGCAGCTTCTCTACAGTCCAGCACAGAATGTACTGTAGCGCTACCTCCGCAGGAACCACTGGTGGATGTTGGTATCTCCCACCCTGCACAACCTGGCACACAGAATTTTCCACCACACGCTGGAGACAATAATCAGTCTTTGCAGCTTTGTTTTTATATTTTATTAAGGGAATTGAACTTGGATAGGGTTGAGGGTATTATGGCATGCCCACTTGATTAATGTAGTAAAGTCTTCAGGGACAAACCATAGACATCCAGTATATACACTCCTCTGCCTCCTGCAAAAACTTGTTTGCAGATCTACTCCTTCTCCTCCAGCACAACTTTTGCTCATGGAACTACAACACCCAGTACCAGCTGGCACTGCTTGGATAGTCTAATACATGGCTCAGTTAGACTAGTAGCAAATGCCCCTTATAGTCAGGGACCACAGGCCCCTTTGGTGTAGAAAAGAAAGTCCTAGTGCACAGCTGTCCTATCTGTGGCTACTGCTCCCAGCACCACCTCTTCAGGCACTGGCAGCCCACCTGGCTGCAGCTGCCCCTTTCTCCTTTCCACCACAGTCCTCCTGACTGACTCTGCATCCATCCCAGACTGCTCTCCCCCAGTCAACTCAGGTTGCCTCTCAGTCCTCCCAACTGTGTGTCACTCACCAGCCCTCCTGGCTGTCTCCCTCCCTGGAGACTGGCCCGGCAGTGTCCTCCTGCTGTTCTCTCCTTGCTCCCATGCCTCCTGGTCAGGATCCCTCCATGTGTCATGAGAAGGGTCCCTTCTGCACCCGAGCCCAGGCCGGAGTTCACCCCCCCAGACTACTCTCAAAGGCCTCCCACAGCCTAACACTCCTTCTCCATCTTCCACCCGAACTCCACTGCCCCAGCTGGGCTGACCCTGAGTAGTTGACGGGGCCTGTCTCCCGCCAACCCATCTGTTGGGGATTGGTCAGGGTCCTCATGAATACTCCAGGCAGCTTCTCTTCCCCTTCCACTCCCATCCTTCTGGAATCTTCTGCTAGTTTCCAGAAGTAGGGGGTATCAGAGATGCTGCCTTTGAGTCATTCCAGCCTCCCTTAGTCACTCAACCCCGACCCAGAAAAACAACACAGCCTGAATTTACCTACACTAATAAACAATCTAACTATAGCACTCTAGCAATGCTAGGGGGTTCTACAGTACCTAGGCAGAACAATCACTTCAGAGCAATTCTGGCAAAAGACCTCACACCACTATCCCTGTGTAGGTGCCTGGCCCTCTTCTTGGAGGTAGCAATGCTGCCCAGTGTGAAGGGAAAGATGTTAAACTAAGGTGGGTGGTGCAGAACATACCAGATTTATCATCTCCTGAAGTGATATTTAAAACTGTATTTATTCTCTAAAATTAGGATTTGGGATCCCCCTGATGCACTGCTAGACTCCACTGCAGGAACTTACAGCCAGCTTGAGCCTGTTTCAGTACACAAGTAAAATCCTTAAAACTGAAATCCTGTCAAAATAACAATACAGAAAGGAAGAAATGATTTAAAAATAAAATAACAAAACTAACCTTTTCTGCAATATTTACCTTCAACCCAGAGATTTCCCCTGCAGGACTTTTTTCTACCACTAGATGACCTCAGTCTAATGGCCAGCTACTTTTAATCCACTTCCTCTGAGTGCAGGTCATCCTGGACCAGCCCACAGCCTGTTACTGGTAGTAGTGTTTCAGTGATGAACTCATCGCTCTGTCACTCTGCTCTCTTCTCCTATCAGTATACTGTGTATCTGTCTGGGTTTCAGCTTTTGTGCTGTCCCAACTGGCATAGAATTGATATAGACTGTTTTCCTAACCATTTTCTATGGACATGTATATTTAGTTCACATGCTGCCATCTACTGACCTTTTGTGGTAATGCACTTGTTTTCTTATGTTCTTTTTCCCTGATGTTATGACACTTCCTTTATATGTAATGCTCCACCCTTTTTCCTGTGATTGTACTTCCTGTGTCATGGATGCAGCTACAAGCCACATGTAGCAGGGAACATGTATTCTGCATTGTAAGCTACAGACAATATCATATTTTGACCGCATTAATACAACCTATTCCTCTGTTTGTATCCTGTCATCTGCTGTAACCTGATGTTCAGAATAAAAGCACCTTTGTGGACAGTATCAGTATTTGGTGAGCTCAAGCTATTTGATGAGGATTGTCCTCAGTGATTATATCTTATATAGGCCAGGCATAGAGGTCTCACAAGGGATAAATCGCTTCACAACAATCGGAATCAGAATAGCTTTAACACTTTTGCTGCCTCCACCATATACCACTTACGACATTCGCAGTGGGGGTTTTTTAAACACTGCTACAGCTGCCGGGAGTTTGTGTACACTCCACAAGCCAATTGTAGTCAGAGTCTTCAAGCGGGAAATGCGATATTCCTAAGAACCAAGGCCTGAGGTGTTCCTTGGCCTAGCTGGTCGGTATGCCTGAGAAGAGGGCATACCCTGAATGTAAGACTGTAAGAATGGAAGAATAGAAGTACTACGAGTATGTATGAAAGGCTGGGGGAAACGGGTGGGTGAGAACCCAGAAAGCCGACGACCCTGGCCCTGACGGAGGAGGAGGCTTAAATAGCCCTCTCAGGCTCCTCCTACAAATACAGCCAGCCTTCATACTTGTCAGCTTTCTAATACTTTCCATGACCCCCGGAGTGTGCCTACCCTCGCTATGCTTCCTGGGCTCCACATGGTGGGCAATGCTGGGTAGAGGTGAGGGAGACCAGCAGACGTACACTCGCTTATCTCCCCTAGCTAGAATGAATGTGGAAGTGGGGCATAAAATAATGCTTGCGATTTCCAGTGTCACTTTCCCTGGCCCTTACGGCCAGGGGAGAAGCTAATGGAGGGCGATTCACTCTGAATTAGCTTCAATGGGACACAGGTGAGACATAGGTCTAAAAGACCCTTGATGTCTCATTAAAGAGCACCTGTGTTAAAAATATTATGTCACATAGAGGACCTTTTGTCCCATGTGTACATGCACACACAAACGTAAATGTACCTGCCGGGGATGCCTATGTACGAAAACATTGCTTGCAATACAGATGTTGCATATCGTGCAGATTTAAAGCTTGGCCTGTTGGGTATCTATTTACTCAGCACAACCTTATGTTTTATATTTTACCAAAAATTGGCTAATATATTATGTTCTTGTGTCCTAAAATTAACATTAATGTAGTTGATAAACTGTTGCGCAAATATCGTATGACATCAAAAAATTTTTTAACTGCCAATATTTTATTCTCAAGGGTCTCTGCTTTTAGAAAATATATAGTTTTTGAGGGTTTTAACTAATCTTCAGGCCTAAAATTCCTTTTTTTTTTAATGTGTGCATAAAATAAATAAATGCAAAAATGGCTTTGGCAGCGAAAGGGATAAATAGATGCTGCACATAGTTTAGGATGAGTGCTGAAATTACTTATAGAAAGAACCTGTCATGGATACATATGGAAGATGCCATTGTTAACTTGCTTTGGAAGTTCCATATTCCAGGGTTGTCTCTTTGATCCCTTCTTCGCTACTCTGAGCGTCAATGACCTAGAAGAGGCATTTACATATCGTGTGCTCTGCCCTGAGTTCCCAAGGGTCATAACCTGCTAGGTAATTTAATCTATTTGCAGTGTTGGTCATCTTACTTTAAAAAAGTAATTAGTTAAGTTACAAATTACTTCTCCCAAAAAGTAATTGCGTTAGTAACTAAGTTACTACATTGGAAAAGTAATTAGTTACGCAGCAAAGTAACTGACTTTTTTTAATATTCTATACGTGTAACTAAGGGGCGGGTCTAGTATTACTGTACGCAAGGGGCGCATTTATTATTATTGTTATATATCGTGTAACCAAGGAGCTGCTCTATTATTACTCTTACCAAGGGGCAGATCTGTTATAGCGTGTAAGCAAGGGGTGGGTCTGTTATTATTATATTGTGTAAGGGGCGGAAGGCTACAGAAGAGGGCGAATGTTAAATTAATGGCAGAGCTCGATATATAACAATAATAATAAATGCGCCCCTTGGTTACAGTAATACTAGACCCGCCCCTTAGTTACACGATAGACGCCCCTTGCAGAGTAGCACGAGCATCGGGAGCGTACGGCATCGCCTCGTACAATTACATGTTAACTGCGCCTGCGCGGTGTAGAGTTCACTCAGAGCTGTTTAGGTTGAGCAATTTTCATAAGCTCCGTAGTCCTTCGTAC
Source organism: Lithobates sylvaticus (assembly GCA_028564925.1). Classification (NCBI taxonomy): domain Eukaryota; kingdom Metazoa; phylum Chordata; class Amphibia; order Anura; family Ranidae; genus Lithobates; species Lithobates sylvaticus. The sequence continues at coordinate 102,861,420 of CM053029.1, forward strand.
TGCGCAAGCGCTGCACCTGCGCAGTACAGGGGGTCCTTATCCGGCGGGGGAACTTTTTTGGCAGGACACCGGAATTACACTACTGCCATCTAGTGGCAGTAGATGTAATTGAGGTAACTCAGCCCAAGTAATGGGAACTGAGTTACCATGAGGGGAAAAGTAATCAGTTAGATTACTAGTTACCCTCTAAAGTAACTGCGTTAAGTAACTCCGTTTATTTTAACTCAGTTACTTACATCACTGTCTATTTGTGTCCAGTTTTGGATGAAGTGAATAATATGAATTGAAAAAATATTCTGAGGGTTTGTTTGTGAAGTCGATTTCAGCATAAGGGAATTTATCTGGCAGAAATATTTCCAGAGTAAGCTCTCCAGGGCCTGGAACTCTCTCTGACTATCACATGTAACTGACAGCAAATAGAGTGTTCTGCCCTGACCTCACCCGTGACCTCAACATTTCCACTTTAGATATTCCCAATTCAATTGTTATATGTTGTGCAATTCTTAAATTTTTTTTTTAACATGTAGACAATTCTTCAATTTTAAATAATATGACCTGATGATAGAAAGATGACTAAATTCCTCAAAGCCTTTCACAGTCAGATTAAGAAATACACAAATACAGAGCTATACATAATAAGAATTCCAAGGATCCTCAGTCTTGTGATCAGGCCCCCCCCCCGAACCAACTCAGCAGTGGAGACTAAAATGGATCAAGCCTTGGTGCCCAGGTGCAGGAGATAGCAGGTCAGTAGCATAGCAAATAATGGTTATTGTGTGCCAACACTGCATCCCAGTTTAACTAATTACGGTCAGAAACCATAAATCAGACTGAGACAGAAGTACAGTTAAATCACACTTTAATAATAAAAGTAAATAGAACAAGGTGAAGAAATAGTCAATAATCAATGAACAGGCCTGCAGCCCCAGAGTCGATTAGAGCCTGTATCTCGACGGACGACTCAAGAAAGGGTAACCAAAACCAGGGGCTTATCCTTCTGGATAACTGGGGACAAAACACCACCAAAGGTCTGTCCGTGACAGGACCTCAAGGTTCAGGCATTCCCTGGACGGTAGGGCAAGACTTAAAAAAGTGACCTGCCTGGCCACAATAAAGGCACAATCTCTCCCTCCTCCTAAGGGCTCTCTCGTCCGCAGAGAGACACGTGAAGCCCAAGTGCATGGGTTCACCTTCACTGACCGACTTGGTACCAGGAAGTTAGGGAGGCAAGGGTGGGACTGCAAAGCTCAGAGACAAATGTACAGGAGGCTTCCACATTTGAGGCTGGCAAATGTGATCAACTTCTCCAGCTCAGTGGGTATATCTCGGGCTGCTATCTCATCCTTGATCCTGGTATCCGAGAGACCATGAGAAAAATCAGCCACGAGGGACTCATTGTTCCAAGCAACCTCTGCTGCCAGATTACGGAATTCAATGGTGTAATCAGCAACAGTTCTCGCACTCTGATGGACATGAAGCACTTGGCAGAGGAAGCGGAGCATGCGGGAACGTCAAATACCCTTTTAAAGGAAGCCACCAAGTCTGGGTAACGCAGGACACTTACGTTTGGTCCAAATAAGCAGTTGAACCACTCCTGGGTTCTAAGTGAAACTGGCTCAGCAGAATCCCACAGGAAAATCCAGAGAAGTTGTCCTCAATTTAAAACAAGAAAGAGGCTGGATAGTGCACTATCGCTAGTTTAAAAATGTATTTAGAAAACATAACATCGGGGTACTCACACAATTTAGGTGCTTTCAGCGCACCAAACTATAAAAGCATTAAGCATAGGATTCCTCTCCAAATGACTTCCAAACTTGTATGTGTCAGCAGCTTGTACAAACAACCATGTATCCGAGCTCCTCCACCATCCTTGCCTCTCCCCTACATGTGACCACACAGAGCTAATCACGTGTCTTCCTCAGGGGTACAGAGATCCAGACCTAAATCCTATTGAGCATCTGTGGGGCAAATATATATATATATATATTTTTATATATATATATATACTTACTATATACTTACTATATTCCCAAAAGTATTGGAACGCCTGCCTTTACACACGCATGAACTGAAATAGCATCCCATTCTAATGCTGGCCATACACTAGACGAAAAATCGTCTGAAAATCGATCATGTAGACACTTCGTTAGTTTTTTTGGCAAGTTAATGGGCACAAATCGTTAATCGTTTGTGACGTATTTGTGGCAAAAAAAAACAACAGCAAGTACCGTCCAATTGCACTTCTTAATGTAGATTTAAACCGACTTTTACCACATATCCCGAAATTAATACATCTAGACCAGGCGGGTTTCGTGCGGATGAGAGAAGCAAGGAACAGCATCGTTAGGGTATTCAATCTTATCCACGCGGTCGATCCACCAGAAGGCCATTTCTCTTGCTTTCAACAGATACAGAAAAGGCCTTCGACAGGGTGGCCTGGCATTTTATGCAGGCCACCCTGGACCACATTGGATTAGGCCCCAATATGCTCAGATGGATTTTGTCTCTCTATTCTAACCTGTCAGCGTCTGTACCATTGGCGCTCAGATTTTTTTCACAATTGCGAACAGGACAAGACAGGGTTGCCCCCTGTCTCCCCTCATTTTCATCCTGACCCTGGAGCCTTTTCTGTGCTACATAAGAGACGACCCAAATATTACAGGTGTGCAAAAGCCCTCAGAGACACTATAAAATTGCGGCCCACACCGATGACTTGAACTTCTTCATCTCCAATTCGCGTGTTTCGCTTCCCAAAATCCTAGCGGCTCTATGGGTGTACGGAGAATTGTCAAACTTTAAGATCAATTGTGCCAAGTCCGCAGTGCTGAATATAAGGTCCCTGACTCTGAAGTTCATAGAATGCGCACGTCCTTTTCGTTTCATTGGGCAGATAACTCAATACGATATCTAGGTGACATCACTCCGGACTTGGCACACCTGTATCCCTCCAATTTTGTACCCCTACTACATAGACTGAAAACTGACCTCCACAACTGGCACTCCCTGACCTTGACTTGGTTCGGGCAATGCAACGCCCTGAAGATGACAGTCCTCCTGAGGATTTTGTACATACTTCAAGCTATGCCGATTCGGGTTCCTTTCACATTTTTTAAACAGCTTTGGGCGATAACTAGAGACTTCATTTGGGCCCATAAGTCACCCAGGACTAAAATGCAAGTGCTATCTAGGCCAAAGCGGGCATATCTGTCCCTGATTTCTTTAAGTACTACAGGGCAGTGCACCTCTCGAGGATAGTAGACTGGCATTGTAATAAGGATTCCAAACATTGGGTGGGGATGGAGATTGAGGATGCCTCTATCCCTCTCTTGACATCCCTTTGGCTCACTTCCCTACCTCCAGAAGACCTGAGGAACCATCCCCTGATTGGAGCCACCCTCATGGTAACCAGGTCGATCTTTCACAACACGAGTCTCTCATCGCTTCCTTCCCCTATGACTCCTGTCATAGGAAACCCTGATTTTATACCTGGTCTCACCAGCAGAAGGATGAGACAACTGATTCTATCAGGGAAACACTGCCTAGTTGACTTCTGGCCACGAGGGGAGCTCCCCTCGCTGTCAGCTATTTCTAGACTCGCAGACCCACCATTAGATAATCTAAGTACCAACCAACTCAGACATTTCTTGCAGTTTCTGCAGAAGGCATCATATACCCCACGTGATCTCACCCCTTTTGAATCATTATGCAGTACAGGGGAACCTTCTCGACATACATTTTCGCTGCTATATAGCTATTTGACAACTCAGACAGATGAGCCCACCCTGACATTTGTCAGCCAATGGGGAAAGGACTTAGGGATTCAGTTTTCACCACAGCAGGTGGAAAAGATCCTAATCTTGGCACACTAGTCCTCCGTTGCGAACCAATACTAGGAAATTGGGTACAAAATTGTTTCCCGTTGGTACAGAGTTCCCTATATAGTCCACAAAATAGATGGAACTACGCCTGATAAGTGCTGGCTGTGTAATGCGGAAGTTGGCACTATCCTTCACATTTTTTGGGCCTGCCCTGCACTGAGATCTTCCTGGGAGGAGGTAAGAACAACCATCAAAAGCTTGACCTCAGTGGAATTGAAAGGTAACCTGGCCGCATGTCTCCTACACCTGACCGAGAGACCCATTCGGAAATATAAAAAGACACTTACGATGCAACTCCTCAATGCAGCAAGGGCGTGTATACCTGCATTGTGGAGGCAACCTCAACCACCAACCAGGGTCATGTGGTATTCCAAAGTCAATTGTATTCTCCGTATGGAGGAATTGACCGCTACTCTACATAACACGGAAGAACAAATCCGAGACAGGTGGAGGCCCTGGAGACACTTCACTTGCACTAATGCGTACTTGCAGGAGGTGGCTCACTCTGAAACCTTATGGAATAAATTTTCCCAACGCGTTGAGCATTACACTGTGACGTTTGTTAACCATGCAGGAGTAGCATATTTCCTATCCCCCCCTTTTTTTTTTCCTTCTCCTATCTCCCCTTTTCTCCTCTTTCCTCTTTCTCTCTCCTTAAATCTATGTCTTAGCACCGCAGCCATTGCAACAGCTGTAATATAAGTGTAGCGACCATAAGAAACTTAGAGTGGATGTAAACCCCAATTATATTTGATGTCATAATGTAGAGAATAAGATTTCCTTTCATTTGAGCCCAGTCTTGCCACACAGATTTACTCGAGGCCTGAGCAATCCTCTTTTATTGTTCAGTAATGCCGCGTACACACGGTCGGAATTCTCGTCGGAAAAAGTTCTGATGGTTTTCCCGTCGGAATTCCGACGGAATTTCGCTCAAACTGTCTTGCCTACACACGGTCACACCAAATTCTGACGGTCAATAACACCACACCTTAAAAAACGTTCGACTGCACTATAAAAGGGAAGTTTAATGCTTCTGAGCATGCGTCAAATTGTTTCCGAGCATGCGTCAGAATTTTGCGTGTCAGAATTGCATACACACGATCGGAAAATCTGATGGAAAAGGTTTTCCGTCGGAAAAATTAAGAACAGGTTCTCAATCCAAAGTCCGTCGGAAATTCCGTCAGAAAAAGACCGTTGGGCATACACACGGTCGGAAAATCCGATGAAAAGCTCCCATCGGACTGTTTCCATCGGAAATTCCGAGCGTGTGTACGCGGCATTAGAGAAATCTTGACAAAGTCTTGAAAACTTTGTCAAAAACGCCCCCTTGCTGTGAGTGACAGATGATTTACATATCTCATGCACTAGCCTGATACAGGCACATTCTGTGTAAAAAGTTCACAATTCACATCCCCCCTCCCCTCCAGCTCTCCCAGGATTGCTGTGTTTTGACTGGATGTTTCTCATCATGGGATACAGTGAACAGTCAGCAGACTATAGACATACAAGTGATTTAGGGGACATGTATGTAGTCAGAGCTGGGCAGAGTAGAACATCCAGTGATCTGATGATAACCTGTCTCAGGCTAGTGCATGAGATATGTAAATCATCAGTCACTCACAGCAAAGGGGCGTTTTTGACAAAGTTTTTAAGACTTTGTCAAGATTTCTCTAACTGAACAATAAAAGAGGATTGCTCAGGCCTCAAGTAAATCTGTGTGGCAAGACTGGGCTCAAATGAAAGGAAATCGTATTCTCTACATTATGACATCAACATTTTTTTGGGTTTACATCCACTTTAAAGATTACTCAGTTTCTGTTAGCAAGATGTTTGTATCTGATTCACTCACTTAAAGCGGTTCTGCACTCATTTCATTTAGTAAATCTCTTTGCCTTCCAAATCAGGCAAAGAGTACTAAATGAAATGTTTTTTTTTTTTTTTTTTTTTACTTACCTTGTAATTGAAGACTTCCGGTCTTCTCCCTCTGCGGCGGCGGGCGGGGTCTTGCGTCGATCGTCGTCACGCCGCACTGTCTCCTGGGATCTGGTGTCATTGATCCCAGGAGTCAGTGCGGGCATCTTCCGAAATCTCGCGAGATTTCGGCCACATCTTCCGAAATCTCCGAGATTTCGGCCGCATCTGCCGAAATCTCGTGAGATCTCGGCAGATGAGCCGTTACTGCGCACGCGCGAGTAACGGCAGTGCATGCTGGGCCATCTAAAGTCCCTGTGGGTGTTTCACATGCCCACAGGCAAGATGGCCCCCAGCACTAAAGAAGAAGACGAGGAACTTCATCGGACGAAAACCGGCGGCGATCGAGATGGAAGATGGAACAGGTGAGTCCCCTAATAAAGGTAAGCACACTTTATATTACATCCTAAAAAAAAATTTTTTTTCAGAGTGCAGAACCGCTTTAAATGATGTACATTCCATGTTTTGGTTAACATGGTAAATGTTCTTAGAGGCACTTTAGGCCTCCTAGTCTCTATGTTTATAAATACTACCGTCAAGGCAAAGCAATTCTAAAATTGTCAACTACGATTCCTTCAAGTCTTGTTTTGTTTTTGGCCTCTCGAACTGTGTTGACTAAATGTATCCATACATACAAAAATTACTTGACTTGTTGTATTTATGACCCTTTGCCATAAAAAATGAAGGAATTTAAAAAATAAATAAACATTTATATTCACTTACATGCATTTTGGTTATCTCTGTGCAGTCCACACAGTCTGGTCTTACCAATTTATGACAGTATACCAAGGTCATCCCTGACCAGAAGTAGCTACACAGAGGAACCATCTTGGTTCATGTTGCTTTGCTGAATTTGGATGTGATTCGTTATTATGCTCTGCTGGCGTCAGAGAGCAGTGAATATCTCCGCCAGGCACTGAAAGAGTGGACCAGTGATCAGCTGCTAGAAATCATTTGTTTAGCTCACTCCTGGGTTGATCCGGGCTGTATGCTGTTTGGGGATGTTCAGCCTCTAATTCAAATCTGCACAGAGCTGGCTTTGCCCTGCATCCCAGAGGGCCATGATGATTTTTCTCTCCCTTTCAGTATTAATCAGGTCACATCACTGGTATGGCTTCTGGAAGATGACTCCCCTTACTTTTTTGAACATTACGCAGCCTGTTCCCAACAGATGATAATAGAATGTGTTGATTCTGTACAATCCCTTGTCAGACAGGCAGTATGTAACCCGCAGTTTGTATAACCACTACTTTTAGCATAGTCTGGTATTTTGCAATCAGCCCCAGCTAGCCCACAACAAACCATCTCTGCTGCCAGACATCTGCCTACCCAAGAGCCTTTTCCCCCTTCACCCATGGCAACCTCCGTTTTAACCCAATATACCCTGCTTCCCACCAGATATCAATACCCTGTTTCTACTCGCTGCACCTATCCTGCCTTTAACCCACCTGCCTCTTCTTTGCTACCTGCAACTTTCCTGCAAAAACTTCCTCTGGCCGCTGTTCCCCCTTCTTCACCACATCCCAGCCCTTCTCTTCAGTCTGCTTCACCCCCTACCTACAGTCTCACAGTCACCTACAGAGCTCCAACAGTTAAGCCAAAGAAGAAACAGAAGTTCTTTCCTACCCATGCGATCCTGCCAGTAACTCAACCTGCTTCCGTACCAACCAACCTGCTCCAGTCTGCTGATCCCAAACCTGATGACCCACCTAATCCTGCCAACTCTCTGCCTGCTATCAAGTCTGATGTTCCAGTGCCCGCTGTTCAGTCTGATGTTCCAGTGCCCGCTGTTCAGTCTGATGTTCCAGTGCCCGTTCTTTGGTCTGTTCCAGTGCCCGCTGTTCAGTCTGATGTTCCGGTGCCTGCTTTCCAGTCTGATGTCTCGGTGCCTGATTTCCAGTCTGATGTCTTGGTGCCCACTTTCCAGTCTGATGTCTAGGTGCCCGCTTTCCAGTCTGATTTCCCGGTGCCGCTTTCCAGTCTGATGTCCCGGTGCCTGCTTTCCAGTCTGATGTCCCGGTGCCCGCTTTCCAGTCTGATGTCCCGGTGCCCGCATTCCAGTCTAATGTCCCGGTTCCCGCCTTGCAGTGTAATGTCCCGGTGCCTGCCTTGCAGTGTAATGTCCCGGTGCCTGCCTTGCAGTCTGATGTCCCGGTGCCTGCCTTGCAGTCTGATGTCCCGATGCCTGCCTTCCAGTCTGATGTCCCGGTGCCTGCTTTCTAGTCGGATGTCCCGGTGCCCGCTTTCCAGTCGGATGTCCCAGTGCCTGCTTTCCAGTCTGATGTCCCGGTGCCCGCTTTCCAGTCTGATGTCCCAGCGCCCACTGTCTTGCGTGATGATTCGATGTCTGATCTGCTTAGTGATCCTGTATCTGGTATCCAGCCTGACGATCCAGTTCCTGTTGGTCCTGTTCCTGACACCCTGTCTGATGGTCCCTTTCCTGATACCCTGCCTGATGTGTTCCTGTCTGCTGCCCAGCCTGATGAGCCTCGTCTGCTGCCCAGCCTGATGTGTTCCTGTCTGCTGCCCAGCCTGATTTTTTCTGTCTGCTGCCCAGCCTGATGTGCCACTGTCTGCTGCCCAGCTTGATGTACCACTGTCTGCTGCCCAGCTTAAAGTGCCCGTGCCTGCTGCCCAGCTTGAAGAGCCCGTGCCTGCTGCCCAGCTTGAAGTGCCTGTGCCTGCTGCCCCACCTCAATGACCCAGAGCCTTCTGCCCAGCTCAATGACCAGGAGCCTGCTGCCCAGCCCGATGACCCGGAGCCTGCTGCCCAGCCGATGACCCGGAGCCTGCTGCCCAGCTCGATGACCCAGAGCCTGCTGTCTGCCCTGATGTGTCCACTGTCTGCTCTGATGTGCCCGCTGTCTACCTTGATGTGCCCGCTGTCGGCCCTGATGTGCCCATTGCCGAGTTTGACGTACCCGTTGCCGAGTTTGATGTTCCTGTTGTCCAGTCTGAAGTGCCTGATGCCCAGCCTGAAGTGCCTGATGCGGTGCCTGATGCCCAGCCTGAAGTACCTGATGCCCAGCCTGAAGTGCCTGATGCCAAGACTGAAGTGCCTGTTGCCCAGCCTGATGTACCCCCATCCGTTGTTCTGCTTGATACTATGGACAATTTCAACTAGTTGGAGCATCTGGAGGCCACTCCTTTGAGGGGGGGGGGTACTGTCAGGAAAGGTTCCATCAACTGGTAATATCTATCATTTGGTGTGCAGTACTGAGGTCCAACAGCAGGTGTCTCCTGGCAGTTTGGAACTGTCAGGAGAGCTTTTCCCTGCTGGTGTTATGTCATCTTTGGGCCACAGTTCTGACGTCCACCAGCGGATGTATCCTGGCAGTGTGGAGCAGACAGCACCTCCTGCGTTCAGGTGTGTCACTTAAAGCTAATCACAGGTATTCATATAAATACCCAGCTGATGATTGCTCTCATCGCCTTGGTATCTTCCTTGTGCCCTGATCTGAACCTGCTGCCTGAAGACCTGAACCTGTTACCTGAGTACCTGATCCTATCTCCTTGTCCCGATCCCTATCCTGTCCCACCTGTTACCTTGCATCCCTGCCCTGCAGTCTGATCCATCCTCTCCCTGTCCTGTGTTCCTACCCCATCTGCTGATCTCCTGTTGATGACTCTGGCCTGGCTTACGGCTGGGATTCTGGAACTGCCCTTTGTTTATCTGCTGACCCTCTGTGCATGACCCTGGCCTGGCTATTGTTTATGATCCTGGTACTTCCCATTTATTGTACATATCTGTCTGTTGTTATTTGTGGGTCTCTGTCTTTTGGTTGGTTTATTGCAGTGGTCCCCAACCTTTTTGGCACCGGGGACCGGTGTTGTTTAAGAAAATTGTGCCAAGGCCCAGATCGGTGTATGCAGCTTTTCGCGGGCAATTTATCTGGGAAATGGCTGGTGTTGACGCTTCAATCATCCCGGCACCATCATTGATATGATGTCAGGATGATTGAAGCCCATTATTTCTATTATTACATTGTAATATACAATGAAATAGTTCAACTCACCATAATGCAGAATGTGCCAGAGTGTCACTTGCCACGTCGCCTGTCACCAGATGCAGATCGTCACTTGCCACGTCACCTGCCACCAAATGTGGATTGTCACTTGCCATGTCGCTTGTCACCAGATGCAATTTGTCCCTTGCCACGTCCCTTGCCACCAGATGCGGATTGTCACCTGCCACGCCGCCTGCCACCAGATGCAGATTGTCACTTGCCACGTCGCCTGCCTTCAGATGCAGCTTGTCACTTGCCATGTCGCTTGTCACCAGATGCAATTTTTCCTTTGCCACATCCCCTGCCACCAGATGCTTTTTTGTCCCTTGCCACATCCCCTGCCACCAGATGCTTTTTTGTCACTTGCCACGTCACCTGCCACCAGATGCAGATTGTCACCTGCCACGTCGCCTGCCTTCATATGCAGCTTGTCACTTGCCACGTTGCCTGCCACCAGATGCATTTTGTCCCTTGCCACTTCACCTGCCACCAGATTTGGATTGTCACTTGCCATCAGATGCAGCTTGTCATTTGCCACGTCGCCTGTGACCACATGAATATTGTCACTGCAGTGGTGGCAGCACAGGTGTGCGCATTAGTTCAGAGGCAAGCCTGGAGTAGTGGGTAGTGAGGGAGAACAGCGGTAATGGGGGGGGACGGGTAGTGAGAAATGATCTCATCTCTCTGCTCCCCTGCCTCAACTCCAGCAGTGAATTGGTATTCTGCCGCACTGTCAGCGGAGGAGCAGTGATGCGGGCTGGCAGCGAGAGATGATCTCATCTCTCTGCTCCCCGCCTCACCTCCAGCATTATAGCAGTCTCGCTGTGAGCTTGGAAAAGCGGCGAAGCAGGCGGCAGTGAGAGATGATGAAATCTCTCTGCTCACTCGCCTCAGTAAAGCAGCCCCGCTGTGAGCACGGAACAGCGGTGATGCGGGCGGGCGGTGAGAGATGATGTCATCTCTCTGCTCGCTTGTCAGACAGTGCAGCCTTCGCGGCCCGGCTGCAAACAGGCCACGGCCCGGTGGTGGGCCGCGGCCCGGGTGTTGATGACCCCTGGTTTATTGTGTCATATTGGTGGTTGTATTCATATTATTCACTTACCTTAATAAACATTTATATTCACTTACATGCGTTTTGGTTCTCTCTGTGCAGTCCACACAGTCTGGTCTTACCAATTTATGACACCATTACTCATTCAGCTTCTTAATAAAGAGTTAAAAGGGGAGCTGACTACAAATACACACTTAGCTAAGCACAAAACCACACACACCCAATCATCGCAACACGCTGTGTAAATGGCACGTACCATTCACACAGCAGGATCGTCAAAGCAACTGGGGACATGATTATCAGTACACACCTTTGTCAATCACATACATTTGGTTTAAAAGATGTTATCTTTGTCAGTTTGACATGTTATGAACTAGTTTTAGTTTACTGATATGTTTAGAGCTTCTAAATTCAAAGTTTAACAAAGCAAGCTGTACAGTGTTTGAGTTAAAAATAAAAGCACTGTGTCATTACCTTTAAATATTCATCTTGCATGATTCTTATGATGGCTTGGCAGGTCTTAGGTATGATGCAGCCTAGCGACTGGGCAGGGATTCCAGTGGTGAACTTGAGGTCTTCAAAAGTCCATCCAGTTGCCAGAAAACGAAGTGTTGCTACAAGTTTCTGCTCCGCTGTGATGCTACTTCTTAAGACTGTGTCCTTGTTTTTTTTTTTTTTTTCAAATATAAATGTTATTGTTTTTCAAGAAGAAACAAAAAGGAAGAGGTCAAGTAAAACCAAAAGGGCAACAGAGAATTCAGTACAATGCCAATCTTAACTGATGTGCACAGGTAGGTACATGTAACAATGATAGCAGCAATATCAGTACCAGTTGTAATCGTGATGGTACCATAATCCTACGTACTCTCCATCTACCAGATAAAAAAGGGCGCATTTGGCAGTGAGTCTCACCATGTCTGCGCAATTACAAGTCTGATTATACTACCTAATACCTGAGTACAAATACCCCATATAACCAGAGAAGAGAGAGAGATAAAAGGTAAAGAAGAAAAGAGCAAAGGTGAGGCAAATAGAACAGGATATAAAAGTTCCAGTAAGGCTGGAGGAAGGGAAGAGAGAGAATCAGAGAGGGGGAGGGTAAAAAAAAAAGGGGGGGAATTGGCCCGGGTGAGGTGGGCACGTTATCATCGGGTCTGTAGGGCTCTATTATTCAGGTGGCAAGCATAGCCACTCCTTCATTAGAGTATATAAACAAGTTCCAGAGTGACCATGTTTTGGAATGTTGTTCCTGTTTATTTAAGTCCTCCAATCTCCTGATCTCCGACACTCTGCGTAGCCACAACCCAATAGTTGGCGGGGAGCTTTTTTTCCACATCAGTGGGATGCAGGATTTAGCTGCATTCAACAAGTATCTTATTATCGACTTTTGTAGCTCCGTGCCGGTACTGTAGTGGCATGGAGCAGAATGACGGATGGATCATCACTAATCGCGTGGTCCGTGAATTTTTGAGTGATCTTCCGGACTGTTGTCCAGAAATATTGAAGTAGTGGGCAAGACCAGAAAATGTGGAGGAGTGTCCCTTCGTCTGTCTGACATTTCCAGAATCTGTCCGTGGTGTTAGGGAAATATGTGTGCAGCCTTTGAGGTGTATAGTACCATCTGGTCAGGATCTTATAATTAAGTTAACTTAGTGCAGATAGATGTTTTAAAAAAAAATCTGATGAACGTTTGAATTTGGGCATTAGTAAACTTGCATTGTAGTTCAGTTTCCCATTTCTGTATGAATGTCAGGTTGTTCTACTGGGGAGTTAAGTAATTTGGATGTTTTAGATAACACTCGAGGTAAGGTTCGCTCGTCTGTGCGATAATCGGCAAAGCTCGTTCGGCTGTTAAAATGTGTCGGGTTAGGGATCGAGTGTAGAAAATGGTGTATTCGTATTGCTTTCCAGAATGGCAATTGGAATTGTCTGTGTCCTTTTTTGTTATGAGGGGTGACACTTGACTCAGTAGCAGCTGAAAGGACTCATCAGGCATCCTCAGATAGTTCCGATAATCATTGGGATTGTTTTCCTTGAGTTCTCGAACCAATCTCATATGAGAGAAGTTATCACGGTTCTTCAGCCACTCTTTACTCCATAACCTTCGCCTTTTGCTTCTGGGCTCTTCTGATTGCTGTATAGTCATCACTCCAAGCATTACTATGGCAATTGTCCTCTCATCCACATCCATATTGAAGGTGGTGCTGATGTAGGTGATGCAGTAGAGATGCTCACTACGCACAAGGTTCATTCTGATGAACGCACGTTGCTCCTCTGGGCGTATACGTATATCATGGTGCAGAGGTCAAACACATTTTGTCACTTCCTTTTTATATGCAAAAACCACACGAAAAAACAATACATTGATGTTCATAAATGATTTATTGTTCGAAAATCGTTACTTACCGGATGGCGTGATCGTTTTGCTCTCACGAACGTATGTTCGTTTTTCGAGAGCGCACTCTGACAATTTTTCCTCTAGTGTATGGCCAGCATTAGTCTGTAGGGTTCAATATTGAGTTGGCCCACCCTTTTGCAGCTATAACAGCTTCAACTTTGACCATTCTTCCAGAAGCACATTTGTGAGGTCAGGCACTGATGTGGACAAGAAGGCCTGGCTCGCAGTCTTTGCTCTAATTCATCCCAAAGGTGTCCTATCGGGTTGAGGTCAGGACTCTGAGAAGGACAGTCAAGTTCTTCCACCTCAAAATCGCTCATCCATGTCTTTATGGACCTTGCTTTGTGCAGGAAGGGGCCATCCCCAAACTGCTCCCACAAAGTTGGGAGCATGAAATTGTACAAAATGTCCTGGTATGCTGACGCCTTAAGAGTTCCCTTCACTGGAACTAAGGGGCCAAGCCCTACCCCGCCTTAAGAGTTCCCTTCACGGGAACTAAGGGGCCAAGCCCAACCCCGCCTTGAGAGTTCCCTTCACTGGAACTAAGGGGCCAAGCCCAACCCCTGAAAAACAACCCCACCATTCCCCCTCCACCAAATGATTTGGACCAAAGGGACAAAGCAAGGTCCATAAAGACATGGATGAGTGAGTTTGGGGTGGGGGAACTTGACTGGCCTGCACAGTAATAAAACAGCCGTATGCTCTTGCTCAAATGTAGGTTTATTATAGAAAAAGGGTATGCACAGGTAAAAAGGCATCACTCAAAGTGATCAATCAGGGTTGCAGAGTCCAATCAGACATCTGCTACCCTGATGGCAAGTACGTATGTCCCAGAGGAACAAGGTTCTTCTTATCCTCCATTCTCCTCCTGCAGCAGCGCTGTGAAACATCATCATCTACAGCTAGGAGGCGGCACTGCACCTGCTTACATGTACAATATCTTGGTTTGCTTGCAAAATGTATAAAAGCTTAAGTTTATATATATATATTTTTATTTTATATATTTTTTTTTTTTTTTTTTAATCAGCACAAATGACATTACTTTTTACAGGTATAGAAGCACCTTTCTATGTATTTATTACAATTTTTACCAGGACTTCAGCTTGTAATTTGTGTACTTTATCTTTCTGGAATTCAGCTGTTAACAAAATGACTTTGGAAAGAAATAAAAAACAAACTTCTCTATTGTTCCCTTTTAAAGGGCGTTGGCTTGCATTAGTGAGAATACTTGTGGTAGATATACTTTTAATAATAATCTTGAGGAATGATAACATCCTTTAATTATTTTTAGTATTATATTAAAGAGAATGTCATCATACTATGATTAGATTACAATGTGTCATCGACTGTCATATCCAAGTGTTTCCAGTTCAGCAGAAACAAATCCACCATACGTATTCAATTTTGTTCTTCCAGTTTAGTGTGACACAACACCATCCAGGAAAACTTCTGGTTTGTCATTTCATATTTCCACACTTTGCCTGCTATTGAAGAGTAATTACGGTAAGTCTTTGAATATTAGAGTTGAAGTCATGCTTGCTCTAAAAACCTGCAAAAAAATAGGCTTTATACCCAGCTGCCCCCAGCCCATTCCTCAGATCTTCTCTTTGTTCAAGAGACCTAAAACCATCTAAAGGATCTTTACATTTGACACTTCCATGAATGTCAGATGACTGCTTCCACCGCTACACACTATGGTTCCTTCAGCTTACCATTACTTTACTTCCATAGTCTGTAGCAGGGGTCTTCAAACTTTCAAAACAAAGGGGCAGTTTATTGCCCTTTAATCTTTAGGGGGGCCAGACTGTGGCCAGTGGGAGTAGAATATGCCCTGGCATTGGTGGGAGTAAACAATGCCATAGGCTTGGTGGTCAGTGGGAGCAAAAAAAATTACACCGTTGCCATCAGTGGGAGGAATAGTGTCCTATAATTGATGTCAGTGGAAGGAATAGTGCTCGATTATTGGTGTCAGTGGGAGAATTAGTTCCCCATCTCTGGTGTCAGTGGGAGGAATAGTGCTCCATCATTGGTGTCAGTGGTAGGAATAGTCCCATCATTGGTGTCAGTGGTAGGAATAGCGTCCCATCATTGGTGTCAGTGGAAGGAATATTGCCTCATCAGTGGTGTCAGTGGAAGGAATAGTGTTCCATCATTGTAGTCAGTGGGACAAAGAATGCCTTGTATCAGTGGAAGGAATAGTGACCCAAGGACTAGATAAAGGCAAGCAAAGGGCCACATCTGACCCCCGGGCCGCAGTTTGGAGACCTCTGGTTTGTAGTGATGTAGAGACCAGGCAGCGGACACACTAAGGGGTTGATTTACTGAGACTGGAGAGTGCAAAATATGGTGCAGCTCTGCATAGAAACCAATCAATAAACACAAAAGAGATGCGTAAACTATATCAACACAATATATAAAAAAAAAAGTGAATGCTGCTATTTCCTAACAAAATTAAATACTTAATTTGAACATGAATTAATAAACACAAAAGAGATGCACAAACTATATCAACACAATATATAAAAAAAAGTACAATAAATAAATCTGAAGTGAATAAATCACTGAACAAAATATAATATTAAGTGATGGTGTATATCCCAAGTGAAAACTCAGAAAAAAATGAATAAAATTAAGTGTTCACAAAAATATTTATGTTAAAGTGTCGAAAATGTTCAAACTGAAAAATGTCCCAACTTCGACATTTTCAACACATTAACATAAATATTTTTGTGAACGTTTCATTTTATTCATTTTTTTTCTGAGTTTTCACTTGGGATGTTTATACACCATCACTTAATATTATATTTTTTTCAGTGTTTTAATTCACTTCAGATTTATTTATTGTACTTTTTTTTATATATTGTGTTGATATAGTTTGCGCATCTCTTTTGTGTTTATTAATTCATGTTCAAATTAAGTATTTAATTTTGTTAGGAAATAGCAGCATTCACTTTTTTTTATTATTGTTTGATCACTATTTTTCACCTTTTTATTTAGATTATTTGTATATGAGTGATTAGGTGAGCGCAGATTAATTTACATACATAGAAACCTTCCATTTTTGATTTTTTTTTGTCAAAGCTTAATTGAACAAGCTGAAGCTAAAAGCTGATTGGCAACCACACGCAGCTGCCCCAGATTTGGAAATTACCAGTTTAAGTAAATCAATGTAACCATGTTACCATGTAAAATTGTGCTGTCCCTCCTCTAGATTGTAAAGCGCTGCGTAAACTGTTTGGCGCTATATAAATTGTGTATACTGTAATAATAAAAAAAAGGAAGGAGGGAGAGAAAGCACCACTGTTTAAGTTTGATACAGTTCCCCACAAAAGCTTAATCCAGGACAGTCTTTAACGCAGGGCAAATGGGGCATCTGCCCAGGGCCTATTCATTGTTGTAGGGCCCCAAGCACTGATAAGTCAAGTGGATTTGTTTTCTCCTCCTTTCTATCCAGCTCGGCATGGGTTTAGTCATGTCCCGCAGTGTCTCATCTACTGACCCCGCCCCTCCCCCTTCGCGCAGTCTGAGTGGACTGAGTCTCTTTCCTGGCGACATTCCGACACTCCCCTCTCTCCTCTGCGGGCAGCTGCCGAATGACATCGCTCTGCACAGTGAGTAGACTGTCTCCCTCTGAGACACTATGTCCTGCCCTGAGCCAGGCACCCCCTTCCCATCACTTCTGATAACTTCCCAGGGAGTCTCAGCTGCTGCAAAACTTCTTGGAGGGGGGAGGGCAGTGCTGCTGTGTGTTGTTTTGCAAGGCAGTGATTGACAGCTGTGGGCTCAACAAAAACTCCCTCCCTGCTTCTCCACCCTCCACAATAACTCCCTCCCCGCTTCTCCTCCCTCAATAATAACCCCCCTTTCTGCTTCTCCACCCTCAGCAATAACCCCCCTCCTGCTTGTTCACCCCAAACAATAACTCCCCATCTCTGCTTCTCCATCCTCAACAATAACCCTTCTTTCTGCAGAAAACAGCAGCGCGCTGATGGTTAATGAGTGGTAATGGATGGCCATGTATGTGTAGCACCCTGGTGTTTAGGCTGGGTTGCTATTACATTTAGTTTACCAGGCGGTAGTTGCCTTGGTTAATTGTTAGTAGATCCACTGATTCCTCTGTAGTTCTGGATTTGCTGCGCCTTCTCTCTTTTGTCGCTAGGTGGCATTATGCTGGTGACATTAGATAGACAAGGGCTTAGCAAGGTCAGGTTATGAATGGATGGGGTGTCTCAGCCAATTGGCTGGGGTTTCTTTAGCCCCTTGGCCTGCTGGGAGAGCCTATTTATTTGTGTGGAGTCAGGTGATCGGGTTCTGTGCCACCTGGAAGGCTGTCTGGGTGGACATGTGTTATGCTGCCCTAGGCTGCTAGGCCGGAAGCCTAAGGCCTATCCTGGGGACATCTGGCTGCTAGGCTATTTGAGTACTTATCCAGAAGCAGGAGAAGCAGTGCAGGGTTGGGACTCCAGGATTGGAGTCCAACTGAGAGTAACGGTGGGGAACCAGTTGTGGTCGGAGGTAGAGGGGAAGCTGTCCCCACTAAGGGACCATCCACTTTGTTACCAGAGATCACTGAGAAAGCTGGAACCAGTACCAGAGCAGTCTTCTCACCATGGTGAAGAAGTGGGAAAACTTTAGCAAGTACCAAGCCAGGGACCCAGCAGGACAGCAGAGGTGACGCTTGAGAAGCATCAGTGAGTGCCAAGCCAGGGACCGAGCGGGTCAGCAGGGGTGACGCTTGAGGAGTATCTGTGAGTGCCAAGCCAGGGACCCAGCAGGGAACACAGAGTGACGCTTGAGGAAGATACCGAGTTATGGAAGTGGAAGAGCTCAGGGATCTAGTGGCGATTGGGTCTGAGTGTCTAGTGAGAGACTGGGAGCTCAGTGAGTGAAGACCTACGGTGAGAGACTGTAGAGTGTGGGGAGAAATATCTGTGTTACCAATAGTTAAATACAACTACCGTTAGTGACTGTTACAAGATTGGTTGCCATAGGAGACAGCGGTTCTACCTATAGGTCACCATTAGGCCTTTGGAGGTCCGGGACCTTGCTACATATGAGGCATTTTTGAGGCACAATGGGCATGTATGAGGCACGAATGGGCATGTTTTAGGCACTGTATGAGGCATTAATGGCACCGATCAGCGCTGTGGGCACTCTAGAGACAGCCCACTCACGCTGCTGCACCAGCTCCCTCCTCTCCTCACACGCTGTACCGATTGCATGTGAGGAGAGGAGAACGCTGAACTGGACATGCGCCGGTTTGTTGATAAGTGATCGCCCTGTCGTTGGACGGAGCTATCACGTGGTAAAGGGCTGCTCATCAGCCATCACAGACGCAATCCAGGTGCGCGCAGGGGGCGCGCAGCAAGGCGCAAGTTCGGGAGGATGTCCCTGGACGCATTTCCAGAGATAGCCGACCGCGCCATAGCCATCATTCAGCTATGGCCCTGTCGGCAAGTAGTTAAACACACCTAGGAGCATAAGTAACCTATTTATGATAAAATTATGCATATCATTTTTTTTTTACATGGGGATTATGGGTGGAATATCATAGTTAAACAAACGTAGGAACATATTTAACCTATTCATGATAACCTGCGGGGGGTTAATAACAAAGATAATCTGCGGGATATCCAGCAGGTGCCAATCTTTCCAGTTTCTCCAGTGGACATGGATGAGAGAAGAACAAAAAACAAAAAGAGCACACCACTCTCAGTGTAGTACTTATTGAAAGCTGGTGTAGTAAATAATTAAACAGTATTGCAATAACATGTAGTTTAAGAAAAGCGATCACCTAACACGATTTTAAGAGCAATATGGAAATAACAAGTGGTACAAGCTTCATAATATTCCATAAACCACTATGTAGAGTGAGAATTCAATTAACAAAACAATATCTGATACAAACTGTGTCATGGCATTATTCATACTTGCTCATGTAAAAAGTTTATGTAAGGCCAACAACTATGTTCCCCAAATTGAGAACTATTTCGACATTAGAGAAACATGTGAACGGCAATTGATTCAAATAACACTTCACGGAATGCATGATGGAACTAGAAAGAAAAAAGAAAAGGAGAGAAGAGGAGGAAGAGGTAAAGAGGCGATAGAAAAAGGGTAGATGTAAGCAAAGGCAGGAGACAGAAGAGGGAAGGCATGATGAAGAAGGGCACAGGCACCATCCACACTCATTTTAGAATAAAGCAGTCCATAGATGACTCGATTTTCACTCCTTCCACCACGGCCACAATATTAATTCTTTCCCAGCCCACAATGCTCACCGTTAGGGGCTATAGTCCCCAGCAGTAATCAAATGTAAAATACCCATCAGGCTGGTTGTACAATTAGCTTGCCCATACATGGATTAAATCTCGACCGGTCCCTGCTAAATCGGCTTCGCTCCATGTATAGCCCGCTTAATCCAAATTAGACAGATTTTGCACAATTTGTCATGGTTATTATTGAGAATACTAGTTACTGCTCATTTACATATAAGCCATTAATTTGGGATTAAACTTTAGAAAAATGGGTGAATTGTTTTTTCATGCCCTGGATCTCGTCAATTTGGAAGCTTGAAGGACAGCAAACTAGCTTAAACTGCTTTTTTTAGTGATGCCCGGACTCCCAATAATGTGTTTTTTTTATAATGCAAGTATTGTGGCTTCCTCCTCTAAACTATAACTTTATTCTGGTGCTTTCATTTACTAATTTAAAGTGAAACTTATGGGCAAGTCAAAAATGATGCAAGTTTGTATTGCATACACTAGATCGGACTTTTTAGGCAACAAACACAAACGTAGTGACGTTTTAACGTACTGACGACACTTCAAAAGAGGACGTTCAATTACTCCAGCGCCACCTTTGGTCAACTTATGTATTGTTGTCTGATCTTTTGCATTGGTTCTGAGCATGCGTGTTTGTACTTTGTACAAAAGTCCGATGGTTTTGTGTACACACGATCGGACTTTGCTCCATTGGACTTTTGTTGCCAGAAAGTTTGTCCGTTCGCACAGCCAACAAAAGTCTGATGAAAGTGGAAAAAGTTTGTCCAATGGATCGTACACACGGTCGGATGTTGCTCCAAAATAGCTAATTTGCATGTTTGTTGTCAAAAAGTCAGATCGTGTGTACGGGTCTTAACCACTACATGCCCGCGTCCTCCTGTTTACTTTCCTAATGCGCGCTCCTGAGAGCGCGCATCGGGGAAGTTCTGTGCTGGCCGTGTCCGTCGGACACAGCCGGTCACAGATCGCTGTAAACGGCCAATCACAGTGGCCGTTTACAGCGAGATCTGGCTGTCCAATGAGAGATGATCTCATATGTTTGCCACGTGTCATCAGTGCCATGTCAGTGCCATCTGTCATCAGTGCCACCTGTCAAAAGTACCACCTGTCAGTGTTACGTGCCATCTGTTATCAGTGCCACGTGTCATCAATGCCACGTATCAGTGCCATCTGTCATCAATGCCACGTATCAGTGCCATCTGTCAGTGCCACGTATCGGTGCCATCTGTCATCAGTGCCACGTATTAGTGCATCTCTCATCAGTGCCACGTATTAGTGCCACATGATATTAGTGCCACGTATAAGTTCCATCTGTCAGCAGTGCCACATATTAGTGCCATCTGTCAGTGTCACGTGTCATCAGTGCCCCTGTATTAGTGCCATCTGTCATCAGTGTCATGTGTCATCAGTGCCCCATATTAGTGCCACCTGTCATCAGTGCCACGTCAGTGTCACATGTCATTGTCCTGGTGCTCCAGGGCCTTCAAAAGTGTACTAGGTATTCAACAATTTAGATGTGTAATTTATGCTCATAGAACATGTGATGGCGCTCCCTGCATTTTGGGCCTCTCTAAGTGGCCAGGCTGTGGAAAAGTCCCACATATGTGGTATCGTAATACTCAGGAGGAGTAGCAGAATTTATTTTGGGGTGTCATTTGTGGTATACACATGCCATGTGAGAGAAATAACAATTACAATGACAATTTTGTGGAAAAAAATAAAAACTAAAAAAATAATTCATTTTGCAAAGAATTGTGGGAAAAAAATGACAACATCAAAAAGCTCACCATGCCTCTTACTAAATACCTTGGAATGTCTACTTTCAAAAAAGGGGTCATTTGGGGGGTATTTGTACTTTCCTGGCATGTTCGGGTCACAAGAAATTAGATTTTGTATAATTCGCACCACAGTTTGTAGAGTCTGTAACTTTCACAAAGACCAAATAATATCCACTAATTTGGGTTATTTTTACCAGAGATATGTAGCAGTATAAATTGTGGCCAAAAATTATGAAGAAAAATTAATAATTTGCTAAATTGTATCACAGAAACAAAGAAAAATTCGTTTTTTTAAAAATTTTCGGTCTTTTTTCATTTATAGCGCAAAAAAAAAAAAAAAAAAAAACCCAGAGGTGATCAAATACCACCAAAAGAAAGCTCGATTTGTGGGAAAAAAAGGACAAAAAAATCATTTGGGTTCAGTGTTGCATGACTGAGTAATTGTCATTCAAAGTGTGAGAGCACCAAAAGCTGAAAATTGGTCTGGGCAGGAAGGGTGTTTAAGTGCCCAGTAAGCAAGTGGTTAAGTAAGTGAAAAGCAAATTAAACCCCTTCTCCTGCTAACACCTTTTAGGCAGTTATAGCAGCACATAGTTTTTTTTTGTTTTTTGGAAAAAAAGGTTTTAACCATATAAATAAATTATGACTGGGGTGCCAACAACAGCGTAATAGTTTGCCCAACCCCTGTCACTTTTGCTGGATAGCTTGATCTGCTGGAGAACAATATAAATAAAAGGCATGTCACCTAAAGGAGGCATTTATAGACTGTATACATACAGTTACCAGGATACAATATTTTTGCTATAGTCAGCCTATAGTGAAAAACTGGAAAGCCATACCTCTCTCATGAAAATGGGACACATGAACAGGTATTGCTCATTTTACCATTGTTTAAAACTTTTTTTAGGGACGGACATTTAGGCAGATTGGGTGTACAGTTTTTCTTCTTCGGTCTTCTGTCTGAACTTTCCCTTTTTTTTATTTTTTTTTTTTAGAGAGATGTGTTTTATTAGCTTTTAGGCAGAAAGGAAAGGTGAATATACTCCAGGTGGACCAACCCACACAGTACCTCACCTGTAAAAACAACACTGCCATCCATAAAACCAACAGCTGTACCTAACAAGGTGGTTCACCATTCCACAATACCATAAGAATAATAATGTTCTTTAGCAAGGAACATACATTCCACAATAATAATTATGCTACCAAAAATAGTGTGTGCTGTAAATCGCCTCCAGCATTGTTCCTGTTTCTTCTTGCTGGAGGCTGCCATTTTGCTAAAGCCCCTGAGTCACAGTAAATCTTTAGGCTGTCAGCAGATAGGCCTCTACATTTTTGTCACAGTGGCAAAAAATATAGAGCAACTGAGCATGTGCAGAACAGGGTGGGACCGGGTATTAGTGGATTTTAAACAGTATAGGTACTTATTTTTACTTACTTGCAAGAGGGGCCAGCCTGAAGTGATCCAGCAGGATTTAATTTTCTGACTAAAGTTCCACTTTAAGTCCTACTACTTCCTCTGCATTGGTAGACATGGTAGAGATCACATGAAGAAGCACCAGACCTTTGCAGCATTAATATTTTTTTACAGCAAAATGTGCCTTTTAAAGTTTTTTTTAAAACCAATATAGTGTTTATATATATATATATATATATATATATATGTGTGTGTGTGTGTGTGTGTGCCTGTTTGCAGGACATCTCCCTCAATGCCTGGATAAAAAGAACCTTGCTCAAATGGAGGCAAGATCTTCAAATTCCTGGGAATAGCCAAACTTAGTCCAAGCAACCCAAGTATGTTAATTTTCCTGTTACCATACTCTGCTGCCAGGAGGCGTTCTACATGCATGGAAGAGTTCAATGCTGTTGCCTGTTCTGCAAAGGTCAGAGTCTGGGAGGATTGCCAGTGATGGTTGATAACTGCTCTGACAGCCATCAGGTAGTGTCATAAGACATCTTTTTCTTATACCAAAGATTTTATTGCGTTTTACAGAAGTAAAAACTGTAACAAGCATTGTAGCAAAGCTTCCAAAAGAGTGTTGCACAAAGTTCAAAGGTGCAAGCAAGGCATTATACACCATACATACATATTCAAAAGAAAGCAACAGAAAACTACTATCAGCTGGCTGCATTCTGTACATGGGGCTACTCACAAAGTTGGGGAGAAAGCCAAGTTGTGTAAAAAGAAACAGGTTACCCCATAGTAACAGAGACGCATTGGAACCAAGCGCTGAATGCTTGTTCTTGACATACCGTAAATCTTATGGAGTGCTGAAATTGCAAAAAAGAAAAAGCTGGATGTCGACAACCAGGGCTGGACTGGGACAAAAATGTGGCCCTGGACTTCATCCAGACCGGGCCACTTTACTCCAAACACCTGGTGTTGGAGCTTCAATCATCATGGCACCATGGTTGATATGGTGTCAGGATGACTGAAGCGCATTATTTATAATATTACATTGTAATATAACATGAAATAGTTCAACTCACCATAATGTAGAATCAGTGTGAGCCCTAAGTGTGTCACCTGCCACGTCACTTGCCACATCGCCTGCCACCAGATGCCGCATGTCACTTGCCACATCGCCTGCCACCAGATGCAGTGCGTCACTTGCCACGTAACTTGTCAGCAGAGGCAGCTTGTCACTTGCCACGTCGCCTGCCACCAGATGCAGCATGTCACTTGCCACGTTACCTGCCACCAGATGCAGAACGTCACTTGCCATGTCACTTGTCAGCAGAGGCAGCTTGTCACTTGGCAAGTCGCCTGCCACCAGATGCAGCATGTCACTTGCCACTTCGCCTGCCACCAGATGCTGCATATCACTTGCCCTGTCGCCTGTCACCTGCCAAGTCACTTGTCACCAGATGCAGTGCTACTACAGGACTTGATGGGCACCTTCAACCCAGCTCTGTACCCCCCCCAACACACAACGTGACAGGGGAGGAGAGAGAGATACACAGCGCCAAATGTAGCATTAAAACAACTTGTATTCCACTTAAAGAACGTTACTGACAAAGTTAGTAGGGTGAAAGGCATTGAGACACTGTGCAAGAGTCCAGGCTTGTCATCAATCTGAATTAGGAGCCGCCACCGGGAACCGATCAGGCCAGTAGATGCAAAGTATCGGTGTGTATTACTACTTCCTGGTAGCGGTGGAACGCATGATGGGGCGGACGTGATGTCATCACCCGGAAATGATGCAAGATGTGGGAGGTGACGCATCCTTCAGGCCACCAGGAAGTAGTAGTACACACTGATGCTCTGCATCTACTGGCCCGATCGGTTTCCGGTGGCGGCTCCTAATTCCGATTGATGACAAGCATGAACTCTTGCGCAGTGTCTCAATGCCTTTCACCCTACTAACTTTGTCAGTAACGTTCTTTAAGTGGAATAAAAGTTGTTTTAATGCTACATTTGGCGCTGTGTATTTCTCTCTCCTCCCCTGTCTCTGAAACTGACCCACTGAGCCATCGGCCCACTGGGAAACTCCCGGTAGTCACGATGGCCAGTACATGCCTGGGGTGTACTCACTTTTGTTGCCAATGGTTTAGACATTAATGGCTGTGTGTTGAGTTATTTTGAGGGACAGCAAATTTACACTGTTATTCAAGCTGTACACTCACTACTGCAAAGTGTCATTTCTTCAGTGTTGTCACATGAAAAGATATAATAATATCAAATGTGAGGGTTGTACTCACTTTTGTGAGATACTGTATACGAAGTTGACATATCCTAAAGAGATCACTCCTTGACACAATAGGGGAGATTTACTAATACTGGAGCACTTAGGCACCGAACCTTCTCTGCCAGACAAATCACACTGAAAATGTGTCCTCAATGGTGACCCCGCCAAACCCCACAGCTGCCAGAATGAGGAAGATCACATGAAGAGTGTCAACCTACAAAATGAGTCCAAGGAAACCTTAACCACTTCAGCCCCGGAAGGCTTTACCCCCTTAATGACCAAAGCATTTTTTGCGATTCGGCACTGCGTCGCTTTAACTGACAATTGCGTGGTCGAGCAATGTTGTACACAAACAAAATTGATGTCCCAGGCATGTACTGGCCATCGTGACTACCGGAAGTTTCCCAGTGGGCTGATGGCTCAGTTTCAGAGACAGGGGAGGAGAGAGAGATACACAGCACCAAATGTAGCATTAAAACAACTTTTATTCCACTTAAAGAACGTTACTGACAAAGTTAGTAGGGTGAAAGGCATTGAGACACTGCGCAAGAGTCCAGGCTTGTCATCAATCTGAATTAGAAAGAAAGAAAGGATGGAAAGAAAGAAAGAAAGAAAGAAAGAAAGAAAGAAAGGATGGAAAGAAAGAAAGATGGAAGGAAAGAAAGGGAAAAGAAGGAAGGAAAGAAAGGGAAAAGAAGGAAAGAAGGAAGGAAGGAAAGAAGAAAGGAAAGAAGGAAGGAAGGAAGGAAGGAAAGAAGGAAAGAAGAAAGAAAGAAAGAGATGAAAAGAAATTTTGAAATAAAAAACAATATTTTTTACATTTATTTTTTTTAAAACAAATACAGTGATCAGAACTAAAAATAGCCACTGATTACTGTATAAATGTCACTGAAAAGGAAGGGGTTAACACTAGGGGGCGATCAAGGGGTTAACTGTGTTCCCTATGAGTGTTTCTAACTGTAGGGGGGATGGGCTTACTGGGACATGACAGAGATCCCTGCTCCCGACCACTGGGAACAGTACAAAGGAAGGAAGGAAAGAAAGAAAAAAAGAAAGAAAGAAAGAAAGAAAGAAAGAAAGAAAGAAAGAAAGAAAAAAGAAAAGGAAAGAAAAGATGGAAGGAAAAAAAGAAAGAAAAGATGGAAGGAAAGAAAGAAAGAAAAGAAGGAAGGAAAGAAAGAAAGCGAAAAGAAAGAAAGGATGGAAAGAAGGAAGCAAGGAAGGAAGGAAAGACAGAAAGGAAGGAAGGAAAGAAAGATGGAAGGAAAGAAAGAAAGAAAGAAAGAAAGAAAGAAAAGATGGAAGGAAAGAAAGAAAGAAAAGATGGAAGGAAAGAAAGAAAGAAAGGAAGAAAGAAAGAAAGAAAGAAAGAAAGAAAGAAAGAAAGAAAGAAAGAAAGAAAGAAAGAAAGGGTAAGAAAAGATGGAAGGAAAGAAAGAAAGAAAAGATGGAAGGAAAGAAAGAAAGAAAAGAAAGAAAGCGAAAAGAAAGAAAGGATGGAAAGAAGGAAGCAAGGAAGGAAGGAAAGACAGAAAGGAAGGAAGGAAAGAAAGATGGAAGAAAGAAAGAAAGAAAAAAAGAGATGAAAAGAAATTTTGAAATAAAAAACAATATCATTTTTACATTTATTTTTTTTAAAACAAATACAGCGATCAGAACTAAAAATAGCCACTGATTACTGTATAAATGTCACTGGAAAGGATGGGGTTAACACTAGGGGCGATCAAGGGGTTAACTGTGTTCCCTATGAGTGTTTCTAACTGTAGGGGGGATGGGCTTACGGGGACATGACAAAGATCCCTGCTCCCGACCACTGGGAACAGTAGAAAGGAAGGAAGGAAAGAAAGAAAGAAAGAAAGAAAGAAAGAAAGAAAGAAAGAAAAAGAAAGAAAGAAAGAAAGAAAGAAAGAAAGAAAGAAAGAAAAGATGGAAGGAAAAAAAGAAAGAAAAGATGGAAGGAAAGAAAGAAAGAAAAGAAGGAAGGAAGGAAAGAAAGAAAGAAAAGAAGGAAGGAAAGAAAGAAAGCGAAAAGAAAGAAAGGATGGAAAGAAGGAAGCAAGGAAGGAAGGAAAGACAGAAAGGAAGGAAGGAAAGAAAGATGGAAAGAAAGAAAGAAAGAAAGAAAGAAAGAAAGAAAGAAAGAAAGAAAGAAAAGATGGAAGGAAAGAAAGAAAGAAAAGATGGAAGGAAAGAAAGAAAGAAAAAAAAAAGGAAAGAAAAGATGGAAGGAAAAAAAGAAAGAAAAGAAGGAAGGAAAGAAAGAAAGAAAAGAAAAGAAGGAAAGAAAGAAAGCGAAAAGAAAGAAAGGAGGGAAAGAAGGAAGCAAGGAAGGAAGGAAAGACAGAAAGAAAGAAAGGAAAGAAAGATGGAAGGAAAGAAAGAAAGAAAAGATGGATGGAAAGAAAAAAAGAGAAAAGAAAGAAAGAAAGGATGGAAAGAAGGAAGCAAGGAAGGAAAGAAAGAAAGAAAGAAGGAAGGAAAGAATGATGGAAGGAAGGAAAGAAAGAAAATATGGAAGGAAAGAAAGAAAGAGAAAAGGAAGAAAGAAAGAAAGAAAGAAAGAAAAGAAGGAAGGAAGGAAAGAAAAAAGAAAGAAGGAAAGAAAGAAAGAAAAGAAAGAAGCAAAGATGGAAGGTAAGAAAGAAAGAAGGAAAGAAAGGAGGAAGGAAGGAAGAAAGGAAGGTAAAGAAAGATGCAAAGAAAGAAAAGAAAGAAGCAAAGATGGAAGGAAAGAAAGAAAGAAGGAAAGAAAGAAAGGAGAGATGAAAGGAAAGAAAGAAAGAAAAAAAGAAAGAAAGAGGGGGATGGAGAAAGAAGGAAGGAAAGAGAAAGAAAGATGGAAGGAAATAAAGGATGGAAAGAAAGGAAAGAAAGGAAGAAAATAATAAAGGAAGAAAATAAGAAAGAAAGAGAAAAAGAATGGAAAGAAAGAAGAAAAGAAAGAAAGTAAAAGAATGGAAAGAAAGGAAAGATGGAAGGAAAGAAAGAGAAAGAAAGAAAGAAAGAAAGAAAGAGGGGGATGGAAAAAGAAGGAAGGAAAGAGAAAGAAAGATGGAAGGAAAGAAAGAGAAAAGAAAGAAAGGATGGAAAGAAAGAAAGAAAGATGGAAGGAAAGAAAGAAAGATGGAAGGAAAGAAAGGGAAATGGAGGAAGGAAAGAAGGAAGGCAGGAAAGGAAAGAAGGAAAAAAGGAAAGAAAGAAAGAAAGAAGAGATGGAAAGAAAGAAAGAGAAAAGAAAGAAAGAAAGAAAGAAGAGATGGAAAGAAAGATAGAAAAAAAGAAAGAAAGAGAAAAGAAAGGATGGAAAGAAAGAAAGAGAAAAGAAAGAAAGAACGAAAGAAAGATAGAAAAATACTTCCCGACTACCTCTGCTCTGTGTTGGTGATGTCAAGAGGAGCAGAGGACGTTGCTACACATTTTCTGGTCCTGCACTAAATTGGGTGGTTTTTGGAGGGAGGTCCATGCGATTATCCAAAAACTCACAAATCGAAGGATACCCGAGTATCCTGCTTTTTTCTTATTGCATGCCTCCACTATTCCTGCCAATGTTTACCAGTAATCAATAATCCAACACCTACAGAATGCGGCCAAGTCTTGCATTCCACTCACCTGGAAACAGACACAGCCTTCAATGATTGGGCTGTGGCTGAGGATGGTTGAGGAACTAAATCAGGTGGAGGACTTTCCCACCTGTTTTAAATTTTCTGGTAAATTGGGTAGCTTCCTATCAACTCTAGAACTGCTTTGGTGCTTTCCTTGCTATGGGATTCGATCCCGGAAATACAATACAACATGACAGCCTATTGACCCTGGAGGATGTTTCCCTTAGGTACCCTAATGCCGCGTACACACGGTCAGAATTCTCGTCGGAAAAATCTCTGATGGTTTTCCCGTCGGAATTCCGACGGAATTTCGCTCAAACTGTCTTGCCTACACACGGTCACACCAAATTCCGACGGTCAGTAACACAGCGGCATAAAACGCATTCAACAGCACTATAAAAGGGAAGTTTAATGCTTCCGTGCATGCTTCGAATTGTTTCCGAGCATGCGTCGGAATTTTGCGTGTCGGAATTGCATACACACGATCGGAAAATCCGTTGAAAAGCTCCCATCGGACTGTTTCCATCAGAAATTCTGACCGTGTGTACGCGGCATTAGAGCATACAAGCCTTCTTCGACATGAATCTGTTGCAAGTGTTAAGCTGGCCATACACGGGTCAAAAATCGTTCGGAAATACGTCGGTAACGCTCGATCGATCGTCTTTCTAAACGTTAGTGGCTACATTTCGATTCTCGACATTCAAATTTCGAGTAAAAAAAAAAATCCAACATGTTGTTTTTTTTTCGGGAAAACGATTGATTTTCGAAAGATTAGTAGTGTTCTCGAACGAAAAGAGTTTGAAAAATCGACAGCGCATGCGCATGTTACACTGCTTATATAATCGATCAAAGAAAATTGTACTATATATGTTGTTACCGATCGATAATATGTTGAATATTGTTCGGCATCTATTGATACGATGTTGGCGTTCTCGCATGCACGTTCGAAAATGTTCTCATTATCGAACGTTTTTTCCGATCGATTTTCTAAACGTGTATGGCCAGCTTTACTCGATATCATTGCATATTTTGTATACTACCTTTGTTCTTTGTATGTATATTCTCAACATGCCTTGTTTACTTTCTCAAAAAAAAGTACAGGAAAAAAAGAAAGAGAAAGGTTAAAAAAAAAAAGAGGGAAGTAGAAGAAAAGAGACGTGCAAAGGGGCATAAGGAGAGGAAGAAGGGTAGAGAGGGAGGGAGTTTCCCCCATCCGGCATCTTAACCGCAAACACATCCTATGATATCAGGGGGGAGCAACAAATGGTTCATGTTGAGGTCTCTATTGTAGTTCAGTTATGGGGACCATATTTTCAGAACTTTTGAGTGTGTATCGGTCAATATACATTGGTACGTTTTTCATGAAGCATCGTGATCCCTTGCTTCCCTTCCACAAAGTTCAAGGATGGCTGCCTCCAAGCTTTTACAATGACTGATGCGTTGTTAAGAATATAGAGGTGAAGTAATCTATGCAATATTATACCATCTATTATAGCCTATATCACTATTGCAAACATGTATTAAACTGCCTATCCCTATAAATTAGCTAGTCTATAAGAGTCTGATAAGCACAATGATATAACAAACACACCTCCTTAGTGAATTATGTTACATTTATTAAGAAAATAGGAATATACTAAACAGCAGAATTAGGAAACTAACATAAAAGCATTACAAAGCTTTCAATCAGAACACAATACAAGAATATACTTATCACATCCTCTAGAATAGACTCGGCTGGTCTCCAGATGTTGAAAGAGAGAGCTCTCTGCTTGAAACAGCCCTTTTTACAATCACACCTCATCCAAACCTTCACCCATTGCCAGCCCAACTCGATTTTAGACGAATCAGAGTATCCCTGGGGCGTTCCTCCTCAACAGGTTATATTACTGACCGTCCTGGGGTATTGTCCACTAAGGGGCACCGTTTGTCCATGAATCACCACTGTCCGACCTGAGTCAAATCTTCATAGATATCTGGGTCTTTGATCTTCTATATCTCAACTCATAAATTATCTCTGCCAATCATGCTCTCTTTGAAGCTCGCTTGCAGAGCAGTTAATCAGGAACTCTCATAGACAGATTGGAGTCAGTATTGTCATGCACAGTTAGAGGCTTAATTGGCTACATTCCAACTTGGGGGAGGGGACAGCCTGTCCTCCAGGGAGTGAGAATATCTTCATCCTTTCAAAAACCATGGAAGCCTGGCAGGTTTTGGGAATAAAAACAGATATATAGAAAATCCAGAAATATGACATTGGACCATGTCGACTTCCAACAAAAGGATACCAACTTCTGTTCAGACCTAGTAAGGTCTGGTATACTCCTGTAGAGCAAAGCTTCCAAAACATCTTTTTCAATAGAAGTAATACAACCTGGTATTATAAGTAGGGTGATTTTAGGGTTACGTGGATCTGTCATTTCAGTCACTCTGAAGTATTTATTCATGATATCTTTCCAGAAACCTTTTTTTATGGAAGGCCATCCTATACTTTTCTCTTAAACACCTGGTAATCCTGCTATTTCCATGTAACTCCCTAGTGTTAACACAATGCAGCTGAAGCTAAAGGAAAATTGTATAATGTATGGACAGCCTTACTTATTTACCCTTATGAAGCCATCCCAACTGACTTTTCCATCTGCTTGAAGGGCAGCTGCAAATGTTTGACTGACCACCACACCCTACTTGGCAAACCACCCCACATGACAACACGTTATTGAGGGCATGACCAGCAAGGAATGACGGAGAGCAGTTTTCTGTTCACATTGCTAGCAACCAGTGGCGGTGCGTGCATAGAGGGCGCAGGAGCGCCGCCCCACTCTCCTGCACCGCTCTATCACCAATAGATAGATTCATGCATTGCATGAATCAATCTATTGTCACCGCTGCCGCCCCCTATTCAGGTGTCCGGCCCCTTGACGGGCGCCGGGCATCTGAATTACAGCAGGGGGGTGTTTTTAGAAAGCGCCCTATTAGAGCTGTCTAATAGGCGACCTGATTAGAGCCGTGGGCTCTAATAGGCTTCCATAAGTGTAAACAGCGGGCGCAATGCTGTGCGTTCGCTGTTTACACCGTGTTGTGTTAGAGAAGCGAATACATTGCTTCCCTAACACTGACCCGCCTCTCAGCCAATCATGTTGCCGGGTCTGTGTTACCTG
Organism: Lithobates sylvaticus; assembly: GCA_028564925.1. Taxonomy (NCBI): domain Eukaryota; kingdom Metazoa; phylum Chordata; class Amphibia; order Anura; family Ranidae; genus Lithobates; species Lithobates sylvaticus. The sequence continues at coordinate 102,893,236 of CM053029.1, forward strand.
TCACCTGATTGGCTGAAGTCACAGGCGCTGTGATTGGACACCTAGGCATCCAATCATTGCAGAAGATAGGAGGAGCGCGGGAGAAGATATCGGGTCGCAATGAGGTGACACTGCTCACCGCCTGACGCCGTCACCAGCTGCACACTGAGACAAGGTAAGTGCCGGTAGATGGCAGGCAGAGGGCACATTGGCAGCATTTAATGGGCACAGTGACAGCACTTGGGACACAGTGGCAGCGTTAGATGGGCACAGTGGCAGCACTTGGGCACAGTGGCAGCGTTAGATGGGCACAGTGACAGCACTTGGGGCACAGTGGCAGCGTTAGATAGGCACAGTGGCAGCACTTGGGGCACAGTGGCAGCGTTAGATGGGCACAGTGGCAGCATTTAATGGGCACAGTGGCAGCGTTAGATGGGCACAGTGGCAGCGTTTAATGGGCACAGTGGCAACGTTTAATGGGCACAGTGGCAGCATTTAATGGGCACAGTGGCAGCATTTGGGGCACAGTGGCAGCGTTTGGGGCACAGTGGCAACGTTTGATGGCACAGTGAGGCTGTTTGTTTGCGCCCCCCCGAAAATTTTGAGCACCAGCCGCCACTGCTAGCAACCCCATATTACACAGATAATGCAGAGACTTGTGAGGCAGCTTCCAGACTTTAAATGGTGGCTGTAGGGAAGCCCAGAAACATCCCGCAGTGAAGTGTGAAGGATGGCTGTTTGCTCCACCCCCTGATCGCACACTGCTGTGCGCAACAAAGGAGTAAACTTCATGTGACCTGCACATACACAATGACTACACTATTACATTTTCGAACAAATGACTAATATTTGAAAGTAATTTAAAATGATTTACTTTTAACATTAAATTTTGTAGTTGATGGACTTTCCCACTCTAAATTTGTTTGAGAAAAAATTTCCATCCTGCTCCTTCCAATTTTCTCATCACTGCGGATGAAAATGAACATCAATTTGACTCCACAAAAAAGAAAAAAAGAAAAAGAACATTCTTAAAATGGAAAATATCACACTAAATTCTACTGGTGTATAGCCAGCTTTACATAATGTATTTGGATGTAGTTTATCCTTATGTTCAACATAAAAACGATTCGTCATCTCATATTGTGGCTAAAGCTATAATGGCACTCTTTTAAGCACTGTCCTTATATGTTCAAATATCATACAGACTAAATTTTATAGTACTTATGCTCTTATTTTTAAGTATGGGTCTCTTTTAAGCACTGATTCATTGATTTTCCAGGGAATATTCTTGTGGAATCAATTATAAAGATGATCACTCAAAGGAATGGGAGCTTAGTCAAAACATTTTATATTTTAAATGCCAGATTCACTTACCATGAGCAAATGGTTCAGGGGAATTTTGAACTGAACTGATCTATCTAATCTATCAGAGTTTAACTTTGTTGAGTATAAGAATAACAGGTAGTAATAATAATGGGTAGTGCTGTTTTATGGTATGACACATTTCCCTGGAATTCCAAAGAAAGTATCAAGTACCAACATTTTTGGACACTGTTTCACACTTACAAAGTGTAAGAAAGGTGTGTCACTATTTATATGTAAGCTATAACATATCCCCAGTGTAATTTCAGGAAAATAAATTTACAGGAAGCATCTAAAAGCCGGGATGCAAGGAGCGTAATATTTAAATTTTTCTTCAAATGTTTTATGGCATTATTGCTCACTGAGTATTTTTCATTTGGGTGGTAGGGGGCTGCAACATAGCAGAATAAGCAGACTGAATTTTTCAATGCAAAGTCAACTTTGAGCAGGCTTCAGCAGCTTTTCAGAATGCATTAGGATAGTTTGAATGTTGCTGACAGCTTTATGTGCAACACTATACCTAATGTACACAATGCCTACAGAATAGTATACTAGGCTTTATATTGGAGCTAAAGAAAGGAGTGCCAGACTAAAACCAGAGTCCAAGATCATTTTAATTGTTAGTAAAAAAGTATATATAAAAATAGTGTCACAACCTGGAGTAAGGCTCGGAGACCAGTAGCTATAGCAGTAGTGAGGCAGCCACCGACCAGCTGGATAAGTACAGAAGCAGGTCACCCTGGCGGATGACAGAGCTCTCCTGAAGTGCAGAGTCTAAGTATTAACTGGTGTTCACCAGAGCTCCTGATGGTGGAGATGGGCTTTGCTGCATGTTAGTATCAGGTCACAGTCCTCAGGATCACCCCACCAGTAGGTAAGCAAGCCGAAGTCCAGTAGCAAATATAGCAGATAGAGATAAGCAGAAGCGTAATCAGTAAATGAGCCAAAGGTTGGTAACGAGTGGTCGCAACCATGGTTTAAGTGGAATTGAATTTGAGGAGCAAGCCAGGGGGTAGTAACGAGTGGTAGTGAAGATACAGACAGCAGCAGGAGCGACAAGAGCGAGATATTGGCTAAAGAGAGCACAATAATCTGTCAACCAGGAAGTGCAAAGGCATGACTTTAAAAAGAAGTTAGTTGGAGGAGCAAAGGGTTCAAAGTTTAAGACTAACAAGGTTCAAGGCAGGATCATTCAAGGAATTGTCCAGGGAGCTGTCTTAGCATTCCAGGTGGTTTAGTAAGAAGAGTTGCTGCCAAACACAGGAGAAATCCTGGGTTCCAATCCAGGCCCTGACAAATAGTCAATAGTTATTAATCAATGGGTCTCAATAGAGGATAAAACTTGGATAGACTCAAAGAAAAGAGTAAATTCACAGACCCATATTAGAACCAGTATAGAACTCTCCACATGGAGTAAATTTCCTTTTTTACCAATAATTAAAAATAACTCTTTCATCTGGTTTTGATCTAACGCTCCTTTCTGTATTTCCATGGTTTAAGCCACTGTTGGGTGGCCTCTTTGTGTATGTTGTTCTGGCGTTATTTTGGAGCTAGACAGTCAGGTCAACAGTTGCTTGTTGTGACTGGGGGCAGTTAGGATGTTGGGCAGGGGAGAGGAAACAGTTGAGGTAGGAAGGGGGGGCATACATTGCACCTTTGGCACCCAGAAGCTCCTTCTTCCTTTTTGTTGTCCTTAAATTTCCATGGTTTGTCCACAGTTTTTCCATAAGAATTCTTTATTTTGGAATTATTGTTTTTGCTGCTTCTAGATGTGGCTGTAGATAAAAAAGAATGTATATCCTTTAATTGTTTAACTGAACTTGGCATAGACCAGAAATTAAGGTGTGACTTATATATTCAGCCAATTTCAAATTACATGGAGCTTCCTCTCCAAGGTGACTAGCTAAATGGACAGCCAAATGTAATGCCAACATATAAAATCTAATACTTAAAATATGTACCATATGTATTTTTCACATATTTCAGCTTATTTAATTTATTAAACATGTATTATTATTCCTCAGTGATCAATAATACCATAGAACATTTGAAGAAAACATGTAAATATTATTCTCCTCCCCCCTGGTTTCAGGGGCTTTTTGTAGTTATGTGTTTGCCCATAACAGACAACCAGCACACAATATTCATTGTTCACGCTACACTAATCGTCTGAAAGCTGAAAACGAATTGGTGCCACTGAACTTTGCACACAATTGTTGTTTGTACCACCTTATTACATCATTATTTACTTATCTTTATTCTCAAAGTTTTCATACATGTTAACATTAGAGAGACTGGGTAATCAATATAGTGCAGTCATTGTTTTGGTTCATTGACTAAAATCATATCTAATAGCATGCAGCTCAGTAAAAGTCAGACCATCTAATCTGCATATTTATTTAAAGGGGTTGCAAACCCTCTCCGTTTTTCACCTTAATGGATTCTATGCATTAAGGTGACATTTTTTTAATGCAGCAAAGCCCCCCGGCCCCCCTTATACTTACCTGAGCCCCTAAATTTGTGCGACGGGAACGAGGTAACCAGCTCCGCTGGTTGGATCCTGATTGGATAGGTTGATAGCAGCGCAGCCATTGGTTCCCGCTGCTGTCAATCAAATCCAATGACGCAGGTGCCGGGGAGCGGGGCCGAGTCTGGCATTCGTGTCTATGGATGCAAATGCTGGACTCGGGAGCGAGCCTGCAAGGTAACCCCCTTGGGAGAGCGCTTCTCCTAGGGGGTTATCTGATGCGGGGAGGAGCCGCGAGAGCTGCCGGGGGACCCCAGAAGACCAGGTTTGGGCCACACTGTGCAAAATGAGCGGCACAGTGGAGGTAAGTAAAAAAAAAAAAAAACGATACAATCACTTTAAGTGACTGAAGCCGTGGGATTGGAATGGGAAGTAGCTAAGAGAACTAGTAAAGTATATTTAGAATGAGTGAGTGACGGCCTACGCACATTTTCTGTAATTCAGAGTATTTTTTTTAATTTTTTTATTGGAAAACCAACTTTATTAAAAAGTATATACATGGTACATAAATCGGTATAAGCCAACATGGCCAAAACAGTAGTACATACATACATACATTAAAGTATCTGTGTGACGTACAACAAGATGCCCGCCGGGGGTGGAACCAGCACTTGATAAAGAACAGAAAAGGGAAAAGGAGAGATAGAGAAAAGGAAAAAAAAAGGGGGGGTAGGGATAAACATGTCAAGTACACGTTTCGCCATCTGCTAGCCATCTGCTCCAAACCTTCTCATACTTAAGTGGGCACCCTCTATGTACATAGATCAGCTTTTTGTATAGAAGAGTATCATTAATGTCTTTTTTCCAACACTGGATTGTAGGGGGCAGGGCCTGCATCCAATTACGAGCCACTACTTTTCTCGCCATGAATAATGTCTCATGTAGAAAGGTGCAGAGGGGTTTGTCAGCGTCTAATTCCGGTAGCAGACCGAGCAGGCACATCTTTGGGTCTAGGGTAGCAGGAGAGCCCATTTGGTCGTGCAGGAAATGAACTAGAGTGTTATTTTTTAGATACATTTTATTTACAGTATATATTTACAGCTTTAAAACACAATTAAGTACATCGGGAATTAAATCCAATTATTAATTAATTACTGTAGAGTGGTTTACATGCCAATTCTATTACAATTGTGCCTTGGTTTTATGGTGGGATTACACTGATGGAGCACACTGGAGATTAGATAATTTGTGGGTTGCCTAATGTGTTGTTTTTTTGCAGCTCAGCAGATACAAGAGTATTTTGAGTACTTTTCAAAAATCTTTTCTCACATTTAATTTTCGACCTGTTTTGATGTGAAAAGCCGTGCCTCAACCTGGAACATATTTCAGTTTTCTGGGATGAAAAAAAGGTAATAATACATTTAAACAAAAGCTTGGTGATTTTGGAGAAATTCTTTATTCAGGAGAATTGCTGATTCTGCATTTTTCTTCTGATTAGTATGATTCCCTGCAGATGTGATAAATCCGGATATTCACTGTAAGCACCGCCTTCAGGATTTCTAAGGGTGCAAATTTTTGATTTCACTCCTCACTACCTATCACAGTTTCGAAGGCCATAAAATGCCAAAATAGCACAAAACCCCCCCAAATGACCCCATTTTGGAAAGTAGACACCCCAAGCTATTTGTTGAGAGGCATGGTGAGTATTTTACAGCTCTCATTTGTTTTTGAAAATGAAGAAAGTAAAGAAAAAAAATTTTTTTTTTTCTTTTTTCAATTTTCAAAACTTTGTGACAAAAAGCGACATCTGCAAAATACTCACCCTCTCAGCAAATAGCTTGGGGTGTCTACTTTCCAAAATGGGGTCATTTTGGGGGGTTTTATGCCATCTGGGCATTCCATGGCCTCCGAAACTGTGATTGGCAGTGAGAAGTGAAATAAAAAAATTACTCCCTTAGAAAGCCTGAAGGCGGTGCTTGGTTTTTGGGGTTCCGTACGCAGCTAGGCTCCCAAAAAGTCCCACACATGTGGTATCCCCGTACTCAGGAGAAGCAACAGAATGTATTTTGGGGTGTATTTCCACATATGCCCATGACATGTTTGAGCAATATATCATTTAGTGACAACTTTTTGTAAAAAAAATATATATATTTTTTTTTTTTCATTATTCAATCTCTTGGGACAAAAAAAAAAAATATTTAATGGGCTCAACATTGCTCTCAGCAAATAGCTTGGGGTGTCTACTTTCCAAAATGGGGTCATTTGGGGGGGGTTTGAACTGTCCTGGCATTTTATGCACAACATTTAGAAGCCTATGTCACACGTCACCCACTCTTCTAACCACTTGAAGACAAAGCCCTTTCTGACACTTTTTGTTTACATGAAAACATATTTTTTTTTTGCAAGAAAATTACGTTGAACCCCAAACACTATATATATTGTTAAAGCAAAGGCCCTACAGATTAAAATGGTGGGTGTTGCATTTTTTTTTTCCACACAGTATTTGCGCAGCGATTTTTCAAACGCATTTTTTGTGGAAAAAATACACTTTTTTTTATTTTAATGCACTAAAACACACTATATTGCTCAAATTTTTGATGAAATAAAAAATATGATCTTAGGCCGAGTACATGGATACCAAACACGACATGCTTTAAAATTGCGCACAAACACGCAGTGGCGACAAACTACATACATTTTTAAAAGCCTTTAAAAGCCTTTACATGATACCACATTAGATTCACGGAGGAGGTCTACTGCTAAAATTACTGCCCTCGATCTGACCTTCGCGGTGATACCTCACATGCATGCTGCAATTGCTGTTTACATATGACGCCAGACCAACGCTTGTGTACGCCTTTGCGCAAGAGAAGGGGGGGCAGGGGTGCTTTTTTTTTTTTTTTTTTTTTTAGTTTTTTTTTTATTTATTTAGCTTTTTTATTCTATTTTTAAACTGTTCCTTCCATTTTTTTTCTTTGTTATGATTTTTATTGTTATCTCAGGGAATGTAAATATCCCCTATGATAGCAATAGGCAGTGACAGGTACTCTTTTTTTGAAAAAATTGGGGTCTATTAGACCCTAGATCTTTCCTCTGCCCTCAAAGCATCTGACCACACCAAGATTGGTGTGATAAAATGCTTTCCCAATTTCCCAATGGCGCGGTTTATATCCGGGAGGGGGGACATTCCCTCCTACTGCTTGTAAAAGCAGTCTAGAGGCTAATTACCCGCTAGAATTGCTTTTACATGAAAGCCGATCACTGGCTGAAAAGAATGATACCAAGATGATACCTAAACCTGCAGGCATCATTCTGGTATAACCATTCAAAGTCCAGCAACATACTGGACATATATTGTAATCTTTTTTTTTTTCATGCAGCCTCTTGGCTGAACGAAAAAAAGAGATTGATTGGTGGTATGCCCACCATTAGAATACCTCCCTTCATCCACCCACTTCTAATGATGGGCATACATGCACCATTTATATATGCCGATGCATGGGGGCATCCTCCCGCAAAAGTTATGCCGTGTACACACGGTCGGAATTTCGACCGTATGTACGTGGCATTAGGAGCCAATCGCTCCTCCGCCCCCCCTGCTGCCCCCATGCTTCGGCACATATGCTCTTTTTTTTAACTGTGGTGGTGAAATCACCTCCTACAGCGTTGGAGTCGCGGCTTTATGTATCGTGGGAGCAAACGCTGTTGCTGTCAAGATAAATAAATCCGCGCTGCAACTGAATGGCGCACCTGAAAACAAAAAAAATGCTTAACACTAAAACACAGTAAACAAAATTACATACCTGAAAAGCAAGCATGATAAAACATGATAAAACATAATAAAACATTGCAGAATAGAATGGAGTAAAAAAAGAGCAACAATAGAGAGAGAGAGAGAACAATAAAACGACAACTATTTTTGTTTTTTTTATTTTTTTGAGATTCACAGGTAAAAAAGCTCCTGACTGTTAGCGACTGAATCAAAACGCTACCACAAAAAAAATGTTAGCGATCGCAGGGATCAGGCCTGACTCTGCGAACACTGCAGTTATGTGTGCTTAGTGTTTTGTAAGTGACAGTGATCGATCGATACTGCACTTGGGTGGGCTGGGCTGGGCGGAGGGGGAAAACGCAGGTGCTAGCAGGTATCTGGGCTGATCCCGCTAACAATGCGGTTTTTTGGAACCCTAAACTGCTGGGACGCTAGTATAGATCTGATCAGATCAGATATTGATCTGTTCAGATACTATACCACTAAGGGAGGTGTATGCTTTGCGCGTGGGTGTTTGCGGTACTGGCACTAACCTGGGGCGACGCAGACCTTATTTGACCCTAAAACCTAATTGATATCACCCGCCGGGCGATCAGGGGGTTAAACCGTTATTGGGTAATAAATGGCGGGTGCCCTGACAGTATAAAAAACAAGCTAACTAACCAGCGTCACCCGTAACAGTAATACAAAAAAAAAACTGGTTACCTAGCGACACTAATGCAGGGATCAGAAAAACGATCGCTTAGTGACACTGGCAAAAGGGGTGAAAGGGTTAACTAGGGGCAATCAGGGGGTTAAACCTTTATTAGGTAATATATGGGGGTACCTGACGCTATATAAAAACCTGACGGGGAACCTAAATAACGAAATAACTAACTGGCTAACCAGCGTCACCAGTGACATTTTATACAGTGATCACTGGTGAAAGGGTTAACTCTAGGGGCAATCAGGGGGTTAAAACCTTTATTTAGGTTGTAATATGGGGGTACCTGACCTATAAACCTATTTATGAACCTATATAAACATGGCGGTTAACCTAAAAAAAAACTGGTTACCTAGCGACACTAATGCAGCGATCAGAAAAACGATCGCTTAGTGACACTGGCAAAAGGGGGTGAAAGGGTTAACTAGGGGCAATCAGGGGTTAAACCTTTATTAGGTAATATATGGGGGTACCTGACGCTATATAAAAACCTGACGGGGAACCTAAATAACGAAATAACTAACTGGCTAACCAGCGTCACCAGTGACAGTTATACGGTGATTACTGGTGAAAGGGTTAACTCTAGGGGCAATCAGGGGGTTAAAACCTTTATTTAGGTTGTAATATGGGGGTACCTGACCTATAAAACTATTTATGAACCTATATAAAACATGGCGGTTAAAATAAAAAAAAAAATGGTTACCTAGCGACACAATGCAGCGATCAGAAAAACGATCGCTTAGTGACACTGGCAAAAGGGGGTGAAGGGGTTAACTAGGGGCAATCAGGGGGTTAAACCTTTATTAGGGGGGGGGTAGGGGGCTACCTAGGACCTAAAACTAACTGCCCTGACAGTTATTACAGTCACACTGACACTAAATGCAGTGATCAGTAAATAAATGATCACTGCAATTAGTGACACTGTGACTGGGGGGGGGGGGAGGGGGTGATCTGGGGGGTGATCAGGGGGTGACAGGGGGGTGTTTTGTGTGCCTAACTGTACTGGTGTCAGTGTAGTGTTGTGCACTAGTACCATAGTACATGCATTGTAATGTGAAGTATAGTGCCCATTAACGTTCCTTAGCTCACATCTGTCCATTGTAGTGCAATGAAACACTAAGGGGTTGATGTACTATAACTGGAGAGTGCAAAATCTGGTGCAGTTCTGCACAGAAGCCAAACAGCTTCCAGGTTTTTTTTTTTTTTAAAGCAAAAGGTTTTACTCCCTTCCTGACCAGGCAAATTTTTGCTATTTAGCACTGCGCTAATTTAACTGGTAATTGCGCGGTCATGGAATACTCTACTCAAATGAAATTTGTAAAAAAAAAAATTTTCACACAATTAGAGCCACCACTGGGTTTTACATTTTTTTTAGCTAAACCAAAAAAATGCCAAGAAAGGAAAAAAAAAAAATCCCAATAAGTGTATATTGATCGGTTTGTGTCAATGGCTGTTGGGGTTTTTTTTGGGGGGGCGGCAAATAATCCCGGAGGAGCGGCACTAGCACAACTGCCAACTTACCCCCCCATGGCGCGGCATGGCACGGCACTAACACACCCACCCTCCACCACCCGCTGTCCTTACCGTGGATGTGGGCGGTGAGAGCAGCGGTCAGAGCTGCTGTGACCATCTCCCAGCATGGCAGGCTCTGGTGTCCTCTCCTGGAGTCCTCTCCTGTCTTCTCCTCCCAACGCAAGGCTTCCAATAGGATCGCTTGATGTTTTGGCCAATCGGGAAACGGATTTCATACCTGCTTCCCGATTGGTCTTAATAACCAATTTAACTTAATTCTCAAATCTCACTGACAGGGTCCTCCCACCTCTCCTCCATGCACCATTTATTGTAATGCCTCGTACACACGTAGGGACTTTTGCCGGCGGACCTAGTCCAGCGGACAATCCCGCGGGACTTTCCAGCTAGGTCCGCTGGACTTTCCGAGGGTGTGGACTTGCCCACACACGCACGGACTTCTCCAGCGGATAATCCGCCGGCCAAAAGTCCGCGGGACTTTTGAAAATGAACGGACTTGCCCACACACGGAGCAGTCCGTTCATTTCGAACGTAACTTCAGGTTACGTAGCTAGCGTAGGCAGTAAATGCCGCCGCGCTAGCTCCGCAAGCTGGCATGGATTTAAAGGGAATCCCCACGCCGAAAAAACGGCGTGGGGGTTCCCCCCAAATCCAAGTCAGACCCTCATCCGAGCACGCAGCCTGGCAGGCCAGGAAAGGGGTGGGGACGAACGAGCGCCCCCCCCTCCTGAGCCGTACCAGGCCACGTGCCCTCAACATGGGGGGTGCCCTGGGGAAAGGGGGGCCGTGCGGCCCCCCCACCCCAAAGCACCTTGTCCCCATGTTGATGAGGACAAGGGTCTCTTCCCGACAACCCTGGCCGTTGGTTGTCGGGGTCTGCGGGCGAGGGCTTATCGGAATCTGGGAGCCCCCTTTAATAAGGGGGCCCCCAGATCCCGGCCCCCCACCCTATGTGAATGAGTATGGGGTACGATGTACCCCTACCCATTCACCTAAGGTGTAAAATGTAAAGTACAAAAACACACACACTTTTGAAAAAATATTTTATTGCACTGCTCCGGGGGTCTTCTTCCGTCTTGGGGGTCTTCTCGCCGGACTCCTCCGCTCTCTTCTGCTCTTTTACCTAGCTCTTTCACGAGCGGGGGAAGTCCGGCTACCTTCTTCGTCGTCGCCGCCGTCGTCTGGGGGTCTCGATCCGCCTTCGGGGGTCTTCCGGGGGTCTCTTCTGTTCTTGCGGCGGTCGTCGTCTTCCGCGCCGCCGGCGCCTTCTCCTTCTTCTTGTCCTTCTTCTTGTTCTTCTTCTTCCGATGTTGACCCGTCGCTGTCTCTGCCCGGAATGCCTGTGCCGCTCTGCGCTCGGACTTATATAGGGACATGGGGGACAGGGTCACATGTTCATGTCACATGGTGACCCCGCCCCCTTGCGATGTCACAGTCCCAGCATCCTCCGGGACTGTGACAACACAAGGGGGCGGGGTCACCATGTGACATGTGCATGTGACCCTGTCCCCATTCCCCTATATAAGTCTCAGCGCAGAGCGGCACAGGCATTCCGGGCAGAGAGAGCGTCGGGTCAACATCGGAAGAAGAAGAAGAACAAGAACAAGGACAAGAAGAAGGACAAGGCGCCGGCGGCGCGGAAGACGACGACCGCCGCAAGAACAGAAGAGACCCCCGGAAGACCCCCGAAGGCGGATCGAGACCCCCAGACGACGGCGGTGACGACGAAGAAGGTAGCCGGACTTCCCCCGCTCGGTAAAAGAGCTTGGTAAATGGCGGGGGAGTCCGGCGAGAAGACCCCCAAGACGGAAGAAGACCCCCGAAGGCGGATCGAGACCCCCAGACGGCGGCGACGACGAAGAAGGTAGCCGGACTTCCCCCGCTCGTGAAAGAGCTAGGTAAAAGAGCAGAAGAGAGCGGAGGAGTCCGGCGAGAAGACCCCCAAGACGGAAGAAGACCCCCGGAGCAGTGCAATAAAATATTTTTTCAAAAGTGTGTGTGTTTTTGTACTTTACATTTTACACCTTAGGTGAATGGGTAGGGGTACATCGTACCCCATACTCATTCACATAGGGTGGGGGGCCGGTATCTGGGGGCCCCCTTATTAAAGGTGCTCCCAGATTCCGATAAGCCCCCTGCCCGCAGACCCCGACAACCAACGGCCAGGGTTGTCGGGAAGAGGCCCTTGTCCTCATCAACATGGGGACAAGGTGCTTTGGGGTGGGGGGGCCGCACGGCCCCCCTTTCCCCAGGGCACCCCCCATGTTGAGGGCACGCGGCCTGGTACGGCTCAGGAGGGGGGGGGGGCGCTCGTTCGTCCCCACCCCTTTCCTGGCCTGCCAGGCTGCGTGCTCGGATGAGGGTCTGACATGGATTTGGGGGGAACCCCCACGCCGTTTTTTCGGCGTGGGAGTCCCTTTAAATCCATGCCAGGTCACGGAGCTAGCGCGGCGGCAGTAACTGCCTACGCTAGCTACGTAACCTGAAGTCACGTGCTAAATGAACGGACTTGCCGATGAGCGGCAAGTCCCTTCATTTCAAAAGTCCCGCGGACTTGCCCACTAACGGCGGGATTATCCGCTGGACTGCCAAGTCCAGCGGATAATTTGAAAACAAAACTTCAAACTTTAGTCCGCCGTACTTTGGCGCCAAAAAGTCCGCCGGCGCCCACACACGAGGGGATTATCCGCTGGACTTCAGTCCAGAGGATAATCCCGCGGGATTGTCCCTTCGTGTGTACGCGGCATAAGACTGACCACCATCCACCCAATATTCAACATTTAAGGCCGAACTCCAGGAATGCAGCCACTTTTGGAAAATGCCAGCTAGTGAACTTCTTTGATTTACTATTTACATTTTTATGGAAAAATGGGAGTATAGCTAGCACTATACTCCCGTAACTTCTGGTCTTAGCTCCAACAGCTGTAGAGTCACATGCATGCCAGTGGCCTCCCTATTCATGCCCAAAGCTGCAGCCAGGGCACCCCTAACATAAAAGACTAACCTTCTTGGGAATACCAGTCCTTGTTCTAAATACTCCGCTCTCTTTCCATGCGCGGGCAGGGGCTGGTGACCATATGCTCTGCTCACTACTGGGTATATCATGATGCTGGCCCACTTCTCCCTGGGTTCGACAGCCAGGTGGCATCACTGTAACGCAGGGGTCTCAAACTGGCGGCCCCCAGCTGTTTCAAAACTGCAAGTCCCATCATGCCTCTGCCTGTGGGAGTCATGCTTGTAACTGTCAGCCTTGCAATGCCTCATGGGAATTGTAGTTCTGCAACAGCTGGAGGGCCACCAGTTTGAGACCCCTGCTGTAAGGGAACTCCCTCACTTCATGTGTTGCACCACACAGAGACCACATGCAGAAAAACGTCTTCTTTACTGAGGACTCACGGTACATTACTAACAGGCCTTGGGGCCAACACAGGTCAACAGCAAGTTTTAATACACATTGGTTGCTGAATGATGGACCTGACGCAAGTGAAGTGCAGTCAGGTCCATCTAAGAGTCCCATCCAAAGGGGGACCATCTCCAAGGGACACCCAGAATAAAGTACAGCTATTAGGTGTCCATTCTACTCATGGCAACCCTTCTCATCGCCATGGCTCTACTCACCTAAGCTAAACTCCTCCCACACACTATATGCAGGATCCAGGAAGGAAGGAAACTCACTCTTCTTCCTGGAAGGATTTAAAGGGATAACACTCTTAAGTGGGCCACGACATGGTGGGCCCCCTCTACCCTGTCTAAATTCAGCCAGCGTGCCCACCCCTCCCCTTCTCCTGCCCAACCTTACAGCACTTTGTATTATGTGAACTTCATCACAAAATACAAGGGTCTTGTGAATGGGCAGCAGAAGGGAGAGGTGGTCAGAGATGCTCTGTGTGAAGAGGCAGTGTTTCTCTTGTTGGAGCTCTGGAAGTTTAGCCATATCTGTACTCCTGGAGCTTCATAAAACTATTATAGATGCAAATTAAAAAGACAAGTCCAAGAGTTGGTATGCACTTCATTAGACTTAACACATAGTATACCAAACATATTTTACAGATTGGCTGAATTCCTGGAGTTCAACTTTAGAGGTTGGACTTCAAACCACTAGATGCACAATAAGATCATTATGCGACTACCATCTGTCATTATTTGGGCCAAATATTGTGTCAATCTCTGCTGTTCATGCATTCTCATATTAAATAATCTAAAACAAAATGATTGGCCAGAAGACATCTGTAAAAGGTAAGTATAAAAAAAATACAAAACATACAAATGGGAGGGCCTCCAAGGGGGGGGGGGGGGTTCACCTATGGGGAGAGCATGAAGTCCTGAGTTGCACTATAACAGGGATATGCAATTAGCGGACCTCCAGCTGTTGCAGAACTTCAAGTCCCATGAGGCATAGCAAGACTCTGACCGCCACAAGTATGACACACAGAGGCAGAGGCATGATGGGACTTGTAGTTTTGCAACAGCTGGAGGTCCACTAATTGCATATCCCTGATAACATGCCTGGGTTAATCCCTTAATTTGATGACTAATTATTTTTATTTTGTTTGGCAGCCTTTTTAAACTACTTCCTCTGAACTCTGTCTCTTTCTTTTTATTGCTCCATATCACAAAAGATTATAGGGCATGGTTTTCCCACAGCATCATTTATGGTAGTTAGATCATTGCAATGTTCTATCTGCGCTGACCAGATGACCTCACCTGTTCTGTATCCTCCCTGATGATCCTGTAGGAAGTTACTGAACTACAGATAAAATCTCCATTGGGGATGAGTGTGTGTCCGGAATGTGGAGAATCTTGAACATTCTCCTCCTCCCCCAACATGCCAGGCTGTGCCACCTAGCAACGACAGACGCAGTGCACTCATCCTGACTTCCCAGAACTTCTCTGGACTGGGATTTGTGTGCTATTAAGTCAATCTTGGGTAGGAGTTAACAACCATGATGACAGACACGTGCTTAATGGATTTTTCTTTTTTTTTTTTCTTTAATGAAAGATTGTAATTTAATTTTCTCCTGCTGCGCAGGCAAATTCTGCTTTCATTATATACTATTATACCAATAAAAATAATGTATAGTGGTTTGTACATGTTTTGTCTCTTTATTAAGGTTAGGTCTAAAAAAACCAAAAAAAAAACACATTAAATAGTTGTTTGTAGGGTAAATATGAAATATTGAAATACTGTATATATTACGGTATGTGGACCTCTATCCAATCAGCATGTAAAATTCTTCTTGCTAGAATATGGTGTGCGAGTGTTTATATGTAAAGAAAACTATGTAGGCTGCAACTGCTAATCCCTTTCAGAAAAGTCTAGTTGCTGTACTTTTTTTTTTTTTTTCTTTTTTCCAACACAACATTGGCCAACGGTAATGTTGGCATAAGTGTTTGCATGTGAACCCCTTCTATCGCATTGTGATATGTTTTATCCATTTGAAGATTTCAAACTTAAAATTGGAACCAAACTCTCTCAATCAGCATTAATTATTTTAACTCCTTATGCTGGTAGCCTTAGTAAATGGATAGGAAGGTATAATATATTTACTTGTTTTAACCTTTTTTTAACATTTCAATAGTGGTTTCATGTTTTCTGATCTAGGCCAAAATTATATCATACATCCCAGGAGTCTTACTGAACATTTTATTTTTGTTTCCTCTGGAGGAGGGGTTTTCTCAGCTAAGTACACCCTCCTTCCTGCATGTCTGAACTAAGGACAGATGGATTCCAGGAAGTAAATGCTACATGAAAAGAGAAGTATGGGAATCCGTTTTTTCCCCCATCATACTTACCTAGACCGATGCTGCATCTGTCCCCCACCGTTTCTTCACTGAGAACCGAGCCACAGAACACCGCAGATGGCTCGGTTCTCTCATCTCCCGGAGCGGAGAGATGCTGACTGTCAATCAGCATCTCTCCTGCTCTGCTCCTCCACGCTCATTGGAGCACTGAGCTGTGGAGGGGCGGGGAGAGGCCACCTCAGCCATCAGTCCAGGCACCTGGCGGATCCAGACTTCCAGAGTCGGGATGATGCGGTGCCTGGACTGTTCCTGGTGATGTCAGCGGAGAGCGGACTTCAGACCACTCTCCACTGAAAACAGGTCACAGGAGTGCAAAATGAATTGCACTCCTGTGACCCGTAGGAGAAGCCCAGGCTAAAAAACTCAGGCTGGACTTCTCCTTTAATCATCTGCCCTTACTCAAGATGACCATTAATAGAAATGCTAGGGGGTATTTTTCAAAGTGATTTTTCCACTAAATGAAACATGGATGGATGGGTGAGTTTGCTCTAAATATATAACATGAATTAAATAGCATTTTAGGTTTGTGGTACTTGTGACGAATGCAGATGTTGGACTCCTGCCCTCTCACCAACTTGTGACAAAAGACTGGGCAATCTCGCACTGCGCTGTCACTTGCATAACAATGCCACTCTCAGCTGCACCCTGCACAAAGATTTTTCAGCTTGCGGGCCCACAATCTAGATGCCAGCAGTCTGAGAGGGATTGCCACTGCGTTAAGTTAATTACCCACTTGCTGCCCGCCATATAGCAGAATGACAGCGGCAAAGTGGTTTAGATATTCTGATCGGATGTCATATGACGTGATCAGGATAACAGAGCCGGCGCGCAACGATCGCAGGTGCTGTGTGTCAGTCTGACACATCGCACGGTCGTGGTATGAAGCCTCTGACAGAGGCTTCATACTTTTTTTATTTTTTGCGCTATATACAAAAAAAAGCGAAAATTTTGAAAAAAAATATTTTTTACTTTTTGCTATAATAATCATCAAGTGCATCCGACCCGCGGGAGTGGGAGAGAGAGCGTGCCCGCAACTGAGCTTGCGCGAGCCGCCGTACAGCTAAGGCGATTTGCGCAGGAGAGCCATTGTGCCGCCGGTCTTAAAGAGGTTAATTGACACTAAACTCTGGTTAAAAAAACAGAAATTCTACGTATGTATCCTTATCTCACAAAAGTACTTTCTGTTGTACTCAGCCTCTTCCAAATTCCATTTTTTTTCTCAATCTTCCTGTTAAAGGGTGGCTAAATTTGTGCTTCATAATTCCACTGTACATAGTAATGTGGGCACCCCTTCTTGCTCAAAGTGTGAGCACCTAGTGCTAGACTTTTTAGAAAGCCCAGCAAAAAACACATAATAAATGTTCACTTTATAATTGTTTATAATGTGTAAAGATCTGGGTGATTAGACTCAAGTGGTGCATGCGTTTTCAAGAAATGTGTCAGTCCAGAACTGCATTTTTAAGGGCATGGCAGCCCGCTTTTATTTAAAGGAATGGAAAAGTTTCACAAAAGACAGAAATTTCCCATGCAGGGGTTTCATCATTACTGTAACTTGTTCAAGAAAAAAAAACTGCACTAGTATGCCTAAAATAAGAAAAAAGCTGCAACTCAAAAATACACACCAAAACACGCTAAATGCGCTAATAATGAGAAAAAATATATGATATCACACAATATAGTGAACATGTAATAATCAGTCACTTTACACCTTAACCTGCAAACAAAGCAATACAAGTGGATGTGATCCGGTAAAGAAACACATACATGTGATTTATTGAAAAAAATATAGTCCAAGATGATAAATGAGTAAGTGATATAAAAATACAAAATAAAAAAATTGTGCTATGTAACTAATCCCAGAATCTCACTACAAAATCTATTAAACAAATTTCAAAAATATGGAGAACTTGCTAACCTAAAGATTAAAGCCTCGTACACATGATCAGATTTTCCGCAGCCAAAACCTCAGACTTTTGTCCGAAGGCGTGTGCCTGGATTTTGTCTTGCATACAAACGGTACACATTTGTCGGCCAACAAACACGAACGTAGTGACGTACTAGACGTACTACGAGCCAAAAAAGTTCAATTGTCAGGCACCACACTTTGTGCTCCTTCTGCTAATTTCGTGTTAGTAGAATTTTGGTGAGTGTTGATTTGTGCTTTTCATTTTGCGCCTTTTAGTTTGTTTCTGAATGGCCATTCATCAACCAGCCATGTTGCGGAATCGGAGGAGATAACGTGTTATTTATTATTGGCTTCGGAGTTATTGCTTTGACCCAAGTCCAGTCCAGGAACAGGAGGAGGATGATTTCTTGGACCAAAAATTGGTTGCTTTATTAATCGTGATCAATTATGTCCTATGCCTTTGCTGCGGGAGCTCCAGGAGAATAATCCAGATGATTTTCGGAATTATCTCCGGATGACATACCCCTGCTTTCACCAACTCTTGGCATTGTTGACCCCCCTATATTAAGAAGCAGGACACATGCATGAGGCTTTTATTTTTTGGTTGATTAATGATTTGATTTGGTATATTTTCTATATTTTTGGATGCATAGAATGCACTTTTTGGTTAAGTTCTATTGGCAGATAGCGTGTTTAATTTTATTTGTTTTCTTTTTTTAATGCACAATAAAAAAATTGTGGAGAATAATACTTGGCTATGTGTTTTACTTCGAATAACAGTTTGGGAGTAGGCAGTTACATTTTAAAAAATACAATGTCAAATTAACAAGATAACATAGTTGTATCTTTGATCTTAAAACCTACAGGATAATGGTGTTGTGGTAACTTGCACCAAAAAAAAAAAAAACAAGCATAATATTATTCTTGATATCACTAGAAAAAAAAAAAAAAAACCTTTGAAAATTTGTTTGTAATAACTCCATCAATATCACCAGCAAAGCAGCTTCATTATTATCCCATTAAAGAAGAAGAGAATGTGCGCAGCATTGAGATTTCATAATTTGCCATGTCACGAATGTTGATTCTCCATTACGAACGCTAGTTTACAAGACCGACTGCTTCTGGCTAGTCCTCGCTTCTGAGCATGCATGTTTATACTTTGGACTTTTGCCCGACGGACTTGTGTACACACGCTCGGAAAATCGAACAACAGACATTTGTCCGTGGAAAATTTTAAAGCCTGCCATCCAACATTTGTCCACGGAAAATCTGACAATTGTCCAATGGAGGGTACAAACGGTTGAATTTTCCACCAACAGCCTGTCATCACACATTTCCCGTCGGAAAATCTGATCGCGTGTATGCGGCTTAATCCAACAAAGCCAGAGATAATAAATATAAGTAAGTGTAAGTAAGAAGGAAGAACACGATTTGCAGGGAGAGTTCCCTTTTATATGGGGGGAAAACTAAATGTCCTATGTCCTATTATTAAATGAGATCAAGACGGAACTTAAAAGAATAGCTATAAGATCACTCTTTTGGATAGGTCGAATAAACATGATAAAGATGGGAATAATCCCAAAAATATTATACAAGTTTCAGATGATCCCAATAACACTCATATGTTAAAGTATTAAAAGGAATAAAATCAAGGTTCATATGGCAGAATAAGAAACCGAGGATACAGCACACAATGTTGAGTAAGTATAAAGCACATGGGGGGATTAGCTGCACCAGATATAAAAAAATATTATGATGCCGTAGTGTTAGCACGGATGGTGGAATGGACCAGAATAAAAAAATCACAAGAGATGGGTGGAGGTACACACTGAGTAAAACACAATTAGATAAGAATAATTGGGTGCCACATAAATATAGAACACTAAATGGAAAAGTCCCTGAACTAGCTAGAAATGTTTTCCGAGTTGGGATAGATTGCATCGACAAGCAAAATGTGAATATAATTCACCCTTAAATGACCAATTAAATTAAATACATTTTAACGGACACAATTTTTTTTTTTTACCAGGGAACAGGGCTCAATTTGGTGATTGGGTTAAAAATACACAGTTAAAAGATATTATAAAGAAAAAAAAAAAGGGAAACTAGACTAATTTCAACAATTGAAACACAAGGGAGGATTGGAAAAAACTGAATGAGTGGAGATATTTATAGCTAAAGCATTTTGTGTTAACACTTCCACAACCGATAAGATCAGAAGAAAAGCTGAATTCATTTGAAAAGCTATGTAACTTGCGGGGGCCTATAAAGCACAGTATAGCACAGATTTATAAAATAATTCCGGATATAGCGGAGCCGAAAATACCTCCATTCGTAGGAAAATGGCAAAGGGAATCGGGTACACATGTAACAGAGCAACAATTAAATACAATACCGAGAGCTGTAAATAGTTATTCGGTAGATATTAACACCATTGAGATGAACTATAAATGTCTGCCTAGATGGTATATAACCCCAGTTAAAGCTCATAAATATCAACCAGAGAAATCTCCATTGTGTTGCAGAGGCTGTAACTTGCAGGGCACTATGACCCACATATTGTGGGAATGCCCAATGATATGGGAATATTGGAGGGAAGCGCGGCAAAAGATAGTTGAGATTACTTAAATGGAGGTACAAGATGATTTTTGGAGCTGCTTAGTTCCACAGTACAAATAATACAATAAAACAGTATAAGAATACAATAGTTACATTTTTGTTAAATGCAGCCAAAGGAGTAATACCAAAAAAAATCGATTTTATATATATATATATATATATATATATATATATATATATATATATATATATATAAATTCAATTCATTTGATCAATTCTATTTGATCTTCCTCTTTACTACTCAAGTACTCCATGTTTTATATATATATAACATGGAGTACTTGAGTAGTAAAGAGGAAGATCAAATAGAAAAGTTTGTTTGAATAGATCCATAAAGACCTACAAAAAGGGAATGGTTTATTGAATTGAATATATTATATATACACACACACACACACACATATATATATATATATATATATATATATATATATATATATATATATATATATATATATATATATGTAACATGGAGTACTTGAGTGGTAAAGAGGAAGATCAAATAGAAAAGCTTATTTGAATTTGGAAAAAGTGGGTACATTTGTGTAGAATTATCTGGAATAGTGAAATCCGAGAGGAGGGGAAGGGGTGCCCTTTCCAGGAGGGGGGAGAGATGAGGGATAGGGGAAAGGGTAAGAAAAAAAAATATTCTGAACCAAATGGTGTCCTAAAATATTTACCAGTGCCCATGAAATGCAGCCTGACCATTGCCATAAATGCGACCTGACCATTGCCATAAATGCCAGTCACAGGTAGGACAGTCCGGCCCTGCTCACAGGGGATTCAGATGTCTGTCCTCCGCTCTCCTGCCTTTCTTCTGGCGGTGGCGGGGGGCGTTGCCATCAAAGGCGGGGGGGCGGTGCCTAGCATGCATTCGTTCCATAAGACGCAGAGACATTTTCCCCCATATTTCTGGGGGAAAAAAGTGCGTCTTATGGTGCGGAAAAAACGGTGTATATATATATATGTATATATATATATATATATATATATATATATATATATATATATATATATATAAACCCAGCCCACTCCTGAGCAATCAGCAGCCTCTCCAAAAATCCAGCTTGAACTGCTAATAAACAGTGGCACGGGCTTGCCTCTCTACAAATGTAAAAGATTTTTTAAAAGTAATAAAAAAAAAAAAGATCAGTTTATATACAAAAATATTTAAATAAAATTGACCAAGAACAAATCAATCTGTGATATAAGAGCAAGATCACAGAGCTGTGAAACAGGCATAACTAATATATTGTAGAAACACTCATCCTGGCAGTAATCAGCAACGTCGCAACCACAGATGATTCAGAATGGCCTTCCTTCCTAATCTTCTGTCATCCAACAAGTGGGCACACCTTTGCTAGTTGTAATATCAATCCAGACCCCGAGAGACATGACAGAACGACATCATAGAATGAATGAACTGATGCATGCACATAACACATCCCTTTAAAATTAAACTGAATTTAAAAAGTGAAGAAATGTCTAGAAATGTTCCTACATATTTACAAAAAAAATCTACCTTTTCACCCTGAAAAATAGCTTCAAAGCTATAGATTTGCTGTGTGAAGCAACACTGCCTGTGACTGAAGAAGATATGGTGCTGTCACTGCTGTGCTGCTCACTGTTCTCCATGCTGGGGAGGAAGTTGTACCTGAGGATCTGCACTGTAAGAATCTACCTGCTTCTGCTTTGTCAATACTTAGAATGTGCGTCCTCCATCTCTCCAGCTGCTTCTTGATCATTACCCCAACAGTTATTAGATCACCAGTCATCAGGATGGCAGTTCTGACATTAGGAGGTAAAGCCCTGCCCTCTACCATGGTGGCTGTCTCCATTCAGAGACACAGTTCTGCACAAGGCATTGTAAGTCTATCATTGGGAAAGCTATACTGGTAACTGGTCCTTTACCTTCTTTGAGACACAGTTTCCACAGTTTAGGTCCTGTTTAAGTGTGATTAAAGCGATTGTAAAATCTTTTTTTTTTTTTTTTTAGATAACAGGTTTTTACTTTCCTGCTCTGTGCAGTAGAATTGCACAGAGCAGCCCCAAACCTCCTTCTCTGGGGTCCCCCACAGCACTTTTGGCTTTTCTGCTTCTGCGAGTACCCCCTCTAGCAAGCTGCTTGCTAGGGGGGGCACTCATGCGGAAATTATGCTTGCTAGGGGCGGGCACTCATGCGGGCTCGATCCCGAGCCACAGTGCCTGTATCCATAGACACAGACAGAACGACTAGTCCCCATCCCTGCCCCTGTATCACTTGATTTGACTGAGAGCAGTGGGAGCCATCGGTTCCCACTGTCTCAGAAAAACCTGTGGGAGCGGGGAGAGAAGACAGAGCCACTACAGAGGGGCACAGCGCTAGATTGAGTAATGACTCAAGTAAGTAAAAGGGGGGCGATATTACTACTTAAACATTTTTTACCTTAATGCAGGGAATGCATTAAAGGAGATGTCTAGCCTGAGCTGATTTGGCTGGACTTCTCCTAAAGGTCACAGAAGTGCATTTCGTTTTGCACTCCTTTGACCCGTTTTCAGCAGAGATCGGTCTAAAGTACGCTCTCTGCTGATGTCACCAGGATCAGTCCAGGCACCGCGCCATCCCGACTTTGGAAGTCTGGATCCGTCAGGTGCCCGGACTGATGGCATTTTCAGCCTCTTAGCGAGCCGCTGAGAGGCTGAGTCGGCCACTCCCGTCCCTCCACAGTTTAGCACTCCAGTGAGCGTGAAGGAGCATAGCAGGATAGATGCTGATTGACAGTCAGCAGCACTCCTCTTGGGGAGCCGAGAAAACAAAGCCATCTGTGATGTTTGACAGCTCAGTTCTCAATGCAGAGATGCCGGGGGTAAGTATGATTAGGGGAAAAAAAAAAAAAAACATACTTCTCCTTTAAGGTAAAACATGTTTAGGCTTTAGAACCACTTGAAGCTCTTACAGCAATCTTACCTTGAGAAAACTTGGGGGTCTATTGCTGACCTCCTTTTGAAAATGTTAGCTGTTTGGCTGTAGCTGACCCTTTGCCCTCAAAATGTTCTAAGCCACAAACCCGGTATAAGTATGCATATCGGGAAATCAGGAATGTTGGCGAAAAGGTTTTCTTGCTCCAGCAAATGACAGCCAGGCAACTAACATTTTTAAAAGTAGAAATCAGTAATGGCAGACTCCTTTTTTGTTTTGTGACAGGTTTAATTAAATTTAAAGTGTATGAAAACCCTAACAATAAACCACTCCTATTTTGTCCTGTTTGGTCTGTAAATTAAAGATGCATTGTCTGTTTTTAGGAGCAAAACAAATAACCTGTTGATCCCGCCAGAAATCCAGTGAGATAATATATACCTACGCTTCCTGCTTCACCTGGCAGTTATCAGCATTGTTCCTGGCTCTCTGTGGATACAGAATATGTTATGAAGAGGGAGGTGTTCTATACTGTACTTGTAGAGTGAGTGAGCGTTGTCACCCTAGGACAGGAAGTGCATTACTGTCAAGATCAGCAGGTGAAAAAATGAAAACAAACAAAGCCAACAAATCTATGGATCATTATCTTGCACTATTTTGGGTATAGATATGCTTTAAAGGTTTATATATGTACTTTGCTGGGTTTTGCAGAAAAAGAGAGAAGTCCACATATTATTTTGAGCATAGCAGCATTCACCTGTACTGTTATAAGTTCAGGATCCTTGAATTTTTTTTTTATAGATGTCCATCATTGGCTGACAAAAAAGCAGGTCATTATAGGATGTAATAAAAAATTGATAGCAAACCAAATTATATTTAGAACTTGACATAAACTGGCCATCCTGCCACTACAAGGAAACGCGAAATGACATCAGTGTGAAGCTGAATGGTTACCGCACTACTCTATGACACACTTGGGAAAGGAAGCGTCTTCCTTGTGGTGTATACCAAAACAATAAAATCTTCAGACTACTTACTGAAGTGCTGTACAGTTACACTGACTCATCCACACTGAAAGGGAAATTATACTCCACCAGAGGCTGATATATATATAGCAGTATAAAGAGTTGCAGTATAGTAAGACTAATGAGATCATACAGTTATTGACTTGTGCTGATATGCTAGGTAGTTTCTATTAGGCTCAGTAAACCTGCTTCTTCCTCAGTGTACAGTCTTCTTCTATGGAACTTTTCATAAGGAATGTATAGGCATGGGCTATACCACTGTAGCACCCTCTTACCCTTAGGTAGTGGTGAGGTCTCCCAGCCCCAGGTGACTCAGTTGGCTAACATCACAATCCCAGGGTTTGGTCTTTGGCGTGTGCGGCAGAAAATAAGTTGGGTGCAAGTCATTTTATATTTTTAAAATGTATTCCTGAACTCAATAACAGGAGTTAGGGTTTAGGCACGCAAGATACCCAAAACGTGCACAAAAATAGGACAGGTGCTTCAAAGTAGTAGTAATAAGGCAGCCTATTGGTTATTACAGGCCATGTACAGAGCAACCAGACAAATCTATGACCCATTTGCAGTGGCGGCTGGTGCTCAAAATTTTTGTGGGGGCGCAAACAAACAGCCTCACTGTGCCATCAAACGCTGCCACTGTGCCCATTAAACGCTGCCACTGTGCCCATTAAATGCTGCCACTGTGCCCATTAAACGCTGCCACTGTGCCCATTAAATGCTGCCACTGTGCCCATAAAACGCTGCCACTGTGCCCATCAAACGCTGCCACAGTGCCCCAAGTGCTGCCACTGTGCCCATCAAACGCTGCCACTGTGCCCCAAGTTCTGCCACTGTGCCCCAAGTGCTGCCACTGTGCCCCAAGTTCTGCCACTGTGCCCCATGTGCTGCCATTGTGCCCCAAGTGCTGCCATTGTGCCCCAAGTGCTGCCATTGTGCCCCAAGTGCTGCCACTGTGCTCCAAACGCTGCCACTGTTCCCCTTAAGTGCTGCCACTGTACCCCTTAAGTGTTGCCACTGTACCCCTTAAGTGTTGCCACTGTACACCTTAAGTGCTGCCACTGTGCCCCTTAAGTGCTGCCACTGTGCCCCTCAAGTGCTGCCACTGTGCCCCTCAAGTGCTGCCACTGTGCCCCCTGCCTGCCCTCTGCACTTACCTTGTCCCGGTGTGCAGCTGGTGACGGCGTCAGGCGACGAGGGGTGTCTCATCGTCGGATGTCTTCTCCCGCGCTCCTCCTGTCTTCTGCTATGATTGGACGCCTAGCGTCCAATCACAGCGCCTGTGACTTCAGCCAATCAGGTGACAGGTAACAGACCTGGCAACCTGATTGGCTGAGAGGCGGGTCTGTGTTAGGGAAGCGATGTATTCGCTTCTCTAACACAATACTGTGTAATCAGCGAACGCACAGCAGTGCGCCCGCTGTTTACACTTAGGGAAGCCTATTAGAGCACACCACTCTAATAAGGTCCCCTATTAGAGCTTACAGCTCTAATAGGGGCGCTTCCAGAAACACCCCCCCCCCCACTGTAATTCAGATGCCCGGCGCCCGATCAGGGGCCGGACACCTGAATAGGGGGCGGCAGCGGTGACAATAGATAGATTCATGCAATGCATGAATCTATCTATTGGTGATAGAGCGGTGCAGGAGAGGGGGGGCGGCGCTCCTGCGCCCTCTATGCACGCACCGCCACTGCCCATTTGTATTGTTGTCTCTGAACTGATAAGATGGTTTGCAGTGGAGTCCAATGAAATTGGCAAAATGGCAAAAAACTTAATTTTATGTGCTGATACTTTGTGGACTCAAGCCAGATATCCATGTAACATGAATGGGAGTTAACGAAGAACATCAACTGGAAGGACAGATTCAGAACCAGCCAATGTGAGTGACAAGACCATCATTTTTCAAATAAATATAAAAGTAATCATCATGAGGAATGAAGTGGACCATTAACCATTAAATAATATTTTTTGCCCTCAGGGGCATGGACAAAAAAATAAAAATTAAAAAAAAGGAATAGCACTGTAAACCATTCATCATGTCAACGGCACCACTATATGCAGGACTCTACTATGTGACATCAGAGCTACAGAATGTGCCATTGTAGATACTGAGCTCTGCCCTATCATTCAGGCATTGGCTGCCATCAGCACTGAACCCCTAACAAAACAGTGAGAATAACAATGTTATGAGGGGTCTCTACTGGATTATTACAAATTGTTTATTATTCACTGGAGGAAAATAGAAGAATTGACCTACACCTTGTAGAAAGCCTGATGGTACCATCTTAATCTTCACTCTTCCCCTTATATCTATCCTGAGGAAATGCTGAAAGGTCACCTACTACAATCATATAGTAAATGTATAGTTAGCATTTTAATCTTAGTTTTTAATGTAATTGTAATAACATTTACACATATTTATTAATATTTAAACTGATTGTAAACCTTATATATTTAGATAATAAACATGATATACTCACCTGCTCTATGCAATGGTTTTTCCACAGAGCAGCCCTGATCCTTATTTTCTTGGTGCCCCTGCCGGTGTAGCATCAAATATGGCGACCCATCACATATGGCTACCCGCTGGACTGCGCATGCGCAACGCCGCCATATGCGTTTCAACACTGTGACGATCTGCGCTTGCGCAGAATTTTGTGGCCACACCCCTGAGTCCAGGTTTAAGCCCCACCATCCAAGTGGACATAGAGTTAGATTATAATTATGCCGAGCGAAGCAAGGCCGTGCCCAAAGCATGGCGAGCGAAGCGACCCCGCAAGGGGCCCTGTGGCAAAGTGGTGTCTTACAACAGTGTTGGAACGCATAAGGCGGCGTCGCGCATGTGCAGTCCAGCAGGTAGAAAAATGTGATGGGTCGCCATATGTGACGCTACACCGGCACTCCTAACTCCTCCTATTCAGCGAGTGCCCGCAAGAAGCCCTCCTATGGGCGCACTAATGCCGGCTCAATCCTGCCCTCCCCCCTCTATAGACAAAGACAGCAGGGCTCAGCCCCGCCCTTTCTCCCTCATCATAGGATATTCTTGACAGCAGCAGAAGCCAATGGCTGCCGCTGCTATCAATCTTCCCTGTGAGGAGGGAGAGAGCAGAGAGAGCCGCTCCTCTCAGGCACAGTGCTGGATTGAGATTGGTAAGTATATTTTTTATATATATCTTTTTTTTATTTATATATATATATATATATTTTATTATATATTTTATATATATTTATCCTACACACGCTTTGTACATGCCCATGTGCTTTTCTTGCATTTTTTTGCATTTTTTGTAATTTTTATTTGCAACCCCTTGCACTTCCCTGCACTCGAGACAAATCTATTATACCTCGCCTACTGTACCATATTGTAATATAACACTAAACCAGTTCATATAATATCTCTCTACTACTACCGGTAATTTCTATACATATATATATACTTTTTTGCATTTAATGTCGGAGCACTCCCTTTCCCGGGGAGACCCTGACATTCTCTGCATATTAATCAATTTATCTATTATTTTGTCTTATATTAATCAATTTATGGCATCAGTTTTTATAGTTTTTATAGATTTAACTATTATTATTATTTTTTATGGGATTAATTTAATACATTTTTATAGAATTTATTGATAATCAACCAATTATGTAATTTTTTTCTATATAGATATATTTTTTTTTTTCTAGACTTAATATCTATTGAACGATTTCTTGATTTTTCTGTATATATATATATATATATATATATATATATATATATATATATATATCTTTTTGCATATATGCTTTAATTCCATATGATCAAACCAGTCCACTTCAAATTAATTCCCATGTAATAAGATTAGACTTCTACATATTTAAAACCATATGTGTTTTTTTCTGTTTCATTCTCTTTTCTTTTCTTCTTGCATACCCCCCCCCCCCCCCTTTTTTAAACAATATGAAATGTCAGTAACCTGCTCTCTTTTTTTTTTTTTCTGTTATCAATCTGTCCAATAATGTTTCATTATTAGTCCCGCTCCCACGTCCCCTCCCCATTCCCATTATAAGCTCTGCTTGTTTGACCTGGTCTATGTCCCAATGTTGAGAAAGGAGTGCGACTCTTCAATACATCCGAGTGCGCATGCTCACGAAACGCGTCCATCTGTGATGACGACATCCCCCTGAGTCTGTCGCGTCCTGCTATTCAAGCCTCGCTCTCGAGGCCGCCTTCCGGAGCCGGCCCTCACCATCCACAGGAAGTGTTTCTACAGAATTGCCTGGACTAGCCGACAGTCATACAACGCTGGGGATTCGCCACACTGAGTGACATATACCATGCCTTTTGTTTTCATCACAAATGTGAGTGCATCTATATTGCTGTAAAAATAAATTTCATTTTACTAAACTACTACACCTATAGGCGCCTTTCTCCACTTGTTTTGGCTCAGGTAAGTATAAGAGGGGGGCTGGGGGAATCCTGGACACAAAAGTTTTTTTTACCTTGATGCAGAGAATGCATTAGGGTAAACAACCTTAAAGGGGTTGCAAACGTTTGCATTTTTTTTGAGTGAAGATGGCCGAAAAATTAGAGGGGCTTTTAAACTAGGCGACGGGGAGGGGGGGCGTCCAGAGGTAGAGATAGATAAATTAAAATAATTACAGCGCTCGCAAATATACAAATAATATAACAATAAATGCAGTGAAAACAATTCATAAAAAAGTGAAAGTCCACTTGAGGTCCTTTAAGACGCCATGTGGGAGGGCGAAATGCATTGACGGAATTTCCGGTTTCTGATTCACACAACTTCACTTTCGGTTCTGCGGTGGAGCGCACGCCGGCAGCGATGCTTCCTAGGTTTAACCTTTGCTAAATCCATGCTTACTTTTAACCTACATTGTGTAAGTACCTGTCTATTTGCGCAATAAATTCCTTTGTTAAGCAGCACTTCACTATAGTCCCTTTTTTTATGTCATTTTGGGCACTATGATCCATGCCTGACGGTCATGAACATTGGAGATCTTCCTGGTATATTGATGTGACTTATGCGGCGTACACACGGTCGGAATTTCCGATGGAAACAGTCCGATGGGAGCTTTTCAACGGATTTTCCGACCGTGTGTATGCCCATCGGTCTTTTTCTTTCGGAATTTCCGATGGACTTTGGATTGAGAACCTGTTCTCAATTTTTCCGACGGAAATCCTTTCTATCGGATTTTCCGATCGCGTGTATGCAATTCCGACACGCAAAATTCCGACGCATGCTCAGAAGCATTAAACTTCCCTTCTATAGTGCTGTCGAACGTGTTTTATGCCGCTGTGTTACAGACCGTCAAAATTTGGTGTGACCGTGTGTAGGCAAGACAGTTTGAGCGAAATTCCGTCGGAATTCCGACAGGAAAACCATCAGAGCTTTTTCCGTCGAGAATTCCGACCGTGTGTACGCGGCATTAGTCATCCCTGGCCAACACTCTAAGCCTGAACGACCCCTAGACTGAAAAGCTAGGGATCCATTTCATCCGGTGAGTGGGGACACAGGAGGGAGTGTGGCACACCTCGAGATTTGGAGCACATTTTAATATGAGTGCACTTTTAATATTGGAGCACATCATTTACCAAAATATGGACTTTCACTTTTTTATGAATTGTTTTCATTGCATTTATTGTTATATTATTTGTATATTTGCGAGCGCTGTAATTCTTTTAATTTATCCATATGTCAAGTGTTAGCACTTTGTGTGCAGCAGTTGCAACTTCAGTTACTTAGACATATTTTTCACATATTTTTATATATACTTCAAGCGTGAGTTATATATTTATATATATTCCGTTCACCAGAGGTAGAGATAGTCAGCGAGGAACATATTCCACAGGGTAGTATTGGAGGCATTAGTGGTAGGTTGACTAAAGCACCTAAACCTGAGGTAAGTATAGTAACAAGTCCTATCTGCAACCTCAGAACACCCAATAAGGAGACAGAATGCGACCGGTCTAAACTACGTGGCATGTTCACCAATGCTAGGAGTCCGGCGGACAAGATGGGAGAACTAGAGCTACTGTTGTACGAGGAGGATTTCGATTTTGTAGGAATTTAAGAGACTTGGTTCAACAGCTCTCAATAATTGGCTGGCAACCATTCAAGGGTATTCCCTATATCGCAGGGATAGAGAGGGTAAAAAAGGGGGAGGAGTATACCTGTATATCAAAAATGATATACAAGTGAATGTGAGAGATGACATCACTAAAGGAGCAATGGAGGAGGTGGAATCATTATGGGTAGAGCTACAAAGGGATGAAACTAAGGGGAAAGTAATACTGGGAGTATGCTATAGGCCCCCTAACCAGAAGGAGGAGGTGGACATCCTACCTCAATTTGGATTAGCGGCAAGGATGGAAAGTGTCATCATAATGGAGGATATTAATTATACAGAAATAGACTGGGGGGAAGGAACCGCGCATTAATCTAAGGGGCGCCAGTTCCAAAATGTCTTCCAGGACAATTTCATGGGTCAGAGGGTAAACGCACCAACTAGAGACAAAGCGTTACTAAACCTACTGATTACCAACAATACAGACCTGATCACAGATGTGGAAATACGGGACAATTTAGGAAAGACAGATCAACGGTCAATTAGTTTCAGTATAAATCACACTAATAGGAAACATAAGGAGAATACAAAGACATGATATTCAAAAGAGCCAACTTCCCTAACTTATGAGCCTTGCTAGATGATACAAATTGGGATAAAATCTTCGGAAAAAAGAACATGGAGGAGAAATGGGTATGCTTTAAGAGCATATTAAATAAGGGCATTAGCCAGTGCATCCAAATGGAAAATACATTTAAAAATGCTAATAAAAGTCCTGGGTGGCTTAACTCCAACGTAAAAATGCATATTAAAGCAAAGAAGAAGGCCTTTTAAAAAATACAAGGCTGAGGGATCATCAGCAGTATTCTAACTTTACAAAGAATACAACAAGAAATGTAAGGGTACAATCAGGGTGGTAAGATAGAACACGAAAGGCACATAGCGGAGGAGAGTAAGAAAAATCATAAATAGTAAGAAAGGGAGGTCAGATCATATTGGTCCCATAAAGAACGATGAAGGTAATCTGGTTACTAAGGATGGAGAGATGGCAAAGGTATTACATTTCTTCTTCTCAGTTTTCACTAGGTATTCGGGGGGCTTCAGTAACCAAAACTGCAATGTTTATCCTCATGACATGTCCTCATGGCTAACAGAGGACAAAATTAGAAATAGACTTAAAAACATAACTTTAATAAGTCAATGGGACCAGATTGCTTGCACCCGAGGGTCTTTAACCACTTTAGCCCCGGACCATTTGGCTGGCCAAAGACCAGAACACTTTGTGCGATGCGGCACTGCGTTGCTTTAACTGACAATTGCGCGGTCGTGCGACGGAGCACCCAAACAAAACTGATGTCCTTTTTGAGCAAAAGTTATAGCTTCTACAAAATAGGGTATAGTTTTATGTCATTTTATTAATCATTTTTTTTTACTAGTAATGATGGCGATCAGTGATTTTTATCGTGACTGCGACATTATGGCGAACACATCAGACAATTTTGACACATTTTTGGGACCATTCACATTTATACAGCGATCAGTGCGATTAAAATTGCATTGGTTACTGTGTAAATGTGACTGGCAGTGAAGGGGTTAACACTAGGTGTCGCTGTAAGGGTTAAGTGTGTCCTAGGGAGTGATTCTGGGGGGAGGGGCTACGTGTGACACATCACTGATCACCGCTCCTGATTACAGGGAGCTGTGATCAGTGACAGTGTCACTAGGCAGAACGGGGAAATGCTTGTTTACATTAGAATTTTCCCGTTCTTCCTCTCCGTGAGACGATCTCGGGTATAAGGAACTCAGTCAAGTAATTGCCAGACCATTTTTCCTAATTTTTATGAATCGTCTGACTGGAATGGTACCAGCTGATTGGAGAAAAGCCAATGTAACACCAATATTTAAAAAAGGTCCACGATACATCCCTGGGAATTACAGACCGGTTAGCCTAACATCAATTGTATGCAAGCTCTTGGAGGGGATGATAAAGGACTATATACAAGATTTTAGTAATGACAACGGTATCAATAGCAGTAATTCATGGATTCATGAAGAATCGTTCTTGCCAAAGCAATCTATTAACCTTCTATGAGGAGGTGAGCTGCCATCTAGATAAAGAAAGGCCTGTAGACGTGGTGTATCTGGATTTTGCAAAAGCATTTGATACAGTTCCCCATAAACATTTAGGCTGGGTTCACACCATTGCGAATTGGATGCGGATCACCAATTCGCAATAGCAGGAGATTTTGACCGGCTCTCGATGGAGCCGGTTCACATATCTCCGCAGCAGGTCCGGTGCATTTTGCAGAAAAACGCTGTGCGTCTTTTGGTCCGTTTCAGGTGCAAATTCAGGCTGAAATCGGACCTGAAGTGGTGAACAAGTATGCACCGGACCACTGCTGTGAGATGGATCCGTCTTAGGTGTGAACCGAGCCTAATTGTATGTAAGGTTAGTTGGCATGGACCATAGAGTACATGGATTGAAACTGGCTACAGGGGCAAGTTCAGAGGGTAGTGATAAATGGGATAAATGGGAAGTACTCGGAATGGGTAGGGGTGGAAAGTGGGGTCCCCCTGGGTTCTGTGCTGGGACCAATCCTATTTAATTTATTCATAAACGACCTGGAGGATGGAGTAAACAGTTCAATCTCTGTATTTGCAGACGATACTAAGCTAAGCAGGGCAATAACTTCTCCGAAGGATGTGGAAATCATGCAAGAAGATCTGAACAAATTAATGGGGAGGGCAACTACATGGCAAATGAGGTTTAATGTGGAAAATTTTTAAATAATGCATTTGAGTGGGAAAAATATGAATGCAATCTACTCATTGGGGGGAGAACCTCTGGGGGAATCAAGGATGGAAAAGGACCCAGGGGTCCTAGTAGATGACAGGCTCAGCAATGGCATGTAATACCAAGCTGCTGCAAGCAAAGCAAACAGAATATTGGCATGCATTAAAAAGGGGATTAACTCCAGAGATAAAATGATAATTCTCCCACTCTACAAGACTCTGGTCCAGCCGCACCTGGAGTATGCCATCCAGTTCTGGGCACCAGTCCTCAGGAAGGATGTGCTGGAACTGGAGAGAGTCCAGAGAAGGGCAACAAAACTAATAAAGGGTCTGGAGGATATTAGTTATGAGGAAAGGTTGCGAGCACTGAACTTGTTCTCTCTGGAGAGGAGACGCTTGAGAGGGGATATGATTTCAATGTACAAATACCGTACTGGTGACCCCACAATAGGGATACAATTTACTGTGTAAGGGAATTTAATAAGACACGCAGCCATTCAATAAAATTTGAAGAAAAGCGATTTAATCTTAGACTGCGTAGACCGTTCTTTATGGTAAGAATATGGAATTCCCTTCCATAGGCGGTGGTCTCAGTGGGGAGCATCGATAATTTCAAAAAACTATTAGATAAGCAACTGAACGGCCACAACATACAGGGATATACAATGTAATACTGACCTATAATCACACACATAGGTTGGACTTGATGGACTTGTGTCTTTTTTCAACCTCGCCTACTATGCAACTATGCAACTATGTAACATACCTACCTGCTCTGTACAAGGGTTTTGCACAGAGCAGCCTTGATCCTCCTCCTCTGGGGTCCCCCCTTGCCGCCCCCTGACTCCTCCCCTTTATCGAGTGCACCCACGGAAAGCCGTTTTCCATGGGGGCACCCGTGCCGGCTTGCTCCTGAGTCCCACTGCTGCGTCAAGTGACATTTGAACTCGGCCCTGCCCCCTGCTACCTTGTCACTGGATTTGATTGACAGCAGCGGGAGCCAATGGCCCCCTGCTGCTATCACTCTATCCAATGGGGACAGAGACAACGGCTGGACCCGCTAGGCTCATGCACATTGCTGGAACGGATGGGCTCAGGTAAGAAAAAGGGGGGGGGGGGGTCCGGGGTGGGCAGCTAAAGCAAAGAAGGATTTTCACCTTAATGCATAGAATGCATTAACCGCTTGCCGACCAGCCACCGCAGTTATACTGAGGCAGGTTGGCTCAGCTGTGCAAATTGCTGTAGGTGTACATCGGGCTCGTACACAGCGATCTGTGGGTGCGCACGTGCCGATTGGCCAGCAGGGGAGCCAATCAGTGCCAGTGTCATTAGTACAATGTCAGTGCATATTTTTAGCACTGATCACTGTAATAATGTCACTGATTCAAAAAAAAAAGTGTAACAAATGTGCGTTAGGTGTCCGTTTTGTCCGCCGCAATGTCGCAGTCCCACTAAAAATCGCAGATCACCGACATTACTAGTAAAAAATAAATAAATAATAAAAATGCAATAAATCTTTCCCCTATTTTGTAGACTCTAACTTTTGCACAAACCAATCGATATACGCCCGTGCCATTGTGCTGACGTATATAGTCGTGCGCTGGTCGGGAAGCGGTTAAGGTGAAAAACCTTGAGACTTTACAATCCCTTTTAAGCAAAATTTCCCAGCTTTGTTTAGCATTTGCATTACTGACCCTCCCAGATTCACAGGCTCCAAGGTCTCCCTAGAACAGGGGTCTCAAACTGGTGGCCCTCCAGCTGTTGCAGAACTACAAGTGCCATCATGCCTGTGGGAGTCATGCTTGTAACTGTCAACCTTGCAATGCCTCATGAGACTTGTAGTTCTGCAACTGCTGGAGGGCCGCCAGTTTGAGACCTCTGCCCTAGAAGGTAACGCAAAGTATTTGCTGTTCCTACAATGTATGTAGATTTAGGATAAACTTAAAGCAGAACTTAACTGTATCTGAGCACCAGAAACTGAAAACACAATTTATTCATTTTTATTGTTCAAAGTAAACAAATCCATCCATCCATGTCTCCATGCTTTATTTTATTAAGAAACCACTTTGAAAAACACCCCCTAATATTTCTAGCTAAAGCCATTTTGCATAAGGGCAGATGATTCATGTATCATTTACTTCCTGGAATCCATCATCCATCTTCCTGGAATACATCAGGCATGCAGGCCGGAGGGTATGCTTAGCTAAGAAACCAGTCCCCCCCTTCTCCAGATAAAAAAAAAAAAAAATGACCACGAAGACTCCTGGGATGTATGACATCATTTGAGCCTTGGCCAAAAACCAGAAAGCAACTAAAGAAATTTAAAAAAGTTAAATAAAATATAATATACCTTCCTATCTACACTGAACAAAATTAAAAATGCAACACTTTTGTGTTTGCCCCTATTTATCACGCAAAGATCTACGACTTTTTCTATGTACACAAAAGGCCTATTTCTCTGAAATATTGTTCACAAATCTGTCTAAATCTGTGTTAGTGAGCACTTCTCCTTTGCCGAGATAATCCATCCACCTCACAGGTGTGGCATATCAAGATGCTGATTAGACAGCATGATTATTGCACAGGTGTGCCTTAGGCTGGCCACAATAAAAGGCCACTCTAAAATGTGCAGTTTTATCACACAGTACAATGCTACAGATATCGCTGGGGAGGGAGTGTGCAATTGGCATGCTGACTGCAAGAATGTCCACCAGAGCAGAGCGGTTGCCCTTGAATTGAATGTAAATTTCTCTACCATAAGCCGTCTACAAAGGCGTTTCAGAGATGTTGGCAGTACATCCAACTGGACTCACAATGGCAGAGCATGTGTAACCACACCAGCCCAGGACCTCCACATCCAACATCTTCACCAAGATTGTATGAGACCAGTCACACGCTGCAACAATCGGTTTGCAGAACCAAAGAATTTCCACACAAACTGTCAGAAACCATCTCAGGGAAGCTCACCTGCATGCTCGTTGTCCTCACGGGGTCTCGACGTGACTGCAGTTTGTCGTTGTAACCGACTTGAGTGGGCAAATGCTCACATTCGATGGTGTCTGGCACTTTGGAGAGGTGTTCTCTTCACGAATGAACCCCGGTTTTCACTGTACAGGGCAGATGGCAGACAGCGTGCATGGCGTCGTGTGGGTGAGTGGTTTCTGATGTCAACTTTCCACAGCTATTGAAGAGGAATGGACCAACATTCCACAAGCCACAATCAACAACCTGATCAACTCTATGCAAAGGAGATGTCCTGCACTGCCTGGGGCAAATGGTCACACCAGATACTTTCTGGTTTTCGGACCCCCCCAATACAGTAAAACTGCACATTTTAGAGTGGCCTTTTATTGTGGCCAGCCTAAGGCACACCTGTGCAATAATCATGCTGTCTAACCAGCATCTTGATATGCCACACCTGTGAGGTGGATGGATTATCTCAGCAAAGGAGAAGTGCTCACTAACACAGATTTAGACAGATTTGTGAACAATATTTGAGAGAAATAGGCCTTTTGTGTACATAGAAAAATGCATAGATCTTTGCGTTCAGCTCATGATAAATAGGGGCAAACACAAAAGTGTTGCGTTTATAATTTTGCTCAGTGTTTTTACTAGGCATAACAGCATAAGGATTAAAAATAGATAAAAAAAAAGTTGATTACGACAGTTTACTTCGGCTTTAAAATTCAGTTCTTAAACCGTACGCATTTCACATAAAAGGCCCAGTTTGGCATCCCTGATTTAGCCAAAAATAAGGTAGGAAATGCTTAGTATGGCTGCCAGGAAAATTAAAGTACACTAAGGTTGTGACGCTATGAACTTTCCTAGCAGTCCTCCTCGGCTTTAACGTAGGAGATTAACAAAAAACAGAACCAGAAGTGGTAAGATAAAAATACTTTTTATTCTTTCCAACATCCTCAATGGATTTATTTTAGAAAATAAATCCTTAAGGACACATCCTGTTGAGTGTAATATGTGCCAATATAACTTGTAATTCTTACCTTGGAAAGTGAAATTGGAAATAACCTGGTAGCAATAACAGTTTACTGCCTGCCATTTACCAAGTGCAGATTATCAGTCATTTGGGCGCCCAAGACAGGCTGACTTGCCTGGCTAAGCATATCCTCCCTAGTTGCATACTGATGCCAATTATTAGGAAAAAGGCAAATACAAGCACTGCAAAGTAGAAATAGCACCAAGCAGAATGGTGGCAATGCAAGCTCATTGCAACTGACTTGCAGGCAGTTCACACTGCCCTATGTACACCACAGGGAGTGTCAATACAAAGTTAAGAACTGTCAATTCGGACAGGAATCAGATGGCATGGGTGTGAACACCCATGCACAGTGGTGGAATAAGGTCATTTAGAGCCCAGGACGAGCATGCCAATTGAGCCTCCCCCCCATCCGCCTCCTTCTTCATCCCCCTCCCAACATAAATCCCCCCCCCCAATAGCCACTCTTAGCACACCTCCCTAAATTGGCCCTCCTAGAACAATTCTTACCCCCTGCCATTCCTTAAATTCCCCTTCTCAACACAAATCCCCTCCCCCCAATCTCCTTGTGGTGCTCCCCCCCACTTCACATGATACTACAGTGCCCAGGGCAGCTGCCCCTCCTGTCTACCCCTTGACCAGGCCCTGCCCATGCGATTCGATTCTGGTGCGGAGAAAAAAAAAGTGTCCTGCACAAGTTTGGTCCGAATGCAATGCGAATTCAGTCATACGATATGTATGGCTGAATTTGCATCGCACAGACATAGCATGTGATCTGCTCAGCAGTGCGGTGTGAATCGCATGCGATGTCTGGCATTGCTGCAGTGTGAACCGGCCCTTAAAGCGGAGTTCCACCCGCACCAAAAATATTAAAAGTCAGCAGCTACAAATACTGCAGCTGCTGACTTTTAATAATCGGACACTTACCTGTTCCAGGGTCCAGCGATGCGGGGGGTCGAAGCTCCGAGAGCCCCCCGATCCGCTCGGCTGCGCCGGCATTGCAATTGTGGGCACCCGGCTACGGCTTCAAAGCCGGGCACCCACTGCGCATGCGCGAGTCACGCTGCATGTCTTTATTGGTCCCCATTGTGTCCTGGGAACTGTGTGTTTCCCAAGACACAACGGGAACCCTCGGATATGGGCGGGCATCCTCGGATATGGGCGGGGCAGATACCTGTATTATACAGGTATCTGCACCCCCCTCCCCCCTGAAAGGTGTCAATTGTAGCACCGGAGGGGGGAGGAATCCGATAAGCGGAAGTTCCACTTTAGGGTGGAACTCCACTTTAAAGCCCGTCTGCATTCAATATATAGCAAAAAATAAAGATAGTTATAAAAAGTATCTAAGAAGAAATCAGACTGTGGTCCAGGGTGGACTGTGGCCTGAAAGGTAGCGCTAGGAAAACAAAACTAAACTAAATATGAAAAAACTCAACAATTAGTGATAATAATAATAATAATAATACATTAATCCCACGTGATGAGTGAAAGAACGTGTCCTTAATGAAAAAAATATTCTCCACAAAACAATTTCGAATAGTGACTTTCAAAAATTAATTTACACAAATAACCATAAAGGTGCCATAGTGTTCATATATGTTCGAGAAATCAAAACATAAAAAGCTGAAGTGAAGAAGAGGATGAATAGTGCTTCCTTGACAAAGCCGTGTATCTTCACAAAATAATCTTCAATCAATCTTCCACCACACCATTGTGCTTAAATGTGTCTCCCATAGGAAATTCACTCACCAGATGTCGTTGCCCACACTCTCGTGTAAGGCAATCAAGCGTATACAATCTCCAAAATTAGGTTAGTGATCCTCCAATATTTTCCACAGTGCAATCAAAATGCTCCACATGTAAGTAGAAAAGTGCTCCAATAGTGTAATACTGTAAATTTATTTAAAAATAACACACATTCCAAGCTTCAAACAGTACACTCACATTTTAAAAGGATAAAATCAGCAGAATAGAATCTTAAAAAAAACCACAGCAGGTTCCACTCCAATCCTTCAAGCACTGCAATACAACTTCAGAATATAAATCAGGCAATTGGTCACGGCGGACCTGAGGTGTCTGCAATAACACAGTCTAGTTCTCACCCTCTCCGACCATCGAAATAGATCAGCCTCTGTATTCGAACGTAACTTAGTTTGGAAAAGATGTAAACACTAAAACTGAATGCCGCTTAGCCACGCTCCAGACATGTTTCGTCACTTCCGGACTTATTCATGGGGTTCTACACCTCAGGTCCGCCGTGACCAATTGCCTGATTTATATTCTGAAGTGGTATTGCAGTGCTTGAAGGATTGGAGTGGAACCTGCTGTGGTTTTTTTTAAGATTCTATTCTGCTGATTTTATCCTTTTAAAATGTGAGTGTACTGTTTGAAGCTTGGAATGTGTGTTATTTTTAAATAAATTTACAGTATTACACTATTGGAGCACTTTTCTACTTACATGTGGAGCATTTTGATTGCACTGTGGAAAATATTGGAGGATCACTAACCTAATTTTGGAGATTGTATACGCTTGATTGCCTTACACGAGAGTGTGGGCAACGACATCTGGTGAGTGAATTTCCTATGGGAGACACATTTAAGCACAATGGTGTGGTGGAAGATTGATTGAAGATTATTTTGTGAAGATACACGGCTTTGTCAAGGAAGCACTATTCATCCTCTTCTTCACTTCAGCTTTTTATGTTTTGATTTCTCGAACATATATGAACACTATGGCACCTTTATGGTTATTTGTGTAAATTCATTTTTGAAAGTCACTATTCGAAATTGTTTTGTGGAGAATATTTTTTTCATT
The DNA here is from genome assembly GCA_028564925.1 of Lithobates sylvaticus. Lineage (NCBI taxonomy): Eukaryota > Metazoa > Chordata > Amphibia > Anura > Ranidae > Lithobates > Lithobates sylvaticus. The sequence continues at coordinate 102,932,963 of CM053029.1, forward strand.
AAGGACACGTTCTTTCACTCATCACGTGGGATTAATGTATTATTATTATTATTATTATTATCACTAATTGTTGAGTTTTTTCATATTTAGTTTAGTTTTGTTTTCCTAACGCTACCTTTCAGGCCACAGTACACCCGGGACCACAGTCTGATTTCTTCTTTTACACTTATATATTCAAGTAGCTGCTTTTAGCTTTAGTACCATCATTGTTGAAGGCGCACAGGCTGGGATTTGGATAGGTGCCTGGTTTTATTCTGAATTCCTACATATTTATTATAAAAAGTATCTAGTTTTATTAAAAATAAGGACTTTGAGGGCTTTTTCAAGTTTGGTAGGCCTGCATTGGGAAGCTATTCCAGCACAGTCCCACCACAAGAAATGCCTTGTTTCTTCTGCTATCATCCTACAACCCACGGTTGCGTTGTAGCTCAGCCTGTAATGTGAATGGGTCCTAAAGCTGGACTGCAGACAGATTTAAGGGTCAAAATTCATAAATGTACTTTTTAAATGCAAGCATTGCATTCCCTGTACAGAGGAGCTTTGGCCAAGGAAGGGAGAAGCAGCATAAGGAGCTCAGTTGTGCTACAGTGCAAGGAGCATGCCGATATGAGGAGATATCAGAGTGACAAAGAGATTAGCTCCTCAGTCTGCTGCTTCTCCTTTTATTGTCCCGTCATGGACTGTGAGTCAGGAGGAGACCTGTAAGTGCGTTACTGAACTGCAGCAAAGAAAAATCAGGCCCCCTCACCAGCCAGACAGGGTTCTGTGGAGTAGCAGAGCTATGTAAATATCAGAGCTGGATGAAAAGAAACGTGAATCTTTTGACAGGTAAACACGTTCCCATATGTGTATTTCATCCAGGTGTAGCACCCTGGTGTTTAGGCAGGGTTGCTAGTAAATTTAGTTTGCCAGATGGTAGTTGCCCTGGTTAATTGTTAGTAGATTATCCACTGATTCCTCTCTTGCTGCACTTTCTCTCTTGTCGCTAGGCACTAGGTGGCATTATGCTGGTGACATTAGATAGACAAGGGCTTAGCAAGGTCAGGTTATGAATGGATGGGGTGTCTCAGACAATTGGCGGGGGCTTCTTTAGCCCCTTGGCCTGTTAGGAAAGCCTATTTATTTGGGTGGAGTCAGGTGATCAGGGTTCTGTGCCACCTGGAAGGCTGTCTGGGTGGATGTGTGTTATGCTGCCCTGGGCTGCAAGGAGTCCTATCCCCGGGACCTCTGGCTGCTAGGCTGCCTGAGGGCCTATCCAGAAGCAGGAGAAGCAACGCAGAGTTGGGACTGCAGGATTGGAGTCCAACCGAGAGAAAAAGTTCAGCAGGACGAGAAACCAGTTGTAGTCGGAGGTAGAGGTGAAGCTGTCGCCACTAAGGGTCCATCCACCTTGTTATCGGAGACGACTGTGAGTAAGCTGGAGCCAGTACCAGAGCAGTCTTCTCACCAGCCGGGGAAGAAGTTGTAAAAACTTCAGCAAGTGCCAAGCCAGGGACCTAGTGTGTCAACAGGGGTGTAGCTTGAGGAGTATCTATGAGTGCTAAGCCAAGGACCCAGCAGGGAAGCGGGGTGACACTTGAGGAAGATACTGAGTTCTGGAAGTGGAAGAACTCAGGGGATCCAGTGGCAATTGGGTCTGAGAGTCTGGTGAGAGACTGGGAGCTTGTTGAGTGAGGACCTATGGTGAGAGACTGTAGAGTGCGAGGAGAACTATTCTGTGTTGCCAATAGTTAAGTACAACTACCATTAGAAACTGTAAGGAGACAGCGCTCCTACCTATACAGAAGTGGTATCTGGCTGGAGGCCCTCCACTTTATAGCTGTCTACCTATAGAAGTCTCGGAGTCTGACAATTATTATTGCATCTACTTAAGGGTGTCCTGGCCCTAACCCGCTCTCCCACAGTTCTGTAAAGAGACAAGAACTCTTATTTGCATTCAAAAAGTGTCTGGTGCCCATCACTCCATCTTGCATATCACACCCGCCATGCCTCGTAACCCACACTACAAAGACGGATGTCAGCTATCCCTGACTCTGGACGTCACCATTAGGCCTTTCGAGGCCTGGGACCTTGCTACACATGTACAGGGGGTCCCCGGGTTACAAACAAGATAGGGACTGTAGGTTTGTTCTTAAGTTGAATCTGTTTGTAAGTCGGAACAGGTAAATTTTTTAAGTGTAGCTCCAGTCAAAATATCGATTTTTACGTTTATTAGATAACATAGAGAAGGGTTATCACCCCTGTAACATTTGTTTTGCTGTCTGTGCTCCTGTTCAGAAGATTTGACCTCACCTTCTGTCCCAATGACAATTGGATTTTGAAAATTTTGGGTTGTTAGGGAAGCATGGACTGGTGATAAAGCATCGGTGGAGAGACCTTTTTCCCATATTAACTCTTACAGGAGTGAATTTGCCTTCCTAGGGGTGGATTTCCTCTCACTTCCTGTTGTCTCCCTCCGTTTGTAAGTAGGAGTCGTTTGTAAGTCGGATGTTTGTAAGTAGGGGACCCCCTGTATTTAGAAGTTTACCTAGAGCTTAGCTTTAAGGGTTGAATGGAACAGCCAAATGTTTTTGTATTAAATATCATAGAGCCCAAGTTTAAGGTTTGTACAATGGCCCTTCAGGTTTAAAGTGGTAATAAACCCAAAAGCAAACATGTATTATATTGCATACCAATTACCAATTAATTCTTAGATGTGATGGCTGTATTCATTTTCTTTTTTTAGGTTCTTTCTTTTACGGTATTTTCATCTGTTGATTCAGTCAGTAAGTTTGTTGTTTTTCAAAAGCACAAGCTCTGCAGCAAAATGTTACAGAGATGAGACGAACCATTTAACACTAGGAGGAGTGCTTACAATGATCAGATTGTATTTATTTTTGTAAAACCTGTATCTCAAAAGAAAATAAATACCGCTGTAAATTAGAATAAAGCATTGGCTGGTCTTTAGCTTGTGTAGCAAGGTCTCTTTCAGGGCCAAAAATAGCTGACATCCTTCTGTATGTGGTGGGTTGTGAGGCATAGTGGGTGCAAGGTGGATAAAGTTACTGGGTGCCAGACACTTCTTGGATGTAAAAGAGGTTTTATTTCTCTTGACAGTACTTTTTATATTTTGAGGGGAAAGAGGGTTAGGGCCAGGATACCCTTAAGCAGTTGCAATTTAAATTGGCACACTCCGAGACTTAAATATGAGGACAGCCATGCAGGGAAAGGCCCCAGCAAGGCACCACATCTGCACGTGCAGGATTGTGGTCTCCTATGGCAACAGCCTTTAACAGTTCCTAACAAAAATCGTTATGGTTCTCTTTGCTTCACAACTTCTACTTGTAGTTCTTCAGCCCCTTGAGCTCCTGGTCTCTCACTGGACCCTCTGATTCACTGACTCTGAATCCCTGGAGCTCCTCAAAACTTTGCAGTGATATCTCCCTCGAGCAACACCCAGGGCCGTCTTTATCGCAGGGCAAAAGGGGCAGCTGCCCAGGGCCCAGTTATTGTTGTGAGGCCCGAAGCAGCAGCCCCTTGAGCATGCGCCAGTGTTGCCATAGATCTGACATTCTGCCTGCCACAGCGAAGCCGCTGAAGTCTCACCTCCTGGCTCCTGCTGCTGCTGCTGCCGACAATAGTGGTTAGTTGCTAGGACGGCCTGGCGTCTAGCAACCAACCACGTGGCTAATCTGACTCCACCTCAGCCCCCGCATTCAGTGAAGATCGGAACTTTCTCCTGCAGTCCTGGCTGCTGCCAGACCTCTAGGCTCCCCCTGCAGCTGTCAGTGGTGGTTGGTTGCTAGGTCACAGCCACTCAGAATCTAGCAACCAACCACATGGCTTGTCTGACTCCGCCACCGCCCACCGTGTTCAGTGGATGAGCACGGGATTTCCTGCTCCAGACTGGGCTGCTGCGACTGTTGCCAGTGCCACATGGTTTGTCTGACTCTGCCCTTCCGCCCCTCAGTATTCAGTGGAGGAGCACAGGGCTTTTCCCTCCAGACCTGGCTGCTGCAGCTGCTGCCAGTCAGTCCAGTGCCAGCTCAGTGAACCCAAGGAAGGTAAGGAAAGGCTCTGATTTATTTTAGAGGAAGAGCAGCAGCTCTGGAGTCCCTGATGTAAGAAGGAGGTGATCCTGATGATAGTTAAACCCATGGAATATTTATTTTGCCACAAGTTTCGGGAAAATTACAAACTTTTTTTTTTTTTTGCACAAAGTTGTAAATGATATATTGCTCAAACATGCCATGGGCATATGTGGAATTACACCCCAAAATACATTCTGCTGCTTCTGCTGAGTACGGAGATACCACATGTGTGAGACTTTTTGGGAGTCTAGCCGTGTACAGGACCCCGAAAACCAATCACCACCTTTAGGCTTTCTAAGGGTGTAAAATGGTGATTTCACTTCCTCAATACCTATTACAGTTTCGGAGGCCATGAAATGTCAAGATAGCACAACCCCCCCCCCCCCCCAAATGACCCCATTTTGGAAAGTAGATACCCCAAGCTATTAGGTGAGAGGCATGTTGAGTCCATGGAATATTTTATTTTTTTTGCCACAAGTTGCAGGAAAATTATTATTATTATTTATTTATTTTTTTTTTACACAAAGTTGTCACTAAATGATATATTGTTCAAACATGGCATGATTATATGTGGAATTACACCCCAAAATACATTCTATGCAAATTCAGTGAGAATGCTGCTCCTGTACTTGCTTCAGGTACTCACTGTGGTCCCTGGTAAAGGTGGTTGGTTCCTTTGTGGTGACAGCTTCCCTTCTACCTCCGACCACTGACAGGTTCTCCGTCCGGCAGAACCATCACTTATAGTTTAAGGTGACCAGATTTTTTTAATTAAATCCAGGGACATATTTTTTTTACTAGTAATGGCGGCAATTAGCGTCTCTCTGCCAATCGCCGCTGCTGCCCGCCTCACAGCCTGTCAAGTCTTACTCTCCGGGCCCCGGCTACTACTGGGTGGGGAGCGGAGGAAGATCACTCCGCCAGGGAAGGCAAGGAGATGGGTAGGTGGCTGGCCGGGACTTGAGCCAAGGCAGAAGAACATGCGAGCAGGAGCGGAATGGGCATGCACCCGAAACTGAAGAAATATTCTCTCCGCTCCGACCAGCACATGATCATCAGAAAGGGGCACAGATAATGAAAAAAAAATACACCCCACCCCCTAAGCTAGTAGGAGCGGCAGAGGCGGGGTGTAATTCCGATTTTTTTCTTTTAATTCTGCACTGACTATCTTTGAAATTGCCCCAGCCCCTGTTTAAATCCAATCCGGGGACAAAACCGGGGACAGACTTGGTTCGGGGACAGTCCCCGGATTGAGGATACTGTCCCCGGGATGTCTGGTCACCCTATTATAGTTGTACTGCAAGCCACAGTCCCAACCCTGCGCTGCCCTCTTACTTCTGGATAGGCCCTCACACAGCCTGGCAGCCAGATGCCCCCAGGATAGGCCCAATCTCGGGCCTAGCAGCCAGCGGCGCACAACACACGTCCACCCAGACAGCCGTCCAGGTAGCACAGAAGATAGATCACCTGACCTCCCCCGAATATATAGGTTCTCCCAGCAGGCCAAGGGATTCAAGAAAACCCCTGCCCATTGGCTGAGATACCCCATATACCCATAACCTGACCTTAGGTTGCCCTTCTCATATCTAGTACCATCAAGTTCCCAGCCACTTAGCGGTAGAAGAGAAAAGTGCAACAAGGCCAAACTTAGGGAGAAATCAATAGATCTCTAGCAATTAAACCAGGGTAACTACTCCTGGCAAGTACATTTGTGAGGAGCTCCCTGACTAAACCCCAGGGTGCTACCCTTAAATTGGTTAGTGTATTTAAATATGCTAGTACATCTAACACTCGCCCCCCATTTTGACAATGTTACTGTCCAAGGGGGCCCCCTGTGCTCCTTCATCCAGAGCGGGGCACTCTAATACAGGAGATTTGTTACTGACCAGATAGCCAGGTTAAACCAGAGCGGGAAAAAAAGCCTAAACATAGAAAACGAATGCAGCACCACATCTAATGATTGGTACACTGCATTATATTACATATTTGGCTTTGGGTTTATTACAACTTTACGTCTCCTAATCAAGCCCCTTTTTGTAGAATTTAGATGGTAAACTGATAGTGTATGACAACATTATTGGGATCATCAGAAATCTCGAAACCTCACATGGACTGATATAAAACTTGAAGGAGAAGAATTGGGGGCGAAGTGATGACTGTTCAGTATCAATCAGCACAACATCCCTGAATTGCATGTATTACAAACACATCAGTCCTGATGTGAAGTGAGTAAATCCACAAAAATGTATAATTTGGCAAGAATTTCACATTATTGGAATCTTTCTACGTAATTAATTTGACCCCTACTTGTGTTTTTTTATACAACAAATTAAAATAACTTTTGCATGAGGAAAAAACATATTAACAGTTTATATTTGCATTGCAGATGATTATCAGTGATGCAAAACAAGACACAGGAAGAGATGGAGATCTTGGAATTTGTAAATAGTTTATTTTTTTTACTTAATTTTATGGCGACTTAGTACAAACATGAAGTACACTGCAGTCCTATGTCCAAACATCTTTTCAGGTCACATGGAATAAGAGGAAATTACATTGCTTAGGATAAACATATTGAGCGTCGGAGTTAAGTCACATGTAATGGTATTTTCCTGGGAGTTTTCCTAATATTTAGGACTCGTTCAGCTTTTTTTGTGGCTGCATTCACCCTGAACTGTGAGCAGGAAACATATGAAAGGGGATGCAGATGCACAGATACAGCCGCATAATGACAGGCAAGCAGGGGTGGGTGTACAGTTATGAACTTAGACAGTGCCTTGTACATGCTCCTGCACTGGTGTGTCCCTGTGTCTGCATCCACTACCATAGGCTGCCTGCATGCAAACTTGGGGTGGATGCATACACAACTAACACGGGCTCATGCATGCAGGATGGGTGCTAGCACCCATCTGAATAAGGCCTAAAGTATATCTACACATAAATGTAGTGGTATAATATATCGTGGGTAGATGAATAGTAGTTATTAATAAGTATTGTCCCGCAGCAACCCAATTCTTCCAGAGAGAGACTTTATTGGCTTCCAAAACAGAACAGTCTTGCAATAGATGACAAAATCCAACAGGGTATAACCATGACAGTGTTAGTCAATTTCTAGAGCCCCATGTATCCATGTGACTTTTGGTGCCTTCATAAAAACACACACTTCTAAACAGACTGAATGCCATGTTATATCCCCCCCACGCACTGAATGGCTGAGCAATTTGATTGGCCATTTCCATTAAATGCTTTCATCTGCTCCTGTCATTCAGAGTGACAGAAGATCACCCCAAGCTGTGAACAGCTGTAGTCATAAACTGCCCTAATCTACATTCTTGCATATTAACATTAACATAGTGACTCTGGGCTATCTGTCCCCTTTGATATGTGGAGTTATTCTTGTTTGGCCACTTCCCCTTTGATCAACAAGTCCCCTTTAATATGTGCAATAAGATTAACAGCTACCATTGTGGCCTGCCTAGAATGAACTTGTCTTAGAATGCCTACATATAACACCATATATAAAATACATAAAAAACACTACAATAAAGTGGTCCTAAAGCCTAAAAATGTTTTCCCTTAATGCTTTCCCTGCCTTAAAATGTCGTCTTTAATGGCTTACCGACCAGCCGCTGCAACTATACTGCGGCAGGTTGTCTTGGCTGCGCGAATCTCGCCTTAGGTGTACATCAGGCTTATACATGACGATCTGTGGGTGTGCGCGCCAGCCAATCAGCGGGCCTGGCAGAATCGATGTCAGCCGGCCGCCCGTGATCGTTCCGCGCAGTGACAGAATGGGGATCTGCCATAGTAAATAACGCAAATCTCTGTTCTGCAGCCATCATTTATCTTGTGCAACACTGTCCAAAAAAGTGCTCCGTGCAATTGTACAAACCACAAACGTGCTGAGGTCTTCACGATGAAATGTATGGGGGGGTTACAGGAAGGAAAGCTGGTCTGCTGGAGACACCTGAATGATCAGAGCTACAAACAAGGCTTGAGCTTGTTGAAGTGAAGCCAGTGTTGAGTTATGTAGAGTTTTTATCATACATAACCCAGGTGCAGGGACAGAATGCACAGTTGCAGTGGGGAAAATAATTATTTGATCCCCTGCAGATTTTGTAAGTTTGCCCACTTACAAAAAAATTAAGGGTCTATAATTGTTATCATTGGTGTATTTTTAATGATAGAGACAGATTAACCAAACATCCAGAAAAAAACACATGATACAAATGTTATAACTTGAATTGCAATTCAGTGAGTAAAATAAGTATTTCATCCCGTACCAACCAACAATAATTTTGGCTCCCACAGACTGGCTACAGTATGAGTTCATGTGGTACACAGATTAGTCCTGTCAATTTAAGAAAGTGCTCCTAACGACAACACATTATGTGTATAAGAGACCCCTGTCCACAGAATATCGTTCTTGCATTCTTATGGTGATATCCTTCCAAATCAACTGCAGGTGATAAATCTCGTGCTCCCCAGGAGGTAATTAAAGTAAAGATATTGTTAGGTACCTGAGTGGTGAGCCTGACTTCGCTGGGAGAGGGCCTCTCTTACGGCTCTGGTTCAGGGCCCACTGGAGTGGAGACAGTGGTCCCGTGAGCACAGCGGGGTAGGAGTGCCTGGAATGGATGCTGTGGCAGACGTAGCTGGTCAGTAGCGATCTCCTGGACACTGAAGCAGCAGAGACTGGCAGGCAGTGGAGCAGGGTCCGGATGCAGGGTGACCCCGAGATGGCATCAGCAACTCTGGAAGTATGCAGCATGCAGGGAGCAGGCAGAGGGGTCGTCAGGCAGGCCGGGTCTGGATACACTTGGCAAGCAGGTAAGTGGGCACAGGCAATGGAGAGGTCAGGCAGGCAGGAGGTCAGTGTTCAGGTATCAGTCCAAAGCAGAGTCAACAGGCCGGGATCAGGAATGGAGAAGGCAGCAGAGTCAAGTGGAAGCCGGATCAGGTAAACAGGAGTACACAAACAGAAGCAGGTTTAAACAAGGGGCAAACTGCAGACGAACAGCACTTGACATGTGCAGCTGTCATTCTTTTAAAGGCCAACTGGCGCCAAACAGCGCTAACGCGTCACGTGTGCGCCCGCGACGCACGTGCCCGCGCTCGCTGCGCACGCGCGCGCGCCTGAGGAGTACGCCGGCGCGTACCCTCGTTTCGACGCCCGGACGAATCAGCGGCGCGTGTGCGCATGCGCGCGCGCCGATTCGACCGTACGTCGCAAGTGGAGCCCTGACATTGCCCCCCCACAAGGGGCAACCTCCGGGTGCCCAGTTGGTCATCCTTCTCAGGGTGTGAAATGAAAAAAGCACGAATTAGTCTTCCAGCATGTATATTGTCCTCAGGTTCCCAAGAATTGCTTTCTGGGCCGAAGCCCTTCCATTTAATCAGAAACTGTCTTTGCCCTTGTCGCCTTCTACAGTCTAGAACAACTTCTACCTCGTACTCCTCGTTTCCATCCACTAGGACAGGTTCAGGAGGCCCGGACTCCCTATTGGGGAAGGGATCGGGTACCGAGGGTTTCAATAGGGAGACATGAAACACAGGATGTATCTTCATGGTGTCAGGCAGGGACAGTTCATAGGACACCTCATTAATCCTCCTCTTTACAGGAAAAGGGCCCAGGAACCTGGGTGCCAGCTTCTTAGAGGGACAGGTTAACTTTAAATTAGAAGAGGAAAGCCATACCTGATCCCCGATTTGCAGATTCAACTCTCCCCTCCTCTTTTGGTCAAAGGCTTTCTTACTGTCCGCCTGGGCCTTGGTTATGGCTTCCTGGAGGATTTGGTTGTTGCGGCTTAGGAAGGTCACTGCGTCCTGGACCGCTGGAACTGAGGACTCTGTAAGAAAATCTGGTAGAAATGTTAAATGGAACCCATAATTGGCGAAAAATGGGGACTGTCCCGTGGTCGAGTGGCTGGCGTTGTTGTACGCAAATTCCGCTAAGGGCAGCAGAGAAACCCAATCATCTTGCACAAATGAAGTGAAACACCTAATGTATTGTTCGAGGGTCTGGTTTGTGCGCTCAGTCTGCCCATTAGTTTGGGGGTGGTAAGCTGAGGATAGGGCCAGCTCAATCTTTAGGCTATCACACAGTGCTCTCCAAAACCGTGAGGTGAATTGGACTCCCCTGTCCGAAACTATATTCTTGGGTACCCCGTGTAACCTAACGATTTCTCGGATAAAAACACGGGCCGTCTCTGCTGCAGATGGGGTTCCCCTTAGGGGTAGAAAGTGGGCCATCTTTGAGAGTCGGTCAACAACTACAAAGATGGCCGTGTGACCTTCAGAGGGGGGCAGCTCGACTATAAAGTCCATCGTTATCATATGCCAGGGTCGGTCAGGTGCAGGGAGAGGCTTGAGTAGGCCCCAGGCCCGGCCCCTAGTAGTCTTGCTTCGGGAGCACACTGGGCATGAACTGACATACTTGGAACAAAATTCCTTCAGACCAGGCCACCAGAAGGTGCGTTGCACTTCAGAACAAAATTCCTTCAGACCAGGCCACCAGAAGGTGCGTTGCACCAGGTCCCTGAGAGTAACAGGTATAATAATCACATTACAACATATAGTACACAAGAAGCTTACATACATCAGTGAGGTAAATCTTAACGGGTTATGCACAATCATTAGTGTCCTGCTAGTGGGTGATATCGGTGGTGGTGGGGTGGTAGGAGGGAGGCTTAGGGTATACGTCAGATTCACAGATCTATACTTGGGCTAGGCGTCTGTGGTTCTCCTTGTTCCAGGGTCCGAATCTCCTCTCGCTTGCGGCTGGAGGAAAGGCCGGAGTCCCAAAGAGAGGAGTCATAGGGCCCTGAGTTTTAGATATTTTACCAGCTGAGACTAAATGGTCCCATCCCTGAAGTGTCTGACGGGTGAGAGTAGCGGGGAGAGCAGCGTCTTTACGCTGGGCCATGGGTGTCCACGGCAAGGCGCAGAGGTCGATCACATTGAGGTGACTCTCTATTTGAACCCAGAGTTTGGACGATGAGTGATGAAACCAATCTACGATGCGTGTGAGTACCAATCTACGATGCGTGTGAGTACCGCCGCCTTGTGGTATACGGAGGCGTCTGGGACCCCTGCTCCTCCCCGGGCCTTCGGGAGAGTCATTGTGTCATATCGTATCCTGGGACGGTCCACCTTCCAAATAAATTTGGAAAAGACCTGACGGAGTTTCTTAAAGAATGAGGTGGGAATATAGATAGGGATGGTTTGAAAGAGGTATAGGAATCGGGGGAGAACATCCATTTTCAAAGCATTCACCCTGCCCAACCAAGAAAGACGTTTGGAAGCGTAAATGGTCAGATCTGCTTGTGTTTTGAGGAGAAGAGGGGTATAATTTCTGGCGAAGAGTTGAGAAGCGTCTGTCGGGATGTTGATACCAAGATAGCGAATGGAGGTGGAGCTTGTCTTGAAAGGGAAGGAAGAAGAGAGTTGTTGGAGGGCCTCCTTTGGGAGAGATATGTTGAGGATTTCCGACTTACTATGGTTAACTTTGAAGTTACTTACCTCTCCATACCTCCGGAACTCCTGTATGATTGAGGGCAGGGATATTTGCGGATGAGTCACGAACATTAGCAAGTCATCCGCAAAGAGAGCAATTTTGGTATGGACAGGACCTATGTGAATACCATGTATAGCTGGGTTGTTCCTGAGGGCGATGGCCAGGTGTTCCATGACAAGGACATAGAGGAGGGGGGATAAGGGGCAGCCCTGACGTGTTCCGTTATGGATAGTAAACTTTGGGGATAGGGATCCGTTCAGTCTGATTCTAGCGGATGGCAAGGTGTAGAGGGACATTATTCTGGAGATCATGTTGTGGCCCAGTCCTATCTGTTGTAGGGATAGGCGGAGGAATTGCCAGTCGACGCGGTCGAAGGCCTTCTCCGCGTCGACTGTGAGGAGGCATAATGGGATATTGTGGGTACGGGCATAATCTGTGATGAGAAGTGTTTTCAAGGTGTTATCTCGTGCCTCTCGTCCACTTACAAAGCCAACCTGGTCTAAGTGTATTAGGCGGGGCAACAATGGCTGCATTCTATTTGCCAACACCTTGGCAAACACCTTCAGATCTACTCCTATCAATGATATAGGTCGGTAGTTCGCACATAAAGTCGGGTCTTTGTCTGGCTTTGGGATAAGGGAGATATGTGCTTCCAGAGTTTGCGTGGTGAATGCTGATCCCTCGGAGAGGGAGTTAAACACATTTGTTAAGAAGGGGGTGAGAAGGGGGGCAAATTGTTTGTAAAATTTTGGAGTAAAGCCGTCAGGGCCAGGGCTTTTACCCGATGGGGTAGCTGCAATGGCACAAGCGACTTCGTCCTCCGAGATTGATGCTTCAAGGTCCTCTATCGTTTCGTCATCTAAAGTGGGTAATGCAGTCTGTGAAATATATGAGGTCTGGGCTTCCGCCGTAGTAGAGAGGGATTCGGTGGGGCTTGCTGCAGGTATGTTATATAGGGATTGGTAAAAATCCCTGAATATCTGGCCCATTTTAGAAGGCGAGGAAACCGTTTCTCCAGATTTGTCCTGTATGTGTGGTATAAAGGTGGTGGATTGTTTAGTGTGTAGCGTACGGGCCAACGATCTACCACATTTGTCTCTAAACTGGTATTGGTGAAAGGCGAGTTTGTTTGCAAACGTACGGGCTGACGCTTCGTATAGTTCCCTGAGCTGTGTGCGGGCAGAAGAGACCTCTGCAAGCGTTTCTACTGTTGGAGAGCGCTTATGGGTAGTCTCCAGAGTCCTAAGTTTAAGTACTGCGGTATCTATCGCGGCCGAGCGTTCCCTCTTCAGACGGGCTCCCATTTGAATAAAACTGCCCCGCAAAACTGCCTTTAATGCCTCCCATTTAATGGTTGGTGAAGTGTCGTCAGAAGCGTGATCGGCAAGAAAATTTGAAATGGTCTCCGAGATCCGCGCATCACACCCTGGATCTGCTAGTAGCGAGTCGTTTAGCCGCCATGTCCACTCTCTCACTGGAGTGGAGGGGATCGAGAATGTTAGGTAAATGGGAGAATGGTCGGACCATACCATAGGGTCAATTTCACATTCTGGGGACCAATCTAGACAGCCATGGTCGATCAGAAAGTAATCAAGGCGACTGTATGATTGGTGAACGTGTGAGTAGTGGGTGTAGTTTCGGGATTTAGGATACAGTATCCTCCATACATCTATAAGATGCATGTTGTAGATGGCACGTTTCAGAGCCCGCAACTTCGGGAAAGATATGGAAGAGCGGGAGGTTGAGGAATCCAAAAGTGGGTCTAGCGGGGCGTTAAAATCTCCTCCGAGTATGAGCTTGCCCTCCCTGAAACCCGCCAATGTCCTTAAGTACTGCAGGGCTGATGGAATTTGGTGGGTATTGGGCAGGTATATGTTGGCTATTGTAAATTTTTCCCCCCATATGGAAATTTTCACAAAAACGTATCTTCCCTGGGGGTCCGCCATATGATCGAGAAGTTCAATGGGGAGTGACTTATGAAAAGCAATGGATACACCCTTAGATTTTTGTGTCGGGTTGGTGCTGTGGATCCATCTATTGAAATATCTGTTGGAGCAGGAAGGGGTGGAGTCAGAGTGGAAATGGGTCTCTTGTAGCAAAAGCACATTAACCTGACGTTTGTGCATCTGGTAAAGGATTTGCCCACGTTTCGAGGCAATGTTGAGACCATTCGCGTTGAATGAACAGAATTTTAATTGCGGGCGAGAAGTCACCGTGTGAGCCATGCTGGAGTGAGTAAGAGCTCTATAAGAAATAAGTGGAGGAGAAATGAGGAAGAAAAATGAAGGAAAAAAAAAAAAAAAAAAGGGAAAAAGGATAATGGTTTGATAGGGGGTTAGGGGGTAGGGCGGTAGAACAGAAAGTTGGAATGGGGAGAAGGAGGTAGGGGGGGGGGGGGGAGAAGAAAGTGCAAGGATAGGGGGAAGTAGATTCTAGATGTAGAGACACCTAAGAAAAAGTGTCTATGAGTGCTAAGGTGTTCGCAAGGGCGAAACACTGCGTGAAATGTCACGCTCTAGGCACAAAATGTGCCAGACCTACTGTGGGAGAAAGGTCGAGATGGATTGGCCTGAGTCGTGATCCCGACAGCATAGCAGTACTGGGCGTCGTGTATTTGGCACACCTAGTATTTGACCCGTTTAACCCGGATGGGTACTCGGGGGGGGGGGGTTCGGTAACAAACACCTAGATAAATTATATTGGCTCCAAATTACCGGGAGAAAATAGGAGGAAGAGAGGGATAACGGAGGACCAACCCGGGGAGGCACCCAAGCCCCTCTCTACGGTTTAGTGAAAGTCCTGGGGGAAGGAGCGGGTTCAGGGAGGCCTCCCTGATCTGGGACAGACAGTAAATCTCGGTTGTAGCAGAAGAAAGTTGCTTTGCAGGGAGGATGGTATCAGGAGGAGAGGATGGTGGAGTCTTTAGGGCAGTCGAACATGCGTGAGAGCGCGTCTGGCTTCACATTTTTAGATCCAGGCCGGTAGGTAATGTGGAAGCTGAAACGTGAAAAGAAGAGGGCCCAGCGGGCTTGTCGTGGTTTTAGACGTTTTGCCGTCCTTAAGTACTCGAGATTCTTGTGGTCCGTGTATATTAATACAGGGTGGACTGCTCCCTCCAACAAGTATCTCCATTCCTCCAGTGCTGATTTTATGGCTAGCAGTTCTCGGTCACCCACATCATAGTTCCTTTCTGCGGGTGAAAGTTTCCGGGAGAAGAAGCCCACAGGGTGCATTAGGTCGTTATTGCCCTGGCGTTGGGAGACCACAGCCCCCACTGCTACCTCAGAGGCATCCACTTCCAGGATGTATGGGAGAGATGGGTCAGGGTGACTGAGGATGGGAGCGGATGTAAATCGCCCTTTGAGTTTCACAAACGCCTCCTGGGCCTCTGGACCCCAATGAAACCGTACATTCTGCCTTGTTAGCTGCGTGATTGGTGAGATGATGGCCGAGAACCCTTTGATGAACTTTCTGTAAAAATTCGCAAATCCGACAAAACGCTGCACACCCTTCTTGTCAGATGGTGCCGGCCAGTCCAGTACAGCTGTTACCTTTTGCGGGTCCATCTCAATGCCTGCTGGGGAGATCTGAAGACCCAAGAATTGGATGCTCTGCTGCTCGAAGGTGCACTTCTCTGCTTTCGCGTACAATCCGTGCTGACGAAGACGGAGTAAGACTCGGCCCACATGCCCCCGATGCTGCTCAAGCGTTCTGGAGAAGATTAGGATGTCATCCAAGTACACAATGACAAAAATGTCCAGAAAGTCCCTGAAGACCTCATTTATGAGGTGCTGGAAAGTAGCCGGGGCATTACAAAGGCCGAAGGGCATCACCAAGTATTCGTAATGCCCAAAACGGGTACGAAATGCAGTCTTCCACTCATCGCCTGATCGGATGCGAACCAGGTTGTAGGCCCCTCTTAAGTCCAGTTTGGAGAATATGGTGGCCACTCTTAGTTTTTGAAACAGTTCGGGTATTAAGGGTAAGGGGTAACGGTTTTTAATTGTAACTTTATTTAGTTCCCGGTAGTCCACACAGGGTCGGAGTGACTGGTCTTTCTTGGTTACAAAGAATATGCCGGCCCCTGCGGGTGAGGTGGAATGACGTATAAACCCCTTCTTTAGGTTCTCCGAAATGTAGGCCTTCAGGGCCTCTTGTTCCTTCTCGGAAAGGGGGAAGATACGCCCGAATGGAATCTCGGCCCCCGGCAAAAGTTCTATGGGACAATCATAGGTGCGGTGTGGAGGTAGGGAGTCCGCTCCCCGTTTACTAAAGACGTCTAGGAATTCATGGTATGGTTCCGGTACCGCTTGGATCAGGTCAGTATCAGAGTCCAGACAAAGAAGCGTAGCGGGTTGTGTCGGGGCTTCGTGTAAGCAATGTTCCAGGCAGTAGGGTGACTGAAACTTGACCTCCCCTGTGGACCAGCTGATGGTCGGGTCGTGTGCCTGCAACCAGGGGATGCCCAGGATCACTGGGAACAGGGGGGACGAGATTACATCCAAGGTTAACAGTTCCTGGTGGTGGAGAGAAGAGATAGTGAGCAGAGGTTGGGTCTCCTGGACAACTTGGCCCGATTTAATGCGGGAACCGTCAGCCAGGAAGACGGATAGTCCGCGGGCCTTCCTTTGAAGAGGAATGTCGTGCCGGCTGGCAAAGGTGGTATCGATGAAACAGCTGCAGGCTCCTGAATCAAGGATGGCGTTGGTATGAATCGTCCTTCCCAGGAACTGAAAAGACAGGGGTAGAGAGATGTGGGTGGCATGGGCTGGTAAGGAAGCAGAGTTGATTGACATAGACGAAAGGCACTTACGCAGCTTGCTCGGGCATCTGTTCACAAAGTGTCCGGACCCACCGCAGTACAGGCACAAATTTAGTTGTCGGCGTCGGGCACGTTCCTCCAGAGACAGAGTGGGTCGCATGAGACCAAGCTGCATCGGCTCGCCAGCATCGGGAAGAGGATGGGCAGGGGCCATTGGCTGAGCGGGCATGTAACGGCTAGCCGGTAATGGAGCCCTTGCAGTCATCCAAGCCGGACGGTGGACTTGAGCGGATCCCGGAGCCGACGATCAATTTGTATGCTCAAGGTTATCAGGCCCTCCAAAGTGTCTGGGGTGCCCACTCGGGCAAGTTCATCCTTTAGGCCTTCGGAGAGGCCCATGCGGAACTGATGCCTTAAAGCCGAGTCATTCCACTGGGTGTCTGCGCTCCATCGTCTAAAGTCTGTCACATAGTCCTCGGCCGTTCTGTGGCCTTGTTGGAGCGCAGACAGAGCAGACTCAGCTGTGGTGGTTAGCTGGGGGTCCTCATAGAGTTGTGCCATGGCTTCCAGGAAAGACGAGAGGGACTGCGTCAGCATGCTATTTCCCTCCAGTAGGTGATGAGCCCAAATCTGAGGTTCGCCCTGCAGCAGAGAGATCACGAACCCCACTTTGGTGGCCTCTAGGGAGAAGGTTCTGGGTTGTAGAGCAAAGTATAACTGGCAGGCGTTGCGAAAGACACGGAATTTGGAACGATCTCCGGAGAACCGATCAGGAACAGGTACTCTTGGTTCAGGAGGCAGCATCATCACCGCAGGAGGAGTAGCAGGTGTTGCAGGAGGCTGCGGAGATGTAGGAGCCGCAACATTGGGGTCAGCAAGTTGCTGCACTCGACCTTCCAGTCTGGTATACCCTTCTTGCAGGGATTGCACCGCCTGAGTGAGGGCTGCCAGGTGTGAGCAGAACTCCTTCATGGTAGAGGCTTCTCCCGCAGGCTCAGTCATGGCTGTTCGTACTGTTAGGTACCTGAGTGGTGAGCCTGACTTCGCTGGGAGAGGGCCTCTCTTACGGCTCTGGTTCAGGGCCCACTGGAGTGGAGACAGTGGTCCCGTGAGCACAGCGGGGTAGGAGTGCCTGGAATGGTTGCTGTGGCAGACGTAGCTGGTCAGTAGCGATCTCCTGGACACTGAAGCAGCAGAGACTGGCAGGCAGTGGAGCAGGGTCCGGATGCAGGGTGACCCCGAGATGGCATCAGCAACTCTGGAAGTATGCAGCATGCAGGGAGCAGGCAGAGGGGTCGTCAGGCAGGCCGGGTCTGGATACACTTGGCAAGCAGGTAAGTGGGCACAGGCAATGGAGAGGTCAGGCAGGCAGGAGGTCAGTGTTCAGGTATCAGTCCAAAGCAGAGTCAACAGGCCGGGATCAGGAATGGAGAAGGCAGCAGAGTCAAGTGGAAGCCGGATCAGGTAAACAGGAGTACACAAACAGAAGCAGGTTTAAACAAGGGGCAAACTGCAGACGAACAGCACTTGACATGTGCAGCTGTCATTCTTTTAAAGGGCAACTGGCGCCAAACAGCGCTAACGCGTCACGTGTGCGCCCGCGACGCACGTGCCCGCGCTCGCTGCGCACGCGCGCGCGCCTGAGGAGTACGCCGGCGCGTACCCTCGTTTCGACGCCCGGACGAATCAGCGGCGCGTGTGCGCATGCGCGCGCGCCGATTCGACCGTACGTCGCAAGTGGAGCCCTGACAGATATCCTCTTACCAGATACCATGACTTTCAAGGCCGATATGTGCATCAGTGAGTTGTTACCCCTCACTACAGGTATATCCAGCTCAGCTTTTCCACCTGTTATAAGGAACGCCAATATTGTATCTATCGATTTCCCACAGGCCTCAGATCCAATTGAGCCATATGTCAGGAAGAGGAAACACACCACATTGCGCAACATCCAGTTAAAAGCACAAGAGTTTTATTAAAATTCTACTTACAGGGATTAGTATACAGGCATATCGGAATATAAATCAGTCCCATGCTATGCTTGTGTACTGAGACTGTCACTGCTATTCCTTGCTTCACCTGTCGGTGACGAGCAATTTATGATCAGTAGAATTTGGTTTGCATAATTTGCACGGAGCACTTTTTGGACAGTATTGCACAAGATAAACAATGGCTGCAAGCAGCACTTGAAGGATGTTATTCATTAATGGACTGTCTCTTTAAATCTGCATAATTTGGATTATGCACTACATAGGACATTATTATTTTAGAGTTTAGTATTATTTGGTATAATTTGTGGTTGATGGTTTAAGTGCTGTGTCTATGGATGAAATTTTATGCAAACACATTACCATAACCAGCTGATATTCTTGGTTATTGCGTTAATATTTTTATGGTCACAGGTGTTTAATAGGTATTCAGAAGGGAAATGGAAAAAGAAAAACAAGAGACTTAATGCAAGGGATTTTTAATCGAAGTGACGTCATTTTTACAGTAAAAGAATTAAAAGTATTAGAACTAGGTCTTAAATACGCTCCAGATAGGAACCTTAATACATTTGATGTTTTTATGGATTTTCTAAAATTTATGAGGAAGATTAATATAAAGAAACATTTTAAGAAAATTTGTTCTCCAGTGGAACAAGGGAACTCTAACTACCAACAGACCAATTTGAGGAACAATTCAATTTTTAATCCTAAAAATACTAATAGCCAATTTCGGAAGTTTTTAAAGCCTTTGTCGAACATCTAGAAAAACTTAAAACGAACCCTAGTAGATGGAAGAGAGATTGAAAAGGATTTCAAATTATAAAAAAAAAAAAGATTGTCATTAGGAGGGACAGACAGGAAAAGGGGGGGGGGGGGCTTGGTGATCCTTCATAAATCAGACTGTTTAGCTGAATTAAATAGATTGGTAGGTGTTGTAGAAACTTATGAAAAGTTGAAAGGAAATCCAATAGACAAATCTAAGGCCAAACTCAAACGATTGGTAAAAAGGGATCAAGATGAGGGAATTGTGAATAAAAGGGAGGCCGGGTATTTTGTACCAGATGGACCTAGGGTGCCCGTAATTTATCAGTTGCCCAAAGTTTATAAAAACCCCTCTGAGCCTCTCGGTAGGCCTATTGTTAGAGGAGTAGATTCATTATTTGACAGAATTGGTAAATATTTAGACTGTTTTTACAGCGGTTGGCGCAAAAATGTCCAGCCTATTTGAAAGACAGTAAAGATTTGATGGAACTATTACAGGGGATTTAGGTTGATGGCAAGTTCATCTTGGCCAGTATAGATGGCAATCCTTTATATACCAATATCCAATAGCAACATGCAATGGAAGCAGTGGAATGGGCCTTGAACAGTACCAAAATCAAAAGGAAGCAAAATGTTTTTTTGATCCAGTCTCTAAATCTGGCCATTGTAGTATATTATATCTAATATATATATGTATATATATATATATATATATATATATATATATATATATATATATATATATATATATATATATATATATATATATATATATTATATATATATATATATATATATATGTAGTGTTTTTATTTAGGCATTCTAAGACAAGTTTATTCTAGGCAGGCCACTTTGGTAGCTGTTGATCTAATTGCGCATATTAAAAGAGGGTTTGTTGCCACATATCAAAGGGGAACAGATAATGATTATCTTAATCTAATCAGTATTCACACATGTCAAAGGGGGAATATGCAAGAATGTAAATTGGGGCAGCTTTATAATTACAGCTATTCACAGCTTGGGGTGATCTCCTGTCACTCTGAAAGATGGGAGCAGATCAAAGCATTTAATGGAAACGGCCAATCAAATTGCTCAGACATTCAGTGTGTGTGGGGGATATAACAGGACGTTCAATCTGTTTAGAAGGGTGTGTTCTTATGAAGGCACCCAAGAATCACATGTTTCCATGGGGCTCTAAATATTTACTAGCACTGTCGTGATATGAACTCTGTTGGACTTTGTCATCTGTAAGAATGTTCTGTTTTAGAAGTCAATAAAATCTCTCTCTGGGAGAATCGGGTTTTGCTGCGGAAGACAATACTTTTAATAACTATATACCATCTACGAAGAACGATTACCGTATTTATCGGCGTATAACACGCACCGGCGTATAACACGCACCCCAAGTTTAGGAGGGAATTTTAAGGAAAAAAAGTTTTAGGAGAGAAGTTTAGGGAAAAAAAAAAAAAAACTTACATTTAAGCGTCATTTGCAGCTTGCCCAGCGTCATTTGCAGCTTGCCCAGCGTCATTTGCAGCTTGCCCAGCGTCTTTTGCAGCCTTGCCCAGCGTCATTTGCAGCTTGCCCAGCGTCATTTGCAGCCTTTCCCAGCGTCATTTGCAGCCTTTCCCAGCGTCATTTTCAGCCTTTCCAAGCGTCATTTGCAGCCTTTCCCAGCATCATTTGCAACCTGCCCAGCGTCATTTGCAGCCTGCCCAGCGTCATTTGCAACCTGCCCAGCGTCATTTGCAACCTGCCCAGCGTTATTTGCAACCTGCCCAGCGTCATTTGCAACCTGCCCAGCGTCATTTGTAGCTTGCCCGGCGTCATTTGCAGCTTGCTAGTGTCATTTGCAGCTTCCTAGTGTCATTTGCAGTTCGCCATCATTTAAATTTCCCGCCGCGAGAAATACCGCGCATGCGCGGCCGAAAAAGACCGAACCGCGGCCGAAAAAGGCCGAAGTGCGGCCGAAAAAGACCGAGCCGACTGTTCAGCTCCGCTCGGAGTCCCGCCTCCCTGCTGTTTCGGAAGCGAGCGCAGGGAGGCGGGACTACGAGCGGAGCTGAACAGCCGGCTTCGGTCTTTTTCGGCCGCGCTTCGGCTTTTTCCGGCCTCTTTCGGCCGCGCTTCGGCTTTTTCCGGCCTTTTTCGGCCGCGGTTCGGCCTTTTTCGGCCGCGGTCGCCATTTTTCGGCGCCGCAACCGATTTTTGTCATTTTTTTTTTGGGTATCGGCGTATAACACGCACCCACGACTTTCCCCCGATTTTAAGGGGGAAAAAGTGCGTGTTATACGCCGATAAATACGGTATATTAGATCACTACATTGGTGCCGTTCAAGAGACCAGAAGAGCATTTTCAGGACTTTGTAACAGAAGTAGGTGATAACAATCCGTGAGTTGGACCGAAGTCTGATGGAGACCCAAGACCTGTGCTGTGACTCTAACGTCTGGTTGTGACATAAGAGAGTCTGATCTACAAAATCAAACAAGTTTGGAACCCCAGAATTATTCTCTGGAGACTGGAAACAAAGAAAAGGACTGTATCATGTACCAGAAGACCTGAGCTGGAAGCTGAAGGAGTAATTAATGCGGTGAGTAAAATATTTCTCTTTTTAAATTATTAATAATATAGTCAAAATGCTTACTCAGTGTGAAGCTAGTGTCAGTTCTGATAAAGTTAACAGATGGGTGTTAAAATGTATTAAGCGTCATGGCGGTCCTTATGAAGTTCCAGAAAAATATAAGCAGACATGGACTATGATGAATGAATTTTTAAAGAAAACTGTTTTTGATAGCAAAATTTCAGAAAGTAAAAGAAAAGGTTGTATTGTACAGGGCTTGTTATCTTGCTGTTTAACAATGGAAAGTTCTTTGAAAGATAAGGTTGAGGAAATTACTCAGTTACAGAGTGCAGTTGATAATAGCAACAAGGTTTGTCAGAGGTTACAAAACCAATCAGAATCTGAGACTGTAAATTTAAAATTGCATGCAGTCACCATTGGGGAAGCTCTGCTTGAGAAGTCTAAACGTTGTAATGAATTATCAGAGGAAAATAAAAGATTGAAATTAAGAATTATGGAATTAGAGAAGAGATCTCAGGAATGCAGATATGCATCGAATCTGCAGCAAAATACAAATACAAACATGCTATCAAATGAAACAGAACCTCATATTAAATCTGATAATTCATTGCCAGCTGCACCCACTGAGACCACCACAGTTTATAACAATAATAATAATACAGGTGAAGTTCAGCTTGTAATGAAGCCTTTGAAACCAAAAGAATTAGATGCAATTCTTAAAGAAATAGGAATGATTCCCTGCCATGATTTAAACAGATTTTTAAAATGGTTTTGTGACTTGCAGAATATCAGAGATATGTACAATCTCAACCCATCTGATTTAGAACGAGTTATACAACATTCTATAGGAAATAGTCTTTGGATGAGGATTAAACACATCTGTATTCAGCCAATGAGGACAAGGGACATATTAATGGAATTATTATGTGTTTTGTATGGTGTACGTTCTGACGTTACTGTTCATGGGAAGATCAAACAAATGCAAAGTGAATCTCCCTACGAACTGTCACAAAGGATAACAGCCATTATGGAAATATTGGTCAGTAATAATCTTGCATTTGAGCATGGTGGCTTGTTACATATGAGTATATTTCTACATGCTTTGCATGAAAATATCAGACAAAATATTTTACTAGTTACCCCAAATCCTCATGATTTAAAAGACGTATTGTTGAAAGCAGACAATTTATGGAGAAAGTCAAATGAGCAAGCTGTCAAGATTGATTTAGCCACATTGTTTAGGACAAATACTGAACATAGAGATCAAAAGATAATGTCTTATGATAACAAACAAAGAGGAAGCACCAGGTCAAATATAGGTGATATTCAGGGCCGGACTTACTATTGGGCTTTACTGGGCTCAAGCCCATGGGCCCCGCCCAATAGGGGGCCCCGCCGAGATACATAGCTGAGTGTACGCGACTTGCGGGAGAGGGCCACTGTCATCTGCTAGGAGCTTTGGAACAGCAGAGAGAGACGAGCGGTGGCAGGAGCTGTGCTGTGAACAGGAGGCGGGGCTGTGCTGTGAACAGGAGGCGGGGCTGAGTAAATGTCTAACAGCGAGGGCTGGAGGAGCAAGTGTATCGTGCAGCAGACAGAGTGTAACCCTCCCCCTTTCCAGCCCACCACATTTGATTACACAGGTGCTGAATGGGGGCCCCGGGAGGGAGATGCACAGTACCTGAAGCCCGAGGAGGACATAGCAGAGGAAGGTACAACCACAGCAAAATCCTGCAGCACTAAGCACACACATCATTCTGGCTGAATGGAAACAAGATCGTGGGGAGCCCTGCACAGTCACATGTAATGCTGGCTGGACAGTGTCTTTCAGGAATGTATGTCTTCAGGCAGTGCAATGCTACTGATCAGCCTCCCCCACACTCTGTAATCTTTATTTTTCTTTTCTTTTTGTAGCTGCACAATGCACTGATAAGATCTCTGGAAGACCCTGCAGCCCACCTGCATTCTGTGTCCAGTGAGGGGGTCACACATGGCAGGCTGTTAACCATTTCAGCTCAGCTATTAAGCCAGAGCGCTGTGTGTGCTGCAGAGTTTGATGTTTTTGTGAAGAATTTAATGCTGATTCAGGCTAGAAGTTTCACAGACCCATTAACTGTCCTCCACTAATCCTGACCAGATCTCTGTTTGTAAGAAACATTTTATTTTGGAAATTAAATGTGCTGCTGCCTTGTCACTTGGTTGTACTTTTCAAAGGAGGATCACTGACTTGATCTTGCAGAGCTGGTTTAAATAGAGTGGCACAGCCCTGCAATTCTATATACATGTACACTGAGTTCAACCATAAACGCAGTCTCTGACCGTCTCCTGTATCATGTCTGCAGTCTCTGACCATCCCCTGTATCATGTCTGCAGTCTCTGACCATCCCCTGTATCATGTCTGCAGTCTCTGACCATCCCCTGTATCATGTCTGCAGTCTCTGACCATCCCCTGTATCATGTCTGCAGTCTCTGACCATCCCCTGTATCATGTCTGCAGTCTCTGACATATCCTGTATCATGTCTGCAGTCTCTGACCATCTCCTGAATCATGTCTGCAGTCTCTGACCATCTATTGTATCATGTCTGCAGTCTCTGACCATCTATTGTATCATGTCTGCAGTCTCTGACCATCTCCTGTATCATGTCTGCAGTCTCTGACCATATCCTGTATCATGTCTGCAGTCTCTGACCATCTCTTGTACCAATTCTGCAGTCTCTGACCATCTCTTGTACCAAGTCTGCAGTCTCTGACCATCTCTTGTACCAATTCTGCAGTCTCTGACCATCACTTGTACCAAGTCTGCAGTCTCTGACCATGTCTTGTACCAATTCTGCAGTCTCTGACCATCACTTGTACCAATTCTGCAGTCTCTGACCATCACTTGTACCAATTCTGCAGTCTCTGACCATCTCTTGTACCAAGTCTGCAGTCTCTGACCATCTCTTGTACCAAGTCTGCAGTCTCTGACCATCTCTTGTACCAAGTCTGCAGTCTCTGACCATCTCCTGTAGTGTGTCTTACAGAGAGCCACGAGATACACATGACTCTGTATCTCGACAGCGCCATTTTTAAACTTCAAGACTGCAATGACAAGGCTGCAATGACACTGGACAAGGCTGCAGATGGACACTGATAAGGCTGCATTGATGGACATTTAAATGTAATTTTTTTTCCCCCCGCAACTTCCCTCCTAAAAGTTTTTTTTCCTTAAAGCTCCCTCCTAAACTTGGGGTGCGTGTTATACGCTGATAAATACAGTAATGTATAGAAGGTAGGGCCCGAAAGTGACTCAAGCCCAGGGGCCCCCACCACCCTAAGTCCTGCCCTGGTGATATTGATATGAAAAACGGAGCTTACCAAAATAATAATAAAAAGGTGTCTAAGGCATGGATACCATTTTCTCAGTTAAAACAAAAATATGACCACTTGAAGATTGAGTATGATAAAATGAAAATAGAACATTACACATTGCTGGAACAGCTGAACAGATTACATTATCCAGATCTGTTTTTGAATACAAGTGACATTTCTCTAGCAGTGGGGGTGATTTAGTTTCAACCTGTGGATGTGTAAATAGTCCTTTGTTTTAACTTCAAACAGTGTTTAAGGACCTTGCTAATTAGTTTTGTTGGAGAGTTTTTGTCTTTCAGATATTGGAGATACTGCATGTGAATAGCATGTGAACTGCAAGCTGAAATTTCTGGCTAGTGGGGGAGAAACGCTGAATAAACAATATCATGGACTCTCTCAATATTCATCAAGCAATGGACCCTTTTTTTTTTGGAAAATAATTTTTTTTGTCAATGGACTTTTCCCTATTTTTTATTTTTCACCCTTTCCCATTTTTTTTTTTTATGTTTTATTTCTTGAACTTTATCTTAAAACCAGAGCGAAACATTTAAACCTAAAATAATTTTCATGTTACATTACATGTTGCATATTACATATTGCATATTGATCAATATATTTGATATCTAAGGTGAGATGCTGCACAATGGCTTGGCATAGCATAAATTATAGTATGTTGGGTGGTTTTCCTAAATTTATAAGAGGGGTGAGTGAAATTCATCACTCCAGTCATGATTTGAAACTTTGTTGAATCAGTCATTGATAATATTGACATATGGATGAAAAAAGACCTAACTTTACTGGCAAGATTTTCCACTGCTGCTTTGTCTGGATAGAAGATCTGATAAACGCTGATGTCAAGCTGATTCTATCTGAAAGTGGGGGATTATATATGGATTATGTGGATACATGGATTATAGATTGGTATATAGATTGGTATACCATTCAGGTGGAATTATGGACTGAATGATTCAAGTAACTGCTCTATTGTGGAGGCAATGAGGAGTCGGCCTACAGCAAATTACAAAGTACAGCAATAGCAGTTTTTTTCTGCCGTATCCAAACCTTTTGAACTTGAAAGTGAGCGCTGGTACGTGGATGGTTCTTCTTACTATAAAGATGGAAGTAGAATTTCGGGATTTGCTGGTGTTTGTGCAAAAGCATCTTTAAAAAAATGAAAACCCTGAGCCTGGAGATGAGAATCCTGGATTTATGTGGATCGGAGCTCCCAGCACACCAAGCACACCAAGTTTACTTTCAATGAGAGATGTGATGAAGTTGAAGTTGAAAATTGAAGAATGGACTGTGACATCCGCTCGTTTTTGTGCAATATTCAAGATCTTGATGTGATATAATAAGGCCTAACAGCTATATGGGCCAAGGATGTTTACCAAACCCTTTTCAAGTCATGGTCTAAAGCTATATTTTCTAATGACTTTTTCATGGGGATATTTTAGAGGCTGGTGAAGAGAGATGTAACCAGTTTCAACTTTATATTTCATATGAGCCATTGTGAAGCATTCAATACCTCAAGTCGGTAATGCTATGTTTGTTGCTTGATTTATGGGTCAGTTCTAGTAGTTAGAACGACCCAAGTGGGGGTATATGTAGTATATTATATCTAATATATATATGTATATATATATATATTATATATATACATATATATTATATGTAGTGTTTTTATTTAGGCATTCTAAGACAAGTTTATTCTAGGCAGGCCACTTTGGTAGCTGTTGATCTAATTGCGCATATTAAAAGAGGGTTTGTTGCCACATATCAAAGGGGAACAGATAATGATTATCTTAATCTAATCAGTATTCACACATGTCAAAGGGGGAATATGCAAGAATGTAAATTGGGGCAGCTTTATAATTACAGCTATTCACAGCTTGGGGTGATCTCCTGTCACTCTGAAAGATGGGAGCAGATCAAAGCATTTAATGGAAACGGCCAATCAAATTGCTCAGACATTCAGTGTGTGTGGGGGATATAACAGGACGTGCAATCTGTTTAGAAGGGTGTGTTCTTATGAAGGCACCCAAGAGTCACATGTTTCCATGGGGCTCTAAATATTTTCTAGCACTGTCGTGATATGAACTCTGTTGGACTTTGTCATCTGTAAGAATGTTCTGTTTTAGAAGTCAATAAAATCTCTCTCTGGGAGAATCGGGTTTTGCTGCGGAAGACTAATAACTATATACCATCTACGAAGAACGATTATATTAGATCACTACAGCCATAAGCCACAATTTCTTCTGGCATGAGAAGAATATTTTCAGGCAGAAGAAAGGCGTGGCCATGGGGGCTAAATATGCCCCCTCAGTGGCCAATCTGTTTATGAGGTAGTGGGAGAAGGAAGCCATTTTTGATATTGATATACCCCAATTTAAATTTTATAAGAGATACATAGATGATATCATTATCATCTGGGCAGGATCACAGGATTAATTTTCACGATTTCTTGGGGAGATTGGGAAAAACTGTTATGGCAATTCTTTCTCAGCATCATTTGATCAGCAGTGTATTCATTTTTTTGGACCTTGTAGTATTCAAGGATAACGATTGGTTACTCACTAAAACTTTCTTTAAGGAAGTTGACAGGAATGGATATATTCCACTGGGAGTAAGATGCAATTGTGATAGGAAACATGATTATGATGTACAGGCTGACATTTTATTAAATAGATTTTATAAAAAAGGGATATAATTCTAAAGATCTAGAGAAAACTAAGAAAATGGTTGGAGATATGAGGAGAGATGATCTATTTAAAAAGAAGAAGACTAGCAGTAAGGATTTTGGAGTTGCCTTCATGACAGGGTTCAATCGCCAGCATAAACAGATGGAGAAAATCATTAAAAAGCATTGGCCCATATTATTAAAAGATGTTGAATTAAACAAAATATTACCTGATAGGTCGCAGTTAATTTATACCAAGCCTCCCACACTACGTTTAAAATTAGCCCCTAATCTAGTGGATCCGCCCCAAAAACATTGCACTTTTTTGGACCAAGTCCAAGGGATTTTTTAGTTGTGGCAGATGTGTGATTTATAGGACTTCCAACTCTAGGTTAAGGAGAACTACTTTCACATATCACTCACGGGGGAAGTCCTATAAGATAAAAAAAAGTTTATTACTTGTGGGAACACGCGTGTCACCTACCTTTTTCCTTGTAGGCTCCAATATGTGGGCAGCGCCACTAGAAAGTTGGGGGTCAGACTCTGAGAACATGTGAACAATATAAAAAAGGGTTATAGATACCACAGTTTTTCCAACCAATTTAGACTCCATCATGCAAGGGATCCGAGTGTTTTGATGTTCTGTGGTATAGCTAGAGTAGAGGTCCACTGGAGAGGAGGAAATTTAAAGAAGGCCATTTCCCAAAATGAAACACAGTGGATCCATCGTTTGGGTTTGATGAGTCTTTCTGGGTTAAACATAGAGTTGGACTTGAATTGTTTTCTTTTGAATTGGTAAAGGAATTCCTCATTTAGTCAGATTTTTATTTTATTTCAATTAATTCGATTAATTTTACATATTTTTATATTTAGTTTTCACTTTATTTTTATTTTCATTTATTTTTGATTTTTAATTTCATTTCACCTCTCATCTCATTCAACATTTCTCATTTTTATTTTCCCATTTTTTGTTTTAGAATTAGGGGGTTTATTGCAATTTTAATAAAATAATGTTTTTAAAGTATTCACTATGTGGTTAAAATATATGTTTGTGGAATGATGTCCTTTTGATTGATTAGACCTTTCTAATCCACGAAAAAATGGCTGCCATTATTGTTTTGATTCAAACCAATGAAAAATGGCTCCTACGAAAATCTTATTGGATAAACAGGAGGGAGGCGACTCCCCTTGTGTATAATAACTCGGTCTGACTAACTGTAAATTACGTCCTTGATGACACCTTCTGGTGGGAGGGCAAAACGCGTTAACGTAATTTCCGGTGCCGAATCCAAACAGCGTCACTTCCAGTTTCGGTGGAACGCACGCTGGATGCAGCGTTTCCTGGATTGAATCCCTTTATTTTGTACATGCCTATTTTACATCAGTGTCTTGTAAGTTTAAACCATTTTTTGCGCAAGAAACACCAGTTATACAGAACTTCACTATCAGCTCCTTTTTTTTCATTTTTGGTGAATATCTCAACCTTTGATAACCACGCTAGGGGAGATCTCCATTGGACCTCTTTGAGCAGTCATTCCCTGCCAGATTTCAGCTTGTATGACCCTTAGACTGAAAAGCTAGAGGTCCATTATATCTGGTGAGTGGGGACACAGGAGGGGTTTGTGTCACACCGCGGAGTGAAAGTTTGCAGCACTTGAGCACTTTCAAAGGATTGGAGCACAAGAGCCCTTTTATTGGGACGTTTGCAATATTCATTATTATGATTTTTGATCAATTGTTTTAACATGGGATGATTTATATCTGATGTGAATTGTTGCACTATTGCGGGCGCTGTAATTATTTTGTTGTATAATTTCGAGTGAAGAGCACTTTGTGTACAGCAGCTGCAATGTTCATTATATATTTGTTTCACATACAGGCATTCCCCGAGTCACGAACAGGTTACAGACTGCCGGTTTTTTGTCAAGTCGAATGTTCGTAAGTCGGAAGCGCATGTGCAGAACGGCAGAGTCGTTGTTATCCGATGTTCTGTCAAGTAGCCGCCCATGCGCAGACGTCGTTTTCCGATGTTTTCTGATGCAGAACTGCAGCGACCTCACGTCCCATCCCGTTCGTAAGTAGGAGTCGTTCGCAAGTCGGATGTTCGTAATTCGGGGACTGCCTGTATCTACTTTCAGCGTGAGTATTTATAATTGTTCACATTAAGGTTAGAAATGTTTAGGTATCAGTGTCACCCTCCTCAACCCTCTTTATACTTACCCGAGTCCTCACTCAAGCCATCGCTGTGCCCTTCTGCTGCTTTTCTCCTCTCTCCTTATTTACACAGGGACTAAAAGGTAGCAGCGGGAGCCATAGGCTCCTGAAAAAGAAAGTGGGGGGAAGAGATGGTGAGGCTGAGCCGCTCTGTCTGTGTCTATGAATGCAGGCAGCTTGGCTCAGGAGTGAAGAGGAGGAGCCAGGAGCACTGACTTAAGAACAGAGAGGGAGTGGTTCAGGGCCACTCTGTGCAGTGCTATCTATCAGTCTTCGTTCAAAGGGGGTTTGATCTTAAAGTATAACTAAAAGCAAATCTTTTTTTAGTTTTTGATAGAGTAGAGGTGGATTAGAACACCTGTCAGTTTTTATTATGGTCTAGGCCCCCCATTAGGGAAATTCTCCCTCTCTATTTGACTTGTTTACCAATATCATTGCAAGTTAAAGTAAAAGAAAATCCCAAATTTTGAGTTGTCTAATGGGGACACTAGTTCTGATGACCTGGGGGTCCCCAAGGAATTTCCTTAATTTCCAGGGATTTCCTCTCACTTATTGATTGGCTATGAGACAGGAAGTGAAGTGTAATCTTGGAAATGGGACACAGATGGCAAAAAAAAAAATCTGACAGGGGTTATAACCCTCCCTTGCTATACCCAAAATGAAAAAGTAAAAACAAGTTTTTGCCTATAGTTCTACTTTAAGTGCACATGCACGACACAAACTTTAAAATGCAAGTGTCTAAAAAAATTGTTCTACTTTATGAGTACACTTGTTTTGGCCCACGCAAGCAGAGAGTCTAATAGAATTGGTGGCATCTCGAGAAACCTAAGTCCACGAAAGTTACTCCCACCCTCCACACACACACTAGTAGTATTAAAAATTCTAACTTTAAATTATTCACTAAACATAATGAGGGGGGATTTATTAAACTTGGAGCAGACAATATCTGGAGCAGCTGTGCAATGTAACCAATCAGCTTCTAGGTGCAGCTTGTTCAGTTAAAGTGGTTGTAAAAAAAACCCTTTACAACAACTTTTGCCTACAGGTTAAGCCCCATACACACGGTCGGATTTTCCGATGGATTCTGTCCTATCGGACAATGTTGTCGGAAATTCCGACCGTGTGTAGGCACCATCGGACATTTTCCATCGGATTGTCCGACGGACAAAGTTGTATCTCCTGCTCTAAAAATTTTCCGACAACAAAGTCCGATC
This sequence comes from Lithobates sylvaticus, assembly GCA_028564925.1. Classification (NCBI taxonomy): domain Eukaryota; kingdom Metazoa; phylum Chordata; class Amphibia; order Anura; family Ranidae; genus Lithobates; species Lithobates sylvaticus. Next base: position 102,964,100 of record CM053029.1, read on the forward strand.
ACACCAATTCCGATCGTGTGTAGCGAATTCTGACGGACAAAGTGCCACGCATGCTCAGATCACATTACAAGACCAAAGCTATTGGCTACTAGCCTCTACGTAGTCCCGTCGTAGGCAACAAACGTCACCACGTTCAGAATGATAGGATTTTCCGACAACTTTGTCCGACCGTGTGTATGCAACACCAGTGTCGGACTAAATCCGTCGGACCAAATCCGATGGATTTGGTGGTCGGATTTTCCGACCGTGTGTATGGGGCTTAAGACTTACCTGTAGGTACCATGAATTTCTCCTAAACTTGCACAGCTTAGGAGATATTCACTGTATACGCATGTGCCAACATCATAGGCACATGTGCACTGAAGAAATGGCTCGTATGTGCCGTTTCTTCAGCTGCTGTGCTGTTACCGGCGGCTCCCACACGCATGAGTGACATTGCGGCTCTGGCCAATCACAGCACCGGAGCCCACGAACCCAGAGGTAACATTCCGGAGACATGTCGCCCGTCACAGCGGTGTACGGGGACCGCTGCAACAGCTTCGATCTAAGTTAAGTATTTTAGGGCTGTGGAAATTAAAAGATGAATTCCTCGATCTTTTTTGACCGATCAAAATTCTTTTGATCGGTACTCACCTCTCCGCCGGCTTCCGGGTCTTCAGGGATTTCCGTTGGAGATCCGGTGACGTCACGCATATCGATGTCACCGGACTCCTCCCCCCTTCCCCAAGTTTCTCCGTCTGCTAACGAAGGGAAGGGGGGGAGGAGTCGGGTGACGTAGAAGTTCTGATTGAACGTAATGCATACGGGGGAGGAGCTACGCATGACGTCACCCGCTGCTGCCCTACGGAACCATTACGATTGTCGGCTTTACATGCTGTGTTTTTATCATCTTTATGTGAGTAGTTTGTGTTTGAACACAAAAATGTAATCTTATACTTAAGCGGTGAGCACTTACATCTTTTCTTTCTACCATGACCTGGCGTCCTTGCTGAGATCTAAGGAGACGTGAAAGAAGTTTATGGTCCGTGTTAACCCTTTTGATACCCACCTGCATGACCACCTGTTTGCACAGGGGTCCATGCCATAAGGTGAGAGTGATTAGTTAGACCAGAGGTGGAGGGATTGTCACGCTACTGAGGGAAAAAAATTACTTACGTCAGTGCTACAGTTTAAATTTAAAACGTATTTGTGTGAACTGTGAAGTTAAGTCATGGATTGTGGAAACTAACTAGTGTCGGGTGATTGTATATAGTGTATACCACATTTACCACTGACTAATGCAGAGTTGCAATGCAAGGAGATTAGCTAAAAGTAGTTGGATCTATATGTGTGTTATAATTAATCGAAATTAGTTGATTAATCGATTAAAAAAAAAAAATCGATTAATCGAACACGAAAATTTTAATCAGTAACAGCTCTAAAGTATTTCATAATGAGCTAGTGTGCCATGCATACTAGCTCATTATGCCTTTGTCTTGCAGGTTGTAGAGCTGCACGATTCTGGCTAAAATGAGAATCACAATTTTTTTGCTTAGAAGATAGATCACGATTCTCGCGGCGTAACATCATCTTTCACATTCAAACAAAAAAAATTAGGCTAACTTTACTGTTTCGTTTTTTTTTTTCATTCGTTGAAGTGTATTTTTTACCAACAAATTGCGTTTGAAAGAACGCTGGGCAAATACAGTGTGACTGTCACGCCCCCTGGTAGTGGTGAGTCTGGTTAGCAGAGAAGGGCCTCCCTTGCGGCTCCCGCTCGCCGGTCCCCTGATGATGGGACAGTAGGACCAGGAGTCAGGAGGGGCACAGGTGCCTGGCAGGAATGGTAAGACCGGTACAAGAGCTTCCTGGATCAGCTCAGCGGGTGAGGTATGTAGGTCTCTGCAGGTAAGCATGTTCTGTAGGCAGACTGGAACAACAGGCAGACTTGGATCTGTATGCAGACTGGAACAACAGGTAAGCTGGATCTGTGTGCAGGCTGGAACAACAGGCAGACTTGGATCTGTATGCAGACTGGAACATCAGGTAAGCTGGATCTGTGTGCAGGCTGGAACAACAGGCAGACTTGGATCTGTATGCAGACTGGAACAACAGGTAAGCTGGATCTGTGTGCAGGCTGGAACAACAGGCAGACTTGGATCTGTATGCAGACTGGAACAACAGGTAAGCTGGATCTGTGTGCAGGCTGGAACAACAGGCAGACTTGGATCTGTATGCAGACTGGAACAACAGGTAAGCTGGATCTGTGTGCAGGCTGGAACAACAGGCAGACTTGGATCTGTATGCAGATTGGAACAACAGGTAAGCTGGATCTGTGTGCAGGCTGGAACAACAGGCAGACTTGGATCTGTATGCAGACTGGAACAACAGGTAAGCTGGATCTGTGTGCAGGCTGGAACAACAGGCAGACTTGGATCTGTATGCAGACTGGAACAACAGGTAAGCTGGATCTGTGTGCAGGCTGGAACAACAGGCAGACTTGGATCTGTATGCAGACTGGAACAACAGGTAAGCTGGATCTGTGTGCAGGCTGGAACAACAGGCAGACTTGGATCTGTATGCAGATTGGAACAACAGGTAAGCTGGATCTGTGTGCAGGCTGGAACAACAGGCAGACTTGGATCTGTATGCAGACTGGAACAACAGGTAAGCTGGATCTGTGTGCAGGCTGGAACAACAGGCAGACTTGGATCTGTATGCAGACTGGAACAACAGGTAAGCTGGATCTGTGTGCAGGCTGGAACAACAGGCAGACTTGGATCTGTATGCAGACTGGAACAACAGGTAAGCTGGATCTGTGTGCAGGCTGGAACAACAGGCAGACTTGGATCTGTATGCAGATTGGAACAACAGGTAAGCTGGATCTGTGTGCAGGCTGGAACAACAGGCAGACTTGGATCTGTATGCAGACTGGAACAACAGGTAAGCTGGATCTGTGTGCAGGCTGGAACAACAGGCAGACTTGGATCTGTATGCAGACTGGAACAACAGGTAAGCTGGATCTGTGTGCAGGCTGGAACAACAGGCAGACTTGGATCTGTATGCAGACTGGAACAACAGGTAAGCTGGATCTGTGTGCAGGCTGGAACAACAGGCAGACTTGGATCTGTATGCAGATTGGAACAACAGGTAAGCTGGATCTGTGTGCAGGCTGGAACAACAGGCAGACTTGGATCTGTATGCAGACTGGAGTGGTCAAACGGGCCGGGTCAGGTATCAGGCTGGCAGCACAGTACAGATGGAGAAGACAAGAGGATGGTCACAGACAAGCCAAGATCGATACACAGGGACAGAGCGGATGGTCACGGATAGCCGGGTCAGATACAGGTAAGCAGACTTCAGATCAGGTTTAAGCACAGAACGTTGTAGAGCAGACAGCGGGGACCGTCAGTGACAGAAAGGTTTAAATAGCCTCATTGGCGCCAATGGAGGCGCGCACCCGTCCGCGCACGCTCGCCCCCGTCTGCGGGGGCGACCGAGAACGGGAACCAGGGATGCTGAGGCGCCGATTACTGGCAGGATCACCAGGTCGCCGGCCACGGATGGAGCCTTCATGACATTGCCCCCCCCTAAGGGGCAGCCTCCGGATGCCCCTCGGGGCAAATTTCTCAGGATGGGCTCTCTTAAAGGACTGAACTAGACTCTTAGCGTGGATGTTCTCCTCGGGCTCCCAAGAGTTTTCCTCGGGGCCGTACCCCTTCCACTTGATTAGAAACTGGTTTTGGTTCTGCCTTCTTCTGACGTTAAGGATGGCTTCCACCTCGAACTCCTCTTCCCCGTCCACCATGACTGGGTCAGGAGGGATGGCCCTCCGGTTGGGGAAAGGGTTACTGACCGAGGGTTTCAGCAAGGACACATGGAACACCGGGTGAATCTTCAGAGAATCCGGAAGTTCTAATTCATAAGCCACCTCGTTGATTCTCCTCTTGACTGGGAAGGGGCCCAAGAACTTGGGGCCCAGTTTCCGTGAAGGGCAAGCCAATTTTAAGTTGGAGGTAGATAGCCATACGGTTTCGCCCGGGACAAGCACCAGTTCCCCCCGTCTCTTTTTGTCAAACACTGTTTTGTTGTACTCCTGGGTCCTGGTCATGGTTTCTTGGAGAAGTTGGTTGTTGGTGGAAAAGAACTGGATCCGCTCTTGGACTGCTGGCACAGTGCAGTCAGGAAGCGAGTTAGGCAGGAATGCCGGGTGATACCCATAGTTAGCGAAAAAGGGGGTCTGTTTGGTGGCGGAGTGGGTGGCGTTGTTATACGCGAACTCGGCCAGGGGCAGAAGGGAAATCCATTCATCTTGGGCAAAGGAGGAGAAACAGCGCAGGTACTGCTCTAGGGTCTGATTGGTCCGCTCCGTCTGCCCATTAGACTGAGGGTGGTAGGCAGACGAGAGAGCGAGTTCAATATCCAAGGACTGGCACAGGGACCTCCAGAATCGAGAGGTGAATTGCACCCCTCGGTCCGAGACGATGTTAGCTGGGACCCCATGAAGGCGGACAATTTCCCTGATAAAAACCCGTGCCGTCTCTGGAGCTGAGGGGGTGCCCTTCATAGGGATAAAGTGAGCCATTTTGGATAGGCGATCGACGATCACGAAGATCGTCGTGTGGCCCTCTGCTGGGGGTAACTCCACGATGAAATCTAAGGAGATCATCCTCCAGGGACGATCTGGGACAGACAGAGGCTTAAGGAGACCCCAGGCCCTGGTCTTGGGATTCTTGTTCCGGGTGCAGGTAGGGCAAGTGTCCACCAATTTTTTACAGTCGGCCCGCAGTTGAGGCCACCAGAAGGTACGCTGTACCAAGTCGGTGGTCTTAGCGACACCGAAGTGACCAGCCAAAGCGTGGTCATGGCATAGCTCCATAGCTGTTACCCGGAGTTGTTCTGGGGTGTAGATCTTGTCCCCGTACCAGAGTAGACCATCCTTCTCCTGTAGCTGGGTTTCAGAAGTGGGCCTTTGCCCTGCTGAGGCACGTTTGAATTGGGACAGTAAGTCCTCTTGAAGGAGGAGGAAGTTTCCAGGGGCCAGAATAGTGTCAGGGGAGGTTTCTTCCTGGTGCTTGTGGTACATCCTGGACAGGGCGTCTGGTTTGACATTCTTGGATCCGGGCCGATATGTCACATGGAAGGTGAAACGAGAAAAGAAAAGTGCCCATCTGGCTTGTCTGGGTTTCAATCTTTTTGCTGACTTTAAATATTCCAGATTCTTGTGGTCGGTAAATATTAAAATGGGGTGAGAGGCCCCCTCCAGGAGGTATCGCCATTCCTCCAGGGCAGCCTTGATCGCCAGTAGTTCCCGGTCGCCCACATCATAGTTCCTCTCGGCCGAGGACAGTTTGCGGGAGAAGAAGGCGACTGGGTGTAGCAGGGACTTGTCCCCCTGCCTCTGGGATAGGATAGCTCCCACCGCAATTTCGGAGGCATCAACTTCCAGGGTAAAGGGTAGAGAGGAGTCCGGGTGCCTGAGGATGGGTGCCGAGGTAAACAGAGTCTTAAGGGCATCAAAGGCCTCCTGGGCCTCGGAAGACCACCGAAACCGGGTTCCTTGCTTGGTCAGCTGGGTGATGGGTGCCACAATGGCGGAAAACCCTCTGATAAACTTACGGTAAAAATTGGCAAAGCCAATAAACCGTTGGATGCCCTTTTTGTCTGCCGGAGTGGGCCATTCCAAGATGGCAGAGATCTTCTGGGGATCCATTTTGATGCCTGTACTTGAAATGATCAGCCCAAGGAAGGGAATACTCTCCTGTTCAAACTGGCATTTCTCTGCCTTAGCATACAGACCGTGGATACGGAGCCGTCCCAGGACCTCCTTGACATGTCTGCGGTGAGATTCTAGAGAGGAGGAGAAGATTAAGATATCGTCCAGGTATACCACGGCAAACAAGTCCAGGAAGTCCCGAAGTACATCGTTAATGAAGTATTGAAAAGTTGCGGGGGCATTGCATAGGCCGAAGGGCATCACAAGATATTCGTAATGCCCATAACGTGTCCGAAAGGCCGTCTTCCACTCATCCCCATTTTTAATTCGAACCAGGTTGTAGGCCCCCCGAAGGTCAAGTTTCGTGAAGATGGTGGCCATGCCAAGCCTCTGGAATAGTTCAGGGACCAATGGGAGAGGATAACGGTTCTTAACCGTTATGTTGTTCAGCTCTCTATAGTCCACACAGGGCCGAAGGGTGTGGTCTTTCTTCTCCACGAAGAATATGCCCGCACCCGCAGGAGAGGTAGATGGACGGATGAAGCCCTTTCGGAGGTTTTCCTCAATGTATTCCTTTAACTTGCCTTGTTCCACCTCTGTCAGGGGGAAGACCCTTCCAAAGGGAATCTCCGCTCCAGGAAAAAGCTCGATGGGGCAATCATAAGCCCTATGAGGTGGGAGCACCTCTGCTGCCTGTTTACTGAAGACATCCAGGTATTCGTGGTAGGCTTGGGGAATAGCCTGACGGAGGTCCACCTCGGAGTCCACACTTAGCAGAGTAGCCAACTGGGAGGAATTAGAGGGTCTGCAAGACATCTGACAATATAGGGAGGAGAAGGAGACCATCCCAGTGGCCCAGTCGATAACTGGGTTGTGGGCCTTCAGCCACGGCATGCCCAGGATTATAGGGGATAATGGAGAGGAGATAATGTCCATACAAAGAAGTTCCTGGTGGTTGCCCGAGATGGTCATGGGCAGTGGGGTGGTCTCTTGCGTAACCGGGCCCGAACGGATGGAGGAGCCATCCGCCAAGTAAACTGACAGTCCCTGGGCCTTAGGCTGGAGGGGAATCCGGTGTTGGGCAGCAAATGACGAGTCCATGAAGCAGCTGCATGCCCCGGAATCAATAATGGCGGGTACCTGGAGGGTTCTTCCCGGAAGCTGCAACGAGACAGAGAGGGCAAGGTGAGAGGAGACCTGGGTTGAGGAGTCCATAGAGCTAGCAGGCATGAGAGGGCACTTACGAGCCTTGGCCGGACAGTTCCTTACGTAGTGCCCGGGTTCACCGCAGTAGAGGCACAAGTTGTTGACCCGACGACGTTGACGTTCCTCTGAGGTTAGAGAGGGCCTCAAGAGCCCCAGCTGCATGGGCTCTGAGGAATCAGGAAGAGGTGCAGGCCGATGGGCCGAGCCGGTCTGCAGGTGACTTGGGGCTTTGGGGAGCATCCAGGTAGGACGAGAGAAACCGGATGCACGTTCCGTCCTGCGTTCCCTGAGTCGTCGGTCAATCTGAATGACCAGATTGATCAGAGTGTCCAGGGTCTGGGGCACCCCAACTCTTGCCCGCTCGTCCTTTAGTGCCTCAGAAAGTCCTAGGCGGAACTGGTGACGCAGAGCCGCGTCGTTCCACTGGGTATCCGCACCCCAGCGCCTAAAGTCTGCGACATAATCTTCCACGGGCCTTCGTCCCTGCTGGAGGGTGCGCAGAGTGGTCTCTGCGGTTGCGGAAAGTTGGGGATCTTCATAGAGTTGAGCCATGGTATCAAAGAATGAAGTAAGACCGGCCAATGCGGGGTCCTTCTGCTCTAGGAGGCGGTGGGCCCAGGTTCGCGGGTCTCCGGAAAGTAGGGAAATCACGAAGCCCACCTTGGTGGCTTCCAGGGAGAAAGTACGTGGCTGTAGTGCAAAGAACAGTTCACAGGAATTACGGAAGTCCCGAAAGAGGTTGCGGGCACCCGAGAATCTCTCAGGGATTGGTACCCGGGGCTCTGGAGGGAGCATTACCACCGACGGACCTGGACTTCCCCCGGGTGGGGCTGTTGGTGGTAGGGCCAGCACCCGTTCTTCCAACCGGGTGTATCCCTGCTGGAGATTCTTTACCGCCTCTGTCAGTCCCGCCAGGTGTTGGCACAGTCCTTCCATAGGAGAGGCCCCCTGCTCAGACTCAGACATGGCTGTCTGCTACTGTCACGCCCCCTGGTAGTGGTGAGTCTGGTTAGCAGAGAAGGGCCTCCCTTGCGGCTCCCGCTCGCCGGTCCCCTGATGATGGGACAGTAGGACCAGGAGTCAGGAGGGGCACAGGTGCCTGGCAGGAATGGTAAGACCGGTACAAGAGCTTCCTGGATCAGCTCAGCGGGTGAGGTATGTAGGTCTCTGCAGGTAAGCAGGTTCTGTAGGCAGACTGGAACAACAGGCAGACTTGGATCTGTATGCAGACTGGAACAACAGGTAAGCTGGATCTGTGTGCAGGCTGGAACAACAGGCAGACTTGGATCTGTATGCAGACTGGAACAACAGGTAAGCTGGATCTGTGTGCAGGCTGGAACAACAGGCAGACTTGGATCTGTATGCAGACTGGAACAACAGGTAAGCTGGATCTGTGTGCAGGCTGGAACAACAGGCAGACTTGGATCTGTATGCAGACTGGAACAACAGGTAAGCTGGATCTGTGTGCAGGCTGGAACAACAGGCAGACTTGGATCTGTATGCAGACTGGAACAACAGGTAAGCTGGATCTGTGTGCAGGCTGGAACAACAGGCAGACTTGGATCTGTATGCAGACTGGAACAACAGGTAAGCTGGATCTGTGTGCAGGCTGGAACAACAGGCAGACTTGGATCTGTATGCAGACTGGAGTGGTCAAACGGGCCGGGTCAGGTATCAGGCTGGCAGCACAGTACAGATGGAGAAGACAAGAGGATGGTCACAGACAAGCCAAGGTCGATACACAGGGACAGAGCGGATGGTCACGGATAGCCGGGTCAGATACAGGTAAGCAGACTTCAGATCAGGTTTAAGCACAGAACGTTGTAGAGCAGACAGCGGGGACCGTCAGTGACAGAAGGGTTTAAATAGCCTCATTGGCGCCAATGGAGGCGCACACCCGTGCTCGCGCATGCGCAATGGCAACTGAGAACGGGAACCAGGGATGCTGAGGCGCCGATTACTGGCAGGATCACCAGGTCGCCGGCCATGGATGGAGCCTTCATGACAGTGACATAAAATATTGCAGCAATTGACATTTTATTCCCTAGGGTCTCTGCTAAAATATATATAATGTTTGGGGGTTCCAAGTGAAGCGCACTACTCCCTTGGGAGCTGCTAGTAAGTTCATTACAGTGATGCTGGTTTAACCCCCGCTTCTTCCACCCCTGCAATAACGAGGCACAGACAGTGTAAAACAGTTCAAAACTCCAAACTTTATTTCCAGATTTGCAGCAGGTGCTACCATCTCAATGATGCACAGGATACATGTTGCCTCTGGAATGCTGTGTGTGAGGGATAGTCCCTTTCCTATGTGAGCTGACACGCATATCCCGAAAGATATGAGGTACTTAAAAGGCTGACAGTCCCAGGCCTCACCTGCCTTCTCCTTCCTGCCCCTTTCCTCTTTCCCAGGCCAGCTCAGGAAAGGTCCAGGCATATCCTGGTCCACTCCGGTCCATGTGTAGCTAGTTCATGCTTGTAGGATGAGTACCTTCCAGCTCTGGAGTCCCCAGCTCTCCATCACCTTCCAGCAAGGTTCAGTGGCTTTCCAGCTCTGGAATCGCTGCATGTCCAGGCTTTCCAGCCCTGGGCCTTATGGTCACATCTTTAAGCCTGTGTGGATTAGTCAGTTTAGCATCTCCAACTCCCCAGGGAACATGTGACCCCAGTGTATATGAATGGGCCCCGCTCCGGACCAAGCAAATTAACTATTGGACGGGTACCCATGCACACTGCCTGTCCTTCAGAACCTGAACCGCCTCCTTTCCAGACACTTCTCTAAAAAAGTGAGGGAGTGTTTACCAGGGTGATGAACAGGTGGTCACACCCCCCTGTAACTCCACCCTAACCCAAAACAAACCATCCAGGCCTATTGAATTTAACTTAAGAAACAAGTGTCAGGAAAAAGATTTAGACTTTAAGTGGTTAATCTTCCTGAATTTACACATTGTTTAAAACTTGGCAGACTGCCTGGATTTTTTATATTTTTTTTACACAGAAGTTTCTCCCTTTGATCTAAGAAAGAAGAGTTAGCCCCCATACACACGGTCGGAAATTCCGACCATAAAATCCGTCTGATTTTTTCTGACGGATTTTGTCCAACGCTGGTGTTGCATACACACGGTCGGACAAAGTTGTCGGAAAATCCGATCATTCTGAACGTGGTGAGTCACGTTCGTTGCGTACGACGGAACTACGTAGAGGCTAGTAGCCAATAGCTTTGGTCTCGTAATTTGATCTGAGCATGCGTGGCACTTTGTCGGAATTCCCTACACACGATCGGAAAAAGTCAGATCGGATTTTGTTGTCGGAAAATTTGAGAGTAGGAAAAAGTCTGATGGAGCCCACACGGGCGGATTTTCCGACAACATGGTCCGATCGGACATTTTCCGCCGGAATTTCCGACCGTGTGTACGGGGCTTTAGTTACAATGTTTCATGTTAAACTTGGCCGACTGCCCAGATGTTTTCTTTTGACAGCTGAGTGAGCAGAGAAGTCTTTCCATTTTACATGAAAGAATCGGTAAACTCTGCAATATAGATCTTCAGAGGGGTTGAATCGAGATCACGATTTTTAACGATTAATTGTGCAGCTCTAGCAGGTTGGTTTTCTTTTTTTTTTTTCTTTTTTTCTAGGGTTTACAACCACTTTAAGGTTTGCTAAATGAACGTTAGCCACTGATTGGTTGCCATGCACAGCTGCTCCAGATTCTGCCTGCTCCAGTTTCAGTAAATTCCCCTTAATGAGTCTGTTCATGTTTTTGTGACTATGGCTGCATTCCAAAGAAGAGTGGTCACATTCCATTACTGCACCATCAAACAGACACTTTACAATGCTGCATTTTTTAAAACAGAAACTGCAACATTCTGGAATTATGGCACAGTCATGATCAGTCATGCAGGTGAGTTAGGAACACCTGAAACACTACAGTGATTCTTCTATCAGTATGAGTGAAAGTCAGGGGAATTCTAAAACAAAGATCAAACAGAAAAGAAGAAGTCATATGATACCTACTAATTAACTTTCCCGTGTACACAGCCCGCTCCCTTATTATATGAGTACTCAGAAGACTGTTACCATAATGGGTCTTGTAAAATCTGCACATGCTGCCATGGAAACACTGAACATGAGCCTCAAAGTAAACTTTTCAACCTGCTGCCCTACTTCTCAAAATGCTAATTGCCTAAATGTTATGCTGAACCACCAACTTCAATACTGGCCCAGAACAAAGTATACAGATAAAAGGCTTATCTACAAATCACAGGGGCCCAAAGAATACATTTTTAAGGGGGTCCCCAAATAATTGGTGGTCATCCTTTTTTAGTGAAATTTCTACAAGCGGCTTTTTCACACCCCTAATAACAAGCCATTTTACCATTGGTGGCCAGTGACCAATATTTCCACCTGTTTATACCTCCTCATTATTGGTTCTCTCTGGTGGCCTATGCCACCTCTCTTGTTTCCATACCCCCCTGGGACCCTGGCTTATGATGTTATATCCCTAACTGAATTTAGTGTGTTGCTGCTAGACTGTAACCAGCCTGAGCTGTTTTGTACATTTTCTGGGTTCTGTAGGTCTTCCCTAAACTCAGGGGGGTTGATTGGTTCTGCCTGTTACATGGGAGTGCAGTAAGTGGTGATAAATGGGGAGTACTAGGGATGGTCAGGGGTGGGTAGTGGGGTCCCTCAGGGTTCTGTACTGGGACCAATCCTATTTAATTTGTTCATAAACGACCTGGAGGATGGGGTAAACAGTTCAATCTCTGTATTTGCGGACGATACTAAGCTAAGCAGGGCAACAACTTCTCCGCGAGATGTGGTAACCTTGCAAAAAGATCTGAACAAATTAATGGGGTGGGCAACTACATGGCAAATAAGGTTTAATGTAGAAAAATGTAAAATAATGCATTTGGGTGGCAAAAATATGAATGCAATCTATACACTGGGGGGGAGGGGGTGACCTCTGGGGGAATCTAGTATGGAAAATGACCTGGGGATCCTAGTAGATGACAGGCTCAGCAACGGAATGCAATGCCAAGCTGCTGCTAACAAAGCAAACAGAATGTTGGCATGCATTAAAAAGGGGATCGACTCCAGAGATAAAACGATAATTCTCCCGCTCTTGCGAGCACTGAACTTATTCTCTCTGGAGAGGAGACGCTTGAGAGGGGATATGATTTCAATTTACAAATACCATACTGGTGACCCCACAATAGGGATAAAACTTTTTTTGCGGAAGGGAGTTTAACAAGACACGTGGCCACTCATTAAAATTAGAAGAAAATAGTGTTTAACCTTAAACTACTGTACATAGAGGTTCTTTACTGTAATGCCACGTACAGACGATCGCACATTGAGTAGAATTTTTCCGACGAATGTTGGCTCAAACTTGTCTTGCATACACACGGTCGCACAAATGTTGTTGGAAATTCCAAACATCAAGAACGCGGGGACATACAACACATACGACGAGCCAAAAAAATGTTCAATAGCCAGTGCGGCTCTTCTGCTTGATTCCGAGCATGCGTGGACTTTTGTGCGTCGGAATTGTGTACACACGCTCGGAATTTCCAACAAGTCTTCTTATCGGAAAATTTGAGAACCTGCTCTCAATTTGTTGTTGTCGGAAATTCCGACAGCAAATGTCCGATGGAGCATACACATGGTCGGAATTTCTGACAACAAGCTCACATCGAACATTTGTTGTCAGAAATTCCGATCGTGTGTACGCGGCATTAGAGCGGCAAGGATGTGGAATTCCCTTCCACAGGCGGTGGTCTCAGCGGGGGGGCATCGATCGTTTCAAAAAACTATTGGGAACCTGAACGACCACAACATACAGGGATATACAATGTAATACTGACATATAATCACACACATAGGTTGGACTTGATGGACTTGTGTCTTTTTTTCAACCTCACCTACTATGTAACTATGTAGTGCAGGAGAGTCAGCTCCCTGGCCAATGAATATTTATCTGAACTAGCCAATCTCTGAGGAGCTGTATTTGGAGGTATTGCTTGGGGAAATAATAAATGTTTGGGAGAACCTTTCCAGAACTCTTTGGGGCCCTGGGATAATACTTGTGTTAAAGAGGAACTACAGTCAGCTCACATAATTTGTAATAAAAACATCTTTGCCAATCTGAAGCTTCCTTCCAGCCACTTTGTATAGCCAATTTTATATATACTGTGATTCTGTACTTCCCAAATATGGGCAGCTGAAGATACTGCCTGTTCACTTCCTGGATTTACACAGACAGGCACACAGAGGCACACAGGCAAAGACACACATATACAGACAGACACACTCACACCACTTCTTGCTTGCACATTTCTCCTCTTGATGAATACAGATGGATCTCTGCAGTCTCCTGTTATCTCCGCCCTTATCCAGCCCCCTCCAGCTCTGCAGCTCTTCTTGGCTCTTCTATGACTGATCCCACATCCACTCTCCTGCCCCCCCTCTTCCTTGCTGGCAAACACTCATGAGAGTGAAACAGAGAGCTGTGCATGATGTCATTAGCCTAGGCTGGGGGTCCGCAACCTGTCGATCACGAGATACACGTCGATCACTGTCAGGTTGCGGGTAGCTCGCGAACACGTCCCAGTCCCAACCCGGTCTTCTGTACAGAGGGTCGCAGGAGCAAACTCACCTGATCATAGGCTGCAGAGGAAGTCCCTTGCATACGTGCGGCTGCGGGATGGGGAAAGCTTCTGGAATTGCTCCGGCGGGTTCAGGCTCTTCTCCGAACATGCCCGAGCTGTTGCTTTTCCGCGGTCATCCTCACCAGCCCTCCTCCCTGATCCACAGCTTGTGGATGATAGGTGCACAGGTGAGAGAGCATTTGCAGCAGGACATGTAGATTTGTAACTGCACCTTCCCTGCACCACTCTGCATTAAAAACAACTTCTGTAACCCGCTGACACCCACCCATCCTGACGCCCAGCCCTGCTGACACCCAGCCATTCTGAAACCCAGCGCTGCTGACACCCATCCACCCTGACACTCAGCCCTGCTAAAACCGATCCATCCTGACACCCAGCCCTGCCGACGCCCAGCAATGCTGACACCCAATAAATTAACTTATTGTTTTTTGTTATTGTTACACTTAGTTACAAGGTCTCAGGTGTAAATGGGGAGCAGGTGTGTTAAATTTGGTGTTATCACTCTCACTCTCTCATTCTGGTCATTGAAAGTTCAACATGGCACCTCATGGCAAAGAACTCTGAGGATCTGAAAAAAAGAATTGTTGCTCTATATAAAGATGGCCTAGGCTATAAGAAGATTGCCAATACCCTAAAACTGAGTTGCAGCACGGTGGCCAAGACCATACAATGGCTTACTAGGACAGGTTCTACTCAGAACAGGCCTCGCCATGATCGACCAAAGAAGTTGAGTGCACGTTCTCAGCATCATATCTAGAGGTTGTCTTTGAGAAATAGACATATGAGTGCCATCAGCATTGCTGCAGAGGTTGAAGGGTTGGGGGGTCAGCCTGTCAGTGCTCAGACCATATGCCACACACTGCATCAAATTGGTCTGCATCGCTGTCGTCACAGAAGGAAGCCTCTTCTAAAGACGATGCACAAGAAAGCCTGCAAACAGTTTGCTGAAGACAAGCTGAGACCAAGGTAAACTTATTTGGTTCAGATGGTGTCAAGCGTGTGTGGTGGCAAAACCTGGTGAGGAGTACAAAGACAAGTGAGTCTTGTCTACAGTCAAGCATAGTGGTAGGAGTGTCATGGTCTGGGGCTGCATGAGTACTGCTGGAACTGGGTTCTACAGTTCATTGAGGGAACCATGAATGCCAATATGTACTGTGACATACTGAAGCAGAGCAGGATACCCTCCCTTCGGAGACTGGGCCACAGGGCAGTATTCCAACATAACAACCCCAAACACACCTCCAAGACAACCACTGCCTTGCTAAAGAAGCTGAGGGTAAAGGTGATGGACTGGCCAAGTATTTTTTTCAGACCTAAACCCTATTAAGCATCTTTGGGGCATCCTCAAACGGAAGGTGGAGGAGCACAAGGTCTCTAACATCCACCAGCTCCGTGATGTCATTGTAGAGAAGTGTAAGAGGACTCCAGTGGCAACCTGTGAAGCTCTGGTTACCTCCATGCCCAAGAGGGTTAAGGCAGTGCTGGAAAACAATAGTGGCCACACAAAATATTTACACTTTGGGTTCAATTTGGACATTTTCACGTAGGGTGTACTCACTTTTGTTGC
Source organism: Lithobates sylvaticus (assembly GCA_028564925.1). Classification (NCBI taxonomy): domain Eukaryota; kingdom Metazoa; phylum Chordata; class Amphibia; order Anura; family Ranidae; genus Lithobates; species Lithobates sylvaticus. Next base: position 102,979,236 of record CM053029.1, read on the forward strand.
CAGCAGTTTAGACATTAATGGCTGTGTGTTGAGTTATTTTGAGGGGACAGCAACTTTACACTGTTTATACAAGCTGTACACTTAGTATTTTACATTGTAGCAAAGTGTCATTTCTTCAGTGTTGTCACATGAAAAGATATAATAAAATATTTACAAAAATGTAAGGGGTGTACTCACTTTTGTGAGATACTGTATGTAAAGAAAAAGTAACTTATATGAAGAGAGGAAACCTTAGGGAATTTGAAAAGATGTGGAGAGAGTGGTTGGTGAGATTGCCCCCCCCCCCCCTTAGTGAGCTAAACTAGAGTAATAGATATGAATTATTAAAAAGGATAAACTCAAAAGGTATTCTTTGGATAAACTACTACAAATAGGAGGGAACATTGCATTATAATAAACTCCAAAAACTAAGATAAGAGAGGGAATAATATCGTAGTGAAATATAGATACAAATAGGACCTCAGCATGGTTACATATAGACAGTGAATATTTTCCTAATGGGGAAGGGAGGGGAGGGAGATCGGGATAAGCTTGCTGAAAAATATAACAATGCTGGGGATAGAAATTATATTGGATAATTACTTTGTCTGGAATAACTGTATTGTTTTGAAGATATTTTGTATTGGATGAAAATAATGAATAAAGATTAAATAATTAAAAGAAAAAAAGGCTGGTAGACGACCACCCTCCGCCATCTTTCTTCGCCTGGTGGTGTCAAAAGCTAGCAGGGAACGCTGGGTCTCCTCCAGGGCGTGGCACTACCCCCTTGCTTCCACACAGGCTGGCACCAAGGGAACTGATAGGCAGACTCCTCCCTGGGCACGCAGCTGTAACCCCTTGTTGGATGAACTGAAGTTTGCAGGCATGCTGATGCTAGCAAGACTTGTCCAGGCATGTTGCCCAGCACCGACTGTGCCCGAGCAACTGAAGACAGATGATCGCTGACCTTTCCGGTAGCAACAATAAAGATTTTAGCCAATGTAATAATGATTTCAATACAGTCCCTCTCTATTAGAAGCACATAAACTACTAGAATGGTTCGGCCAGGTCTCATATTATAAATTAAATAAAACCAAATCACAAATCCTAGATCTTAAAATAGACGCCATAACCAAAAATTTACTTCAAATGCAATACCCCTTCACATGGGCAGACAATAACATATCCTATCTGGGGATCCATCTTACGCGTTCGGTCAAACATCTTTTTTCAGCCAATTTTAAACCATTACTTTCCAAATTAAAAATAGAAAGCCAATCCATAACAAAACAAGAAATATCATGGTCTGGTAGACTTGCAGCTTTTAAAATGCTTCACCTGCCCCAAATTCTCTATCAATTTAGAACTCTACCCATACCCATACCAAAATATTACTTCAAATCTCTCCAAACTTTACTCAACAAATGCATATGGAAAAATACCAAACCCAGATGCGCGCATGCGACACTTAGGAAACATAAATCAGCGGGAGGCTCAGGTACCATAGATTTTAAAGACTACTATATAGCATCAGCTCTAGACCAACTTAAAGATTGGTTTCACCCATGCCCAGACAAATTATGGAGCAAAATAGAATACTCATACTTAAACCGCCCAAACCTACAATGGTGGATAATGAGCACTCCATTGGGATCACATCTACCACCGATAATACCACCTTCTATGAAAACATCAGCCATAGCATGGAAAAAATTGGCCCAATCCAGTCATGCTTACCCTAACACCCCGCCAATTCCAATTCCAATCGAAACACTACATCACATATCACCAGACTTATCATTATCTAAATGGTCTAGCCAAGGAATCAATTCTATTCAAGAATTATTCCAATACTCCAAACTCAAGTCCTTCCCTCTTCTACAATGCAAATTTAATCTACCGAATACAGAAATCTTCACGTATATCAGATTAAAGCACAGCCTTCATAAAATACACACCACTCTATATACAATACATCCAAAAGAATGGCAATTCCTAAAAAAACAGTCTCCACACGTAAAAGGGATTTCTCTGATCTATAATTTGCTTCACCAAAAAAAAAGTTTCACTAAGGCACCTCCTCATATACAATGGGAAGGTGACTTGGGGAAAAAAATATACAGACCAACAATGGCAACAAGCACTACAAACAATCTATAAAGCAACTAAATGCTCCGCTTTATGGGAACTCGCCCAAAAACTATCCCTAAGATGGTACTTAACCCCATCAAAAATAGCATTATTCAGTAAAAACACCCCGAATCTATGTTGGAGATGCAATTCAGCCAAGGGTAACATCCTACACATATTTTGGCATTGTAAAAGTATTAATAACTACTGGGAAAATATTTTTAAAGTCATATCAGATGTCACAAAACAACACGTAAATATGTCACCTGATCTAGCAATCCTTAATCTGAATATGGATTCCATACCACAGCCCTATATACATGTAATAACACATATCTTACTAGCTGCAAGACTGAGTATCACAAGGCTATGGAAATCAGACAAAACACCATCAATAGAAAACACGCTTGAACTGGTTAACACACATTATAGCTACGAAATAACTATGGCCTCAAGTAGAGACCGACTAGCGAAAGAAAACAAACTTTGGTTACCATGGAAACAATGGAAAGGTGCCGAAAAATGTCTGAAATAAAATTGCCTATTTCTAGTTCAGTCATGATATAGCACTAAGTCAGTAAAGAAAATTTGATCAGATATCAGTATTAAATATATCAATACTTTGTTAAATAAAATACAGAGGTTACACAATTTCCACGGTAATTGATTTTCACGCCTCCAGGGGATAGAATAGATCCCATTAGGGGTCCCTTAGAGGAGTGATAAGTAACAAATCTCATAGTAACCAATGATTCACACCTGTTATATAAGTTTCAACAACTATCATTATTAATTAAATATTTGCTATGTTTTATGTTAACACAACGTATATAAGAAACTTTCCTACAACTGGAATGGTACACTAACTTGTATAACGCTAACAATGTTTACATTGTTTAAATGTTTCTATAAAATTTTCAATAAAAAAACTATTGTTGGAAATACAGTCCCGCACGCAGGCACCCGCGGGTTTACCCCAATCACCCCATAGACACTTCCAGGCACACTTTACTGTCTATAGCAGGAGTTTGGAGCAAAAGTTCAAGATGGCCAGCATTTGCAGAGCGCTGGGCATATTTGTAATCCAGTGAGAAATGTCCTATAGTTGCCTCGGGTCACAGCATATGGTAGAAAGTCACTGAATTGCAGAATTAGTACAAGTGTCCGCCCCCGTAGAGGCTGCCTAAAGTTGTAGTCTCCCTGCCAAGCCCGGCATTCACTTCCCAATTATCTGGGAGACAATGAAGAGTCCATGTACTTGTTTTTGTATTTTTTTGAGGGATTTGAACTTGGATAGGGATGGGAATATATGGAATGCCCAGTATAATTTCAGAACAGTCAATTTGGGACAGAACTATGTACACTCTTTGTACAAGAAACTTCTCCAAACTCCTCCTGCACAACACTTGCTGGCAGACTATCACTCTCTCTCTGCTGCACAACACTTGCTTCCAGGTACAGCTAGCACATGGTTAGGCCCCTCTGACTCAGTCAGGCCTTAGAAATTGCCATTTGTAGGCAGGGACCCCGGGTCCCTTTTGGTGTAGCAAAAATTGAATAGAAAGTCTTTAGTGCTAGCTGTCCTATGGTGGACTACTGCTCCCAGTAATCCCTCTTCAGGCCCTACCAGCCCTCCTGGCTGCAGATGCCGGACTCCACTGCCTGTGACATCACAGTCCTTACCACTGGCTCTGCACCATCCCAGACTGCACACTCCGTCATCTCAGGTGTGCCTCCCTAGTTCTCCCGACTGTGCCTGCCACTCACTGGCCCTCCTGGCCTCACACACACACACCGATGGATCCCTCCTGAAGGCTTGCCCGGCAGTACTAGCTCCCGCTGTCTTCCTTGACTCCTCTTTGTGCCTCCTGTCCAGATCCTTCATGCGTTCTTTAATGGACCCGAGCCCCAGGCCCAAGGTCACCCCCCAGACTAGGGAGCGGCCTCAAAGGCCCCCCCGGCAGCCTAGCACTCCATCCTCAGTTCTTCCACCCAACAACAACAACCCCCTAGTGTCAAGTCTGCCAGAAGACCATAACCATCCCTCCAGTTTCCTGACCGGTAGTCTATAGTCTATACCGATACTTGTTATCCCAGTATCAGGTGGAAGGGCAGTTGAGATCTTGCAGCCAGAAATACAGGACCACAATGGGAAGTGCAAACAGACTAAATCAAGGAATACCAAACAAACAACTGACAGCAACTGACAGAGGGTGAAGTCAGCGAACCCCAATCAGAGTAACCTAAAGGAGTAGTCCAGGAGACAAGGTCGGGAACAGGCAGAGTCGGCAACAGATATCCAAAGTCCAAAAGGAGTAGTTAAAAAAACAAGGTCGGGAACAGGCAGAGTCGGCAACAGTGATCCGCAAAGTCCAATGGGATAGTCCAAAAAGCATAGTCGGGTACAAGCAGAAGTCAGCAGCAGAACTATAATATGTTAAACACCTGGAAACAGGACCTATACTAGAGCGAAGACAGAAAGAGTAAGTGAAGATTTATTGGGTCACTAGATCAGGTGACTGCCTACAGCTGGTCACAGGGTGTGGCCAGCCTCCAAACTCAAGGAGCAGAACATAACAAGGATTCTACCTTAAAGGAAGTTCCCTGGTGGCTCAGGCAATAGGTAACCATCCAAAGAACCCCAGGTCCCAGGATCCAGGATCGCATCCCGGACACAGTGTGACACCTAGCTGAGCTGACCCTAGGAATTTTTTTTTTCCAAAAAAATCACAACTTTATTCGAAGAGTAAACAGATACAGAAGATAAAAAGGGCATTGTCATAAGCATTGGTACAACAGAGAGGAGTAGAAACATTGCTCACAGGTCCTATGTCAATCACATTAGGGTTTGCATTCCGAGATACAGATGTACAGAGTGTGATAATTTGCATTACATACATACATACAAATATTCCTTGAGTGCTCCCGTAGGGGTCCTACTATAACTTGTATATCGCCAGTCGGTGGTACTCCACCGATTCTTTTTAGAGTGATCTATCGCTAAGGAAGTCAGTCAGGGATGTCGATACAGGTCTCTGCATTTCCCAGCCATGAGTCCCATATTTTCCCATACTTTGTCGGGCAGCCCCTGTGGGCATATATTTCTTTCTTAAGTGGTAGAGCATTATTAACCGCTGTTATCCATTCCTGGATTGTCGGTGGTGGGGCCCTCAACCATTTCCTCGCTATAAGTAGCCTAGCCAGGAACAGTGATTCTTGTAGGAATATTTTATGAAACCTATCCGAGTCTGGGTCAGGGAATATGCCCAGCAGGCACTGCTTGGGGCAGAGAGTCAGGGGAGATCCCATTTTATCATGGATAAATTTCACAATTAAATACGTTGGGCAAGTAAGGTAAAAAATACAGGTGGTCTATCTTTGCATCCCAGATTTTTTGAAATAAATTTGTTCAGTGGGCCATGGTGTGCATGAACACTGGCCGATACCCCAGAGGGATGCTTAGAGTGAAGATAGACACTTTGAAAAGGTATATGCTGGTAATAAAGTAAATGTTTTATTCAAAAAGAGAAAAATATACGTGCTGAATAGAGTTCAGTATGTTTACATACAAAATTGGGTAAGTGTATACAGTTATTAACATGTCAACAGCAAAAACATACAGAAACGTTGTGACAATAATAAGAACTTGCTTGATACATATGCGGTAAGGATGATGCCAACATGTTTCGGACTTTGGTCCTTTGTCAAGGCAAATAGGTATCCTTTAGATTCACATCTATATATATGTGAGAAGTCATAAAGTTAATATACATTTGATGAGGCGTATGATACAGTCAAAGTGCATTGCTATACAAAACTAGTGTAATACGTAAAGTGTAAGAAAAGTACTTACATGTAATCCCAATGTCTATTTTTGCCACAGGGGGAGCCACGAGATGTGGTGTCCAAAAATTATGGGGGGGTTTTGTATTGTAAAAACAGGGTGGGATAACCACTAAACGTGGGAAGCTTGCTGAGAAACCCTCAAGGCTACAAGGTCCAAATGCAGGGCTTGGGCCGAGGCCCAGGTCCTGTAAACAGGCAAAGGTAGGTCAAGCAGTGTATGGCTGTAGAAATAAAGTATAGAAAATGTAGTGAGGGTAGGTTGTATTAAAAATACATATATAGCCAAGCAAGGCGGTGGATTTACCTGAGTAATGATCGTTTGGAGTTGAGGGATAGGTCAGCTCTATATCGTCAGCAGCATATATTGAGGCCATAGAGCATGGAGGTATATAAATGGTCATAGATTAGCAATCAGCTGGAGGGGGGTGTGGATATTTGGACTGAAAGAATTATGCTGATTGGCTGTTTGTCTGAAGGAAAAAGGCGCCAAGAGCGCCATTGGTGTGTTTCCTATGTGGACCTCTGACGGGGCGGCGCCGGGCGTGATCGCGTCATGACGGTGGGGTCACGTCCGGCGTCGTGACGTCACCGACGCGGGGAAGAGCCGCTGACAGCCTGATGCGCTTCAGGGTGGAGCGCAAACAGGAAGCGGACAAGACGGAGGTCCGACTAGACAGCGGAGAGTTGGCGCATGCGCGGGACAAAGATCGCGCATGCGTGCCAAGTCTTACCCGCGCCGAGTAGTCAAGATGAGGGGGAGCGAGCTAGTATATACATAAACCTGTTGGATAAAGAGTATATGTGGCAAATAGACATAAGGAACATGTATAGTACCATACAATATAAATATTGATCAGAATGGAATATAATATTGTTGTAATATGGCAATTGGGTCAGATGGGCAAATCGCATGTTGCCAGGCAGAAATGTAAAATACACATTTTAGTAGAATACACATTTTGACAAGGATATATGTGGGTGCTTATAATGTGGGGAATGGAGTTAGAGGTCTAATTCACAGACTCCAGTTTCAAAGCCCTCGAGGTAAGGTTTGAAATTAAAGGCCTCGTTGAGGCCAGGGGGTAGGGTAGCATTAAGATGGAAAATCCATCGAAGTTCGCTTTGTAATAGCGCTTTATTATAGTCGCCACCTCGGGCAGGAGGTGGGATATGGTCTAGGGCTTTGAATGAAATTTTGGGAATAGTATCTGGGTGGACTGTAAGAGAATGTCGTCCTAATGGTAAATCAGGATCTCTTTGGTTTATACTGCTAATGTGGCCGTATATCCGTTTCCAAAAGGGTAATTTAGTTTTGCCCACATAGAAGCACCCACATTCACATTCCAAAAGGTAAACAATGCCAACTGAGCGGCAATTCACATAATGTTTGGGAAAAAAACGTTGACCATTAGGTAAAACATTGTGTATATTAGATTTGGATAAATATTTGCAATAGCTGCAGTTGCCACATGGGAATGTGCCCTTAAGTTGTCTCTGGGATTTGTTACTACTTTTATATTCACTGGTAATAAGTTTGTCTCGAAGGGATGGGGCAAGTCGGTAAGTGATCAAAGGTTTTGGCGGGACAAAGGGGGAAAGTGTCCTATCTGTAGCAATAATATGCCAATGTTTCAAAAGTATTTGAGTAATTTCATTGTGTTGTTGACAATAGTTTGTAATAATTCTAAGGGGAGGTTGTGTGGATGGCCCAATGCTTTTTGGAGTAAGTAAAGTAGCGCGTGGTTTGGATTTCGCTTTTTTGTATGCGTCCTTAAGGACGCTGTTTTTGTAGCCGCGTGCTCGAAGTCTATTCCTCAACACGGAGGCCTCGTGTTCAAAGGAGGTATCCGTCGAGCAATTTCGTCGGGCACGAAGGTATTGGGCAAAAGGGATAGGATTTCAATAAAGGCAATGGGTGAAAACTGGAAGCAGCAAGAATGGTGTTCCCAGCAGTCGGTTTGCGAAACAGCTCACTTTGTAAGTGTCCATATGTGTCCTTGCTGAGCGTGAGATCAAGGAAGGAAATAGAGCTATAGCTATAAGTCATTGTAAATTTCAAATTGAGGGAATTAGACGTATTGAGGTGTAGAAGAAATTGGTGTAAGGTATCGATTGGGCCTTGCCATAGGATCAAGATGTCATCTATGTAGCGTCGGAAGGAGGTTATGTGTTTGGTATAGATGCTGGCAGCATCATCTCTGAATAATTCACGTTCCCACTCCCCCAGGTACAGATTAGCGTACGCCGGTGCGCAACAAGTGCCCATGGCGACGCCCTGTACCTGGAGGTAGTGGGAACCATTGAAGGAGAAAAAATTATGAGTTAGAATAAATTTGAGTGCTCTAATGATGAAAAGAGACAACTCACGGGAGTATAGATTGGCATTGAACAGGGTATGTTGAATGGCTGTCAGTCCTAAGGAGTGAGGTATAGAACTGTAGAGGGCCTCGACGTCGATGGCGACCAGGACAGTGTCGGCATCGACGTGGAGGTCCGAAAGGCCTTGAAGTAGATGTGTGGTGTCACGTATGTATGAAGGTAAGGCCTGTACTAGAGGCTGGAGTAATTTGTCTATATAACGACTCAGATTATCCGTAAGGCAGCCGCGTCCAGATACGATGGGTCTGCCTGGTGGTCTGGGAAGGTTTTTGTGTACCTTGGGTAAGGCATAAAAAGTTGCTTCTCTAGGGAATTTGGTCCTAATGTATTCTGTAGTAGGTTTGTCAATGATACATTGTCTAAAAGCATCATCAACAAGGGTATACAGTTCCTGTTGGAACAACCTGATTGATGTACTGGAAACTATGGCATACCATTCACGATTACGTAGTATATTGAGACACATCTCAAGATAGTCTGTTCTATCAAGGACAACAATGTTACCGCCCTTGTCTGCCGGTTTAATCACTATGGATGAATTGGTTTTTAAATTTTGTAAGGCCAAATGTTGGTTGTAAGTAAAGTTTTTATTTCTAAAATGGGTCGGGGAGGTTTCGAGGTGTCGTATTTCGTTGGTCACTGACTGTAAAAAAAGTGCAGCGCGTGGATTAGTACTGGGTGAAGGGAAGAAACTAGATTTTTTCTTGAGGGAAATGTGATGAGGGGGATGTGAAGGGTAGTGGGATATATCATCCTCAAAATTGTTGAGGAGGTTTTCTAGATCAATCGTGTCAATCAAATCTGGTGGGTTGTTTTCCTCAAGAAGCTCGATGAGCTGCTGAAGGGCAGTGGTTTCTGTAGCGGTGTGTATAGCATTGTCAGGGAAGGGATTGGGGGTGTACATACTGTGTAGAAGTAGTTTGCGAATGAAAAGGTGTATGTCTTTAATAGCAGTAAATTTGTCAAGCTGTGAAACTGGGCAAAATGTGAGTCCCTTTTCAAGGACTGAAATTTCGTGACATGCGAGTATGTGGGAGGAAAGGTTAATGATATTATTAGAGGAAGGTGTTAGCGTGTGGGTCGTTTGGGTGTTGGGTTTTGAGACGTTTGTTGTTGGTAAGTGTATAGTGAGGTTCTCATTTTGTCTAAAAAATCTGCATTTTGTGATGCAGAGGGTAGGGAGTGCGATCTAACTGTCTTGGCATTAGAGGGGGCCACCGGCGAGTCCCCAAGAGGGGGTCCCCTCCATGTCAGACACATCGTCACTCGAAAAATTAGGTGTACGTCCACGTTTGGGTTTGCGGAGACCCAAGGGGAGGTTGGGTTTGTGAGATGGGTGACCAGAGGTGTGAGTCTTGTCAGTGGTGGAACGAGAGATAGATACCTTGGTAACAGGTCGTGTGGAAGTATTGGAACGGGTCAAGCGATTTGTGTCGTTCCATTTGTATGCACGTTCTTCATGAAAAGCTTTCTTGTCACGAAAGAATTTTTTGTCATTTTGTGCAAGAATGTCATGATTGAATTTATCAAAACGGTTTTGAGTTGTTCATCTAGTGAAATATATAAGGGATGTGTCTGGAATTGCGCGAGCTGAGTGTTAATCAGTTCGAGTTTAGTATCTAGAAGAGTCATTTGAGATTCATATTCAGCAATAAGTAACTTCATAAGTTCGTTGGAACAATGTTTCAGGACGTTCTCCCAAGATGTCTTGAAATCTGGGCGAATGTCCTGAAAAGTAGGAAAAATTTGTACCCGGAGGCCAAAGGGGTTAATACCATGGGCAATGTATTCTTTAAAGGGTTTAATGTGCCAGAAGAGAGAAGCTTTCTTTTGGACTGTATGTGTCAGATTAAGAAAAGTATATTTGAGTTGTGACTGAACATATTCGTTGGACTCAAAATTGTGCATGGTGTTGGACATGCGTGTGTCCCATTCGTCTCCAAGATATAGAGCCATATTGAATCAAAGTAGAAAGGTATATATAGAAAAATAAGATAGCAATGGTATAAGACTGTATCAAGTAGTAAAACAATCAAGAACAGGAGTGTTTGATTGTTTGCTATTAAAGTCTATGTAGAGAGGAGTGTGCCCTATCAAAGGGTAGTAAAAGGGAGTAACGAAAGTATGGAGATAACGTATAACCTTAATTGGCCCGGTAGGGGATTTGGATGGGGTAACCATCAGAGGGAAAAAGAATTAAATACGTTGGGCAAGTAAGGTAAAAAATACAGGTGGTCTATCTTTGCATCCCAGATTTTTTTAAATAAATTTGTTCAGTGGGCCATGGTGTGCATGAACACTGGCCGATACCCCAGAGGGATGCTTAGAGTGAAGATAGACACTTTGAAAAGGTATATGCTGGTAATAAAGTAAATGTTTTATTCAAAAAGAGAAAAATATACGTGCTGAATAGAGTTCAGTATGTTTACATACAAAATTGGGTAAGTGTATACAGTTATTTTTCCTACTTTTCAGGACATTCGCCCAGATTTCAAGACATCTTGGGAGAACGTCCTGAAACATTGTTCCAACGAACTTATGAAGTTACTTATTGCTGAATATGAATCTCAAATGACTCTTCTAGATACTAAACTCGAACTGATTAACACTCAGCTCGCGCAATTCCAGACACATCCCTTATATATTTCACTAGATGAACAACTCAAAACCCGTTTTGATAAATTCAATCATGACATTCTTGCACAAAAGGACAAAAAATTATTTTGTGACAAGAAAGCTTTTCATGAAGAACGTGCATACAAATGGAACGACACAAATCGCTTGACCCGTTCCAATACTTCCACACGACCTGTTACCAAGGTATCTATCTCTCGTTCCACCACTGACAAGACTCACACCTCTGGTCACCCATCTCACAAACCCAACCTCCCCTTGGGTCTCCGCAAACCCAAACGTGGACGTACACCTAATTTTTCGAGTGACGATGTGTCTGACATGGAGGGGACCCCCGGCGCCTCCCCTCTTGGGGACTCGCCGGTGGCCCCCTCTAATGCCAAGACAGTTAGATCGCACTCCCTACCCTCTGCATCACAAAATGCAGATTTTTTAGACAAAATGAGAACCTCACTATACACTTACCAACAACAAACGTCTCAAAACCCAACACCCAAACGACCCACACGCTAACACCTTCCTCTAATAATATCATTAACCTTTCCTCCCACATACTCACATGTCACGACATTTCAGTCCTTGAAAAGGGACTCACATTTTGCCCAGTTTCACAGCTTGACAAATTTACTGCTATTAAAGACATACACCTTTTCATTCGCAAACTACTTCTACACAGTATGTACACCCCCAATCCCTTCCCTGACAATGCTATACACACCGCTACAGAAACCACTGCCCTTCAGCAGCTCATCGAGCTTCTTGAGGAAAACAACCCACCAGATTTGATTGACACGATTGATCTAGAAAACCTCCTCAACAATTTTGAGGATGATATATCCCACTACCCTTCACATCCCCCTCATCACATTTCCCTCAAGAAAAAATCTAGTTTCTTCCCTTCACCCAGTACTAATCCACGCGCTGCACTTTTTTTACAGTCAGTGACCAACGAAATACGACACCTCGAAACCTCCCCGACCCATTTTAGAAATAAAAACTTTACTTACAACCAACATTTGGCCTTACAAAATTTAAAAACCAATTCATCCATAGTGATTAAACCGGCAGACAAGGGCGGTAACATTGTTGTCCTTGATAGAACAGACTATCTTGAGATGTGTCTCAATATACTACGTAATCGTGAATGGTATGCCATAGTTTCCAGTACATCAATCAGGTTGTTCCAACAGGAACTGTATACCCTTGTTGATGATGCTTTTAGACAATGTATCATTGACAAACCTACTACAGAATACATTAGGACCAAATTCCCTAGAGAAGCAACTTTTTATGCCTTACCCAAGGTACACAAAAACCTTCCCAGACCACCAGGCAGACCCATCGTATCTGGACGCGGCTGCCTTACGGATAATCTGAGTCGTTATATAGACAAATTACTCCAGCCTCTAGTACAGGCCTTACCTTCATACATACGTGACACCACACATCTACTTCAAGGCCTTTCGGACCTCCACGTCGATGCCGACACTGTCCTGGTCGCCATTCAACATACCCTGTTCAATGCCAATCTATACTCCCGTGAGTTGTCTCTTTTCATCATTAGAGCACTCAAATTTATTCTAACTCATAATTTTTTCTCCTTCAATGGTTCCCACTACCTCCAGGTACAGGGCGTCGCCATGGGCACTTGTTGCGCACCGGCGTACGCTAATCTGTACCTGGGGGAGTGGGAACGTGAATTATTCAGAGATGATGCTGCCAGCATCTATACCAAACACATAGCCTCCTTCCGACGCTACATAGATGACATCTTGATCCTATGGCAAGGCCCAATCGATACCTTACACCAATTTCTTCTACACCTCAATACGTCTAATTCCCTCAATTTGAAATTTACAATGACTTATAGCTATAGCTCTATTTCCTTCCTTGATCTCACGCTCAGCAAGGACACATATGGACACTTACAAAGTGAGCTGTTTCGCAAACCGACTGCTGGGAACACCATTCTTGCTGCTTCCAGTTTTCACCCATTGCCTTTATTGAAATCCTATCCCTTTTGCCCAATACCTCCGTGCCCGACGAAATTGCTCGACGGATACCTCCTTTGAACACGAGGCCTCCGTGTTGAGGAATAGACTTCGAGCACGCGGCTACAAAAACAGCGTCCTTAAGGACGCATACAAAAAAGCGAAATCCAAACCACGCGCTACTTTACTTACTCCAAAAAGCATTGGGCCATCCACACAACCTCCCCTTAGAATTATTACAAACTATTGTCAACAACACAATGAAATTACTCAAATACTTTTGAAACATTGGCATATTATTGCTACAGATAGGACACTTTCCCCCTTTGTCCCACCAAAACCTTTGATCACTTACCGACGTGCCCCATCCCTTCGAGACAAACTTATTACCAGTGAATATAAAAGTAGTAACAAATCCCAGAGACAACTTAAGGGCACATTCCCATGTGGCAACTGCAGCTATTGCAAATATTTATCCAAATCTAATATACACAATGTTTTACCTAATGGTCAACGTTTTTTTCCCAAACATTATGTGAATTGCCGCTCAGTTGGCATTGTTTACCTTTTGGAATGTGAATGTGGGTGCTTCTATGTGGGCAAAACTAAATTACCCTTTTGGAAACGGATATACGGCCACATTAGCAGTATAAACCAAAGAGATCCTGATTTACCATTAGGACGACATTCTCTTACAGTCCACCCAGATACTATTCCCAAAATTTCATTCAAAGCCCTAGACCATATCCCACCTCCTGCCCGAGGTGGCGACTATAATAAAGCGCTATTACAAAGCGAACTTCGATGGATTTTCCATCTTAATGCTACCCTACCCCCTGGCCTCAACGAGGCCTTTAATTTCAAACCTTACCTCGAGGGCTTTGAAACTGGAGTCTGTGAATTAGACCTCTAACTCCATTCCCCACATTATAAGCACCCACATATATCCTTGTCAAAATGTGTATTCTACTAAAATGTGTATTTTACATTTCTGCCTGGCAACATGCGATTTGCCCATCTGACCCAATTGCCATATTACAACAATATTATATTCCATTCTGATCAATATTTATATTGTATGGTACTATACATGTTCCTTATGTCTATTTGCCACATATACTCTTTATCCAACAGGTTTATGTATATACTAGCTCGCTCCCCCTCATCTTGACTACCCGGCGCGGGTAAGACTTGGCACGCATGCGCGATCTTTGTCCCGCGCATGCGCCAACTCTCCGCTGTCTAGTCGGACCTCCGTCTTGTCCGCTTCCTGTTTGCGCTCCACCCTGGAGCGCATCAGGCTGTCAGCGGCTCTTCCCCGTGTCGGTGACGTCACGACGCCGGACGTGACCCCGCCGTCATGACGCGACCACGCCCCAGGCGCCGCCCCGTCAGAGGTCCACATAGGAAACACACCAATGGCGCTCTTGGCGCCTTTTTCCTTCAGACAAACAGCCAATCAGCATAATTCTTTCAGTCCAAATATCCACACCCCCCTCCAGCTGATTGCTAATCTATGACCATTTATATACCTCCATGCTCTATGGCCTCAATATATGCTGCTGACGATATAGAGCTGACCTATCCCTCAACTCCAAACGATCATTACTCAGGTAAATCCACCGCCTTGCTTGGCTATATATGTATTTTTAATACAACCTACCCTCACTACATTTTCTATACTTTATTTCTACAGCCATACACTGCTTGACCTACCTTTGCCTGTTTACAGGACCTGGGCCTCGGCCCAAGCCCTGCATTTGGACCTTGTAGCCTTGAGGGTTTCTCAGCAAGCTTCCCACGTTTAGTGGTTATCCCACCCTGTTTTTACAATACAAAACCCCCCCATAATTTTTGGACACCACATCTCGTGGCTCCCCCTGTGGCAAAAATAGACATTGGGATTACATGTAAGTACTTTTCTTACACTTTACGTATTACACTAGTTTTGTATAGCAATGCACTTTGACTGTATCATACGCCTCATCAAATGTATATTAACTTTATGACTTCTCACATATATATAGATGTGAATCTAAAGGATACCTATTTGCCTTGACAAAGGACCAAAGTCCGAAACATGTTGGCATCATCCTTACCGCATATGTATCAAGCAAGTTCTTATTATTGTCACAACGTTTCTGTATGTTTTTGCTGTTGACATGTTAATAACTGTATACACTTACCCAATTTTGTATGTAAACATACTGAACTCTATTCAGCACGTATATTTTTCTCTTTTTGAATAAAACATTTACTTTATTACCAGCATATACCTTTTCAAAGTGTCTATCTTCACTCTAAGCATCCCTCTGGGGTATCGGCCAGTGTTCATGCACACCATGGCCCACTGAA